>CM070620.1:83694276-84894276 GCA_036346255.1 Ampelocalamus luodianensis | reverse complement strand
AAATACAAGCAATCAACATGAAGAACAGCGGAATGCTACAAGAATGATACCGTCTAATCCTAAAATCCTAGTACAATCCCCAAAACATCTAGAGACAAGAAGCAATAACAGGCTAAAAAACAAAGGCAAAAGCAGAAGAATACCTGATTGGGAGGGGCGGCTGGCCACCCACGCAGCCGACGAGCACACGGCCTCCATGGCGAATTGGCGAGGACATTAGGATAAGACTACCAGTGGGTCCGATCCTGGCAATGGTGAGGTCGGAAGGATTAAGGGAAACTGTGCAGGACGGGCAGGTCGAGGCCGGCGTAGGATCTCACAGCAGACAAGCGGAGGAGATCACGACAGATGGAGGAAATGTCGGTTGAGGTCGATGCCGGCGACCGGGCAACGGATCTGGAGGCTACGCGGGTGCAGGAGGAGAGGAGGTTGCAATTTGGGGCCTCGAAGGCGGAAGATGAAGCATACGACAGTAGATCTCGGGTTGGTGCGAGCGAAGTAGGTAAGAATCAATCAAGAAGAAGAAGAAAAAGGAAACTTACCTGGGAGATGAAGCGGTCGTCGGTGGCGGCGCATGAGACGTTGAGGGTGAGGAGGGGCCTGAGGCGCTCGTTGGCATCTTGATCTGGATCTAAGAACAGCGGCTGATAAAGATCCACGGTGTACGGTGGCGTTGGGCACGGGGTAGAGGGAGGACGGCGGTGTCGGGCGGGAGGAATAGGGAGGACGGCGACGTCGGGTGGGGGAAGAGGGAGGACGGCGGCGTCGGGTGGGGGGAAGAGGGAGGACGATGGCATCGGGCGCGGGGAAGAGGGAGGCCGGCGATGGAGACCGGCGGTTTTAGGCGCGGGGAAGGGGGAGGATGGTAGTGTCGGCCATGGGGAAGAGGGAGAGAGGGCGTCGTAGCTGCTGGCGGAGGTGGAAGAGAGGAGAGGCGGCGAGGCGAGAGAGAAGTGGGTAGGGTGGGGTAGGGGCGACATGCTCGTGATGCAGGCGGTTGCTCGGCAGGGAGGCACGGTCGCGAGTGGGGGTGGATCCAGTGCGAGATGATCCAAGCTGTCGGTTGATCGTTGATCTAACAGACACCGAAGAGAGTTGGAGTACGAACGGCCACCTATTGCTTTTTTTAAGTAGTACAGATGGAGATAGAGATATAAGATGTGGAAGGCCCTGCAATGCATATGCTTTCCGTTGCGAGTTATGTGTTGTTGTATGTATATTCTTCTTGTAGTGATCATCCATGAGGCATACAATTAAGTCTTCGCCAAAGGTTTTCTCAATCCTTTGTCGCTTGCTCTTGCGAGAAGCCTCTTCAACTAAACTGTTATCTTCCTCAAGAATATCACAATCTGGTGGTATATCACTCATTAGTTCAGAGATGGTGATAGATTCAAGATTACTATTATTCATAGTTTGATTATCCTCAGTTCGAGAAGTACTGTCTGCGGTTCTCATAAGATAAATATCCTCAAAAAATGAAGCATCTCTCGACTCCATTATTGTATTAACAATAATCTCAGGAGTTTCTAATCTTACTACTAAAAATCTATAGGCCGCACTATTATGAGCATATTCTAGTAAGACACAATCGACTGTTTTAGGTCCAAGCTTTCTCTTTTTCTGCAATGGTATGTTGACCTTTGCCAAACACCCCTAAGTTCGCAGAAAATTAACATTGGGTTTTCTCCTCTTCCATCCTTCATACGGAGTAATATCACATCTTTTAGTGATTACTCTGTTTAGAACGAAAGTTACTGTCAATATAGCTTCCCCCACCATATCTTAGGCATACCAGCACTCTCCAATATGGCATTCATCAAGTCTGTTAGTGTCCAATTTTTTCTCTCAGCCACCCCATTTGATTGAGGTGAGTATGGTGGTGTAACTTCATTGACTATTCTATGTTCAGCACAGAATTGAGAGAATTCATAAGAGATATAGTCTCCTCCACGATCAGACCTTAGCCTTTTAATTTTCTTTTCTAGTTGGTTATCAACCTCAGCTTAATAAATTTTATAGTATATTTTGTTTTCAGTAGACACACATAACAATATCGTGATGCATCATCAATAAGAGTTAGAAAATATCTTTTGCCTCCTTTTGCCAACACTCAATTCATCTCACATAGATCAAAATGGATAAGATCTAATGGTACCAAGTTCTTTTCCTCCTGTAACCTCTTAAAGGGTCTTCAAGGTTGTTTTGCTTGCACACAAGTTTGGCACTTTGATCCTTTGACAATTTCACATTTTGGAATTAACTCTAATCTGGACATTCTAGCAATACTATCAAAACCAATATGACAAAAACGAGAATGCCATATATTGGCCTCACATTTATTCAAACCAGTTGCAACATTCAGATTATACTCTAAAGTACTCATACGGAATAAGCCTCCGCTCTCATAGCCTTTACCAATAAAGTTACCAAACTTAGACAATACAATTTTATTTGACTCAAATACTAGCTTGTACCCATCCTGCATAGAAGGGAACCACTAACAAGATTCTTGTTTATGGTTGGCGCATGTTGCACGTTTTTTAGGTGGACAATATTCTCTTAAGTAAGTCTCAGATCCACCATGCCAACACCAAGAACAGAAGCATGCGACTCATTCCCCATTAGGACAGAGGAAGCCCCGGCTACCTGATAGGAAGAAAATAAGGAAATATCAGAACATACGTGAACATTAGCTCCAGTATCAACTCACTAATCAATGGATTGACATGCTGAAAATACAACAGATGGATAGCCATACCCTTCTGTTGAGGCCTCGCCTATGATCACGTTGACAACCTTTTTCTTTGGCTGTACATCATCCTTGCTTTTACGAAAATGACAGTCTTTCGCCATATGACCGTTTTCCCACACACAAAGCAGGTGATGTTCCTCATACCCTTCTTCTCAGTTTTCTTCTTATAGCTAGTAGTCTTGTTTGGTTTAAAACCTTTGTTTTTCTTGCCATATTTCTTCTCTATGATATTTGCATTGATCTGATTGTTCTGACTGGAAGTGCTTGGTGCATCTTTTGCTCTTGCCTTTTCTTCCACATCAGGGGCAGCAATGAAATCCTCAATAGATATCTCTTCCCTCTTGTGCTTTAAGTCAGTGGAAAAACCCCTCCATGAAGCAGAAAGTTTGGCAACAATGCACGCAGCCACAAACTTAGGAGGCAAAACACAACCCAGATGTGCAATCTCTCCGACCAGTAACTATACCTCATGAGCCTGTGCAACTATCGACTTAGCATCATCCATACTGTAGTCGAAGAATTGCTCGCACATATAGAGCCAGCGACCTGCCTCTACCTATTCATATTTGTGCTCTAGTGCATCCCACAACTCTATAGTGGACTTATAGTCCATATACATATAGTAGAGCTGATATGCCAGAATAGTCAGAATGCAGTCAGGAGCAGTGTTGTTCGTATTATCAAACTACATATACTAGTCAATCGTAAATGGATACTGTGGATGAATTACCCACCACAACCCCATAGACATGAGCCAGAACTTGGCTCTAGTCTGCCATCTACGAAAATTCTGACTAGCTCTCAGGCTTCATAGCATCAGAAACATCAGCCATTGCTACATTACAAAAAAAGTCCACAATAAGGTTTCTGGATTGTTGAAAATGTGGATAACATTTTAATTCCAGATTTTAATATGAGGCAAAGATCACTTAAAACTACAGATGCATAAAACAATACTAACAGTAGGCAACTCAATGCACTTCTAAACATACTCAACAATATGATTATAGCAGAATAAACTAGTCATACGACCAATTCACAATAGGGCTTGTTGAAGAACGGAAAGCAGTGCAGACTCGATGCAGTACAGATAGTAGACGTCATAGTGCAGCAAGCAATCACGCAGTTGCGCTGCCCAGAAACCTTATTGCCGCCCCGTGCAGGTGAACTCTGCAACAATGGTTTGGAGATACCGCTCACCCTCCTTCCCGGTGCACGCCGAGGAGAAGGGACGGCTTGGTTCAAACAGCACAACCCTCCAACACTAGAGAACAGAGAGGAAGAAGAAGAATGGGATTGATCGTTGTTTCATCTGGACGTCTCCATATCTTATTTATGGTCGAGACAATTACTCTCTAGTAATTGTTATAATAAACCATTGGTAACCGCTAATTCAAAGCCAATTAATGGTCATTAAGTAGTGTTTATTTATCCTGATTGTACCCTGGTCTAAAGCTTCGACCACTGGTCTACAGCTTTGACTAGTGTATTAGGACCACACTGGTCTAAGGATCCAACCAGATTGTTTCAACTTCTGATTTTCAACTACTCAGTTTCGACTTCTAAGTTTTGACTTCTCAGTTTCGACTTCTGAGTTTTGCAGGATGGTGATAAGTTTTGGAGGATGCCCGAGTGTTACATCCTAGGAACACCATCAAGTATCTTCGGATTCCTAATGAGGTATGGATTTCTAACGTGATGAATCTTATTTGCCTTTGTAGTTTCCTTGGTTGTTTATATGTCTATTGTGATTTTCCTTTTGCATCATCAGACAGTGTATTTATGCTTAGGTTTCATTGTTGAATTGATTTTGTATATCATTGTATGATCGTGGCTAGCAAAATCACTATAATGTCATGTAATTCTGTTGTGGCTATCCTTTAGTTTGAAGTCTCGTGTTCTTTTCAAATGTTTTTGGGTGGTAATACATCATATGGTATATTTGACTAATCTCCAACATCACATTTATGTATAAGCCATCATGTGCAATTCTGAAAATCTTACACAATACCACAATCGACAACGCATTCTTGTTCTGAGCTACCCAGGATCCCATTGTTCAATACAAACAATAAAACAATCAAATGTTGAATATATATATATATATATATATATATATATATATATATATATATGTATATGTATATGTATATATAGATAGATAGATAGATAGATATAGATATATAGAAGGGGGTCATTAGCACTAATTTTACTTGAAAAAAATTGTTTTAATTTTTGACTCAAGACAAAATTGAGTTGATACACCAGTTTGACTACACATGGAGAGGTAGACATGTCGGGATTCTGAATAATTCATGCTTTCTCATGGATGCACGGATGGATCATGGTTGTCTGTTTGCTCTTGATGTCTCCAGTTTCTTGTTCTCTGCATCTGGGCTATTCATCTTGTTTGCTCTGGTGTTTTTTGCGATGTCCTTCTGTTGGCTAACATGTTGTTCTTTCTGAAAGAAAAAATAAATGCCATGAGCGTGTTCTTTGCTAAAATAAAGATTGACTAATAGTGAGAGTTGGCCTTTCAGAATATCATCTGATTTGCAAAACTTAAAAATTATCATCATGGGGGTATGTATAAACTAAAATTCTTGTATCTTATCCTAGTTATGTAGCAGTGTAACTTTCTGACAAGGTAAGCAGGATCATCTAATCTCAGGATAATCTAGTTAAGTTGTTGAAGAGTTGGACAAAAATTATAATGCATCAGTACCTAGCTTGTACTATACATCTCACAAGGTTCAGAATTTCACATGGTCACTAGACTTTTTCCCACTGCAATGATCATCTTACTCATACTTCAACAAAACTGTAAGCAAAATTACTGCAGCCTGGTTTGCACTTCAGAACAGCATAATCAAGTGTCTACCATTCCAGAGTTGTATCCATCTCTTGAGACTGAATAGCAAACTTCAAGTGCCCTATCTTTGCAGAGAATATCTATACATAAAACCAAATACTATGTTCATCAAACAGGTGCTCAATGAACAACTCAACATGAAAAAAAAAAACATGTTGTAAAAAAATGATGAAATGCTCTATACCAGCTACTGATAGATAGTGGTCAAATTCTCAGGGATGATTACATTAATATTTTTCAGCATAACTTGATGGATGGTTACCTTTTTTCAGTCCTCTAACTATGAGCTATGCCCAATTTAAGCAACAAATTTTCATGTACTGATTAGTCCTCAAAATTACAATTTTTAACTCCAGCTGGGCCTATGGCTTGAATTAATATTTTGGGAATAAATACATAGTTTTTTAGTTATTTACTGACATAATTGGTTCCATTTGAAAATTAAAAGTTTGAATGGACCAGATACAAAGCATAAGGAGCAAAAAAATACACTAATCCTAAACATAAGTAGTGCACCACAATCACTCCTATTTCAATCCAGAATCTTCCTATGGAAGGAGTGAGATAACTACATCTTATCTTGTTTACCTATTTGACAATTATATCTTGTTTGGGCTTATTTATGGTTTGTGGTTATTGACTTCCCGAATTTATTTTTATGTCCAAAACATAAGGGCTGTTGAAGTTATTGTTTGTTGATGGAGTGATCATCCTTATTTTGCAAATGGTGATAGCATGATGATTTTATTATGTGGACATCTACATTGTCGACTTCTTTTGTGTGGATGTTTTGTACATGCCAAGGCTAGACTAGTATTGTGGTAGAAGGGGTTAGAGTATTTCTTTAGGTTGAGTAGACTTCAGATGGTTGTGTTGTCACATCTCCGAATTAATAAAGAAGTTTATTATGCATATCATTAGCATGCATCATGTTTTGAAACTTTTTATTTCAATATTGCACTTGAAAAATCTCAAAATACAATTGAAACATACACTTCAAATTAACCTCCAAGCTAGAAACCGAAATAAATGCTTCTAAAGATCATCTGGATAATTTATTCAAATACTATATTAATTATCATGAATTAATATAATTTTTCCCAAATTTTTGGGACTGGTTTGAACCCTAAGAAAATTCAAACATCCTTAAAGTACCTAGCCTAAGTTTGAATTTATATATCACAAAATATATCATGAACAGTAGGGTTCAATAATTTTTATGGACATTAGGTTATCCCAGGAACCTCCACAAATTATTTCATGATTTTAGGAAATTTATTTCTATTTTTAAGCCCCTGGTCAAAGTAGGGAAAATAATTAAAATTCCAGTCAAAACCCTAAACCAAACCAGGCGCACTATTCCTCGGGCTTGAGTCCGACCCGGCGAGCCGACTCAGCCCAACCCCCTAACTGCACCATCGCATGCAACCGTCGGATTATGGATCAACGGCCTAGATCGTGTACCCCTTCCGACCTGTCCGAACCCCTCTCTGATCTGGTCCGTCCATTCACAATCCAACGGCCGATCAAAAATCACTTAATCTCACCTCGCCGAGTCACTGCCACACTAGGCCCGCATGTCAGGGTCGTCTTCCTCCTCGCGACAGAGCTCGCTCAGAGCGCACGCGCCACGCAGCCGCGAATCTCTTCCGCGCGTTGGTGACGCCGTCAATCCACCGCCTCCATCCACCACTCCTAGAGCTTCTTCGCTTCACGCCGCCTCCACTCCGTCTTCTTCCCGGGCATAACACCCCCTGCACCCCCTCCTTCTCCCTCACTTCTCCTCTGTTGACCGAGGGGAGGGAAGCTCGTTCTTGCTCCCTACGCAGGTAAACTCCCACCGGGGGATGCCATTCTTTTCTTTGTTCCATGCCTTCTCCATTTTTGCTAAGCTCAGCTCTTGTTCTTGCTTGTAGCCTCTGGTTCACCTTCGTGCTCTAGTTCACGCCCGAGCACGCACTGGGACATCTTCTTGCCATCCTCGTCTCCGGTGAGGTACTTGGACTTTCTTTCGCGTCATATAGTGCCTTATAGCATAGTTATGATAACCCTAAACTTATTTCAACAATGCACGACAAAGACTTCGTGGATTTGAAGAAATTGGGCTTTGGTCGAAGAACAAACCTTTCATCTCCCACTTTGATTCGGTAAGGCTTATGTCGATTCCTTGCTATTACAGCATCCTTGCAGGATCTTAGAGCCATCCCGAGCATTCATTTGTTTTAGTTTTGCTTCCAGTATCTTGTCCTCGTGAAACCGTATCATCACCATTTCCTTCTCGGTCGACGCATTTCCATGGTTCGAGCTTCCTCGAGCATCATTCTTCGCTCAGGTAACTCACTCATAGTCCTTAGGACCCTGGGCACTCGCTTGTATGTCGCTGCTGAGCTTCTTTTTGCTGCATGCACTTTTGCCGTAGCACCGCCGCCGCTTAGCTCCGACTAGCCGACGGTGCAGGGCACCCCAGACCTCGCCACCACCTCTCAAAGATGCGTAGCACTATTGCGAAGCTATCACGGGTCTTGGCCGGCTCCGCCGTGGCGCGTAGGGCCAGCGAACCGCTGAGCAACCTCGCGGGCAGCTACTGTAGCTGTCTGTTTATGGCAAATGACGGTCATTAATGTCTAATGATTGGGTTAGCATTTAATTACTGTCTTAGCTGTAGTAATGGGTCACTTACACGTGGGCCCCGTGCACAGAAAACGGCAGGATTATACCATAACGTAGAGTGGCTGACCTGTGGGCCCTAGGTGTTAAACCCCGTGCACCGTGTGCGTGCACCAGTGGACCAAGTCCTTTGGACCGGGTCACTGACAGCGGGACCCACATGTCAGCGCTCGATTTAAAATCTGAGTGAAATGGAATAATGCACTATTCACTGGGCCCGCAGGTCGGTGACCGTGGCTAGGAAACGCTCGATAGAAAAAGTGATAAATGCTTTAAGAAATTCGAAATCCAATTAATTGTAAGCTGAAAAATATGTATAACTTTGAAAAAGGCATAACTAATTCATTTTTACTCCAAAAGCAATCAAACCACTTCTGATAATTTTTATTTTTAATGAACTTTATATTAAAATTAGTTTCAAACATGTCTCTGTAACAGAGAGCATTATTTTGGAAAATGAGCTATAAACACTATTTTTGTTACAAAAGAAAAAGGCTGATAACTTTGAAAATAAATAACTAAATCAAGAAAACTCCAATTGAAGCAAACTCAATTGTTTTGCACTTGTAATAATATTGCCCATTTAACCATGTAATCCTTGTACTCACCACTACTCTACAAAATTTCACCTCATAATTAAATTACATAAATGAAGGCATATTGAAATCTGAAATTCAAACCACCATAACTTTCATATACTAAATCAAAATGAAATAATTCTTTCACCAAAAATCATGTAAAATAATGACTTAGCTACTGTAGAAAAATCATGCATTTTTAAGCATCTTGATTTTTGGAGTATTTCTCGATGTTTATTCGGTATTGTATTTATATATATTCCGAGCTCATTGATATTGACTCTTACGCTACTGAGGGAGAGCAATTAGCCTACCAGCAAGGCAAGCATCCTTTGAACTTTCTTTTTGCATCATATTTTATCCCAATTTTGTTAAAGTAGATGCAATGATAATTGCTTGCATGATAGTTCTATAATGTCGCTATTTTTGTGATGAGTAGTTAGACACATCCTATTATCTTGTCATTGTGGCTATCCATGAATTATCCCAGTACTGAAATAATTATTATAGGATGTGTGAAATACTTTTGTTCGAGTCGCTTAGCCATGCAAGTCTAGAACCGGTAGCTCGATTGTCGGGAATAGCCTGACAATTATGGGATAAACACAACTCTCATTATATACTTTTGTTTCAGATCTTCGAATCTGTTTTCTAAGTTAAATTTTGTCTTTCTAAATGAACTTTTGGTCTGGACAAGTGATGGCTAGTGATGGTGCCTTCGTGCACGAGAATTGGGTATGTGGTTTGGTTTGTCTGGACAATTAAGGACCGAACTTTGGGTACCTGCTGTTCAAGCAGCTTTCGTGCTATCACACGCGGGTTGGGAGCCGTATGGTTAAGTAGGAGGGAAGGTTTTGTTGTGTTGAGTCCCACGGTGGTGAAATTGTAGCGCATGGGACCGTGAAATCCGTGTTCCTTTTGGGCCGATAGGATGGGGCGTTAACGTCTTGTGTTTCCTAGGATATAGGATGGAGGCGTTAACGTCTTGTGTTTCCTAGAGCCATGGGTTGAGGACTTAGCTCAATGGGATTTTCTTGCCAAAATGACCATATCTTGATTTATCTTACGGCATACCATAGGAAGTATGCTATATTCGGAGGCATCTGGAGGCTTACGGGCTAATCAAGTCGTGTGGGTAAAGTAGTACACCCCTGCAGGGTATAATCTATTCGAATAGCCGTGTCCACGGTTATGGACGACTGCTTGAAACTTGTGGCTGCTTATTGTTAGACTTTGAATTAAAATTGTGGTTAAACTCGGTATCGTCATGAATGAGATATTCATGCTTGTTGTTGTATCAAAGTGGACCGCCACTTTGTTTTGGTATGATTCAATTATTATTGAAATTATCACTTATTCACATGCTTTACTTCTACTTCAAATCTGATTTTGAAATGGCAGTTGAAAAACTAGTATGTGTAGGTTGTTCAGTATTGCGTCGTTTTTTGCAAAATTAAGCCAATATGAGCCTCCCTTTTGAATGACCTTATGCATAACTATTTTTATTTGTGTAAGACTTGCGAGTACTATTTTGTACTCAGCCAGATGTTTGCTGGCTTTTACAGGTGAGGAAGATAATGAGACCGACGAGCTCGTCGGTGTCGATTTAGGCGACACCGATGAGTAGTTTGCTATCATCTAACTCCCAGTTGGTTGCCGATGGGTTATGGAGCATACCATTGTTGGTCTTTTGGTCTATTTATGTGTTTCCGCTGCTACTTAATACTCTCTTTTAAATTTGGCCGGTCGGCCACTTGTATTAGATGTAAACTTGGAACTATGTTGTATGTCTTTTGAACCATTTATGTATGAATGTTGTATGGATGTGAGCAACGTTGTATGAGAGTATGACTATATTGGTCGCTGATCTTGGGAGCCAATATAAGTTGTACTCGTTGTTCATGGCTTCCTATTTAACTCACTAAGTGTAGCGTTTGACTTGTTGGAGAACCGACAATCATGTAGTGCTCGCAGAGGAGCGGCGCGCATGATCGTCGGGGCTCTAGTTTGAGTTAAGCCTCTCATTTAGATGGAGTTAAGTTGGAATCCATTCACGGGAGACCTAGAGTTATGTCCCTAAGGCTTTGATTAGTCTCGGTCTTATGGAGATAACTCCGGGGTCCCCTCATGTGTTGTCGTGGTTATATTTGAATGCTCAAAATTCTGAAATTACATGCACTCTGTATGTATTGCACATGTACTGTTGTGCTTATCAGAACTTTCATATTTCATGTTTATGTATTTTGCAAAATCTGAATTTGATATATGTGTTGCAACTGTCTTTGTTTGTTGATATGACATGTTTTTTTAGTTGTATGATTACCAAAATTGTATGTTTTTTAAATTATGGTTAAATGGTGCAAACTCTAGAGAAAATATTAAATTCACTAGTTTTGGCAGATATCTCAACAACATAGCTCGCATAATTAAATTTCGTTGGTATTTTACATATATATTCCAAGGTGCCTAATATGTCGGGAATAATGCCAATGTTGTCAATATATCTGCCGGCGAAACTCTAACTGTCGGGGAAACCAGACAATCAAGGATAGTTAACTGCTGGCAATACATCTAACTGCTGGGGAAACTCTAACTGCCGAGAAACAACTAACTACTGGGGGAAACCCTAACTGCTGGGGAAAAACAACTTATCTAGGGCAGTTAATTGCCAGGAACCCACATATATGCCAGGGAATGTCTTTCCCGGCAGCACTTTACCAGGCAGGCAATAAATGCAGGGGAAACACATTTCCGGCAGATAATTTGCTTTTCAACGCAGTTTTCCCCAACAGTTTGATTGCTATGCATACTAGGTAATGGTGTAGAGGGGGAGCGGGGGTGACACGTAGAATATGGTCAGATGAAACTTGTCACGACCCATCCCTACCTCGACTAGATCTGAACTCCTTGGCCTCGAGTTCGTCGCCGCTGATAGCTACCTCAACCAAATCTACAATGCCGTCGCTGTGAGGCATTCTCTCCCTCTCCCTCGACCCCGTCGATCACCGGTTAGTGTTAAGCTCCGTAGCGCTACGCCACTATCCACACTCCCTCTGGTCTATCTATCGCCTAAGTCTTGGAATGACGGTGGAGGAAAGTGGTGGAGACCTCATTTGTCAAAGTGGCCAGTGTGGGCGAGGTGGAGGCGGCGGCGACGGGGAACAAATCCACGTGTCGATAGGAGTTTTTTCTTATCCGAGGATTAGGCCGAGATGGGCCAATATTTCCCGCTCTCAGGTGTCAACCAAACACCAAACACACCAGTGGGATGGACCGGGGAATTTGGCAACGGGTGAAATTTTCCCTAGGATTGAGCAGGGATCCCCGCCGGGATTTGGTCTCCCAAACAAGCCCTAAAGGTTTGACTGGAAGGATTCCATTGGCAGCCTATATTTAGTGACAGAGATGGTACTAATTTCATTTTTAACATAACCATTGTATGCATTTTAACATATATGTGTGGTTAGAGTTGATAAATTTGATTGCACACATATCTATCTATCTATCTGTAACATGTTTTAAAATGATGTTAAAAGGAGTTTTCATTTTTGAGGGGCTAGAAACTTCCACATTAATCGAAGACGGAAAAAAAGGAAAACAAAATCTCTACTACTTATAGGTTGGGCCTATATTATAATTGAGCGGATTAATCAGATGTAAGGTTGAGCTAAATACTAGAATCTAATGACAAATACAGCTCTATTTTATTTCTTTTAATTTAATGCATGTCTATTTTAGATATATAGATCCTTATATAGTTTATAACCGTGCAATTGCATGGAATTCACCGCTAGTTTGGCATACTCATGCGACACAGGTTTGTATGTGGTCCGATTGTCGCAAAGATAATAGTGCATGCTGCAAAAATACTGATGAATGTGTACAATTAAGTACGACACTTTGCCTCGACTGTCGATACAGCTGCGCCATGAGCCACTGCCTGACTAACTTTGTGTGCCTCTGCCTGACCAACTTTTACTCAGGCTCATGGAAAATAGTGTCGGTTCTATCTGCAAATAACATGAAAGTCATCGATCGATCTATGTAGTTAAGCGAGAAGAAAAGCACAGCATTGAGCCGGCCCTGACAACGCAAGCACAAATTCTTGTGCGAGTTCATACACGTTCTCTTTCTCTCACTCACACACAACTGGCTAGAGTAAGGATGTACATAATGATTCATGATTGGTCTCATACTCTTATGGGCCATAAAATAAATTTTTTGAAGAAGAAAGAATTTTTTTCTTCTGTCACGTAATTGACAGTTGGTATTCATCGATCATATATGTTGATCCATTAATTGCACAAACACTGATATACTATTCCTCAATGATAATTTTCCTTTTTTGCAGTAATTTAGGTTATTTCTGGAGATGTGCACAGTGTACACAAGAGGAAGATGCGATACAACCATACCAATGGAGTACGAAATTCACAGCAAATGTAGCGGTGAAAAAAAAACCTAGCTTAACTAAGCCGGTTTTCCTATTAGTGAAAGACAGTGTTACACACATATTAATATATGCTACTCAATGTGGCAAAACACACAATTGCCCCCTAAAAAATAAAGACTCCTTTTTTTTTAACTGATAATTTTTTTATGGGGATAGATTTTTAATTGATTGAATTTAAATGTGAATTGCTAGCTAGTAGTACTGTAGCAAGTTGTGTGAGACGCACATTTCCAAGCACCAAGGGATCACTACTTGTCCCACATGCATGCATAGCTGCCATGGTAGAGAGAATGTTTTGTCTCCGAAAAAGTGAAAAAATTTAAGATATATACCTGACAGATAAAGTAGATCATGCACCATATATACCTAGGCTGACAAATGCAATAGGAAGAACAACACATGCATGAACAACAACCAATGAATAGTACTAGCTAGTATTTCTTCTTGATCGATCCTCTCCATATTATTAGCTCTAAAACATAAGTAGTGCAAAGAACAAACATAATATATAGTGGCTTAATTAACTTGCCGCAGCAGAAAAAGGAAAAAAAAAACAGTAAAAACTCACTCATAATAGCAAATCCGGCCGGGTTACTAATTACTAGCGAGCTTTGTCCGCTTATTTCCCTAGACATGTGATAACTTTCTCTTCCTTCCTTCCTCCTATCTCCTCAATAACACAAAACAACAAGATCACAAGACACGAAATATAAAAAGAGCAGAACTCAGTTGCGAAGTTGCACTCATCAATGCATAGCTACTAGTTCTCGATCAGCTATGTAGCTAGCTGCGAACGAGCCCACAAGATAGGGTCATGAGCAGCATGGCGGCGTCGGTGATCTCGTCGCGAGGGAAGCCGTGGAAGAACGCCGGAGGAGGACCGGCCTTGCTCAGGCCCGCCTCCACGTTTTCACCAACGTGATCGCGATCCTTCTTCGGAGCGGCGGCCCCGGCCTCGGCCTTGGCGGCGGTAGCAGGAGCCGCTGCTGCAGCATGATCGACCATCTTGCACCTCTTCTTGAACGGCAGCGACCGGTCGACGTCCGCCCTCTTCTCCTTCTTTACCGGCTTCGCTTGCGACGCGTCGCTCCCCGCTGTGCCCGCTCCCGCCGCACCGCCGTTGGCAGCAGCAGCCGCCGCCGCGGCCATCGCCCGCCGCGCCTTCCTTTGCCTTATGCCGCATGCGTTGCAAAGAGACTGCACCATGCAACACAACACACACACACAAGGAAACACTCATATGTGTGTACTAGGTAGTAGTGTAACAATTTGTAGTACTCTGTATGAAGCAAAATTGCACATAGAACACATAAAGATCAAGCTAAGAGTATGCCTAGATAGCAATTTCACCTTGGGGCCACAAGGACCACTCCTCCACAAGGGGGTCTTAGTGGTGTTGCAGTCCGAGCACACTCTAATAACACCCATAGCCTGCTGTTGCTGTTGCTGTTGGCTCTCATCAGCTTGGTATGCTTGTGCTCTTCTCCTTGGCTTTCTCGCCGCTCCGCCCTCGGGATCGTTCGTCGCCTTCCTCACGATCCTCATCTTCGCTGGCGGCGTGGTGGATGTCCACTTGCTGGCCGATCCGTCGGCGCGCTTGTCCTCGATATCGTATGGATGATATGAGGATCGCTGGATCATGTCGCTGCCGATGCTCCGAATGGTCGGCCGAAACTGTGCCCGCGTAGGGAAGGCGTCTGATCCGCCCATCATCATGTGATCATTGAACTACAAGAGAAAATAAGAGAGAACAAGGCAAGGAGTAAGATTATAAGAGCATATAGTACTAAGAAAGTTTGAGCTAGCACATCTACATGCTAAACATGTATATATAGATGTGATCCCCTCACCTGCTGATTAGATTCGCCCAAAACTTGGTGCCTCAAGTGCTGGTCTCCATAGCTTTGCCCTTGGTGCTCCACAGGGCTGTTGATCATGAAAGGGAACAAGATAGGAGGGTCCTTTGCTAGCAGATGGAAGGCTGGAAAGTGTCCCTGATCCTGATCTCCCTCCATTAGAGGGAGAGTAGATAGTTGGCTCATGTAGATGGTAGACATGTGTGAGAGGAGAAAGAGGAAATAGATCTAGCAAGGTAGCAAGTACTAATACTGTGGGCAGAATGATAAGAGATCAGGATGGATATAAGGAAGATGGAGAGGTGGAGAGGAGGAGAGGAGTGTAGGGATTTGCAGTTGGAGGGGCAATTTACAAGGGCCCAGAGTGATCATGGACAGTGGAGAGGGGCATGTCCTTATTATAAAGGGAAGCAATAGGAGCCAAGAGCTGCTATCTAGCCATCTCTCTCGGGCCTAGGGGGACTAAGAAGGATGTCATGTGTGTGATCCCTTTCCTAGTGTGCGAGAAAGAGGGTGGACACAGGCACACAGCACATGAAAGGGGTGAGGAACCAAAGGGAAACAGTCGAACAAACACATTATTGGACAGTGTACATGCAAACATTCATTCCCAAGCCCAACAGAGATCTTCATGCAACTACAGCATGCCCCGGCCCCCACCACAGTGCAATATGAAGTATTTCGTTATATAATAAACGATTTGCATGGAACTACTGAGAACGCTGTTGCATTGCATATATTGATCAAAACCATGCTACACCATATATCTAGTGCTACTGTGTTATGCTATCCCATGTTCATATTCTCATTCAACGGCTTACATGAGGAATTAGTAAGTTAACACCCAGATATGGATTTGCAGTAGTAGATATTTCTCCATGTGTAAATGGCTAGCTAGCTAGCTAGTCCCTTTGGGTTAAAATTCCTCAATCTCAAATTGGCTCTACACACAGGTAAGGTTGAAGTGGTCAAAATGAAGATCCCAATACTCGTGTTGTTCTCTTTCCCTTAGGGTATGATGTCCTCTTGGTATCAAAAACTACTTTTTGACATGAAATACAATAATACAAATAGCTGACTGCCAAAAGCTATTATGGATTGTGATAACAAACCATAGTTGGCAGGTGTTCGGATTTGTGTGTTTTAATGGCACTTTTCAGCCATTAGCAATACAACAGGCGATGAACTCCAGTTACTCCACAACAACACAGTAGAAAATGGTTTTAGAATTTCACTAAATAAGGTAAAAATACACTAGGTAATTTAAACAAAGTTTTCTCGTTTTTTTAGCGTTACTTACTGGAGTACTAACTACTAAAGGTACTTGGCAGTTGGCACTAGGTAAATCTGCATATCCTAGTTGATAGTGCAACTGTCTCCAATTTAAAGGATTTTCTTGCTTAGATAACTTAGTTATTTTTCTCCTTTGCTAAACTCATATTTTAAACCATATCAAATAGCTATTTAACTTAGCCAGAAAAATCAGAACTTTATTGCCAATTGAACAAGAAATGGACTTATGTGTAATGCTTGGCTAAAAAAATTTGTCTGATCTTTCACACACACAGTCATCCCTACGAGTAAATTTTTTGAGTCTGAGGGTGTACATGGAAGTATGGTGTAGAGAAGGGCCCTGTACTCAACTAAAGAAAAAGTTCACTGTCCCCTACTCCCCATGTACTTAAGTGCCTTGTAATTAGACGTGTAACTAGCAGAGTTACTCGCACAATTGCACAGCGCTAGATACTATGGTCTTTGTTATACAACAATGATGTCTATTGTCGAAAATGCAATTGTATTTGTCATACAACTCTAATATATATGATTAATATGCACTGTTATAATTTGACCCACCAAAATAAGCGATGTAGATGCTTATCTTTTCTCTCAATCAACGAGAGAATTTCTAGGATTTCTCTTTTTTTCTAGGATTATTGTGGGATTTTCTTACCCTCAAAGTGAGGGAGTTGCATTGAATCTTACCGATTGTTTGTATTTGCATAGATATTCTCTTTGGGGCATTATAGATGCATACTCGGACCTCCTTGTACATATCTTCTAGGGTGCTGTAAAACCTACACTACTCAAGGCTCAAGAAATCGGACCTAGGCGCTGTCTAGGCGGTCGGCTAGTGCCTTGCCGCCGCGACTTCAACGAAGTCGGCGGGCTAGGCGGGTTGGCTGCCTAGGACCGGCTAGGCGGTCAAAGCCAGTCTAAGGCGGCTTGGGAGGCGCTCGGCAAGGTGGCGTGAGGTGGCATGAGGCGGCGAATCGAGTTCGCCGCCAAGGTTCTGGCCATCCCCCATCACTGACCGTCGAATTGAGGTATGTCTCCCCCCACTTTCTTCTTGCCTCCACTCTGCTCTCTGCTCCCGCGCCACCTCGCTCGCTCTCTACTCGCTTCTCATCCCCACTGCTCTATTTTTCGCCCGTGTTGTGTTGTGCAAGGAGAGGATTGGGAGCGGCTGGTGAGGATCCCACTGCCGATCAATATCGCCTCCCCATCACCGACCGTCGAATCGAGGTATGTCTCCCCCCACTTTCTTCTTGCCTCCACTCTGCTCTCTGCTCCCGCGCCACCCTCGCTCTGCTCTCTCTACTCTGCTTCTCATCCCCACTCTGCTCTATTTTTCGCCCCCGCGTGTTGTGTTGTGCAAGGAGAGGATTGGGGGGAGCGGCTTGGTGAGGATCCCCACTGCCAGTCAATATCGCCTCCCCCATCACCGACCGTCGAATCGAGGTATGTCTCCCCCCACTTTCTTCTTGCCTCCACTCTGCTCTCTGCTCCCGCGCCGCCCCCGCTCTGCTCTCTCTGCTTCTCGTCCCGCTCTGCTCTGTTTTTGCCTGCGCGTGCTGTGTTGTGAAAGGAGAGGATGGGGGGGGGGGAGCTTGGTGAGGCAGAGGTGTGGTGGCGCAGCGTCGGGTTGAGAGCAACACAGACGATGAGGGAATGGGAAAATGGGAATCGGAGGAGCCGTACACTCAAAGAATGATAGGACTACGCGGTGGGTCAGGTGCCAAAACGCATAAGTGGAATGGGGGATTCCATCTGCCTCGATCCAAGCCGCCCAACGTAGATCCAACGCCCCTAGTTGGCATTGCACACCTCCACCCATTATCTGCTCTGTATTGTGTTGTTCAATTGTTGATGCTAATTTCAGTTTTTGCTCGGTGCACGCAAACCAGTGTTTACAAAGGAGCCAAATTAAACCCAATTCAAGCAATTCTGAATATGGTGTCTTCGGTCACGCTATCGAGTTTGTGGAAAGAAAGAAATAGCATCTATATTCAGCACAAACAATGAATCATCATTCATTCATACATTCTTTCTTACAAAATAACAAATAACTCATCGTTGATTAAATATGCAGGTTTATATAATTAGTTGATTACATGTTTACATCAAAGATCTTGGAGGAGAGATAATCTACATGACTACATCAAACTGCTTATGTCTTGCTTCTTCGAGTAATTTTCCTTCTATCTCGCTCAATTGGATATCTACTACATGCTCCATTCATTGCATTCAACCTACTGTCGGCTTCTCTGCACCGTAGCCTAGTCAGCTACCTAGGTGGTCTAGGCGCTAGTAGACCTATTCAAACACCGGGTTAGGCTTCAAGCCGGGCTTGAAAAGCCCAGCCTGAAATAGATAGGCTTGAGCCCAGCCTGGCCCAAAAATTGACTTTTCTATTAAAAAATAATATTTTAATTCTTTTTTGGAATAAAAAGGAATGTTTAATGCATTTCAAGAATTTAAAAAAATATTATTTTTATTACATTTTTGCAGGCTTCCGGGTCGAAAATGGAATATCGAGACCAGGCCGAGCCACCCATGAACACCTCTAGGCGCTAGGCGCCGGGTCACCGGCAGACTAGTGCCTAGAGCTAGGGGTGAAAATGGGTCGGATAGTTTTCGACTGATCCGAATGGAAACGGATTCAGATTGTCTCGGGTCGGATTTTTCTCGAATAATTCTCGGATTGGGAATGAATACGATTTTTTCCCAAAAACGAATACGAATATGGTAGCCCTGGTATCCGACGAATACGGATTATCCGGATAATATGAAGGCCGGATATCCGGAATACCAGCCCAACATGTAGACTTGCGGACGTTCGTTTTCCCTCATACGAACTCCGATTCCATCGATTGTTGTTTCTAAATTCAGTACCTTTCTTTTGGTTCTAATTTGATAATTTTTTGATTTTATTTAAAATTGTTATATTTATTTGACTCTTTTCGCGCGTATAGATTCCAGCGTTTCAGAAGAATTCTTGAACCATCCGCCGAAGCAACTCAAACATCAACGAAGGAAAATCATAGATATTTGATCATGTCGTACCTATTTTATAAAAATTATATTGTTTTATATCAACATGCATTGCTAATTCTATAATAACTGCTTTCGAGAATAGTTAAAATCCTATTCGACATTATGCCACCTTGAATAATTGCTATTGACATGTATCCTTGAACATCATAGGTTGGTTAATTTTAGTTGAACATATTTTATTTCCAACATGGGTATCGTATTATGCTTAGCCATTCATAAATGTTTGTATCAAATAAACTAGTTATATGTTTTCGTTAATTTCTGGTATACAATTTAAATGGTTTTCATATTCCAAAAAATATATGTGACCGTGTTCGTTTCGATTCGTATTCGCTCCATATTCGATATTATTCGTATCCATATTCGTATCTGTATCCCGAAAAAATAAAAATAAAAATATAACAGAATCATTATTCATCCATATCCGATCCGTTTTCACCCTTACCTAGCGTTGTTTTGAACCTTAACACTACTACACGTCGAATAATCGGCAATCATTATGCATATAGATCACTAATATCGAGGCATGATCATCTCTAGCTAGGCCTAGTTAACTAAGTATCACATGCCGATCGATCTCCCTTATTTCTCTTGCAGTCGATCAGGTACATTCAGTACATGCATGCACGTTTCCCTGCACTGTAGTATAAACGACAGATCGGTTGAACAAAAGCTGGAAACCTTCAGAGGGAGGCCTGTGGTGGATCGGGTTGATACAGCAGATCTATCATGGATAGGCTTGCATGTAGGCACCTCTCTGCGCCCCCTCTCTCTCTCTCAGTCGAGACAAAGAAACATTAAAGACATGAGCAGGCAAGGAGACACTTCCTGCGCCTTGGGGCCCCATGCAAGCATGGCTTTTGGATTTACCGGCGGCAGCAAATGGAATGGTAGTTTTGCCTCTAATCATAGGTAGTAATATACTACCAGACCAATATTAATCATATCAGCTACCATTTGTCTAGCAGGGGACAGTGGATTTAGAGCAAATACCTTAAAAAGCCATGCGCGGAGATGTTATGGATCAAATTCCACAAAACGATAGATATCTCTTGCACCTACAACAGCCGGGTGGTTTACGTTATATGTGTATTATTACCTGTGTATTTTCCCTGTTGTATAAGATATTACTTGTATATATGTTATACATGTACTTGTGTGTGTGTATATATATATTAGCCCTTTGGCCTCATGATAAATACAAGCACTATTCACAACAAGGTATCGGAGAAAACCTAGGGTTTGTTTTCGTCAAGCCGCCGCTTGTTTTTCTTCCGGCCGCTGCCTGGCTTTGCCATCTCCACCGCGCTTGCTGCTCCCCGCTCGTCACAACCCGCTGTCTTCCATCCTCGTCGTTCGATGCCACTCACCCGCGTTCCCGGTCGATCGACGCCGAGCGTCGCCCAAGCCCGGTTGCTGCGCCTCTTCCGGCCACCGCTACCCCGGACCACAAGCCTGAGCCGCCGCCGCCTGAACTCCTCGAGCTCAAGTTACCGCCGCCCCAGACCTTGAGCCCGAGCCACCGCCGAAGCCTCCCTCGCCTCCGCCCGAGCCCAGCCGTCACGCCCTCGAATTGTTCGGGTCGAAGAAGCAGAGTCTTCGGTTTACAGTTTCAGTTCAAAAAAAATGTCATCCTCTTTGGGCACTATTTTTGTTCCTCGTTGCCCGGTGATCTTCGATAGTCTCAACTATTGGGACTGATTTCAGCACATACGCCTCCACATGCGTTGTTAGCGTCTTTGGGATTTTCTCACCGGCGAGCTGCTTTGTCCGCCGCGACTTGTTCCACCAGTTGAGCTCGTGCTTCCGAAGACACTCGTAAAGAGGCATCTGATATTTTTTAGGATGCCATGGAGACTTTTCAGACTCAGTATGCTGCCTGCAAGACATTGATTGATGAGGATGCCCGTGCCTCTGCTATTCTGGTTGTTAGCATGGAAGTGCATCTCACTGTGGATGTGGTTGGCTTGACTTCAGCACATGATGTGGGGGTGTATCTGCGCAACCGCTACGAGCCGTCTGGTGATTCCTTGTATCTTGCTGTTGAGTGTCAGGAGCGGTCATTGCAGCAAGGAGATGCCACTGTGGACGAGTTCTATGCCCAGTTGTCTGCAGTATGGCGTCATATTAACTATTTGGGACCGGATGTTTGCCACACTTGTCTGTACTATCAGCGTCAGCAGTCTCACCTGGAGCTTCATTGCATCTACGACTTCTTGACACATCTCCAGGCTGAGTATGAGTAGACTCATGCTCAGTTGCTGGCGCGCCACCCTCGTGTGACTCTATTGGAAGCCCTTGCATCTGCTTGTGCTGAGGAGATTCGCCTTCGTGCTGCGAGTCTACTGCCGTCACCGTCGTTTCCTTTGATTCTAGCAGCTCCTCCAGCTTCTATACCCGCTATGTCTTCAGCTACTCCTTCACTAGTTGTGCCTTCACTAGTGACAGCTGCTGTTGGTAGGGGACTCCACTGCATCTATTGCAACAAGGATGGACATGTGGAGTAGTTCTACTACAGGAAGAAAAAGGATTTACGTCGTGGTGGTCGTCCTCCAAAGGGCACTGGCGGTTCCTCCTCTCAGAGGATCTCTAGTGCTTCTGATACTCAGGAGCTTCTCACACTGCTGCGTCGCATGGCTGCTTTTGCACCGTCCGATTCTGCTGCACAGTCCCAGTTCCATTAGTCCTTCAACTGCTCCTATCACTATTCAGACAGCAGATGATACCTCTCATTTTGTCGCAGGACAAGACACTCTTTTGAATTCCTCTTTTCATGTTCCTACTATTTCTCATGTTTCTAAACTAACCAAGCAGCTCATATCTGCTAGTCAGCTCACTGATCATGGTTGTCATGTTATTCTTTATTCTGATTCTTGTTGTGTTCAGGATTGACGCACAGGGAGTCTGGTTGGTACTGGCCCTCGCCACCGTGACTCACGGCGTTTCTGGGAGCTTGATTGGCTTCATCTTCCTTCTACTGCCCCTGACAGTCTTGTTGTCTCCACCATCGCCTCTGCTTCTACTGCATCCTCCACTGCGTCTTTTGCTCAATGGCATCATCGTTTGGGACATCTTTGCGGGTTACGTCTATCTTCTTTAGTTCATCATGGTCTTTTAGGGTTTGTCTGGTGATGCTTCTGTAAATTGTCAGGTTTGTACGCTTAGTAAACAGCTTCAACTTTCCTATCCTTCCAGTGAGTTAGTATCACAACGTCTTTTTGATCTTGTTCATTCTGATGTATGGGGTCCGGCTCCTTTCGTTTCGAAAGGAAGTCATTAATATTATATAATTTTTATTAATGATTTTTCTCAACACACATGGATATACTTTATGTCATCTCGTAGTGAGGTTCTATCCATCTACAAGACTTTTGCCACCATGATCTGTACTCAGTTTGACTCTCCTATTCGTGTTTTTCGTGCTGATTCTACTGGGGAATACTTGTCGGGAGTTCTTCGTAGTTTTCTTGCTGAGTGGGGCACTCTCTCTATGTTTTCTTGCCCTGGTGCTTATACCCAGAATGGTGCGGTTGAACGAAAGAATCATCATCTTCTTGAGACAGCCCGTACTCTTATGCTTGCTTCTGTTGTTCCACCACACTTCTGGGCTGAGGCTATTTCTATTACCACTTTCCTAATCAATATTTAGCCTTCTTCTGCTCTTTAGGGAGGGATCCCAGTTGAGTGTCTCTGTGGAAAGACTCCTGATTATTCTGATCTTCGCCTCTTTGGTTGTGTGTGCTATGTTCTTCTTGCACCTCGTGAGCGCACCAAGCTGACCGCTTAATCCATCAAGTGTGTTTTTCTAGGCTATAGCGCTGAGCATAAGGGATATCGTTGTTGAGATCCTATTGGCCAACGAATGCGGATTTCTTGGGACGTCACTTGTGATGAGTCTCGTCCTTTCTACCCTCGTCCTTCTCCTTCCACTACTCCAGTATCTCTTGTCGAGCCACTTTCTTTTCTAACTTTTTCTGCCACCCCCATTTCCACCACACTTCCACTACAGCCTTTGGTCTCTCCTGTGCCTCCTTCCCCGTCGGCGTCTCCTTCACCGCAGGCACCTTCTTTGCCACCGATACCCTCTCCAGAGGTTCCTCCTAGCCTCATTCCTTCTTACCATCTCTACTACACTCGTCGTTCGCGAGTTGATGATTCTTCAGATGCGTCGTCTTCTTCTGATGGGTCATCTTCTTCGGCCTCTTCTCCTCGACATGCTCTTCATAATTGTCAGTCTATTCAGCCTCCTGAGTGCTTTGATTTTGTTGCTGCTGCTCTTCCTAAACCAACCTCTTATCGTGATGCTGCTGTTCACCAAGAGTGGCAGCATGCGATGGCAAAAGAGATTGCTGCCCTTGAGCGTACTGGCGCGTGGGATCTTGTCCCTCTTCCTACGCATGTTACTTTTATCACGTGCAAGTGGGTCTACAAGGTTAAGACCCACTCTGATGGTTCTGTTGAGTGCTACAAGCCTCGTCATGTGGCATGTGATTTTTAGCAAGAGCATGGTCATAATTATGATGAAACTTTTGCTTCTATGGTTCACATGACCACTGTTTGCATTCTTCTTGCTATGGCGTCTGTTTAGGCATGGTCCATCTCTCATCTTGATGCCAAGAATGTTTTTCTCAATGGTGAGCTACATCAGAAGATGAGCGTTGGGAGCGGAGGCGGAAGGGAAGGATTAACTCGGGCGAATGCGGATTGCGTCGGGAAGCAATGGCGATCGGTACGGAGGAGCCGTGGTTGTAGGGAGCCCTGGTCGAAGGCAGTCGTGGTTGTAGGCAGACGTGGTCGTAGGCAGCCATGCTCGGATGAACAGTAGATGCCGCAGAATTTGGCGCAAGGGAGATTGGGAATAACCCAATCCTTTGTTGGTTTTTCTATTACTGCATATGCTCCTTATATAGGAGCACAATCTAAAATAGAAGGTTAATCCTTCCCTGGACTAGGACTCTAACTCTTATCTAAAATAACAGATTAATCCTTCCTTGGACTAGGACTCTAACTCTTAATCTTCCTAATACAAACTTCCCTAATTGAAACCTTCCTAATTGCAACTGCCTAAAGCGATACATTGGACTCTTATGTGGCCTCTAGGGCTGCCTGCGCTGCTGTTAGGACCGACTGCTCCTGTGTCTTGTGGCGCTGGCCGTAGACGCAATCCCACATGACATCTCTCCCTCTCTCGACAAACAGCTCGTCCTTGTGCTGAAATGAGGGATAAGATTTCTTGAAATCCTGGACATCTTCCTAAGAAGTATTGTAAGCTGATGAATCCTGCCACTGTATCAACACTTGCCACTTGTCATGAGCAAGCCGCAGTGCCTTCAGAGACGCTGGAATAACCCGCCCATGTAGATCGGCACTGGGGTTGGTGACGTTGGGGGCACTCCGTCAAACTTCTTTAGAAAACCCACATGAAAGACATCATGGATGTGGGCCGTCTTGGGTAGGTTCAGCTGATACGCCATGTCATTGATCTTGGCGATGATGCGGTAAGGCCTAAAATAACGGGGTCCAAGCTTCCCACGGCTGGCCCCGGGCAGGGAAGCGGCCGCCCGATGATGAAGGCGCAACCAAGCTAAATCGCCAACGTCGAAGTGCACGGAGCGATGCTTCTGATCGTAGAATTTTTTGTAAAATTTTTGGGCATGAAGTAAGCGACTCCAAACATTGCCAAGAACAAATCACGATCCTGGAGTGCCTGATCAACTGCTGTTGTGTCCGCTGCTACTGGCTCATAGTCCCAAAAAGAGGGAGGTTCGTGCCCATACACCACGCGGAATGGCGTTGTCTTGAGGGTTGAATGGTACGAAGTATTATAAATAAATTCCGCCCAAAGAAGCCATCGAACCCATTGTCGTGGCCGGTCTCCAGTCATGCAAAGGAGGTAACATGGCAATGATCTTGTTCACCACTTCAGATTGACCATCAGACTGTGGGTGATAAGTCGTACTCATGTTAAGGCTGGTATCACATTGAGCAAATAAGTCCTTCCAGAAATTCGAGGTGAATACTGGATCCCTGTCCGACACAATTGAGGTATGGATGCCATGAAGCCGGACAATTTTTGCAAAGAAGGCATGTGCAACGGACGAAGATGAATACGGATGAGCCAAAGGAATGAAATGGACGTATTTTGAGAATCTATCGGCCACTGTCAAGATGACAGATTTGCTGCCCACTTTCAGCAAACCCTCCACAAAGTCCATGGAGATATTGGACCATACTGAGGAAGGGACTGCTAGGGGCAGTAGCAAACCCGCCAGTTGGAGCTGTTTTGTCTTGTTGCGTTGGCAGATCCCACAGGCGCGAACATACTCCTGAACTGCCTGGTCTTGTGGGACATAGAAATTTTCCCGCAAGCGATGAAGTGTCTTTTGGATCCCTTCATGAGGTCCATCATGTACAGCCCCAAGGACAGCCGATAGGAGCATGGAGTCGGCTAGAACGTGGGCGCGTTGTTCATAGCACACCATGCCCTCCACCAAAGACCAATGAGAACCCAGCTCACCGGAGGTGATGCGCTCCCCAAGGTTCGATAAGGTCGACTCTGTGCATGCAGCCTGGCGTAGATCCTCGAACAAAGAGAATCGGGGTGAAGTGATGGTAGAAGCAATCCCCAGTTCGGCATTCCGGCGAGAGGGCGTCGGCGACCACATTCAAGCGACCTGGCTTGAATTCTACTGCAAAATCAAACCCAAATAATTTCCTCACCCATTGATGTTGAGGTATCGTGGAGAGGCGCTGATCTAGAAGAAACTTGAGGGCATAATGGTCTGTCTTGATAGTGAAAGGGCGCCCCCACAAATACGGCCTTCAATGCCGCACGGCTTGTACTAGACCAATGAGCTCGCGTTCATAAACCGCTAGCTTGGTGTGGCGTGCTGCAATGGGACGGCTAAAGAACATGATGGCCCTGGCACCTTGATGAAGAACAGCGCCAAATCCCGTGCCCAACGCGTCACACTCCACAATAAATGGAGAGGAGAAATCTGGCAGCTGGAGAACTGGCGCCGAGGTGATTGCCTTCTTGATGGCCGCAAAGGCCTATGCGGCTTCCTCCGTCCACGTGAACCCCTCTTTACGGAGGAGTCGAGTCAAAGGGGCTGCCATGACGCCATAGTTTTTGATGAAGCGACGGTAGTAGCCCGCCAAGCCGAGGAAGCCGCGGAGGGTGTGGACCGACTAGGGCTGAGGCCAGTCCAATACACCCTCCACCTTGGACGGGTCCATGGCAACGCCGTCGGCCCGAATGATGTGGCCAAGGTATGTCACCGCCGATTCCCCAAAGAGACACTTGGATCTCTTCAGAAAGAGCTGGTGGCGATGTAGAAGCTGAAACATGGCTCGGACATGTCCCAGGTGATCCGCCCAGGAGGAGCTATATATCAAAATGTCATAGAAAAACACAAGGACAAAACGACGCAAGTAGGGCCGAAGAACTTCATCCATAAGAGCCTGGAATGTGGCTGGCGCATTTGTTTGTCAGGAAAAATGGCATGACCAAGAACTCGAAAAGGCCCTCATGCGTCCTGAACGTCGTCTTCTCAATGTCTGCGGGGTGCATCCGTACCTGATGGTACCCTAAGTGCAAGTCCAGCTTGGTGAAGAATCAAGCTCCTTTGAGCTCGTCCAGCAGCTCCTCGACCACTGGAATGGGGAACTTATCTTTTATTGTATTGTCATTCAATGCCCGGTAGTCGACGCAAAAACATCATGTCCCGTCCTGCTTTTTGACTAGCAGGACAGGAGTCGAGAAAGCCGAGGTGCTGCGCCAGATAATGCCTTGATCGAGCATGGCGGCGCATTGGCGTGCCAACTCATCCTTTCGGAGGCGTGGTGCCGTGCGGCCGGACTACCACGTGGCCCGAGCCGGCGGCGGTGAATGCGATGGCTGACCTCGCGCGGGCGGCAAGCCCTATGGTTCCACGAAGATGGTCTGGAACTCCTCCAGAAAATCGCTCATGTAGTCCTCCGAGGTCGTCGTGTGCAGGTGTGGGCCGGCTCCTGGTGGGTTAGCGCCGTGCCACACGATCTCCTGCCTTTGCCGCTGGAAGTGCATCGTCCTGTGGTTGAAGTCCCAAGTTATGGGCCCTAGGGAGCCCAGCCACTAGACGCCCAAGACGACGTCAAAACCGCCCAACAGAATTGTGAGGAAGTCGAGGATGAAATCTTCTTTGTCGATGGAGATAGGCGTTGCGCGGCAGATGCCACCGCTTGTGACTTGGTCGTCGTTGGCAACTGCCACTGATAGACCCGTGCGTGGCGTGAGGGACAACGCCACTCATGCGAACAATTCGGCCGCCACAAAGTTGTGAGTCAACCCAGAGTCCACCAGGGCCAAAAGGTGGACGCCGTTGATGATGACGGCGAGCTGCATCGTCCGAGTCTTGCGGATGCCTGTCAAGGCAAGGAGGGAGATGGTTGTCTCCATCTCAGGTTCCTCCTCCTCATCTTCCGAGTCAGGCTCCACCTGCAATGAAAAAATATGCTTACAAAGCTTTTGGTGCCCCGGATGGAATTTTTCGTCACAATTGTAGCAGAGTCATTGGCTTCTGCGTTCCTCCATCTCAGCAAGTGTCAGGCGTTTGAAGGGGCGCGCACCGTGTGACACGCCTGTCGACGACGGGGATGGGCACGCCGCTCCTGACGCTCCTATCGATGCTACGCTCGTTGCGGAAAGGGGAACCGAAGGGAGTGCGCTGCTCAGTAGTGGGTTCTGCCGTGGTGCCGTGGGTTTGAACGTGGCCGACCGTGGCATGGCAGTCCATCTGTCGGCTTCGCGCGGTAAGGTGGTCAGGCGTTCGTAAGCCCGAGCCAGGTCCATGGCCTCCTCCAAGTCGTCGTGCTTCTGGAGCTCGACATGGGTCTTGAGTGGCTCGCCCAAGCCTGCAGTGTACAGCATATGCTGCTGCTCATCGTCCAACCAGCCAACACATGCTAACAGCAACAAAAATTGCTCGGTGAATTCGTCCACTGTGCCGGTCCGGCGAAGCACCGTCAACTCGCTTAGGGGATTGTGGCGGGTTGGCATTCCAAATCACCGAGAGACCAAGTCGGTGAAGTGTCGCCAGTTTGGGGTGCCCTCCATGCGCTCCAGACGCATGTACCAGGGCTGTGCCGCCCCTGTCAAATGATACGTGGCCAGCCACACCTTGTCCTCCGTCGATGTTTGCTGACCTCGAAAGAACTGTTTGCAGCGATTGATCCATGGAAGCAGATCTTCCCGACCATCAAATGTCAGAAAAGAGAGCTTGGTGTAGCGTGGCGGATTACGAGGGCCTCCTGCTCAGCCCAAGTCACCCTGGGGTGGAGGCTGGTATGGCCGGGGTGGGAATCCCCCAGCCCCGTCCTGATCGCGCGCGTGCCTAGCCGCGACATCCGTAACTGTGGTAATAGGCGTCGCCTGGGTTGCTGCATCAGTGGCGGCAGTGGCGGCCAAGGCTGTTGCGTCCCGGTTGACTTGATCCATGGCGCCTTCTTCACTAGCGAGTTGGCCCTCCATGCGTGCCAACTGGTGATCATGGCGCTGCAGCCAACTCCCAACTGCTGCAAGCTGGCCAGCGTGGATGTCGAGCCGATCCAATACTTTGGGCAGCAGCTTGAGTTGGTTGTCAGTGTCTTCCATGAATTTCATCATCATATCCTTGAAATTGTCGTTGAAACCCCCGCTGTTAGCCATAGAGGAAGGAACAACGGTCGGCTCTGATACCAAGATATCAGAAGATGAGCATTGAGAGCGGAGGCGGAAGGGAAGGATTAGCTCAGGCGGATGCGGATTGCTTCGGGAAGCAATGGTGATCGATGCGAAGGAGCCGTGGTCGTAGGGAGCCGTGGTCGTAGGCAGCCGTGGTCATAGGCAACCGTGGTCGAATGAACAGTGCTCGATCAGAACAGTGCTCGGATGAACAATAGACGTAGCGGAGTTTGGCGCAAGGGATATTGGGAATAACCCAATCCTTTGCTTATTTTTCTATTACTGCATATGCTCCTTATATAGGAGTACAATCTGAAATAGAAGGTTAATCCTTCTCTGGACTAGGACTCTAACTCTTATCTAAAATAGCAGGTTAATCCTTTCTTGGACTAGGACTCTAACTCTTACTCTTCCTAATACAAACTTCCCTAATTAATTCCTAATACAAACTTCCCTAATTAAAACCTTCCTAATTGCAACTGCCTAAAGCGATACATTGGACTCTTATGTGGCCTCTAGGACCGGCTGCGCTGCTGTTAGGACCGGCTGCTCCTGCGTCTTGTGGCGCCGGCTGTAGACGCGGTCCCACATGACAAGCTACGTAAGGAGGTTTATATGCAACCACCATCGGAGTATTCTGTTCTTGAGGGTATGGTTTGTCGCCTTCACCAATCTCTTTATGGCCTCAAGCAAGCTCATCGTGTCTGGTTTGATCGTTTCTCTTCTGTTATCACTGTGGCTGTTTTTTTGCCAGTGCACATGATCCTACTCTTTTTATTCACAATTCGCCTCGCGGTCGGACGCTTCTTCTTTTATATGTTGATGATATGATCATTACTGGAGATGATTCTCAGTACATCACATTTGTCAAGGAGCGTCTTAGGGAGCAGTTTCTCATGTCTGATTTGGATCCTCTTTGCTACTTTCTTAGGGTTGAGGTTATTTCTACGCCTGAGGGCTTCTATCTGTCCCAAGAAAAGTATATCCAGAATCTTCTTGATCGTGCTTCTCTTAATGATCAACGCACAGCTGAGACTCCTATGGTGCTTAATGTTCATCTTCGGCCCACTGATGGTAAGCCTCTTACTGATTCTACTCACTATCGTCACCTTGTTAGAAATCTTGTTTATCTAGATGTCACTTGTCCTAACATTTTGTACCCTTTGCATATCTTAAGTCAGTTTGTTTCTGCTCCTACTCAGCTACACTATAGTCATCTTCTTCGTGTTCTACAATATCTTCGTGAAACCATCACTCATCGTCTCTTTTTCCCTCGCTCCAGCTCTTTACAGCTCCATGCATATTTTGATGCCACCTGAGCTTGTGATCACTCTGATCACCGGTATCTCTCTACCTACTGTGTTTTTCTTGGTGGTTCTCTTATTGCTTGGAACACTAAGAAGCATACAAGAGTTTCTCGTTCGAGTGCTGAGGCTGAGTTGCGAGCTATGACTTTGTTAACTGCAGAGGTTACTTGGCTACGGTGGTTACTTGAGGATTTTGGTATTTCTGTTTCTGCACCAACTCCTCTTTTGCTTGACAGTACAAGTGCTATTAGCATTGCTAAAGATCCAGTGAAACATGAGCTTACAAAACATATTGGTGTTGATGCTTCCTATATGCGAACACAGGTTCAGGACCAGGTTGTTGCTCTTCAGTATGTGCCTATAGAGCTTCAGTTGGCAAACTTCTTCACAAAGACACAGACCAGAGTCCAGCGCAGCTTCTATCTCTCTAAACTGCATGTTGTTCATCCACCATAAGTTTGAGGGGGAGTGTTAGATGTATATTATTACCTGTGTATTTTTTCTGTTGTATAAAGGGTTACTTGCATATATGTTATACCTGTACTTGTACATATATTGGCTATTTGCCCTTATAATGAATACGAGTGCTATTCATAAAAGTTTACAAGTTAGACTAAAATCAGTTGACAAATTAGATGTAAGCTATTTGGGCAAAATATTTCACCGACTTTGTGAGGAGCAGGAGACATAGGTCCATCGATATGACAAATCTTTTCCATGACTCGAAAACATGATAGTACATTGCTAGCCCTACAGCCTTCTGATCATTCAACCGGTCTTTTCTTCACTGAGATAGGGCATGCAAGAAGCTAGCTGTAGCATGACACATCACACATGCATCGATCTCTCTAACACTAGCTCCTCTATTGGTCTCACACACATGCATGAGCCAGCCATCGATCTCGCTTATTGCCATGAATAGGAGAGAAGCACAGCTTAACCCTGAAAGCGACGCCTCTTCCCACATGAAAAGCCCACACACTTCCATGGGTGTGCGTCCAAAATCTGGGCAACTTGTTCCTCCCCCTCTCGTGATCCCCATTGGGGACAAATCGCAGCGGGGAGCGCTCCCAAACAAGCGACTAATGGCGTGGATTTGAACAAAAGGGGCAGGCCGCGCCCACTGCGCACCTCTGTACGTGTACCATCTTTCACGGTCAGATGAATTGTATAGATCACCGAGAGTGATGCATGGTGTACGTACAAAAGGAGGCAGAAGTCGACAGCGAAAAGCCGATTGGCAAGATCGCTGATCGACCAACTCAATGCAATGCAGGGAGAATTAGAGATCTCCAAGCTAGAAACGGGTAGGCATTTTCCGGGGCGCATCGAGATCGGAGATGTACCTCTGAGCTGTGGAAGAAGCAGGTGTAGAGGGATGGTGGGCGCCAAATTTGAGCTGGAACTGCAGTTTTTTTTATATTTTCGAGAAGCGCCTAGGGTTAACTTCTTGACGAGCAGATCTCTCCCAGTGGCATTTTCGCCTTGGTTTGCGCAAAACCTGTCAGGCATGGTTCCGGAGTGAATCATCAAAACTTCAGCCAGAATGCAGAGGTTGTCTTTGGGACATGGGATCCAGAGCCTCCCATGGTTGTCTAGCAGAGTATGCATGAATGAGTTATCTACTGCAAGAAGAACGCACCTCTGAATTAAATTAGTGCAGATATTTTGAGATTGACAAGGTAGTACATTATCTATGATTAAACATCTTAATGGACTATTAGCATAATGTTCAACTCGAAAAGTGACCAAATGACCCTAAACTACAGTAAATAGTACCGTTCTTGCTGCATCATTCATTAATGACGGGCATGCATGCTGCAATTTACAGAGAACTTGGGCAATATTCAACGAGATTTATCCTAAATTTAAAATGTCAGCTTATTAAAAGTTAGCTTATAATATGAGACACCGACGGCAATCTAAGCATATTATGTATATTGCAGACATGTTTAGACCACTAATTTACTTGTGGCGACAGTCCGTGAGCTTAAGCTACTAGAGTAGTTTTACATGTTTGTGTTCAAGAAATGCAGGATACATTCTCTCAACTTAATGGAAGTGAACAATAGTTCTCAGCTATAGGATAATCTACTCGAAAATGACTGATCATCCATGAAATCTCACTGGACACCATTACTTGTCTCCCTTGAGATGTCCAGCAGAAATACTGGAAAAGTATGCCGCAGAAGAGCTAGATGTACCATGTAAGCCAAATGACAACTTTTTGCTAATACGGCACTTGAGATAGGTAGTGCGATATGTTCACATAATCACATATAAGGAGATGAAAACTTCAAACCACACTATCGAACTTCTCATGGTACCATTCGTATAGCCGGATAATGTTCACTTTAATAGAAACCAAGCCCCTGGTTGTATGATGGTTAAGATGTATACGTATAGGGTTTTTGAATCACTCCTGGAGAGAGAGAGAGATTCACTCACTGTCACAAGATGCAAGGTGCCCAGCTCAATGATAGACTTCGCCCAACAAAAATGTAGCTTTCAGAAGGCTCTGCAAATCCAATGGGATCATGGCTTTGTGCAAAAAGACACTACACTCCATGCCTACGTGGACCCTCATGTGTGTGGGATCATGTGTACACACAAGTGAGAGTGTACGTATGTGTAATTAATATAATCATGCACTTCATAATTAAAGAATAAAACCTTACAGTGCATACATAAGTAGGCACAAGAGTATCAACAGTAGAAGCATAAGCATGGTATGACAGTTGGAACGCTAATGCGTTTGGCTTTGAAGAGTTGCTGTCACAGTCCAATAGAGTTTCAGGAATAAAACCAGAATATATACTATTGTTAAACATTAACTTGTTCTTAAGAATTCCAGCAACAAATAATATCTGCTAGCTCTAAATGTATCATATAAAAAAACTCAATGTAAACTTAGAGCTAGAAATGAGAAAAAGGAAATCCAAGGAGCTAGCATAGTTCAGAAATTTTTAAGTTAAATAGTAATCTTGAGTGAAGAAGGTGAAGGGTTAATATCGAGTGCAGGCCAAAGTATGATATTCATTTTAAAGTAATCACTTATACCAAATGTAGAAATTTGATAGCATCGTTAGTGCATAGTGGATTGATCTGATCAATGACACTCACGTGAAGAAACTATTTTGTACATAAAAGGCAGCTCCGAAGTATCATTTCTTTTTCCACTATAGCACCTTTCTCTTAATTAGGCAAAAGATAGGCCAAGATATTTGAGAAAAATACCTCTGGAGTCTCCCGTCATCAAACAGCACTTACAAAGATTATGCAATACCAAGTTTACCATAAAGAGAGAGAAGGCCTGCAGTAACACTGACAGGAATAATTTCTGAAAAACTAAATCACAAATAAACTCAAATAAAAACAGTATCATCCGAGATGATCTTGTTTAGTTTTCATATTAAAAAAGTATTACTTGGATAATATCATAAGATGAGAATGTGACCACCAAACAATGCAATAAGTGGTTGCAGGAGGCACACGCCCACAACAACCAGTTGCTATTAGAGAAACAACAGACAGACAGAAGAAGAAAACGAAGAATACACTAACTGTGAGGAAGTGGATAAGGTAACCCAGGGGTGGGATGAAGGGTTGAGCCACAGCCACTTATTTTCAGGCTAAATGCCATGCCACAAGATTTTGGGATTATGTTAGGCATGAATGACGGATCAAGTGATGTTAGAAACTAATAAAGGTAAAAGGGAATTTTTGGTGATGGGTTGCCAAATCAAGCATGAAAGCTGTTAGTCTTCTTTATTTTATTTTCCTTTCCCCTGGCTTTCCAGTACTTCATGAGCTACAAAAGCAACTAATCAATATCAGGACAGGAGTGAGAGTGGAAGGCCTAAGACAATGATATGCGCTTGTGCCTTTCTATTTTGGATTTTGGTTCTCCGTAAGTTCCTCAGACTACAACCATGACACCTCACCATTAAAACTTTCACTTCTATAGTCGTGAAAATTTAAGCTGTGAATAAAAAGCCTTACATAATAACTAAAATACATGGAAATAAATAATAGAGCTGCATTCTGCACATACTCCAAGTGATGGATTATGTTCACACTTTGCATGGAGACATTCATGATATGCCATATCATGTTTGTTTTTCATCAGCGCAATTTCAGTATACGAAAAAAGGAAAATGCAATATTTGCATCAACCAGATGTAGTGTTTCTATCTCAATCAATTGTGCAAAGAATTCCTAAATATTTGAAGAATTGTTAGTGTTTTATAACAAGCAGCACCAAGTAAGAACGCACCCAAGAAAGACTGAAACAGTTTAAGGTGTTTGTGCTGGATGGCAAACTAGAAGGATCAGTTTGCTGAAAAGAAACATGACATTGACAAGTCAAGTCAAAAGACTAGCTAATGGATAGGATGAGGAGAATCGTCAGAATTCCGATTTCCTAACATATGATTATAATAATAGGCACCGAATAACTCCATTTGCCGGTACCAGGCAAATCTATAAGTAGTTCCTTTTTGTTATTTGTTTTTGGTTAAAAACAGATCTTGACCCTACTAGGTGTCGAAAGCTCAGGTCTTCGATATTCCCCAAACCTTTTTAATCGTGTCTCCTTTTTCCTTCAGATTTCAACGAAATGAACAAAACTACACAAGCTGCTTTTGTTTGGTGAAAAAAAAATGCTCAAGCTGTTTGATAGTACTTGTTATAAGCTTTTAACTAATTGCTACTATTCAAGCTAAGAAAGTAGACCATCTAGATTTTGTATATGCATTACTGAAAATATTTTTCATCACATTCTCAATTGAAATGAACATGCATGTATAGCAGAAAGGTGACAGGAAAAAGATATCTGATCTCAAGAAAGAGAATAATGATGATCTAAAAAGTTTGAGCACACTACATATGAATAATTTTAATACTAGTTATACCAACGTTCAAGGTATACAAGTGAACTCGAGTGTAAATTTCCTCTTCCAACCAAATAGCACAGACATATCTCTCTGCAGAATCTGCAGAGTGGCCTACCTACCCTGATTCAAATAACAGAAGAATCTGTTAGGAATACAGAAATAATATGCATAGGAAGAAAACCGGAATTTCTATCATCTGAAGATTAGGAGTGAAATAATATACTATACATACGTCACATACCACTAGTTCAAGAGATGTGCGTTAAGGTAAGCATGTTTGGCTTAGTTGGCAAACGGGCAAGTCAATTAGTATCACCAGGTTCTGTACTAGCATGTTTCAATAAGCAAAGCAGCCTTTGAGGGAGATACTTGACACTAATTCATATTCTTATTGTTTGATTGATAATAGATACATGTTATCTCTTTTATAGGACAACTCAACTTACTCCTAAGAAACCACCTCTATCTTTATAGAAAGATATCTCTAATAATTGGAAACCTATTTCTAATAGATTAGATAGAATATATCTATAAGAAAGTAAACCCACCTAACAAGAAAACCAACTATTTTTATATCTATTTTCCAACTAATAATGCAACCACAGGCCTGCACGAACAGTGCTCGGTTTCTACCGTACCTATGGTACTGTTTATGCCCGTGAATAGTAATTCCAACACGTGACAGCGGCGGCCGCCTAGGCGGGTCCGAGGGGAACAGTACTGAGCTGATCAAAACCAATGTAAAATAATGTGCAATACTGCAGTGCTCACACTGCTCTTTTTTCTTTTCTTTTTCAATTTTTTTTTGAGCAAGCACAACCTATTTGACTATTTTCAATTATCCATTGATGAAACAGAAACAAAGTACAATCTCCATGCTTTACTAGAACGGTTGATAACTAGTACAACGACGCACAAAATACCGCTGAGAATTCTGTGTCACCGACGGCAACGGGTGTTTCTCCCACCACCGCATCCACACAAGAAACCGGGATCAAGCACGCACCAAAATAGCTACGTGCGCAAACCTCCCGAGTCTTGGCGACGCCTTACAAGGAGATCCACTCAACCTTCAAACCTTTGCGGGGCATTTCGTCGAACACGTGGTGAACAACACAGAGCTCCTCTCTTAAGTCATCAATTGGGTCACACTAACCCCTCTCAAGGTCACGCAGGAGTGGAGGAAAAGGAGGAGGCGGCGGCGGCCGCTGCGTCTCACCTCCGTATGCCGGCGGCGCCGCGCGGAGAAGAGCGCCGCCACAGGACGAACGGGATTCTGCCCTGGTCTCGTAATCTTCAATATTTCACTTATGAATCAAGCCCATGTGTAGCCCAGCTTAACTAAAAATCGCTTGCTCACTTTAAGCCCATTGGGCACTCAAAGGCCCATATTGTGGCATTAAATGCCTGGCCTACTCAGCCCATTTTCAAGCCGAAGTCATGGCCTAAGGCCCATCTAGGTCGTCCGCGTCGCCGCTGGAAGTAACCCTGGCCGTCCAATCGGTCGCCCGCTCCATCATCCGACGGCTGAGATCTCGCCCGTGGAGCCCTAGGCAGGATCCTCAGGACCACGCCTCCATAAGTACGCGGCCTCGAAGCTCTCCTCGGCTACTGCCGCCGCTGCTGCTTCCGCTAGGGTTTTTGCTCCGCCTCTCCTGCGCTTCTCACCCGATATATGCGAACGTAAGATCTCCAATTCCTCGAAAAAAATGTGTAGATGTGTAGCTTTTGTGATTTTTCTGTGCGTCTGTTTGTGTTGGATGAATCTTACTCTTTTTTTTGGTATTGATTTCTAGCAGATCTGAGATCGAGCGAAGCCAGTGACCCGTCGAGATGGCGCTTGTAAGTGTTATTTTACTCTGTTCGGTTTACTAATGGTTGTTCCGCTTAGTTTAGGTGGATTCTTGCGCCTAGATTTGATTTGTGCGGGTGCTAAATTTCCTGGATTAATTGAGATGGTTAGGCTTAGTCGTTTCTTGTTTAGTTGCTTAGATTTTTTTTTGGCATCTGTAGATTGTTGTGGTAGAGTCTGCACCAAAAAGTTTTTTATTTTTTGCCGCTGATCAGGTTTGATGTGGTCTGAGCTGTAAATTTGGGTACCATACTCGCGATATAGCTAGCTTGTTTGCTTCTGCTACAGTGCTTACCGATGCACTTCTAGTCATTGTTCTGTGGCCCTTGGGAGGGTTTGATCTGGTGTTGGCTTGCTAGGGATGTGAAGTTATTTGGATCCGCGACATGGTTAGGTTTAGGTCAAGGGCCTATCTCTGGTTTTGGTGGTGCTGTTCTGTGTGGATCATGTGCAAGCTCGTTGACATGGAGATTTGGTGGTTTCTGTCACTTGTTCAAATGCTAGGACTAGTATGAAGATATAAGGAGGCAACTGTCGCCTTCTTTGATAGTAAAAAATGTGTATTGCTTAGCTATCCAACGCTATGCATCAAATATTGTTCACCATTTGCCAAAAGAGGGTCCCTCCTACATAGTTTTAGGAATTCGGACTTGTTTTTAACAGATATCTGCGTAGTGGTGCTCTTCTAATATGCTTTGGTGGATTTGTTTGCTGCAAGTTCAATCATTTATAGTTTAGTACTGAAGGCTTATTCACCCTTATCAGATTTTAGGCATCTATTGAGTATAATTAGGCTGTAGTTTGCATTGATGTGTTTCGAATTGCACACCATATAGTTGTGCATTTGTGCTTATATAATTCTATACTTCAATTATGTTTAATGAATCATTTGTTCTGTAGCACGTCAAATGATTAAAGTTTCTATATTAATGAGTTAGTACTTCTATTTCTGAATGAGTTGCACGGTTAACACTTATTCTATTTATCTTGTTTGATTCTGCAACTCATATTGGATGTTCTGTTCGCATGCTTCCCTTTGTCATAGTTTTCAGAATCTCAATTCTGTTATGTGATATCGTTTTCATGATCAACCATGTAATCTGCCTTTTGCATTGGTGTAGGTGTTGCATGCTGGAAGTGGAAACAAGAATGCATTGAAGGCACTTATTGCGGCTGAATACAGTGGTGTCAAGGTTGAGTTGGTGAAGAACTTTCAGATGGGTGTCTCCAACAAGACTCCTGAGTTTCTCAAGATGAACCCTATTGGGAAGGTATGGACAAAAACTCCTTGAGAAGTTTTGTACGAATAGTGCAGAATCTGATTTGGCACTTTTTTGCAGGTTCCTGTTCTAGAAACTCCTGAGGGCCCTGTTTTTGAGAGCAATGCTATTGCACGATATGGTAAGCAAAAGATAGCAACTACTAAATGTTCCTTAAATCTTTCTTGGATATTTACTTGATTTATTACTTAACCCTCTGGCTTATTCCTGAAGTTGCTCGCTCCAAGGATGACAACCCACTTAATGGATCTTCACTAATTGAATATGTGAGTGTTTTACATTCATTCAAGATCATTCCTTATAATTTGTACCTGTTCTTAGAAATTTTTGTTCCTTTCAGGCGCACATTGAGCAATGGAATGACTTCTCTGCCACGGAGGTTGATGCTAATATTGGAAAATGGTTGTTCCCGCGGCTAGGATTTGCTCCCTATGTCGCTGTGGTAAGTGCAGCCCTGTAGGGATCATGTATTGTGTTTTCTTTATATTGACAAATCAGTCTAATCTTCTTTTTTTCCCAACAGAGTGAAGAAGCAGGTATTGCTGCTTTGAAGAGAGCATTGGGTGCCCTCAACACACACCTTGCATCAAACACATATCTTGTTGGTCATTCCGTGACTCTTGCTGATATTGTGATGACATGCAACCTCTACTTCGGTTTTGCTCGGATCATGACCAAGAATTTTACCTCTGAGTTCCCTCATGTTGAGCGGTACTTCTGGACCATGGTTAATCAGCCAAATTTCAAGAAGGTCATGGGTGATGTGAAGCAGGCAGAGTCTGTCCCACCAGTTCAAAAGAAAGCTGTACCACCAAAGGAGGCCAAGGAGACACCGAAAGAGGCCCTGAAGCCAAAGGCAGTTGAGAAACCAAAGGAGGAAGAGGAGGCACCAAAGCCAAAGCCCAAGAATGCTCTTGATTTGCTTCCTCCAAGCAAGATGATCCTCGATGAGTGGAAAAGGCTATACTCAAACACTAAAACCAATTTCCGGGAGGTTGCTATTAAAGGTAGGTTCCTTTCTGGAATTGAAGTCGATTGTATTGCTGTATTCAACAAGGGTGATGGTTACATAAGATATACCACTTAGAAGTCTGAACTTAAAGTAACATTCAGTGAATGTCTAGCTTTCAGTAAATGGCATTGACCCAGCCTTTAGTAAATACCATAAATTCATATATTAGTTGATGTTCTAAACAGTTTCTGTTTCTTGGTTATTAATTATACGTTTTAATTATCTAGACCAACTATTCTGGAAACTGGATAAAGGGCTATAATAACTGTACTCATCTCCTTGTATAACGCAGGTTTCTGGGATATGTACGACCCAGAGGGTTACTCCCTATGGTTCTGTGACTACAAGTACAATGAGGAGAACACAGTGTCCTTTGTAACCATGAACAAGGTGGGTGGATTCCTGCAGCGAATGGACCTGTGCCGTAAGTATGCCTTTGGCAAGATGCTTGTGATCGGCTCTGAGCCACCTTTCAAAGTCAAGGGACTTTGGCTCTTCCGTGGCTCCGAGATTCCCAGGTTTGTTATGGATGAGGTGTACGACATGGAGCTCTATCAGTGGACCAAGGTTGATCTCTCTGATGAGGCCCAGAAGGAGCGCGTCAACGCCATGATTGAGGACCAGGAGCCATTTGAGGGCGAGGCATTGCTGGACGCGAAATGCTTCAAGTGAGCCCGTAGAATGAGAAACCGAGGAAAATGAGCTATTTAGGTTTTGGACCAAAAGTTCTAAAATAGTTCATGATTCTGGGCAAGAAAATGCTCGCTGCTTATGGCTGCAACATTAGTTGATATTACCTCAGTGTACTGGTTGTTCTTTTACTCAAGAGTTTGATATTACCGCAGTGTACTGGTTGTTCTTTTACTGTTAAGAGTTTTTCTAAGTACACGGGGGATGCACACATGTACACACACCATATGCACGTCCTCACACGTGGTTGTGGTTGTGGTTGTGTTCGCGTCTAATCTTCTACATCTCACGAGCGTGTGTGCACTTTTAACTATTGAATGGCATCTATGTGTGTATACTATTCTTATGTGTACTATTTCTATCTGGGAACCACTCTTAGGGCAGCTCGAGGCACTCGAGTTCGACGAACCCGGGTGGGCAGCTCGCGCGCTCGCTCCTCTATGTTGAGAGTTTTGGCCACATGTTAACTAGAAATTCTCAAAAGTAGTGTGCAACACAAACCATTCTTGTGTATCGATGGTACCGGTATGCGAACTGACCTTGCCATTTTAATGGTAGTCTGGAAATAGGAAGCAAGTGTGTAGGCATTGTGGCTTGCTCCTTGGCGTAGATACGAGTTCACTTTCGCTGTCAGTGTTTTGTTTTTGCTTTTTTTATATAGAATTACCTACCGTTCAGTCGTCATCCCGATTTAATGCCAACCGGTCTTTCAGCGGAGGATGAATGTATCTGATTCTGAGCGAGGTCTGAGTTAGAAGAGCTCAGACGTGCCGTTTTGTTTGTGGTTTTGCGTGAGGTCTAATTCAGACGTGAAGTGCCAGCGTTATGACAGAAAAAAGAGCGTTATGGAGTACAATGCCAGCGTGCTGTGTGGCATTCTTTAACACTGGATTGGTTTAGCGAGAATGGAACTGGTGTTTTTCCCGTCGAGGAACACGGGGAATGTTTCGGCATTACTAGGTTTAATTTTGGGGTCTATCGATTTCTTTGACGAGACTGATTCGTAGGTTCATAGTTCAACGAACGGTGATTCGCTTGCAGACTTGGATGGGAACTAAGATGGTTGCGTGAAGGGAACGTAAAGAAAGAATAAGAGAGAATTCCTTGCATGCCAATATGCCACTAAATAAGAGAGATTCCTTTTTGAGGGTGATATGGTATATCTAGAGTTCTAGACCCACATGTGAGGGTACATGAAATCAAGCTTATCAATATCGTTCTAGTATGATTGGTATGTATCATTCTGCCACCCAAAATGATAGAGAGTAGACCTACATTCTATACCGGTCTCGATGCCAATCATACCGGCTTGCTACTAGTAAACACCGGCTTGATGCCGGTTATATCGAGTTCAATACCGGACAATGTCGACTGTACCGGTGAAATTAAAAATAAAATACCGTCTATTGAACCCATTGAATTATATATATATATATATATAGAGAGAGAGAGAGAGAGAGGAAAATAGTATGGTACTCTGAGAGTACGTACTCTACCTCTCATATATATATATATATATATATATATATATATATATATATATATATATATATATATATATATATATATATATATATATATATTTGTGTTATACTTCTATTATATATGAAAAGAGGTATATAGCAAAAACAAAAGGTTCCAATGAAAATTTTTCAATCAAATCGTATTGAGTATCATATAATTAGTATTTAAGTATATGAAAGTGATAAAGAAGTATAATATGTTCGTTTAAGTGGTACATTGAAAGTACAGTACATACTTCTAGAGTACGAAACAGTGTCATATATATATATATATATATATATATATATATATATATATATATATATATATATATATATATATATATATACTATACACTTCTTTATCACTTTCAAGATGTCCTCCCATTTCTAATATACCACTTAAACTAACATATTATACTTCTTTATCACTTTTAATATACTTAAATACCAATTGTAAGATACTCCAATATGACTAATTAAAAAAAAAATTCCATTGTAGCACTTTATTTTTGTTATATACCTTTTTTCATATATAAAAAAAAGTATATATACAAATTTTGCTATAAAAAGTAGACTGTAATGAAATTTTTCATGGAACTCACTTCGAGGTATTTTATAATTATTATTAAAGTATATTCAAGTAGATAAATAAGTATCATCATACGATTTAAGTAGTATATGAGAAGTGAAAGTGTACTTCCAGGAGAATCATAACATTTTCATATATATATATATATATATATGAAAAATACTTTCTACTCTCGGGAGTAGTTACTTTCACCTTTGATATACCACCTAAAAGAACTTGACATACTCTATTATCACTTTGGGTATACTCATATACTAATTATAAAATACTCCAATGTGAACCACACGAAAAATTTGCAAAAAAGTCCATAGTTTTTAGCATATTTTGTAAATACCTTCATATTCGCACATAAAAAGGAGTATGTCTAAAAATTGTACATACCACCTCTGAAAATGTGTAAATACCACCTATATAGTCTTATATACTCATATACTACACATGCATACTCTCGATTGTACAAGATACTCTCTACGTTGTGAGATATGTGAGATACGAAATAGGGAGTAGAAAAAAAGCTTCCTATATATATAGAGCAATATTACAAGTGAAATTTAATGTATATATAATTAAACATATATATACTTATAAATATATATTATTGTATTAAACTCTAGAATAGTACATCGGTATAGACCTATACCGAAATGTAATTTTCCAATATCCAAACAGGTATATTTCTCCGATTTGGATAGTTAGCGATGGCGTTTATCAAAATTTCCCAAACTTAATATTGCCATGATACCGATGACAATATGTGTCCACTAATGACCATAAAATATGATAGAAAAAGGAAAAGGGGTGAATTTTATCCCAAGAGAACCAAAAGCATTAAGATGCAGAGTAACATCTGTATACAGGATATACAAGATTGCATTTGGTAAACATCGCGCTGCAAACTTTTTGCGGACGCCACAAACTTTCAATTTCCTTTTTTTTATTTTCCATTTGAAGCAAGAAAAATCAAGATCCTACCTTTGTGATGAATCTGATTCTCAGAATCACCGTTCCAAATCCAGAACTTAACAATTATTTACCGTGGCACAGAGCACTTCGTGTTGCGCCACATTTTCTTCACTTGGAACTAACACACTACGCTTTCTCCAGCAGCGCCTTTGCACAGCTTCAGAGAGTTCTCACATTTTTCACAAAAGGATAGGCAGAACCTTCGTCCATGCACATCCATACTGCAGAGATTTTGAATACATCTCTACAGGCTTCAACATGGAAAACTTGGCCTCTGTAGTAGCTTAAATACTTGAATTTTTTTCGTTTGTCCCAAGATTTGTCTCAGGAATTGTCAGCAGCTTTCTGTAACAACAAACCGCCGTAATTGCTTCAGCGGTGACAAGAGCTGGGAGAACGATGGTCGTTTGCTTGGATCGCTGCACAAAAGAACGTTGGTGTCATTGTCAGCGAGGCAAGTGGCAGGTAAAAGAAAGAATGAGGATTGAGAAGAGTAGCATGTTATAAAATGGTTTGTTATCTTACTTTTCCCAACATGAAGATATTATGCTAGCAACCAGTGGATCGACTTCTTTGGGAATGTCTAGTCGTCTGTTCTGGAACCCAACAGCTCCTACAACTTGCATTGGATTCAGCCCGCTCCATGGTACACGCAACGTTGCTAATTCCCATAGGATTACTCCAAAACTATAGACGTCACACCTGATGCCAGCATTGAATTTTCAATCAGCATGAGGACATGGCAGGAACAAGAAGACCAAGATGTCTTGAGAAAACTAAGCAACTCACTTCTCATTAGATGGTTCATTACGTAGAACCTCTGGTGCCATCCACTCCGGCTGCAGGTCAACAGAAAATACGGTCTTGAAGATGGAATGATAGGTTATTTACAGCAAACACACACGAGCTGAACAAGAAAAATATAGGAGGCAATATGCCACTTGTGGAACATAACCCATAAATGAGGAAAGTATTATAGAAGAACTAATGTCCAAGTAGTTGCTTCTCCATTGAACCAATGCAATTATTTAAACAAGAGAGCAAGCAATGATCATGTAGGGGATTCAATAATGCAGCATGGAGCTTCCTAAACGAAAGGGAAGTGTGTCTTTACTCTGCCTCTGGCAGGGCTCTACTGTCAGTTAGTGTCCCTATACAGTTTCATTCTTAAGCATAGCTTTGCTCTTTAAAAAGGAGCTTTCATGGTCAGTTTTTGGTATAAATGTGCATTGGCCAAGGCATTGTGCATGCCCTTTACCAGGCTGACCCAAATGATTATTTTGGGCGTATTTTCCAACACTGGAGTTCGTTTCAAATAGTGCGCTGTACCAAGCATGATGTGTTTTACATAGCACATTTGACATTTTTTTCAGTTGGTGTAGACTAACATAGGAGGAAGCAGTTAAAAAAGATTTAAGGGATTGGAATGTAACTAAAGAATTAGCTTTGGATAAGTGCGCATGGAAGTTAGCGATCCACGTACCGGAACCATAAAAGGTTTAGGGGCTGTGTTTTAGGTTCTCGGCTCGGATGGCAGGATGTACAGCTAGGGTTTTAGCCTTGTAGGTTTTATTATTATTATTTTTTATTTGTCCCAACAAAGTATGTTACTCTAATTAAGGATATGTACCAAGATGTTGTGACTAATGTCCGAACATGTGGTGGTGATACTAGTGATTTTCCTATTAAGATAGGACTACACCAAGGGTCAGCGTTGAGCCCATACATTTTTGCCCTAGTGATGGACGAGGTCACGCGGGGCATACAAGGAGATATCTCTTGGTGTATGCTTTTCGCTGATGATGTAGTGTTAGTTGATGAGAGTAGGATAGGTGTCGATAGGAATCTGGAGATGTGGAGGAAGACCCTAGAATCGAAAGACTTTAGACTTAGTATGACTAAAACTAAGTATATGAAGTGTGATTTCAGCGGTGCCGGGGCAGATGATGGAGATGTTAGGCTGAACGAGCAAGTAGTGCCTAGGAAGGACACGTTTCGATATTTGGGATCGATGTTACAGCGAGACGGAGAGATTGATGAAGACGTGAGTCACAGGATTAGAGCAGGGTGGGTGAACTGGCGCCAAGCATCGGGTGTCCTGTGTGACAAAAAAGTTCCTCAAAAGTTAAAGAGTAAGTTCTATAGGACGGCGATCAGACCTGCGATGCTATATGAAGTAGAATGTTGGGCGACTAAAAGAAAACATATACAGAAAATGAGTGTAGCGGAGATGAGGATGTTGCGGTGAATGTGTGGTCACATAAGGCGAGATCGAATCCGCAATGAGGATATACGTGATAGGGTGGGGGTAGCACCAATTGAAGAGAAGCTTGTCCAACATCGCTTGAGATGGTTTGGACATCTTCAACGGAGGCCTTCTGATGTACCGGTACGTAGTGAAATTTTAAGACATACTGAATACATAAGAAGAGGCAAAGGTCGACCAAAACTAATGTGGGAGGAAGCAGTTAAAAGAGATTTGAGGGATTGGAATGTAGCTAGAGAATTAGCTTTAGATAGGAGCGCATGGAAGTTAGCGATCCACGTACCGGAACCATAAGAAGGTTTAGGAGCTATGTTTTAGGCTCTCAGCTCGGATGGCAGGATGTCCAGCTTAGTGTTGTAGCCTTGTAGGTTTTATTATTATTGTTGTTATTGTTATTGTTATTTTTTATTTGCAAAGCTCTTGTCTCTTTGACTTTAAAGAGGTTTCATTCCTAACCTACCCCAACTTGTTTGGGATCAAAGGCTTTGTTGTTGTTGTTGTTGTTGTTGTTGATTTGCAAGGCTCTCGTCTCTTTGACTTTGAGGAGGTTTTATTCCTAACCTACCCCAACTTGTTTGGGATCAAAGGCTTTGTTGTTGTTGTTTGTTGTTGGTGGTGTAGACCAAGAGAAAACTAAAGTAGGAATTCTTTTAGCATGTTAAGAGTGCCAACTACTATGTATCTCTATGGCGTGCTTTGGGAATTGATCTAATAGGATATGAGCGGGAGGTGGGGAGGCTTTGGCCCGGGCTTGCACCCGGGAGCCGTGGTGGAGAGGAGGAGGTGCGCACGGTAGGGAGGAGGACCAGCATGCGCACGGCAGAGGGAGGAGGCGTGGGGCGCATGGTAGGAGAGGAGGCGAGGGGAAGAGAGATTAGATAAACTAATCTTGCTTGCTTTATTCTGTTCTCTCCCTCCCTTTAAATAGAAAGTTTACAAAAAGAGATCGTAAAGATCTCAATCTGATCCTTAAGGATCGCAATCGAATTACACTACCTTCGCAAGCAAGGAAAGAGGCTGGTTAGAAACCGGCCCATGCGGCGCCTAGGTTTCCGCCAGTCTAACCTCAGGTGCCGCCGGTTGGCCCGAGCCCTTGTGGCACCGGCGGTAAACCTGGACCCACATGACATCTCTCTCCCCCTCGGCCAACAGCTCGTCCTCGAGCTAAAAAGATGGATAGCGATGCTGAAAATCGGTGAGGTCTTCCCAAGAAGTGGCAGATGCCGGTTGTCCCTGCCATTGAATCAAAATCTGACAGACACCACGGTAAAGACGTGCGTGAAGGGCCTTGTCTGGTGTCGGTATCACTTTGCCATGAAGCAGGACCGGAAGATCGGGCGGCTGATCTGGAGGAGTCCCATGGTACTTGACAAGACCCACATGAAAGATCATGAATACGTGCACTCGTAGGCAGCAAAAGACGATAGGCCACAGAGTCAATCTTGGCAACGATACGGTATGGACCGTAATATTTGGGCGCGAGCTTGCCCTTGGGAACAACACCTAAAGAGGCAGTTGGCCGTTGATGTAGTCACAGCCATAACCAATCACCAACATCAAAGATGAGAAGGCAATGCTTGCCATCATAATAAAGCTTGTCATGTTGCTGAGCATGGTGTAGACAGTGCTGGACATCTGCGAGGAAATCGTCACGATCACGGAGCGTGGTATTGACAGCCACGTTGCGAGTCGTCTTCATACGTGCGGATGGACAGAGGAGCACATCCATAGACAACCTAAAACGGCGCATCTTTGAGAGCGGTATGGAAGGATGTATTGTAGCAATATTCTGCCCAAGGTAACCAATGAACCCACTGCCGTAGTCGATCACCCATCATGCAGCGTAAATACATAGCGATGACTTTGTTGACGGCTTCCGATTGTCCATCAGACTGTGGGTGAAAAGCGGAGCCCATGTGTAACTTGGAACTAGAGGCCTGAAACAGTTCCTGCCAAAATGCTGAAGTGAAGATGGGATCCCGATCAGAGACAATGGAAACCAGTATGCCATCGAGACGGACAATGTCCGAGAAAAACGCGCGTGGCACCGATTCTGCCGAGTACGGATGCACCAAAGGGATAAGTGGGCATATTTGGAGAAGCGGTCGACGACTATCAGGATGTACTTGCCGCCCACACGAGGAAGGCCCTCGATGAAGTCCATGGCAATGTCTTCCCAAACCCGAGAAGGAATCGGCAAGGATTGAAGTAGCGTTGACTAGTGACACAAACCCGAACATAATCCTGGATCACGAACCGGGACTGTGGTAGGTGGAAATCACAGCGTAGGCGATGCAATGTCTTTTGGACACCCTCATAGGCGACATCATGGGCAGCGGTGAGGATATCTCCGAGAAGAGAAAACATCGGTGGAATGTAGATCCATCGATTAAACAACACCAACCCGTCCACCACCGTCTAGGGGGTGCCGAGATCGCTCTAGCTGATCTGGTCGCGGAGAGCGGTTAAGGCTGGATCAGAGGCGGCTGCCGAGTGGATGGCGTCGAAGAGGTCGAAGTGGGGCACTGATATGGCATAGGAGGCAGCTATGTCGGCGTTACGGCGTGAAAGTGCGTCGGCGACCGTATTGAGCCGCCCGGGACGATATTCGGCAGAGAAATCAAACCCAAGCAACTTACGGACCCAATGATGTTGAGGTATGGTTGCAAGGCGTTGATCTAGGAAAAACTTCAGACTGTAGTGATCCGTGCGAACAAGGAACAGATGTCCCCAAAGATAAGGGGGCCAATGTCGCACGGCCTGAACCAAACCAATCAATTCGCGCTTGTAGGCGGCCAGCGAATGATGACGGGCAGTAAAGGGCCGACTGAAAAATGCAATAACGCTGCTGCCCTGGTGTAGTACAGCACCGAGTCCCATCCCCGAGGCGACGCACTCCACAATGAATCGGACGGAGAAATTCAGAAGTTGGAGGATGGGCGCGATTGTGAGAGCTGTCTTCAGGGCGTCGAAAGCGGTTTGCGTCGCCGGTGACCAGACGAAGTCGTCCTTCTTGAGAAGGGTTGTGAGGGGCGCCGTGATGGTGTCGTAGGCCTTGATAAACTTGCGATAGTACCCGGCGAGACCAAGGAACCCGCGCAACGCCCGCGTCGTCGAGGGTGTCGACGAACCCATGACCGCCTGCACCTTGTCATCCATAGCGACTCCGGCAGTCGAGATGGCGTGTTTGAGATAGGACATGGTCGGCTCACCGAAGGAGCATTTGTTGCGCTCGAGGAAGAACTGGTGGCGGCGAAGAACGTCAAGAACGGCCCGAAGATGTCGTCTTGGTGAAGAATTGAGCGCCACGAAGTTCATCAGGGAGCTCGTCCACCATAGGAATCAGGAACTAGTCTTTCACTGTCTTGTCATTGAGGGTGCGGTAGTCGATGCAAAAGCGCCATGACTCGTCCTGTTTTCGCACCAACAGGACGGGTGAGGAGAAGGCGGACATGCTACAACTCCATAAGCTTGCATTACGCTCGATCTCGTCTTTCTGGGCTACCGGGTAGCGGTTGTTAGAGATATATGTATAATGTCTTATTCCCCATTGTTATGAGGGGTTATTTGCATATTCCTCACCTGTACTTTGTATATATATACTGGCCCATTGGCCCCCTGAGAATACAAGTTGCTATTCCTAACATGGTATCAGAGCAGGTTAGGTTACCTCTCCCGGACGTGCAACTCGTCCTCACTAGCCGCCGCCGGCTTCCTATCGCGCCTCATCCTTCGCCTCTCACTAGCCGCCCGTCGGCATCCCGCCCACCACCCGTGCTTCGCCGCCGCCGCGGCATCCCGCCACCACCTGTGCCTCGCGCGGCGCCGAGGCTTCCTCATCGCCGCCTCATCCTTCGTGCTCTTCGACTCCGCCAGAATCTCGGACCGGCTGCGCGCCGGGTCATCGCCTCCCGCCAACTCCCAATCCCTAATCCCCACGCGCCGCCCGCCTTCATCCTCCTCGCCCCTCTCCTCTCGCCGCCTCCCTTCTCCTCCTCCGCCCACCGCGCTTCCTCAACTCCTACACCGCCTCCTCCTCCGAGTCCACCGCCTCCTCTCTTCCTTTAACACTCACCTTCCTCTCCTCAAGATCTAGAGGCGATCGGGCTTCCTCCACCAAGATCTCGCGACGGGTCGTGGAGATCCGACGGCGGCGAGCTTCCTCCACCAAGATCCGGCGACGGGTGGTGGAGATCCAGTGGCGGCGGGCTTCCTTCATCGTCATCGCAAGGGCTCAAGGCCGCCGCTCAAGGCGCGCAGGAGACGCGCGCGCTGGCACGGCTCGGGAGCACGGACCAAGACCGAAGCCGGCACGGCGCGCGCCGAGAGGCGCGGCCGAGGAAGCGGGTCGCGCCAGGACCGAGCGGCGGGCGATTCGCGGGCGACGCGGGCGCAAGGCGTGGCGTGAGGCGCGAGGAGGAGTCGGCGACCAGAAGTAGCAACGCCAGGGAGCCGGGCCGAGTTGAGGCAGGAGGATGGAGGTGCACGGATGGCTGCACGTGGTGTATCCGGCCGTATCCGGTATTTATTTTCTTTTTTTTTAAACTTAAACATTTCCGATACTTCCCGATACGTATCGAGGCCGTATCCGTACCCGATATGTATCGGGATACCGGTACTCCACCTTCCAGCCGTATCGGCGCATCAGAGGGGCAAAGTATGGGTTGAGTTGAGCTATGCATATGGAATCAAAATGAAGCAACCATAAAAGGCTACGAGGCACAAGCAGGCCTCAGCAACTACATTTTGTCAAGAAAACACCAGATGCAGCACCCCCAACATGTTACTTCAAACCATTTGCATGTCCTAGTAAAGTGTCAGGTCAGGTACAGGTGTCTAGAGCACAGGCACATCAGTTCAAACCAATGTGCCATGTGGGTAAGTTCTATACTAGGCATAGGCAACCAGGACAGCTAGCTGCCGCTCCTACCTCTTAAGCTAGGATTATTAGTTGGCTTGAATTCTTGTTAGGAAAGTTATATTAAAGAGAGTTTTGAGTTGTTAGGAGATAGAGTTATATTAGGAGATACGAGATTGAGTTAGATACTATTGCTAGGTAAGTCCTGTCCTATTAAAGGGGCACGACAGATTGCTACTGAATCAAGCCAGAGATTATCTACATCTTCCTCCCTCTTATTCTTCTTCCTCCTGTCTCCTGCGCTTCCCTCCTCCAAGCGCATGCTTCTGCTTCTACCGTAACCAATCTACCAGCACCGCCCCTGCGAGACGATACCGGCCTAAGCCGCCTGTATCTCACGGACACAACCTACGTTTTGGTACAGGTTGTGACACAATGTTTCAGGGTTTCCAGAGAACAAAGATGCTAAAAACAGTGGTTACAATCTAAATGATATCACACAAGAACCCAAAAAAATCAAACAAGAATAAATAAATCATAAAAGGATCAAGGATGTTACAGTTCCAGCTGTGGACTTAGAGGAAAGGAAAGTGTGATGCTTCAACCTTGACATGCCAAAATCTGACACCTGGAAAAATACATATGTATGTTGTGATACTAATCTATGCATAACTATAAAGTTTTTTGTGATGCAATTGTTAAAGAGACGACAAACATGGATTCCTCCAAAGAAACATTTTTTGGGTACACACAGCTTGTAATGATAAGTCTTTTGCAATTTATTCAGCATTCTACACTTAAGTTCAGTTAGACCAACTTTACACTCAAGTATAGAACCAACGACTTGTGATTTAAGAATACGAGAAAATTGCACTGTAAGTCCCTGAACTTGCGATATTATGCCAATTAGTTCCCTTAACTTGTATTTTACTTTCTCAGCCTCCAGAACTTGCAACTTTGTGCCATTTAGCTTTCTGAACTTGTATTTTACTTTCTCAGCCCTCTAAACTTGTGAGGTTGTGTCACTTAGCTCTCTGAACTTGTGTTGAAGCGAAATTCGTCGAATACGATGCCGACGACTTCGTCCTCTCCAAGTCTAGTGGACTCGTCACCGCCTCGTTCCGGCCATATTCATCGTCCCCGTCACCTCACTCCGACAAAAACGGATTTTTCGGGCCCGGGAAGCATTGTGCTCGTGTCTTCGCCGAAGCTCCACCATCGCGGCTTGCCACCGCCCTCGCCCTTGCCTCCTCTGAGTCGGCCGTGAGATAGAGAGATGTACATTCTCAATATCAGAGCAGAAGCAACTCACCCTGCACAAAGTCCATTTGGTCGTTTGCTAACAGAAAAGGCTGAGTTGGTGAATCACCGATTCACCGTGAGAGAGAATTGTACCCCTGCTCTAGCACTAGGAATGTACTTCTCTCTCTCACGACCGACTCAGAGGAGGCGAGGGCGAGGGCGGCAGCAAGCTACGGCGGTGGAGCTCCGGCGAAGACGCGAGCACGAGACGCTCCTGCTCAAGAACACGGCCGAACGAGCGATGATTTGGCCGACGAGTCCACTGACGGACGGGACAAAGCCGTCGGCATCGCATCCGAATAACTTTGTTTCAACGCAAGTTCAGGTAGCTAAGTGGCACAACCTCACAAGTTCAGAAGGCTGAGAAAGTAAAATACAAATTTAGGTAACTAAGTGTCACAACCTCATAAGTTTAGAGACCTACAATGCAATTTTCTCTAAGAATAATAAAGGCACATCAAAGATGGCTAGTACATCTCTTGCTCTAAGCTGATAAACCCTACACGTTTCAGGTGCTACAAACCAGTAATACCCATCTGCTAAATTCCATAAGCACTTAAAACAGCAGCAGAGAAGTTACACTGCTTGGTTCTATTCAGACTAAAGTCTAAAACATTAAATATCAGCCTGCACTTTTTGTACACCTTTTCATCATCGTACATTAGCTCATTTAGTGCAACATCCCATTTTGGCTCTTAGCTAAGAATACCCATAAGTAGGGAAAATTTAGATTTTCATTGTACAGCTGGGCATCACACAAGCAGATTACTGGCAGTCATCAAGAGGTCTATTAATAAAATAACAAAGGAGGGCGTGCAATCCAGAAGTTCTAGGTAAAAGCAAGGATAGGAAAATAAGAGGTGCGCATTTTTTTTATCAAAGTAACATCATATCACCTTTAGACAATCTTTGATCCCTCAGTATGATAGGGTAGCAAACAGTATAGGACTATAGGTTTATCCAAGGTGAATGTACACTAACAAGAAAACTAGAATGCCTTTTTTATTGAATGAAAGGATTGCGAGGACGAGAGTCACCTTAACAACCCAATTTTTATCAACTAAAAGATTTGGGGATTTCAAGTCGCGATGCACAACAGTAGGATGGCTAGCGTGCAAGCAATTCATCCCTTTTGCCTGCAAGAATACAATATCAACTATCAACTACTGTGTAAAACAAGCAACAACAGATGAAAGCAAACAAAGCAACTTGCCCAAGCTTACCACATCTAGTGCCATTTTTAGCCTTCGTGTTTCATCAATTTGACTATTTGGCCGATGCAGTAGGCGATATAGGCTCCCTCTGGCAAAAGAAAGTACATTATATTTTCTGTAATTACTCTTTGGCTCTTCGTACTCGCAATAATATACCCACAAAGGTTGAAAAAATAATTGACTACTTTGACAAAACAAAAAAGAGGGAACCGCACGAACCTTGGGAGGTATTCAGTTAATATAGAGAGATTTGGAGGTCGTGACACATATCCCAAGAAAAGAACCACATTGGGATGCCTCAGCCTCGACATGATTCTCACCTAAAAGATAAGGAGCTAATACACACTTAGTTGAGGCAAAATTCAATGATAATTACAGTCAAGATGTAAGGGAGGCGCAATAAATTAAAATTTAAAAGTGAACTTACTTCACATTTGAATTGCTCTAGTGCAACACCTGATAAATCCTGGTCAAGAAATTTCTTCACCGCAACCTCCTGGCATAAATGAGGACAATACATTAGGACAGCAGGAAACTCTCACAGAACACGTTCAGCAATTTGAGTGACACTATACATTTTGCTCCGCTGACTTGGCAATTTTCTAATAAATTGGACCAGATATTCCCATATTTAGTATGAAGGTGCTTCCTAATTATGTTAAACCATATGGGTTACCAGTTATGCTGATAGTTCAATTTGATGTACATGGAACATATTATTTGTTGACTAATTCAATTTGATCTACATGGAACATATTATTTGTTGACTTTTGTATTTAAATGTACTAGCTCAAGATTTTTTCCATTATGCAGAAATAGATACAACTTAAATCTAATCAGGTAACCTTCTTGTTTTCTTGGCCCTCCTAGGAATAAAACCTGATATTCAATACTCGCTAAAATTTACAGGTTTGCATGTGATATTATAATCCTAGATAATGGTGGCTAAAGATTTTTACAGCTGCACGAACTGATGAAATGCATAACACAGTCACATAATGCCATAATCACAATTTCACAGGTTGCTTCCACATTTTTGTTGACTTGAACTGATGAAATGCATAACACAGTCACATAATGCCATAATCACAATTTCACAGGTTGCTTCCACATTTTTGTTGACTTGGTGGCCTTTGCTGCAACAGTGTCTATACATAGAGTTGATGTAGATGAGTTTTCCAGCACCATATTGTCAGCAAATGTATCGGAATTAATGTTAGTAGTTTCATGTGTCCTGTTCAAATGTTCAGCTTGCAGTCATCAAGAGAAGAAGCCAATAACTTACGAGGGTAATGAAGGTGAAACAAGGTTAGCAAGCTAAGGAGTGAAGGGTGATATGGTGTTTTAACACAATGGCTTATGTCAATCTCAGTAATGTCTTAACTTTTAATAACATGCATAGTCTAGAGCCCCTAGGCACAATGCATATCATTAACTTCACGTAACCATGATTCACTATAGATAATACACAGTTTTACTATCAAATACTCGTTAAATGAATAGTGATAGACAAATTGAATTAAAATGTATATAGTTATAAGCAACTGCTCTGTAAGAACACCATCAATTCATCAGCATTAGCAGATTATCACCTTTTACTGTCTTACGAGATGAATTATAGACCTTATAGTGCATAATATGTTAGTACTCCTGGCAAAATATCATACAAGGCATTGCTATTCAAATATATGACTTACCGTGCCATTCCAATCTGCATGATATACTTCCCCATATGAACCTGCAAAGAAGAAAAAATTAAGTTCATGACACTGAATAGAGAATAAAATGCAAAAAAAAAGGACCAAAACAATTAATTGCAAAAGCGTAACACGAAATTCAGCTTAGTCCACTATGTTAAAAGGATAATTAGAAGGAAATAATGATGGGGAGGATTAGCCCCTCTGTCGCCAAATAATTGAAGGCTTTTTTGCCTTTAAAGGTCTCCAAGATACAGTTTTGACCAATAACTTTGAAATAACATTGTTAATAAAAATTATAATGCAATGAAAGCGGTATTGCAAAAGTTTGACCACAAGCATTCCATAATTGAACTTACTTAGGGGGCGGGTAGGATTTTTTTTATTAAGTTACTGACACAAGAAACAAATTCATGGCACAAATGGCAAATAATGTAAAATCAAGAAATTGGAGGCATTGAGACAAGCACAAGTCATTACAATGGACCAATTTGTGTGAAACCAGATAGATTAAGCAAACCAAAGCTTCAAGAAAATAAGTATAGCAAAGGGTGTACTCCAGTTCAAAAATACAAATAATGATAAAATATAAAAAAATTTATACCAATTTGGAGATTCTAATACGCAAACCCAAGATGAAAAGGAAGAACTGAACAGTCAATTTTGTTCGAAACAGATAAGCAAATTTACTTCTTTAAGTTTTAGCACCAGCAGAGAGCAAGACACATTCAGTTTTGTTGCACATACATTCCTGTGAGTTGATTTTCATTTAGAACTTAAAATGCTGTATTTTTCCTAAAAGAAGCCGCCTCTTCACTAGTCATTTACTGCCTTACTGGTAAGATAAGGACTAGAATTTTATGCACATACCTAGACCAATACGCTCTCCAATATGAAGATCTTCCCATAGTATTTCATATTCAGCAACATCGTTTATAGCAGAGCTGATTGTTTTCGTACTAGAACAGTTCAACTTGTCCAAATTTCCACTGCTACTTCCTGACATGTTTACCAAAGAATCTTCAGCGACCCTTTGATCCTCACTGGAAATAGCACGGGATGCAGGATCATGTAAGTCCAAACTTTTTATAATTGCTTCTGTATTTTGTACAGGTTGGTGCACATCTTCATAAGGTGCCAAGGGAATATTCTGGTAACAGCTCGATGCCGTTAGTGCTCTGGTATTGTCAAGTTGTGACAAAGAATCCTTAGCTGCAAAAACATTTTGCGAATTTTGACGTGTTTCAGCAACTAGCAACCATCTGGCAGTTTCTTCATCTTCAGGAGAAGTGTTTTTGCCCATTTCTGTTGTCTCATAGGTATTATGACTATTTTTATCAGATAACAAACCAGTGGGTAGCAAAGCACCACCCTCCAGGAGAACCTCATGCAAATTTTGTGCAAACTGTGGGTCCATTCCTTCGGGCGGCACTACATACTTGGAAGAGTCATTGGCTTTCATCTGCTGAGAAGTATCACCTTTAATGTTGAACACATTGAAATGGCCTTTATCAGAGATAACACGTTGTTTAAAAGAATTCTCTGTGTGAGATGTATCTTCCAGCTGTGAAGTTGCAGGAGCTAGAACAGAACTGTGATCAGATGAACTTCCCCCGATGTCATCTCTACTTTCATATCCACCGCTAATCTGCTCAAGAGCTAAGCATAGTTCTGCAACACTCTCTTCAATGGCGTCACTGCTGAGTTGACTATTGCTGGAGTCCTGAAACTGACTACCAGAAATCTCTGAAGGGATTAAGGTGCCTGGAGCTCCCATCAGATCAACTATATATTCAGCACTGCAACAGTTACAGTCCATAAGATTGCTTTTTGTACGTCAATAATTAAAATATTCAAAGATCAAATATAGAAAGATAATAGAGCAATTATACATGGCAAATACCTGTTAAAATCAATTTTAACCATGTTAATAGCCCCTTCATCTGTTCCGGTATAGTATATTCCTTTCACAAGCTTGCACGGTATATTAACTTGGTCAGCTAGTACCTGAAATCAATTTGATTAGTTGTTTTCTTTGTTCAAGAGAGTCCTACCGAAGTGTGAGTTTTCCACTACGAAAGGCAAGCAAAACTCAAAAGTAATTCTTTTACAGCATCCCCTACAACAATTATGCATCTGGTGCCGCAAATCCATAATTGACCTATGCATATCAGTGAACTAGACTTGCTACTTTATTGGATTTCCATAACTTAAAAATTAGTTATCACGAGTGCTAGGACACTAACCATCCAAAATCATATAACCAGACGTACTCGTAGATACTGTGAATAACAGTTACACGATATATAAACTATGTGATAAGATGGAAATTATCGACATCCACCCTTTTCGCATTTGTTACAATTAATATTATCTAATATCGTAGGTTAATGATCACATGAAACGCAGAACATCTGCAGAGGTACTAACCTTAAAAAGCAGAGATCTGTGGCGCGAGAGCCCAATCCGAAGCGAACTAAGAGGAAGGACAACACTGTTTAGCTCAGCACAGAGCTCGCGGCTCTTCGTGGTCCATTCCATGTTCATCACATCAGCATCCTCCACTGGACCGCCCATGGCATCGACTACGAGGTTTGCAATCTTTTGCACAAGCTCCGCCGACGCAATTCCACCGCGTTCCCCCCTACTTTGCATGGCGATCGCCATAACCCTTCCTTCGAGGTGCTTCAACGCGGGATCATGCTCCCGATTCACCAAAACGGCCACATAGGCAGCATCTCGCCCGACGGGAACCGCCCTCAGGCTGCCCAAAGAGGGGAATTTAGCCTGGAAGCCCGGATGCATCGGCGCGCCGCAGACGTCGTAGAACCCGTCCGACAGCTTCTCGTCGTAGTTGACGACGTTGTGGTTCCAATAGCGCGCGGAGAGGGCCTCCATGGGGCTCCGGTCCCCGGCCGCGCCGCCAAGGCTGATGCGCTCGGCGGCGCGGATCTGGACGGAGTCCGGGTCGACGAGCCCCGCGGGATCCGACGCAGAGATCGCGAGGGCTAGCCGCACCTGGTACTCCTCCTCCAGCCGTGTCATCGTCGCGTCCGCCCCTAGCCCCCTCGTCTCGGGCACCACCACCGCCGCAGGCGCGGGCGCCGGAACCGGCGCGGGCTGCGGCGGCTCGGCCGCCGCGGCGGCCACGACCGGCGGCGGCAGAGGCGGGTGGACCGAGCGCCGGTGCCGCGGGCGGTGGTGGTCGGAGGACGGGGCGCCCCCGGCCCCGGCCCCGCCCCCGCCGGCGCCGGAGAGGTGGAGCTTGCGGAGGAGGTGCTTCATGCGGGACATGGGCCACGGCGGCGAGGCGGCATGCGATGCTACGCCGCGAGGGTTCCGAGAATTCGAAGGCCTCTTCCTCTTCCTCTTCCTCGGGTTTGATCCGATCCAACAACTAATCGCCGAAGCAATTAAAATCTCCTATTCCATCTCTACGCTATATTCTATTGTGTAGCTGTGCTGCGCGCTCCATATATTCGTTGCTTCGCCTCGTCGCGGCCTCCACGGTGAAGCCTGGAACAAGCCAGTCTCTTCTCCCTCTCTCTCTCCCTGATTTTCTTTTTTTTTTTTTATCTCGAGGTGCCGTGTGGTGGGGGGCAGTATGGTAAAATGGTATGCGCGGTCTCCGGTTTGGAGGCTACGGGGGGAGAGAGGGAGTGAAGAGGATGATGTGATGGGTGAGCGCGGCTGACGTGGCAGGTTTCGATCGTGCAGCCAAGAGTGTTTGACTTTGAACGGCAACATTGGATGGATGTATTACCCTAACAGCTCGTTATACTGGATTATCTTTTTCACTTGTCAATCTTTTAATGCTTTTATAATTCTAAAATATTTTCTCTTTAGTTCTGGTGATACAGCTGATTACAGAATTATAGACAACATATTTTTTTATTTATTATTTTTCATCTACATCAGTTTAAATATTAGTATTTTACACAACAAAAACTATAGATAATTGATGTAAATTCAATGTACATGATCTTACGCAGATGCAGCCACGTTCACCGGCAGAGAAGCGTGTCTGGATCCAACCCAACCACTGGTGCTTCCGCTCGGTCGTTCGCTTCGTTGGGCTGAGCTCTCAATGCCACCCGCAAGCCTGCCCGTTGGCGGAGGCAATCGCTTTTATGGAGAGGGAGGGAGGGATTGCAGATAAGCGCGGTCTCCAAACTCCAAACCACTGCCTGCCGCGGTCGCGCGACTCCCGAGGAGTGGATAACCACGACGTCCGGAGTATGCACCGATCATGCAAGTTTAACGTGGTAGCATTGCTTAAATTCAGCGATACTTTGGATTTTCGGTGAAAACAATCTCTGTTTTTTTTCTGGACAGTGCTTCAATTTAAAGCAATCGGAAGTCTAAGCTCTTTCAATAGACAGGCATGCATGCGGTTTAAGGGTTTATTTAGGAAGTTCATTTTCAATCAGAATCCATGTGGTTACAGAGATCTGATCTCAACCAAATAAGATCTAAAGATTTAGTGTGACTCTGTGAGCGAATTTTGCCCGAACAAACCCTACAATCTCCCTACACTAAAAGATTGTAGTCATTCCCATCTAACTTTTATTACAATTTACAAGACACGTGCTCCTTAGGAAAAGACACTCTCCACGAATAAAAACACCGGGAGAAAGCGTTGGTGACCAAAGTGAGTGCCAACGGACAAGCGAACGGTGTCTTAGGTTTGTCAAACCTCTGATTTTTAAGATCTTTTCAATCTGCCGATCACTGTACAAGCTTTTGAACAATATCAGCAGCTGCAGACGTTAGTGCAACAAACAAATCTTACAGTGACTGCATATACTATATCTGGGATTCTGGTGTTTATTCTTCAGTCAAAGTGTATGAGTTCTTGATCGGCCAAGTTCCGGTGTCCAATGTTTTCAAAGTACCTGCCTATGATTTCAGGATGGCTGAATGACCTGCCTTAATTTTGCGCTTTAATTATGCTATATATATATATATATATATATATATATATGAAAAATAATTTCTACTCCCGGGAGTAGTTACTCCCACCTCAGATATACTACTTAAAAGAACTTGATATACTCTATTATCACTTTGGATATACTCATATACTAATTATAAGATACTCCAATATGAACCACACGAAAAAAATACAAAAAAGTCTATAGTTTTTAGCATATTTTGTAAATACCTTCATATTCACACATAAAAATGAGTATATCTAAAAAATTATACATACCACCCCTGAAAAGGTATAAATACCACCTATGTGGTCTTACATACTCGTATACTACACATACATACTCTCGGTTGCGCAAGATACTTCCTACGTTGTGAGATATGTACAGAATAGGGAGTAACTACTCCCGAGAGTAGAAAAAAGACTTCCTATATATATATATATATATATATATATATATATATATATATATATATAAACAAGTGAAGTGTTTCTCTCTCTTTCAGAATGGAGGAAAGCTAGCCTAGATGTTCTCTAAAAAGAACTAAAGCCGAATTAAAACACAGCTAAAAAATCATCGTGATCAATAATGACACCATGATTAAGACTGTTCAACTACTTGCCAATTAGCCCGCAGATGACGTTGCTGAGTAATTAGTCTAGTCCACAAGTATGGAATTGCCAATTAGCCTACCAGACAAGGCCAGTATCAGAGCGCATGCCAACATGGAACTAAACTACAAAAACAATAACTTGTTCAAGAAAATCGATCCGGAGACAAGCACTTAACCTACATAAGGGTTCGAAGTAAGCTGGCTATTTAAAATGGCTACGGCGGCAGCCCAGAGTTTAGAATGGGTTGGACGCGTAAATATTAGTATATATAAGTTGGATGTTTGCTGTAGCTCCACGATGTCTGAACGAAAAGCTGGAAGTAAAAGCTTATACCAAACAGACCATATTACGTGTGTAGTCGATACTTACTTCAGCTGAATACATTCGGATGAAAGCCCTGCTGTAAAATTAGCGGTTTCAGCAAATATATATTCAGAATTAATTCCAACATAATTAACAATAATTAAAGCATAATTCCAGCAGCATTTAAATGACAGAAACAACATATAAACATACAATATATTCATGTAAATTAAATAGGATAAAATACTCAAAAGATAGAACTTGATGACAAAAGAAATCGGCATAATGCTTAGATTTGAATTGATTGTTTATTGCTCTCATATGTCGGGTGGCTCAAGATATAATCTTAGCCTCCTCCCTACTTTTGTCAAGAATTTTCACTAATTAGATATAACAAGATAAATCAGATTTTGAGCTAAAAATGAATGCCTTACTGTTATATCAAGAACAAGTAAAAATAATCTCACAAATCACAACTGCACTAATTACTTTTAACCAACATAAGGAGCAATGATATCTCAATGCTAATTGTAATCACATCTCAACAAAAACTGCACTAACTGTTTTCGGCCAACAGAGGAACAAAAGACCATAGTGCACAATAAGTAATTGGATAAAGTCCATTTTGCACCCCCTTAACTCTTGCGAAAGTCTGAAAATCACCCCTAAACTCTAAAACCAGACATTATTCACACTCTAACTATTTAAACCGTGCAAAACACCCCATTGTCACAAAACCACAATGGTTTTTAGCTGATGTGGCGCATACAGATAAAAATTCTCTACCTCCCTCTCCTCTTCTTCTCTCTCTATCCCCATCTCCTTCATCCTCTCTCCACAATAGGTCGGTGACCCGGTGGCTGCCTCAGCCCCATCTTCCTCCTCCTCCGGGACAACAGCGAGGAGGTGACGCTGAGTCTGACACGCTCTACCTTGCAACTACATCGCCGCATCGCAGAAGGACGAGTGGGGTGGTCGGACGAGGTGCACATGGATGGCGCGCACGCTCTGCCTCGCAGCTGCATCCTCGAGTGCTGTGGAACCGAGCACGGGCTAAACGGAACCGTGGAGGGAAGGAGAACCGAGGGGTGGTGGTGGCACGGCTCAAGACGGTCGGTGGTGGCTGGGCGACGGAGCACGGCGGTGACAGCAGCACGGCAATCATGGCGACGACGCCGGAGGGGAAGAGGGGAGGAATGGGGGTGAGCACGAGCACCCAGAGAGCGAGGGAAACTCACCTGCAATCGCCGAGACGGGAGGCCGAGGCGAAGCGGCAAGAAGAGCCGGCGGTGATGCGGGCGGTTGGCCGTGGGGGCGCCGCTCGGGTGAGGGATGGCTCAGGTGGAAGGTGGGGGAAGCTTGGGGAGGTGAGGAGCTGCTCCTCCTCAGAGGAATCGGTCCGAGACTTGCCGAGGTGACCACGGCGATGGGGATGGCGGCTTTGACAGGAGTTGGGGAAGAAACCGACGACGGCGAACTCCTGTGGGCAAGAAGCAAAATAAAGAGGGGGTTATTGCTCCTTGCGACCTAGGACACGATGTGACGGGGGTGGCTAGGAGAAAGACCCACCGGAGCGCCAGCGGCGAGGTGGTGTTGCGGCAGCCCGAAACGGACGTGTGCGCCTCCCTTGTGTTTTTGCTCGGTAGAAGAAGGGGAAAGGTGGGAAATGGCAGGGGAATGGTGGGGAGCGGTGTGGAGATCTCGGGGCGATGCTTTAGGTCGAGGAGGAGTGAAGCTCGGTGACGCGCTCTATGTAGCCTGGCGATGCTCTCGAGAGGAAGTCCGACATGGACTTGACAGGGTTCGGCAGCTCGGTGACCTTACGCAGCGCTGGCATGCTTGAGAGCCAGAGCACAAGCGACGCGGACTCGAGGGGCGGCGACAGTGACCTTGATGAGCCAGCAGAAGAGGGTCCGCCCCGCGCCGGCATCGACGGTGACATAGCTGGATTACATGGAGAAGTTGACCGGCGAAGGCAGCGGCACGGATCCCGGCAACCGTCGTAGAGATGGCGCAACTCCTGGCGTCGTCTAAAAGCCTTCTCTTCTTTCCTCACCGGCTGGCAACAGAGAGAAGAAGAGTGCCATGAAGAGCTCGCAGCCGGTGCTTGGGAGGAGGAAGGATGAACTCGGGAGGAAGAAGAAATAAATGAGGAAGGAGAAGGGAAAGAAAGAGAAGAATAGAAAAGGAAAAAAATCCACATGTCATCCCAACTAGGATCTATCTAAACAACACATGGCGTCAAGTCAACCCAAAACCACCAGTTCCGTTGCCATGTCAGCGCCACGTAAGACAAAATCACCTTAGTTTAGGTTAAAGGGGGGGTAAAGTGAACGGTATTGATAGTTGAAGGGGGTCGGGTGTCCGGTTTTGTAGTTCAGGGGTGATTTTCAGACTTTTCAAAAAGTTCAGGGTTGTAAAATAGACTTTTTCCTAAGTAATTAGCCTAGTCAAATTTGGTCCGCAAGAAGCAACCAAACCTCAGGGAAATAACTAATCCTTGATAACAGTATGCAACAACAAGCTCAAGACTGATTTATCACCAACATTGTCAATCTAATTTCATAAGTGATAATAATCCTCACCGAGAAATAACCGAGCCCACAATCATTACTTGCAATGCCTCCCAATACTAGACAAACTACAAGATTTAATTTAACTAGTAGAGCACACAATGCTCAGTAATGCGGAAAAAATGAAATCAACAGTACTCACGATGCAGATAGCAATCAAAGCCACCGAGTAGAACTGGGCAAGGCACACGAATCATGCTATCTCAGAAAACTAATCGCCTCGCTGTGTCGTGAAAGAACAGATGAGGTCGTCGGAGATACAATGCTAATCTTTGCAATTCGGGACACACCGAAAGACGAAGCCCAAGTACAGGAGATGTCGCACAAGAACAACAGAAATGCACCAACCAAGTGCATTTAAGAGCACCAATCACCAGAAAACGAATACTTCTTCTAGTCCAAGATCAATCCAGAGATTACTAGATTAATCCTCCAATTTGCGAAAATCCCAAGTTCCTCACCGGACAACCAACAGAGCATAAGGCACAAGAAGAGGAACTGACGAAATGTGCAAAATCAAGAATGGACCTGACCACCGGCAGCATTGAGCCACCAACATGGAGCAACAGCTTCAACCGCCAAGACCAAATCCCAATCGGATGAAGAAGCACACAGGAAGTGGAAGAGACTCAACCTTTTAGGTCTACCTACCGTACTAAGCTACTCAGCAATTTCAACAGATTTGTAATAGGGTCTTCCAATTTCAACAAAATTTTAAATATTAACCGAGTGTAAATAAAAACAATAAACAAAGTTCATAAATTTATCATTCAGCTGTACGTAGCCTATGCAGTAACTCCGGATTTTCTATACAATTTTAAAATATGTCATGCTATTTTCCTAGTTTCAAATTAATTTTTGGCATTAAAAATATAATTTTCGCGCACAAATGGGAAGTTAAATACATCTGGGATTATTTAGATTATGCTCTACCTACCCTACTTAGCTACTATACAATTTTTCTAGATTTGTAGTAGACGTCTTCTTAGTTCTGCCGATTTATCATAAATCATTCAAGTGCTGGAACATTAATAATATGTGCACGATGAACTAGACTATACACGGCTCAAATGATATACTACATAATTTGACTAAAATTATATAACCTCTTGCATTCTATGTTGCTATTTCTGTTTGCTAACAGATAAGGTTTTGACATAATGTACGAAGTTGTAAAAATCCATACCTGCAAGATGGCCGATCGGATCTGATGCTCCTTCTTTCTCTCCTCCGCTACGAACTGGCAGGACTTCGCTACTTTTCTTCTCCCTCCTCTCTTCTATTTTTTTCCTGGAATTAAAATGAGTTTTGGACTGATTTTTTTGGGGGTTTTATATATGGACACATGTCGCCAATTCAACTAACGACAAGAGCACTGCTAGTTGGACCGACGATAGGGAATCAACAGGGGAGCTTGTCGCCATTCTAACAGGCGACAGGAACCTGGTTTTGTAATTTTTTTAGGCGATTATTTAGTTTTGTAATTCTTTTTTAAAATAATATTATTTTAAAAATCCATTATGTACTCTTGTTTGCTAAAAGTTCTTAAACTATTTGTGGATAGTGAAAACTGTCATGTGGAATTTTTCTCTTTGCATTTTCTTTGGTTTTGTTATTCTCTACTACTCATGTTGGAAGAAATCTGGGCAAGTGTATCTCAACCGAATGCGTCACATGTGGAGGGATGGAATTTTGCTTTCGCTGTAGTGTCACATGATGCAGAGAATTGAGTATTGAGTGTCACATGATGCATCAACTGGATTGGGGGTAGTATCACATGATGCTGAGTATTGAGTACAAACCACAAAATTTTATCCATGTTAACGCTGAGTACTGATAGTAGCTTAGGTTAGGTTAACAGAGGTGAGATTTGCATCATATTGATGCCCTACATGACTGCATCACATTTGCATCACTGCCTTCTCTGTTTTGAGATACTCGTTTTTGTAGCACTCGCATCTCAACTTGCTAACATGTTAATTAGAGGTCTTAAAGTGTAACTACTGAAATTTCTCTGTTTGGGAAATAATTTGTTGGCTTTTCTCATTGCTCTATTATCTTATGTGATTGTAGGGTGGAAGTATCAATGGACGATTTCTTTAAATGGAAAGAGAAGTGCATATTTCTAGGAACAAATGTAGTAGTTTAAATTTATCTTTTTATACTGTAATTTGTACTATTTTCTACTCCTAGTGTACTCTAATATTTCAATTGTACCATGAATATTGAGAAAAAATAAAGTTTTTTTTGAAGCAAGAATTACAATGTGGTGCACTTCGAGTTACATTATCCAATGTTAATTCTTTAATAATTTTCAATTGTAATCATTGCAAAAATCCAAGAAAGTAACATGTTTGTCATAGATACAAACATATAAATGATAGTTGTGTAAAGATAAAAGTTCGGTACTATTAATTTTCAAGTGAAATTTACAAAAGAAAGTAGAAAATTGGTGATATTTTGGCCTTTTTTGCAAACAAACAAGTAATAGCTTATGTTAGAGGTATATTTCATCAATATTTTTGCAATAAAATAAAATATAATGATATTTACGCTAAATCAGCACACAAATATGCCTTTAGAACCTCGATGGTATTTCAGATATTTTATTATTCTTTCACAACTGAAACAGTAAGCCAACCTAATAAAAAAAACCAAACTGTCAAACGACCTCTCAGAAAAAACTACGGCCATCAGCTACCACCGCTACTTTTCAGCCCAAGAAAGGAAAAAAACAGCTTTACAAAAAAGCCTAAACAAATATGACCAAATAGTTGGGCCACGACGAAAGGATTAAACGGGCCGTCGTTCGTGGGCCGAAGTGGGATGTCAATAGTAGCCCATCGTCTGGTTGCGGGCCTCCTCCTCCTACTTCTATAGTTCTATTCTTCTCCGACTCTGCGCGACGGCAAGAAGCGGTAGTAGTGTAGTACCACTGCCAACAGCAAGCTCTCGCGAATCCCACCACAAAGCGGCGGCAGAGCCTTCTCCTCGCCGCGGTGGATGGAGGCGGCGGCGGCCGCGACCGCGTCCTCTCCAGCCGGCGCCCCCAACTCCAAGGTCGGTCACTCCGATCCCCCCTCCATTTGCGGTCGTGAATTGTAACCGTGCCGTCCGCGCAGGCTCCAGTGGTCTACTCGCCGGCGTACGACATCGCGTTCAACGGGATCGAGAAGCAGTGAGCTATCTGCTTCACATCACGAATTTTTATTCATCTCGTTTTCACGAGATCGCAACGCTGTCAGTTGTAACCGCCCTTGTCGCTGTGCCCGTGCAATGCTTCGTGCAGGCACCCGTTCGATTCTTCGAAATGGGGCCGTGTTTGCAGCTTCCTTGTGGACGCGGGATTTCTCCAGAATGACCGGGTTGTCGACCCGCTGGAAGCTTCGGAGGATGACCTGCTTGTGGTGCGTGAGAAGATCTTATTCGCTTGTCTCTCAGTTTTATTTTGTCTGATGCAGTCTAGGTTTGTTGTAATGGCTTGCCCAATCAGGTGCATTCAGAGTCATACTTGAACACCCTTAAGAGCAGTGAGAAGGCTGCGCGCCTAGTAGAGGTACTGGTAAATTCAGTATGACATTATTTGATGTCTATGGTCCTTTCCTTGCTATAAGAGCTTTTAACTTGACTACTACAGATAGGGTCATCACAGACGGTTTTTGAACCGTCTGAATAAGTTGGTCTATGATAACACGCGGTTATCATAGACGGTTCGGAAACCGTCTGTGATACGAATATCACAGACGGTTTTTGTATTAAACCTGTATGTGAAAGCTAGTATCACGGACGGTTTATACACAAAGCACCGATTCATCTGCAGATTCACGGAGAAGAAAGATGTGAACAGGGCCAGTAAAGACGGAGGTTCAACTGGAGGCGTAGACCAAGGACGGTGAGAGTAGTGAAGAGGAAAGGGTAGAACCTCAACAAAAGAGCTAGAAGGAAACTCCGGAGGAGAGGGAATACGTAGAACTAGAGGAGAGGCAAGCGAAGAAGTTGGGGGGCGGAAACAAAAGTGGAAAGCTTGAGATTCTGAGTTTGAGGATTAGGACAATAAACCTTTGTCTATTACAATAGTCCTAAAACTCAGCATATACAAGATACATGTGTATGAAAATATACCTAGACAAGTCATATATAACAACAGTCTTGCTACTTTTAAATCATCTGAACTTTTTAAGTTTAAGTCACTTGTTGTGACCATTGGATTTATAACAAATATTTGGTGGGGGCAAATATGTATCAGCACAAAAAATAAATCAAATTGAAAATTAGATATCGATATAGATTTGAATATTAGTGGGGGCAAATATTTTATTTATTTTATTTTTTTAGGTTAATGCAGATTTGAGCATGGTTATTAAAGCGGTAAGGCGAGGTGACCCACCCCGCTCACACCTTTTAAGCGCTAAGGCGCGAGGCGAGACGCCACCTTACACACATCGTAAGATGCTAAGGCGGCAAATAAAGTGAGCATTTTAGCACGCACATCCGAACAAAATCAGCAGAGGGAGCAAGGAAGTGGAGATGAAAAAGAAAAAAGAAAGAAAAAAATAATAAAAGAAAGTCATACTGTTGCTGCACGATCCACCCGGGTCATCACTGTTGATGCACGACTGGGCCGACCCATAACTTTATTCCTCTCTCGTTCTCTCTCTACTGCACTCTTATCCTCTCGTTCTCTCCAAATGTTCGGCCGACGATTCCTTATCCTCTTCGGCCTTCGCTCTTCCCCTGCCCTCCTCACTCTGACGCGCCGACGCTGACGCTACATGGCCTTCCTCATGGCTGCATCCCCTCTTCCCCTTCCTGTCCTCTCCCAGATCCAGTCTTCCTCTCCCGTCCTCTTCCCCTTCCTCCCCTTCCTCATGGTAGCAGGGTGGCGGAGTTCGACGACGGGGATGGCAGATCCCGCGGTGGGGATGGCAGATCCGACGGTGGCAGAGGCCGATTTGATCGGTGGCGAGCTAGAATCGGCGGGGGTGAGGTAAGTCCTCCTCTCCTCTCTTCCCTGCCCTCTCTCTCTCCCGTCCTCTCCGCTGTCTTGGATGAGGGAGGCGAAATCCGGCCGCGGGGTGGCCCAATCGATGGCGAGGAGGAGGATTTGACGGCGGGGAAGGCAGATCTGGCAGTGGGGAGGAGGTCCCGAGGCCGTGCACGACGGGGAACCACGGGGAGGCGCCGCCGAAGAGCCACGCGACGGCGATGGGGAGCCAAGAGGAGGAGCCGCACGACGAGGAACCACGGGGAGGAGGCGGCAAGGCGGGGCGACGCCTTAGCACACTGGCAGCGCCTTACCGCCTAAGCGACGCTTTAATAACCTTGGATTTGACCCCACCTAATATTAACTACTTTGCTTTAAGATTCATAAACTTTTCTTGAAGAGGTGTACCGAAGCACACCTCATATATGATGTCTCTTGTGCTATTAAATTCCATACTTATTTACGAACTAAATGGATCTGGAATCATTGTTCATATTTTTTCAAAGTCATTCCTTGCTGTTCCCTTAGAAAAGGTCGTTTGCAGGTAGCAGAAAGTAGATTTCAGCCCCAATTGATAGTGTATAATGGTGGAATGGACATCTTAGATGGTGATCCTTTGGCAGACTGAAGGTATGCTCTCTCTTGAACTATACATTTTCCGCAGACTATAGGACTTTAGAATTTAGAACTCCTAGCAGGATTGGGAACTTCATTTTTCTCTAATGATTCAGCGCCCACTGTGCTGGTCACTTGCCGGCACAAGGAGTTTACTGAGAGAAAAAAATCTTCTTTGCTATGGCCTGTAGGCCGTAGTTCTTACAATGCTTCTAAATGATGCATTGGCTGGTTCTATTCTGTTCAATGCTCACTATTATGTTTCCCCAGTTTCCAGGTTAGTCCAGACGGTGTGGCTATTAGAGATGATTTTTTTTTTAGATTTGCAAAAGATCAGAATGTTCCTCTCGTCATGCTGACCTCAGGTGGAGGTTTTTTTCTTTATTCTTTGAGTTCATCTGCCTTGGGTTACTTTCATCAGCAACCGCTAAGATATCTTTAGTGTATTGAATCGATGCCGATTCAAAGAGATTCTACGTAAGTATTTAAGGAATTGAGTTTATTTTTTCCAATGTATTGATCCAATTCCTACTAATAATTGGGATCTATGTTATATTAAAAAACCACCAAAAAAAATATCCCTTCTCAACCGCACACTCTCGCTCATAACTGAGCCCATATGAGTTGTTTAATGCTTTGAATCGACTCATATGTAGAGTCTGGTTCCAGAATTTTTTTTGTTGGAATTGACTCCTCCAATGTATTAAATTGATTTAATATCTTATCTCTCCTTCTTTGAGCTGGCTAAAATAACACATCGCTGATGGTCTAATGACACATTTTGTCGTCTTTCTGAATCTCTATCCCTTCAGGAGGCTATGAAGTCAAGCGCTCGAGTTATAGCAGATTCAATGATCAACCTCTTGAAGAAAGACTTGATATATTTAGGTACCGAGTACCTGCCGTGTAGACATTGAGTGATTGCGATAATAAGTATGTATGCCTTAAGTGCATGCCTAATGGATTAATACTGATCTGTGTTGTTATTTGAGGGCTATTTTGGTAATTTCTCGATTAGAGAAAAGAAGAAAAGGAAAAAATGGCGGGGACCACCTGTCGCTGTGAGAGGAAGGAGAGGATAAGGCTAGAAGCTCCGCTCCAGCCCTATTCACTCGTGCATGATAGGGCTTTCCCCTCTTTCTCTGGTGCTTGTGCGGGTGGAGCGGGAGGCCCGGGCGGCAACGCCTCTCTGGCGCGAGTGGCCAGGGCGCCTTGCGCACCGGCTGTTCGCAGCATTCGGGCGGTTCACCCCCCTTTCTTCCTCTACAAAAGCAGCAACTCATCTCCCTTTTTCTGTATCCCGAAAAATTGTGTAAGCAATCCCTAATTTTTGGTTCTTCTTCCCAGTTTGATCTCGATTCTTGTGGCTTTCGGAGCCGTCGCGCCTCCGTGACTGAGCTCGGTGCTGTGCTAGTAGAAGTCTCAAATTGATTTGATTTGATTGAAACTAGCACTGAGACATATTGTTTAGTAATATTTGTGGGATCGGTTCAATGCTCAATGAGGAGTTGGGTTATTGTGAAAATTCAATACAATAATTGGATATAAATTGGTCTTGAGCTTGTAGATCACTTGTTGTTCTTTTATCGTGTCATACATGCTTGTCTGCTCATTGTGATTATTTTGAAGATTCTGCTCATCGTGATCTTTGTTCAATCTCTGTTCACTGTGAATCTTATATCAATTTTGTTCACTGTGATACCTTTCGGTTACTGTTATCCATTATTATCAATTGATTTCTTGAGTGGTAGAATCAATTACATGCAGTCCAGTGAATTCAGATTTGATGATTTGCATTAAGTGACTAATTAGACTAGCAAAATTTTATTTGAGCTCAAGGCCTAATTTATTTAAGAGAATTGTTATATTTAATTTGTGATATTGTCATGACCTAAGTGGCGAGGAGGCCAAGATTACATCTTGAGTAGCTCGACATCTGAGAACAATAAACAACAATCTAAATGTGAGCATTATGTTGATTTCTTTTGTTGTTAAGATCTATCTTTTGAGCATTTTATCCTATTTAATGGACATGAAGATATTGCATGCTTACATGATATTTCTGTCATTTAAATGCTACTGAAATTATGCTTTAATTATCGTAGTTTATGCTGAAATTAATTCTGAATATTTGCTAAAACTGCTAATTTTATAACAACCTATATGGCTATATATCAGAACCTTCGTGGTGATTGTATGTAAATGCACTGATGCACATATATTCAACATGAAGTCTTGCTAAAAGTTTGATAGAAGGAAAATTCTTTGCATGTGAAAGCTTTTGGCACTTGACATTATCCAGTGTGAACCATTGTCAGTCATTGATATTAATAACTGTCGCTTTTGTTTCGGCGATCCTGGTAATCTTCAAGGTTGACACAAGGAAAGTTCTTCCTTCACATGTGAAACCTCATGCTACTTGGCATTATCATGTGTGAATCGCAGTCAATCTTTGATGTTCGCATTGGAGTTTGCTGCTTATTTCCAGTGGATCCGTTTACCACGAAGCCATTCCTGGAGAAAAGCCCTGATGAATCGTGGACAAGAGTAACTGCTTGACTCCGGTCTTTGTTGTGCAGCTGTGCCCTCGCATCACTGGCACTTGACCTAGGAAGAAAGCTATACACATTCTTGTACCTATTGGGCTGTTGTTGACTTGTCAATATACACTTTGTTATGCAGTTTTTCGGCTGTGATATCTGGGTATCATTTGTGATGAGGCTGTGATATCTGGGTATCATTTGTGATGTACAACTCATTGTAAAATGGCGGTTTTAACAAATATTCAGATATAATTTCAGCAGCGATAATTATAATTAAAGCATATTTTCAGCAGCATTTAAATAACAAAATTGACATATGAACATGTAATTTCTTAATGTCAATTAACCGATAATGTGCTTAAAAGATAGGACTCAAAACATACAAAATCAACATAATGCTCAGATTTAAATATTTGTTTATTTGTTTTCAGACGTCAAGTTGCACAAGATGAAATCTTGGTCTTCACGACACTTGTGTCAAAATTTTTAATCACAAATTGAATATGACAATCAATAGAGGTAAATTAGGCCCTGAGCTAAAACTGAAACCTTGCTTGTCTAAACATTCACTTCATGCAAATCATCAAATCAAAGTCTACTAATAACATGCAATTGTAACAATTGACAAGAGAATATTATAGTGACTAAATATCAATACAGTGGACTGAAGATAGTAGCTAAATGAATCATAACGAATCACAGTGAGCCAAATGAAGTAATCGAATGAAACACAGTGAATCATAGAGGACAGGTACTAAAGACAGAATGAATCACATGTACAGAACAAGCATGAATTGCATGACTCAATAATAAAAAAGCAGGTAACCTTTTAGCTCAAGACCAGATTATACTCAATTGTCGTATTCAACCTCAATTTGACATCAATACATCATCGATCATTAATCCGAGTCCACAATAATACTAAACCAAGTCTCGCAGTACTAGTCAGAATAACAAAATTAACTAGCACAACACACTTTGGTAAAGTAATGCGCAAATGGAAACCAGTAATACTCACAATGCAGATGGCACTCAAAGCCACCGAGAAGAAAACCAGACAAGGCACGCCGAAAAGCACTGACTCAGAAAACCAATCACCTTGCTGTGCCACAAAGAACGAACGAGGTTATCAGAGATACAATGCTAATTTGCAATCCAGGACACATTAAATTGTAAAGTCGAGGTACAGCGAATGCCACAAAAGAACCAACTGAAGTGCACCGGCCAAAAGCACCCAAGAACACCAAGCACCAAAGTCAAGTTCTTCTCTCCCAAATCGATCCTGAGCCGACCGGATCCAATCCTCAAAGGCACAAGCCCCAAATTTCCTCACTGCTACCTCAGCACAGAGATGGCGCAAGGAACCGAACATGGAGTATTGAGTTGTATGCGTCAACCAATTCACCGATGAAAAACTTTTGTCGATGAGGAAAGACGAACAATTTACTTACTTCAATAGGGAGTGCTCAAGGAGGAAGGGTGGACCTCACTGCCGTCGTGGCGAGACAAGCACGGCGCGCAAATGACCCAAAGATCCAAAACCAAGCCCAATCGGAGAAGAAGAAGAAACATACACAAGGGGAACTAACTGATTTCGGGTCTTTGAAAAGAGGAGATGGAGGCAGCCTTAATAGGAAGAGAGGTGGGGCACCCGACATCGCTGCGAGCTAACGCCCCGCCAAGCGCACGAGCCTGGTGCCTCTGCGTTGTCGCCGCCACCGGGAGCTCCCACGCCGCACGAGCCAAAGAGGAAACCGCTCGGCCACACGCGCAAGACCAGATAGGGCTGGAGACTTTAGTCTCCAGCCTTATATCTTCCTCTTCTCGCATTGACAGGTGGGACCCACCTTCTTTTCTTTTTCTTTTTCTTCTTTTATCAAAATAAGAAATTACCAAATAGTCCTCAAAATATCCAACATAACTCTCCAATGTTCGGTAGCTGACCCATTGGAGTCCAGTTACTCAACATGAGGTCAACCCTCCAGCTCTACTCATCAACATATTCTGCATCGCAAGTGCAGTGTATCCAGGTAATTTCTCATGAAAACTCATAGCAGCTGGCAGGGGCGAATCTACAGTACCCCACCGGGGTGCACAGGACACCGTGTCAAAAAATCATTTTTCTTTATATATAGCCATATATATATTGTTGGTGATATACCCTAGAGGCAATCATAGAGATGATTGTATCACGTCTATGTTTATGATTTCTTGAATAAATGTTATTCTGTTCCTTGAATGAATCGTTAGTTCTGAAGATCATCGAGTATGTGAGTTGTTGGTGAAACTCTTCGACTCATATGATGTCGTTCTAAAAGTATCCCTGGTCGAATGTCACTGATCGGAACATCAGTGATCCTACGACCAGTACATGTATTGATTGATGATTATGTTTCACCGGTCATGGATATAGGGATATCGAATCAATAATGTAAACACATGTTAGAGAACATGGGGTTGGATTGACCCACCTTGAGACACTATAGAGATTGTTATGATTCTATGTGTCATTAGTTGGTCCCAAGCAATGATGATGTATAATCCTTAGACCTGAGATCAGCATGGTTCTCTACATGTGTAATAACACTCTTAGGGGTTGTCAAATTGCTCAGAATCGGGTAGTTATAAAGGTAGCTTTCGGGTATGCTATGAAACATGCGGAGGGATGTGACTGGTCGGATATGGGATTTGCCCCTCCTAACATAACGGGAGAGATGTCTCTGGGCCCCTCGAAGTAGTCGGATAAAGAAAGTGCATGGCCGTGTCACTAGTGGTCGAAGAGTTCGACGACGTAAGGTTATCCGACAACTCGATCGAGAAAGTATTGAACAGTCCATGGATGACACACTATCTCACCTGGAGTTCAAACCAGATATCGTGAGGTAAAAGGAGAATACTAGAGTAAGTCGCTTAGTTCGATCAGATCCAGACAAGTCGTATGGTGATACGAGCAAGTCGTAGACTGATCGAACGAAATCATAGAGTGGTCGAAACCTGGTCGTAAGGAGTTACGAACTGGTCGTGACCATGTGCGAACTGGTCGTATAAAGATAGAACCTGGTCGTAAGTGATGAGGACCTAGTTGTAGATCACATTGCATTAAGGTTCGTCCGACATAATTTGTGTGTATTCGGGAATCGCTATGTCCTGCTAGGGACCGCTATGACTCGTGGTCGGAAAGGGTTTCCGAGTCACAACCGATTACACATAAACCTAACGGGTCACACACTTAATGGGATGGAACAAACCAGTACGAATACGATTCGTAAAACGTGTTCGGATAGAATCCGACACGGAGGCACTATATAAGGAGATCCTTGAGGCTAGTACCGGGGGGACGAGAAGAGACACGTGAGTTGTTTCCACCGAAACCCTAGCCACCATCCTCTTGAGAGAGCCTTCCCGTGCGACTTGGTGCTAGCACACCGGCGTACGGTTGTTCCTTCTCTGGACGTGTGGATACCGTAGAGGCGCTACTGCGATCGCTGTTGCGCTGAGGACGATCCGCGATCTTCACAAGGGACTGCGGAGGCAACTGGAGGAGACGATCGACTACGAGGACGTTGGACGATCATCTACGACCACCATGTCGGCGCATTCGTCGTCGGACTAGGCTGTTCCGACTCCACTTTCGCTGCACTGCGCGTCGGTGGTAATGATCTATGATCATCTATCTTGCTTGGCTTTCTGGTTTACGTGGTAGAATTTTTAAATTGTTGCTAGCGTAGTCTACCCATATCCCTACATATATAGTATGGATACCCCTAATTTAAGATAAGATGACACCTCAAGCCACAGCTCAACATAACCCAAGATATGTATGGGGAGTGGGGACCTCCGGTCATTTTAGTTCTGGATCTGCCACTAGCAGCTGGTGTGTCATTTTCATCTGTAAACTCATGGACTTAGAACTGTCTACACAGCTGAAGTTTCTTATGAAATATCACACTTCCAAGTTCCAACTTCTTCCAGCTCCTATGGGAATCGTTTCTTGCACGTAGCGAGGATTTACACCTCTTTTGTATGGATGTCAAGGTTGATGGATCTGAGTATAAGCAAATACCTACTGAAAGTTATCGAGCTATTCTTCAGTACTTCTCAAGTGGCAAAAACTCTCATTTTAGCCCAAATCTTTTGTTGTTTGCCTTTGAATTTTCCCTCTTAATTTCAAGCAAGGTCACTAATCCAACATAGCGGCAGACATGCTGTTAAGCCCAAATCTTTTGTTGTTTGCCTTTGAATTTTCCCTCTTAATTTCAAGCAAGGTCACTAGTCCAACATAGCGGCAGGCAGACATGCTGCTAAGCAGGGAGCAGATCGGTGCAACTGGTGGTCGCAATCTGTCATTTTTCTTCAGTTGAATCGAGCGGGTGTGCCTATCTCACGTGCCCAACTACAATTCTATCCTTCTTTCTGTACTTTTCGAAAGTTTCATTTCGGATTGGGAAGCTTATGTAGCTCTTTTTGGCCTCTCATCTTCTGTTAATTGACCGGAATATTACACATCCCACGGACCCACTCTGTCTGGTCTCTGCTTTAGTTTCTTTATTCTCGTCTCCTTGGTAGTTTCGCAGCAAAATTCTATGTCCACAAGTCTTCAAGAAAGTACACGGTAACACACCAAGCATGTACGTAGGTAGTGCAAATAGGGTCATTGAGCTGGTTAGATAACCTTGATGCCATCAAGGTTGTCGAATCGCGATCTGGATTGGATCGAAAGTTCTTGAAGAGGATCGCGAATCGTAGAATCGATATAGAATCTAATATCATATTTGATCCTACCAAAGAATCATTTTTAAAAATCTATCTTGTATTTTAACACTTCTATATTTTTAAAACTATACTTTTAGAACTTTTGTTTACATCCAAGACACCATATCACATCATATCACATGCGTCTGGCGACCAATAGCTTACCCAATCCACCCAAAACCAAACCCCCGAAAAAGAATTCCCAAACTCACCCCAATAGCGTTGAGACCGTCGTAGCCCCATCGGAATGGCACAGATCTGGGCAGGGGAACCATGGTAACACCAAAAAATCGCCCCCAAACCGAACGACGGCCATTCAAAATATGTTTGCTCATTCAGAGAAACCGCAAGGGCGAGGGCGACGCTGGGGCGAGGGCGACGCTGGGGCGAGGCGAGGGGATGAAGCGGCGACCTCTTCAAGGGGATTGGTAGAGGAGGAGGACATGGCTAGGTGAGGAGGCGGCGGGGCGTGCGGGAGAAGGAGGGAGGCGCCCGGCAAAGGCGAGAGGAGGGGCGGCGGCGAGCGAGGAGAGAGGAAGTAGTGAGGCGCGCAGCGGGCGGAGGAGGCAAGGCAAGAGGCGGCCCATGGGGAGAGGTGAGAGGCGAGGTGAGGAGGAGTGTTTGTGCGGGGAAGGGCTAGGGTTTGGGTCCGTCCGTCAAAACGTGCGATTGGACAGCGCCACACCCACTCGGGCGGAGCGAACGGCGAGTTCGGTCCCAGCCGCATGATGATGATCCTACAGGTGACGTCCATCGAAACGGCACCTAAGACAATATCAAAAAACGCAAGGGGTTTTCGCATAAGAGGAGACGTGGATGGTCCTGAGGCTCACGGCTTCCTTCGCTTATTAGAAAGAAAATATATAATAATCCCATACCTCCTCCTTAACCCTAACCCTAGCAGTGGCCCTCTGCTGCCTCCTCCTCTCCTGGTGCCGCCGCCGAGCCCCCTCCTACCTTGTCATCACCTTTTGTGCCAATGATACAAAATTGAGAAATCTGTATCTACATACTACAGAGGGAAATAGAGGGATAAATTTGTCACCGGAGCTGGAAAGATGCTTGCTGGTGCACATCACATATCACATAGCAATTTAGATGATAAGAAATTTGACTGATCTCTCAAAAAAAAAAAATTCCGGATGGCGTGTATCAAATTCATAGATCAAATTCATAGACAAATAAAGTGACACGTTCAGAATTTATGGATCTCTAGCGCAGTTTACAAACAAAATTTCATCTCTCCCTCCCGGCGATGTAGTTCAACCGGGCTGTAACATTGCCTGTCGATGTCACCGGGCCCTGGCCCTGGCCCGGGCCCGGGCCCAGTACGTGTCACAACTCGTCTGAACTACATGAATACATACAAAAGGGTACTAATCCTTGTCTCCACAATTATTCTCTCTCTCCTCCCAGACCATCCCAAGATCAAAAGTACAATTAAGTAAAAAGCCTAAGATCCACATGGAACACAGAGCAATATATAAATAGAGGGAAAAAAAAAATCCATGGCGCTTGTGCTCCTGTGACTCCTAATTTGTACTACATTTGAGCGTCAGCCTGTATGCACCTACTCCCCTTCCCAAAGAAGCACATCATCCGTCGATCGAGTAATCAACGAGCCGATTGGCCGTACGCACGAGCGAGTAACGAGACGGAGCCCGGTCGCCGACCGAGCGAGCGAGGGCGGGTCAAAGCCGACGTGCTACGGCTCGTCCGGCGGCGGCGGCGGCGGCGGTGTCACCAAACCCTCGACAGCCTTCGTCACAGCTTCCTCCAGCGACGCCTCATCCAGTCCGCCCGCCTACAGATTGAAAACCCGTCAGCTGCCAAGATTCGCCGGTAAGCTCAAACGTACCGGCCCGGGCACGAAATCTTTCAAACAGTCACCGAGAGAACAACCTCGTGCGCTAACGCAAACGCAAGCGCAAGCGGTTTCTTTATCGTAACATTCAGGTTATATATTTTTAGACGATGAAGAGCAGAAATTTTTTCGGCCGCTGCATCTAAGATGCACATAACTTTATTTACTGAAAGATGAAAGTGCTAAAGGTATCAAAGATAATTAACAATGGTCTGAAACCTTACAACCAAAGGACGACTAAACATTAGACTAGATCATTAGTAATCCTGTAGCTAAACCGTCACCTATAAAAATTTAAAATTTGCTTTGCCACAACCTTTAGGTTATATATACCAACCGGTAAATGTAACAAAAAGAAAGAAAAAAAACTGAAGAAGGGAAAATTTGTGCGATTGAGACGGCTCGATTGATCATTTTGTTCTTGTGGAGGAGAAGAAGTTTAGACGAGCAAGACACGTCGTTGACAGGTGGAGCTTTCCTGAAAGGAACACGAAAAGATTGGCGATACACTGCAGAGGTGCAGACAGCTAAACCCATCTCTGGAATTTTGATGGAAAAAACCGGGGCTAGCTGGGTTGGACTAGTAAGCTGTGGGCCCACAGAGTCGAAAGGCGGTGAAGCTAATCCGTTCGACTTTGACCTAGCTTGGAGCCTCCAAATCTCGCGTCGTCTATGAGGGAGATAAAACAAGAAACAAAGAAGCTAGCTCAAGCGTCAATTCAAACCTCTAATTAACTTGGTGTTTTCTCGGTCTCAATTTGGATTTTCGGGCCCTTCATGTGCTTGATTTCGGTGAGTTTTCAGACAGGTGCTTGAAATTTGAACGAAATTTGACGGAATTTTGTCCAAATTCAAATGTTGCCAAATGTAAGACGTAATTTGTTCAAATTCAAATGTGTCCGATTTTTTTTGAATGAATGGTATTTATTTCGGAGGGTAACTAAATTACCAAAATTTCGGCTAAATTGTTTTTCCTGGCTTGAGCTATATACCCATCATATATATATATAGCCTTACAAATACGCAAGAAACGGACATTGTGACAGTGTATTCATACCGTTGCTCGCAGTGTTAGGCTGGCCTGAGCAGTGCCATTGTTGCTGCTTGGTTGCCTGGCACTGGCATCGACGGAGACCACCGTGAAACGGCCCATCTTGAGCAGTGCGATCACACGGACTACTAGCTCCGACAGGTCGCACTCCGCCCGTGCCAATACCCTTACGGTCACCTCACGGCGGGACTCCGACGACGACGTCGATGCGCCGGCGCCACTGCTCACCTGAACTTGTACTCTCTCCGGCGAGCCGCTTATTAGCCATTGCACTTCGTTTTCTGTCCTGCTGGTTGAGCTTCCATTAATGCGTTGGTGAATTTGGGACTCGAGGATTCTGTTCTTCGTTTCGAGGTCGGAGATTTGAGCTATCAGCAAGTTCATGTAGTCCAGTGTGTTGCCAAGAACTGTGGCCTTGTCTTTCTACAATGAGAAATGAACGAGTAAAAACCCAAATATAAATGCGACATGTTTGTGACATCACAAATCACAATACATGCATCTCTCAACTCTCAAGGGCCAATGGCTGGTAAAAAAAAGGTAAATTAACAGATCAAAATGGCGCACAATGCACAATGTACCAACCAAAAAGAAGTACATAATGTGTAATATTTCATGCTGAATATATTCATGCTTTTCTCCAAACTAACATGGATTTAGTTTGTTGCAAGTTAAGGTATACAATGAAGAAAAGTAAGTGCTAATCAACACAGTAACTCATGTACCTTTGATCCCGGAGGAAGCAACCCCCTCAGCGCCTCGAAGCTCTCGTTGAGCCTCTCCCGCCGCCTCCGCTCCGATATCATATGGTGCAACTGGCTACTCGTCGGCGCCGGCGGCGCCGTCGCGGCTTCCTCCTCCTCCTCCTGACCCCGCCAGCCGCGGCGCTGGTGGTGCGCTCCCGGTTACACCTAATAATGTGCATCCTCCTCAGGATGGAGATGCCCATCTTGATCATCCGCTGGCCGTGCGCGCCTGGCCGACGCTGGGGCCCTCGGCGCTAGCGCCGCGTTGTACGCCCGGAACGCCGTCGTCGACCCCGGCGCGGCGACCTCTGCGAGCTGTGGTTGCCCGGGGGAAGGGTGGACGGAGTCGGCAGCGCCGACGAGGACGAGGCCGAGATGACGGCGAGCATGGCCTGCGCCATCGCGGCGTCGTCGGCCTCGGCGCTGGGGAAGTGGATGTGGCCGTGGCCGTGCGGGCTGAAGGGCACTGGGTGCGGCGGGCGCGGGTGGAGCAGCGGTGACACTGTTAGTTCCGGGGGAGAAGGCGTGGCGGACGACATGGCCATCGTGCGGAGGATGGACGTCGAGCAGTCTGCCGTGCTTCCCACGGAGACGGACGGCAGCGAGGACGACGACGACGACGGCCGCGTCGGCGGAAGCTGGAGGAGCTCCTCGAGTAGTGACTGCTGGAAGAAGTCCTCGGAGAAGACCTGCTCGACGCTCGCCTGCAAGTTCATAGGCGCGCCGTTTGCCGCCGCCGCCGACATGCCGACCTCGATCTCGCCGCTTCCGCATCCCATGAACGCCGCCATCTGCCAAGATTTGTCCATCTAGTTCGAATTATAGTTGATAATCATACGATCACATATATTCATGTGAGAGATGAGAAAATCAAACCTTAATGCCAGCTTCCTGGGACACAAGAACAACATGCAAATTTCAGCATTTTGCAACTTATTGACGGACACCACCTTATACTTGCTGTATGGATTGCATGCGTACGTACTGACTGACCTGGTAGAACTGCTCCTGCACCGGCAGCGACGCCGAGGTTGCCAGGTCGTGCTCCGGCAGCTCCATGTACGCGCGGCCGTCCTTGTAAGCCCACCCCGGCACACACCCGCTCACGACCGCGCAGAGCGAGCCCCGGTACGCGTCGAAGAGCGCGCGCACGCGGTCGTCACCGCGGCCGCCGTCGCAGAGCCAGGCGTCCAGGCACAGCAGATGGGCGCTGCTCATGGACCGGAGGGCATTGCACGTAAGTGACGAACGTCGTCGACCATCCAGGCATGAGATCGAGGTGATGGCAGCTAGCATGAACGTACGTACATGCGTACCTGGCGGCAGCGGCTGAAGAGGAAGAAGGAGGAGGCTGGCCGCCGGGGATGGCCGCCCAGACGCAGAGGTATGCGCAGCCGGGGACGCGCGCCGCCGCCTGCTCGAGGATGCGCAGCCGGGACTCCTGACCAATCACGAAGAGGGTGGTGTCCATCATCTCCGGAGACGGCGAGGGATGGCGTCCATGGCTTCTTGATCGATGATGGCTACTTGTTTGTTGTCTCTTCCGTCGTCGATCGATCGGTATATATATATATATATGCTGCGCCTGCGCCTGCGCGCGCAGGGCGATGAGTGGAGGGAAAAGTAGTAGTTAGTACCAGCCAGAGCCAGTAGTAGTATAGTGCGGTTGGCTGGGGGGGAATGGATGGAGACATGCATGGCAAAGGAGGGGTTGAAAAGTATAAGAAGACGCTGCTACATGGAAAGTCATTCAAAGGTCTGCTGCTGGTAATGGGCTTGAAAAAGGGTCAAACAAGGTGGCATGCCATGGCAGGCATCTAGCTACGGGGCTGGATCATCTCATCTTCGATTCAGCCTTGCCCTCTCAAATCTCCTCAGCCAGGTAGGTGGCAAGGATGCATGTTTCCCTCCCTCTAGTATCCCAATCTTGCTACTTCTAAGTCGTCTGAATTTTTTTTAAATTTAAATCACTTGTTGTGATCATTGAATTTATGTAGAGATTGATGTGTCATATGATTGGATATTGATCTAATGGATAAAAAAATGACTTATACTTAGTATCCATGCATGCATGCATGGCCACATGGCTGGTCAGGGGTGGAGCCGGCCACGGTCAAGCCCCGGGCTGGGCCTTCGGTTCTTAGGTCGGGCTAGAATGTTTGGTGGTTTTCGAAGGAATTTTTATGAGCTTTCACATTGATAAAATTTTTAGGCCTCGCGCTATAGCTAACCCAACCTGAGATCTAGATTTGCCCCTGCGGCTGGTGTAGTTTCATGTACATTTGTAGTAGTTTTTATATAACTTGGCGTCGATCTTTACTATTGTACCGAGCATTCGCCCCTTCGTGCTCATTAGCGTTCACGTCGTGGCCTAAGATATTTAACTTTGTAAAATCAAGCTAGGTTTGGGGTTTCCTTTTACATGTTTACATTATCATTTGTAACTCAATTAATGAGTCGTCTTTCTGCTTTCTGGTACTCCGGATAAATTATGGTTTATACCAGGCTATACATAATAGCAGTATAAATCAAACCTGGATGCTTTTAAAAGGGGGAAAAATGAGAATGCTCAAGTACTGCGAGTACACTTGCGTCATCACCTGTGTAGCCTTGAAGTTGTATAATTAGGCGACTGGCTAGTTAGTTGGCCATCACAAAATGACCATGACGTGCATGGGCGGAACTGAGCCTCGGGCCTCCGGGGCAATGGCCCGAGACCCAGCGTCAAAATGCTAGTTGAATGGCTCTTGTGCTTCACGCTAGCAGCCTGAGAGATGCGAATGCTAGCTGAGCCGGCCTGAGGCTTAGCCCAGCGTCAACTTCGCCCCTGATGATGACGTCTTGTCAGAGTCACCTCTTTCATGACGGCCAAGCTGTCACTGAACACGCATCCTGTAACGGTTGCCATCATGAAAAATGGTATTTGGACCTTTAGTGAATATTTTTCTAATTAGAGAGAGTTGCAAGCTCAATAATCAAATAATTATGCAATAGCAGTGAAGATTAATCTCTTTAAATTGCACTCAGTGAACGGGATACCCAATAAAGATCACCCTGCTCCTTAGAAAAGCTGGAGCAGCTAACATTAATTCAGTCAAAATCACTTGATACAGATATCGAGCGACGAAAGGGACAAAGGGTGGTTTAACCACCTTCAGGTAAAACCTGTGTCCATGATTCTCCTCCTCTGCTAAGTTGATCTGGTAAAGAAAGGAACTTGCTTAATCACACGTTCACACCCACTGTAAAGAAAGGAACTTGCTTAATCAAACATTCACACCCACTGGGGTCCACGGACAGTGCCGTGCACCTGGTTCACTGCTTTTCGCAGCTGAAATGGGATTCGGTTCCTTTCTCCAGGCCAGGTGAAGGCCGCAACTCCCGGTGCACAGCACAGGTGTGCGCGATGGACCATGCATGGAATCTTTCCTACTCAAGAAGACTATTAGTAACAATTCTACTAGTCAAAGAATGCACTAACTAATAATGCTTGGTTAATGAACAGCACAACGAAATGCATATCACGTGGTTTATCGGAAGTGTATGTGATTAATTTTATATGCTGCTAGCTAGCTAGCAGCAGCAGGCCAGTTCGTTGAATTCACCATATATGCCACAGTATACGTGATCTCGACGGACACATTGACTTACCAAATGACTTATTAGTAGTGTTCGTGGTTACAGGGTGGGTTTCAATTACATATAGCTAGCAGAGGTTTTCTACTCTTGGACAATGTTTTGTTTCTCTTATTAACTTAACGTCATGCTCATGAAAACACATGCGTCACATGAATTACCGTGTAATTCCCGACCAGTTCATGGATTATTTGTACGAATTACCAATCCCCCTCTCTCTGATATTCGTACTAATCTATGATGAACCGTGCAATCTCTGATACTCATACGTCACATACGTCATGCTCATGAAAGCACATTCGTCACATGAATTACCAATCTCTCTCTCTCTGATACCCATACTAATCTCTAATGCAATCTGGCTGCAAGTGACTATGTTAATTAAATAGCCAGTTGTGCTTCGGATTTGGCACATATATTTTGGGCACATATTGATATACATGTTGACGAGTTGTACAAACTTGAATGCAACTGTTGGCTAATTATTTTCAACTCTTATATATATTTTTTTCTTGAATAAGTCACATTTTTAATCTGTTGGTCTAACGTCAAATTGGCCGGACAGCGCACCTAGCTGTCTGGCTAGCTATCTCCATACAAACGATCCCCACTAACTGCAATCAGTGCTAATTCTCTCTTCCCTGGTGCAGCCACGTCACCTGCATTTCTGCTGTCCGTCAGATTTAATCCGGTCGTCTTTGGTTTGCACTTTGCACCTAACCATTCCAGGCTAATCACCTCCTTTGGTTGCCGTAGGATTTAATTTTAGCGCCACAGATCGACTGCATCCCACTCCTTCCCCCACCTGTCCACCTTTGCCCCTCTTCAGTACACTAATCAGCTGGGAAAATGCGGCGACCGGCCATTCCTCTGGCGAAACCGTCGCGTGCACGGAAGGCTTCTTGGGTGGGCATCCTTTAGGATTGAGCACATCCTCTCATCTGTTTGGAATTTCGCGGAGGAGACTTGAATCACCCCAGAAGTGTTTTTCTAAAGGGATTATTAATTTGAACCTTATCTAAATACTTCGAGGGTCTACTACAAATAAACTAGTAGAATAAGACAAGTATATATGAAGTTTGCACTAAAGTAAAGTGAAAACTCGTTGTGAACAGAACAAGAGTGCAGGATTGCGAATGCTTTTTTTTTTTTTTTTTATATCTCAAAAGCTGACTTCGCTTTATATAGAGTTCGAATGAATGCGAAATGAAAAGACACGACTTTTCGAATGCACCCTCCAGTGAAAAAATGTGAAATGAAGAGACATGACTATTTGAATGCACCTTTTTCTAACCAAAAAAACAACAACTGCCTGTCTGAACTAATTGCCTGGTATAATTCATGCTATTGAAATTTTGGGCATGAATCCCCAACCGTTCTGCGTAGTTTGTCAGCAATTGATGTTGGTCGTCCGTGCTTCCTCCCAACAATGGACCAGGTCTGCTATGTCTTCACCCCTTCCCCCGTTCAGGTGAACAATGAATTCCTACATCATCCATTTTATTAGGTTGATTCAGTTTTTCCCGTGTGATTATGTGCAGATTATTTGGTATTAATTTTCCCTACTTTGGTATTTCACGTATTCTAGGCTCAGGAGATGTAACCGTCTGCCTCCCTAAGCTATTGTAATGCGTGCAGATATATCTGAAATTGCTCCTCTATTTTTTTTTGTTCATTCAGAATTATATTCCTTTTTCTTCAGATCTATATGACTATATGTTCTAATTGCTTTACATTTACTCTGTCCTTTTGCTTCAAGACTCGGTGGCAGGGCAGGACAGGGCAGCATAGCTGTAAAATATATGGATGTCATAAGGCTTTCAGTTGCTAAAGATCTGTACCCGAAATCTTCAGATCCATGTCAGAGCATCCGTGAGTTCCATCTTCACAATGAAGCACGTATTGCAATATTATACAATATTTTGCTTCCTACTTCTCACTCATCCATATTTATTATATAAATGTAATATCTTTGTGCTGGAAAGGAGACCTGACAACCTATTAGCAAATCCATTTTATTGTCCACATATTCTGTATGGTAAGTCACATTGTATTGTAATAGCTGAATGAACAAGATACTAAAATGTTTGTTAGATTCACACGTTTGAATCGAGCATATAGATGTTAGTGGTAATTTCTTGAAGCCTACGCTGAAACGTGTTACGCAAAATCACCAATGTCTGCCAAATCATTGATTCCAGAACGCCATTTCTTTCCCCTTTTTTTTTTCTTCTTTAGTTCGCACATCTATGCAAAACAACTAATTCTAGGCAAATGTCCCGCAGCAACGCGTAGGGTATCATCTAGTATATATCACAATTAAGGCACAGCACAAGTATCCTGGAGGATAATTTCATCCTAAAAATCAAAGGGAGAATACCCCCAGTGCCTTAAACTGGGTACGAAAAATAATAATTAGCCTCCCAAGTCTTCACCAGTCACCACCCTCAATTAACTTGGGAGGGTTCAGAGGTGAAGTCAAATTTTAGTCTTCTTTTGCACACTATTTCTGTCTATTCATCCCATAATATCATATGAATTAATTACGCAAAGAATACTACAAAGCTGACTAAATATGTTAGTGTCTCTAAAAGAGACCACTGAATATTATTATTCAATGTTTAAGATCCTGCCAAACTGCAGAACCTCCAAGTCCACCCCGAATATCTGAACTTACATGCATGCCCATACGAATCTTGATGCTTGACAGTATGTAATTTGGTGAAGAAAAGTAGTGGTCCTGTGTGAAAAAGCTGCGAGTTGACGACATGTCGCTAGGAAAAGTACTAGTTGTTAATATTTTAATTCCTTTTTTTTTCCTTTGCAATTGAACAGGTAGTAGTTGATTGGTTGACTGGGACCCACTCGAGTTGCTCACAAGTGGAGTTTACTTGATTCCAAATCTTTTGATTTGCCTATGATTCAATGCTAGCTCTTGAATGCTACATTTCTTTATTAAAAGAATTTTGGGCTAGGCAGTTAGCCTGGGAAAAGTTTAACCCTGTAAACCTCTATTTTTGAGAAGTTCGGTGGGATTCTTTTCTCCCTAGTTTTTTTTTTTTGGTTTGAAGGACAGGTGTGATTCTCTTTTCTATTTAGAAGTTCCCCAATTTCAGTAGAAAACAATTGCTAGCCCATCCGGCGAGCCTATTTAGAGCATATACTCGCTCCGTCACGTAATATAAGTCTATTTTTTGGAAAACGTTGTCTCATAATATAAGTCTATTTTCTTGAAAAACGTTATCCCCATAATATAAGTCCATTGAGAAATCAAAGCTGTAGTTATTGCTATTTTTCCACTCTATATCCCTGCTTAATTTACCGGTAAAAAGGTGGACGAGGCCGTATCACATAGGATTTCTCAATAGACTTATATCACATCAGCCGTCTATAGCCCCTATCACATAGGATTTTAGCTGATGTGAATGAAAGAGAAAAGAGAGAAAAAGAGGTCGTCTACTATGCAGCAGCAAACTCTGTAACGAGAAACAAGAAGCTATCGAAGACTCCTGTTGTCGTTGTATCAAAGCCGTCGACATAGCCATCTACTTAGACGCAAAATTGTGGGCCTTCTCGATCCCGTGTGCCCCCTCCCCTCTTTATTGATCTAGCGCGTGAAACTTTCTTCTTTCCTCATCGTGCGCATGAAAGAATGAAAGTTTTGCCCCTTTTTTCTTTCCCTCCGTGGCGCACCATGGTGAAACCCTCGCGTGCAGCCCCAAATCCCCAATCCATTCGCTTGGCCCCTCAAATCCATCCCCGCTCTCCCTTCGCACCCTCTCTTGTCGTTGTTGGTTGCGCCTGCGATCGTGACCTAGGTGGAATCGAGGATGCCTATTGGGAGAAAGTGTATTGTTTCGCCACCACCACCACCAGGATCGATGGAGCATGGGAGCGCTGTGCCAGCGCCAGAGTTGAATGGAATAAACCTCGCTGAAAGATGATTTTTAGTTGCTAATTAACCATCACATTGTTGTTACAATTCAGTTGGTTATCTTTTCTGATATGCGTACCCTTAGTTTAGATTAGTGGATGGATTATCATTTGCTATTGATGATTTTTAATTACCTTTGAAACTGGACTTGCTAGCTAAGATGGGTTATTGTCAGCTAGTGTGCTGATTATATATTTCAGTTAGTAAAGACATTTTGGTTAGTATATACAATGTGAATTGGTCATACAATGTATGGTTTTCTAAGAGTTGATAATGTGTTTCTCTACGGTAATTACACACACACACCAAATCTGTTTTCTGTTCAATATTGAAGTCAGAAAACTCATTTAGGTTAACTGAAAATTGGCTAGCTACTAATTAATTCAAGTTTCTAGTAGTGTAAGTGAGAATAGAAAACACACTCAGTTTGTGGTGTAAACTGAAATTTTGTTCCACTTTCATGTTAACTGAAAATGTGCTAGCCGCTAATTAATTCAAGTTGATGGAGTTACATTGTGAACGCTCATCGTTCACACGTATTTTCATATATGTTCACATCATCACAACTGTTTTACTTCATGTATGTGAACGATTAGTTTAGCACTAGAAAAAAAAGTGTGAACGCTGAGCACTAGAAATACATGTATGTGAAGGGTGTGAGACTTATAATGTGAATGATTACCTTAATGTATGCGAACGTTGTGAGTGTTTACTTGCATGCATTCATACGTGAGCCCCAATGTTATATATAGCATCAGGCCACAAACCATCAACAAAAAACCATTTTTCTACCTCATTCATATCCTTTCAACACTCCAACTATATCATGTCAATCAGACTCTTCTTCCTCGGATTATCTCGACTATTCTTCCTCAGATGATCTCGACGACGTTGACCTAACCGAGTTCTACACAATAGGAGATTTAATCGTCGAGTAAGATTTCTTAGACTCAATCGCTGAGCGGGTCGGTGCGAAGTTGAAGACCAATCTTCAACAAAGAGCCAAATCATCTTGTCGCCGAAGTGGTACCAAGAGGTACATATGGAGGGATCGTGAAGCCACCCATGAGTAGCTCATGGCCAATTACTTCTCTACACATCCTGTCTACACTAACAAAATATTTCATAGAAGGTTTCAGATGAGAAGATGGGAGACAATATGACAGAGATTATTATCTTGCCGACGGTATATACCCAGAATGAGCCGTCTTCATGAAGACAATGCCGCTCCTTTAGATAGAGAAGGACAAATTATTTGCACAACATCAAGAAGGAGCAAGAAAAGATGCAGAGTGGGAATTTGGTGTATTGCAAACTCGTTTTAACATCGTATGCGTTGTCCTCGCAGCAGTTGTGGCAATGAGTCGCTGTCGGAAAATCATGGAAGCTTGTGTCATTCTTCATAATATGATTGTTGAAGATGAACGAGAATTTGTCACCGCTCCTTTGGACTTGAACGAGATTCCGGGACATCATTTGTTCTACCGCTAGAAGTCAACGGCGCTATCATTTGCTTGCGGACGTGCTCGAGAAATTCTACTATTCGTGCTCGCCAACACATATCCAACTAATTAAAGAGGGATCTTGTTGAACATATTTGGCAACGCTATAGCAACAAGTAAAATGCTTTTAGTCCTATTTGAGTTACCTTACCATTATTTTTCTTCTTCCCTTTATGTACTAATTCCCTACAAATTCAATTCCGTATGACTGTTTTTACTATATTTTGTTTCATACATCATGGTGTTGTGAGCCTTTTCTACTGACGGATCTTTTCGAATTTGGTAGGCGTTCACTCTTAATTTTCTTGTGAACTAACTGCACGAGGAATACTATATGTGAATAGCCACTAGTTCAACTTCGACACCGAAAGTTTACTACTTGCATGTGAACGTTGAGATCTTTTCACTACTACTAAAAACTCATCACGACGGTTCGAACCGTCATCATAGACGGTTTCCAACCGTGCGTAAAAGCACGTCTGTGATAACAGCGGTTATCACGACACGTTTTGAACTGTCAGTGATAAAGCTATCACAGACGGTTTGGAACAAGAGCCGTCAGAAAACAGTATCACGCACGGTTCGAACAAGAACCGCTCAGGATACTGCTTTCGCTGACGCTCTTGTTCCAAACCGTCGTGATAGCTTTTTTATTGCAAAAAATATATTGCCATTTTTCATGGATACACTCATACACATACACTGCCATTTCCGAAGCCTCCCAAACATGGATTCATTGATACACATACATAGATTCCCAACTCCTAAGCCTCCCAATAAATTTCTCAAGCCATGGATTCATGGATACACACATACACTCGATCATACACAAGTACCAATGTAGTAGAATCGGAGGAAAATCTATGTAAACTGATATGAATCTAACACAAGTACCACAAGCTCATACATACAAATCTGGATCTAAATCTAATAGAACCTCATATACAAAAGTACCAACAGACATCGACGTCGGAGGAGGACTGGAGGAGCTCGGCGTCGGCGTCAGAGGACTAGAGGAGGTCGGCGTTGGTGTCGGCGCGACTCTCAATCGTTGGGGAGGAAGACCATGTCAAGGTTGGGGATCGGGAGCAAGGGAGGACCGGAGCTCGAGGTGTAGCGGGGCCGTGGAGCCGGGAGGACCGAGGAGCAGCACACCGGAGTTTCGGAGGAGGATCGCGGAGCAAGGGAGGACCGAGCCTGAGGAAGACCGGGATCGCGGAGTGCGAGATCGAAGCGCCGAGAGGAGGTCGGCCATAATATATAAGGACATATTTTGCCTCCCGCGCACGCTGTTCAAAATTTTCAAATTCCCGGCTGCGAATCACGACGGTTTCATACAAAAATCTATGCAGGATGACAAATCACGACGGTTGGTATCACGAACCGCTCGTGATAGTAACTCATCACGCAGCGGTTCTTAATACGAACCGCTCAGGATAGTACCTCATCGCGACGGTTGGTATTAAGAGCCGTCTGTGATTTGGATTTTACTATGGCTTGGAATTTTTCTTACTCTCTGATTTTACCATGACTTGGAATTTTTCTTACTCTCTGATTTTACCATGACTTGGAAATTTTCTTACTCTCTGATTTTACCATGACGGTTCTAAAGGGAACCGTCTGTATAAGTTCAATACAGACGGCTCCTTTGGAACCGTCTGTGATGAGGCACTATCACAGACGGTTCTAAAGGGAACCGTCTGTATAAGTTCAATACAGACGGCTCCTTTGGAACCGTCTGTGATGAGGCGTCCAGTATGACATATTTTGTAGTAGTGTTTCATTTGTACGAGTTTAGCACGGTAAAACACGAGTACTCCGTGCAACACAAATAGCCTACAAAGAAGAAATTTAGTGTTGATCACAATATTTTTTAGGTTCATGTGAGAATTAAAGAGGGAGAAGGCCTTATAGACAACTTAAAGGAACTCATTGGAGGGGTTGTCTTTTGTCTCGTCTGTAAATGACATGGAATGACTATATAGACAATTACTGTCTACACTATTGTACATGTCTTCAATAGTTGTAGTATGGCATTTAATAGAGGTATGTATGGTTCAATAACATTGTTTACTTTTATTATATTTAGTGTCACGTTGATACATTCGTATCACCTTATGGTTGTCTTCGACTTATATTGTGGGACGAAGAGAGTATACTGTAGGTGCTTGGAAGGTGCTTAGCAAAATAAAATTACCTTTTCTTGTCACATAGGACAGATAATGTACTAATTTTGTAGCATGGATGCTTGAGTAGATACTAGTGCTTGTGCTACCTCTAATTTACAGCTAATACAGCCATATAATTAACCGCATACAAATAGGGGCTTGCATATAATTTACAGCGAAATTTTACTACTTGCACGTGAACGTGAATATAATTTACAGCGAAAGTTTACTACTTGCATGTGAATGTTAATTAAGATCTTTTCATTTGTATGACAGTATGAGTATAGCACCGGTAAAACACATGAGAACTCCGTGCAACACAAATAGTCTACAAAGAAGAAATTTAGTGTTGATCATAATATATTTTTTAGGTTCATGCAAGAATTAAAGAGGGAGAAGGTCTTGTAGATAACATAAAACAATCCATTGTAATGGTTGTTTATAGTCTCGCTCTACAAATGATGTGGAATGACTGTATAGATAATTACTGTTTATATTATTGTACATGCCATCAGTAGTCGCATATATTGTTTATGCGAGACCGGATCGGCGGAACAGCTGATCTCGAGAGGCTTACTTCGCAGTCGTTTTCCGGGGTCAAATTGTAGTCAACATGGGATCTCTGCAAACTATTTCTTTCCATTTGTCTTTTGGTGTGTAAATGATCATATTACGACATCACATCTATGTAATCTAGCTAGAGCATGCGTTTATACCGTACCAATTACTTTGATTATTACTCTTTGTCTTTGCCCACATTTTAGCAATGCACGCGTTTACACGAGCAAAGCTGCTGTCTCCGTCGCTTTCCTTTGCGAGGACACTGTTCGTCACACCGTGGCATGGACTGGCAAAAGTCACAACCACTCTACTGCCTAGCCATCGACCAGGGCCGTCAGGAAATGAAAATATTGTCTTGATCGGGTAGTACATGAATATAGCATTTATCATATATATGTTTACCCTCCCTGTATAAGTAGTTTTAGCTGCTAAGCTACCACACACAGAACAGAGCTAGAAAGTTTTTACCCAGATCCAACAGAGTTTGTTTTAATAATATATTTTTATTGGAAATTATACCTGCGTTTTTTTGTGCAAAAGTAGCCCTATGTCGCCGAACCGTTGGACGATAGGATCCAAGTGCCCAACAAACGAGTAACACCAATATAATAGTTGTACCGTTGCTTATGAGGATGCGATCGTCTACCGGCTTGACGACACAGCACTGCCGCCTAACCGGTAGGCGATCGCATCCTCGCCGCCAACGGTTCGACGATAGGAGGCTGGAGCCTGGATTTTTTTTATTTAATTCTTTTTAAAAACATTTTAAATTAAAGTTAATCTCTCTCGAACTATCCATAACTTAAAAATAGAGAATCTATATGTAAACCATATATAAGACCATCCTTTTAACTGAGCGTAAATACATATATGGACTGAAAAACTTTTTGTGGATTGATAACCTTTGACACTTTAGCGTATATATCCTTCATAAACACCTGCACAATATTTTCAGGCCTTACCCCAGAAGTGATACATGTTGTTGGATGCCCTTATAATGAAGTGGGAATAACACGGAAGAATTGAATGCAAAAGACGAGGAGATTTGATGTTGTGAATTAAAATAGACTTTATAATGAAGTGGAATAACACGACACATAGAGTTTGGTTACGTGCATAAGAAACATCATCATGCACGATGCAACAAACCAAGTACTCTACGATACATATGCGCCTTTTTGGAATAGAAATAAATTGGACCTTCTGCGAACTAGTTCAGGCCCGACCTATTGCATGGATCGGAGCCATTTTTCCTTCCTTGCGAGCTAGGTGTTGTACTCCTCGGTGGCCTCTTTGGCTTTGGCCTCCATTTCCCTCTTTTTCTCATGCTCCCTTTCACGAGCCTCGCGCTCCCTGCGCGTGCAAGCCTCGAGATGAGCTTTCGTCTTCCGATGTATACGCTTGGTTTGCTCGTCATTGCGATGCTCCTCTTCCCGGATCTCGTAGGTCTTTTTGACATCCCACTCCTCGTAGTCGAGAGTCCACTGATCATGTGGGTGGATCTGTAGGTCGATCCACTTGCGGTAGCCACATAGCGGTTCCGGGGACTACGGGTAGATAGGAGAGGTTGTTAGTGCACACTTTGAAAGAGAAATAATAGGGAACACATCAGAATCGGTCCTCACGCCGCCGATAGCTGCTCGTGTCCCATGACGGTTGGGATAGTCATAGGAGTAGTTCGCACAACCATAGTAACACATACTCAGGCTCAACCGCTATTTAGACTTGAAAAACTTGCATGGGTCCCTACACCAACAGAGGGGCGGCGTCTCCCCCTCGGGTGGGTGTTGCGGCGAACGCTCGGTTGGAATGTTCGGGATGGGGTTGCTACTACGGAGGGCGGTATTGCGGGGAGGTGTCTTCCTAGCACGCTCCCCTTGTTCGCCCCGTGTGCCGCAGCAGCTTGCTTGTTCATTGCAGGCCACAGCAGACCTTGCTAGTTCACGGTCTCCTCCCATGCTTCAGCATCTTGTCTCATTGCTTCTTCTACCTCTTGTCCATCCCGACGTGATGAAGCAAACTCTGGTATAGTGTTGGGTTTGGTTGTGTAGTGTTCTCTCCCATATCTCTTCCACCTCCTTTTATAAGCCAAAGGATGGTATGGTATGGTTAATTTCATGTGAGTCTCCTTTGATCTTGTCACTGCATAAAGCTGCCCCGTTTGGTCTTGTCACTACGCAAAGCTGTCCCGTTTAGTCTTGTCAGTGTGCAAGGCTGTCTTCTTTGGTCTTGTCACTACGCAAAGTTGCCCCGTCTGGTCTTGTCATTGCGCAAGGTTGTTTCCTTTGGTCTTGTCACTGCGCAAAGCTGCTCTGTTTGGTCTTACTACGCAAAGCTGCCCTGTCTAATCTTGTCACTGCATAAGGCTGTCTCCTTTGGTCTTGTCACTGTGCAAAGCTACCCCGTTTAGTCTTGTCACTACCCAAAGTAGCCTCGTCTAGTCTTGTCAATACGCAAGGCTGTCTCCTTTGGTTTTATCACTACACAAAGCTTTCTCGTTTGGTCTTGTCACTGTGTAAAGCAGCCTCGTCTGGTCTTGTCACCACGCAAAGCTGCAAGCTAATACATTAACCATTTTATGAGCCTCCCCTGTAGGCTATAAAATACACGCCCTACGCTCCGAAAGTAGGACCACTCGACCCTTCAAACCGTAGGAAGAAGAATCTTCTCCGTCGTACAGTAACATACCATGGCAGACGCCGAGGGACCAGTCCAACCAGGGTCACCGAAGCAAGACCTTCCCCTCGAAAGGAGGGAGGATTTCGGCTCTAACTACGGTTGATGCCGAACAAGCATGCTCAACCGGTATGGTAGAAATACGAACACGAGGAGGACGCTATCGTGCAGTCGTGGATGCCCTTTCGATGGCGACGATGTTTCTTCCGATGCCCACACATCGGGTACAATTAGCAAATAGTTTGCTTTATGTTATTGCTAATATAGCTTCCATGTTATCCCTCCTTTTCAGCAGATGGCGAAATGCGACTTTATCCGCTGGATCGATCCTCCCCATGAATGACATGTGATGTACGTGGATACATTGTGGGACCGAATCTTTCAGTTGGAGATGCGGATTGACAATCTCAACGAGCAAAACGATGACCTTCGCCAACAGATGCAACGCGAAAGGGGCAACGGGAAGGTCGTGAACATAGGAAGTTTCTATGATCCTACATGCTGCCGCGCGAACCCTAGCTGCATATGTGCGTGCCACTACAACGACGGCCAGCCACGTTCGAGGCGCCCCCCTGTACAACACCCTATGTGGGTAGCGCGATGCACCTTCTACCATTAGGCACAGTCGGAGAAGCTTGTACCTCAGTAGTCTCCCCTTCTGTACACAATTATGTTCAATCTCGTAAAGCATGTAACTAAATGGTGGATGCGTCATTGCGGTTGTCTTTTATCGAGTGGACTGTTGCACCGATGTGTCACGTGCATTAAGCTATAGGCGTCGGTATGCATTGAACAAATATGCATTGTATGAACAAGTACACATAAGAATGCAAAAGTATTATAGGCATCACACATTAATTACAAAATTTAAGTATCACATAACGAACAGCATAGGGGGACGCCCCCTACTAGGCCCCCCCGCACCCCCAGCATCCCCTCTGGCGTCGCCATGGCCCACTCCTTCTCCGCGTCCTCCGCGTACAGCTCGCTTGGGCCCCTTCCTCTAAGATGGGTGTTGGGGACTTGGCCCCGAGAGGGAAGGACAGTCTAGAGGCCTAGTCTGACGAGGACCGAAAGGCAGAGGGGTGGACAGAATTGCCGCCTGTGTGGGTACTGGCGCACCGGCGAGCTGTGACCCGGAGAGAACCTCAGTGGGTATGGGTTGAGGTGCCGGGTCCTGGTCCATAAGGACAACATGCGTGTCCGCATCGCTTGGGGAGGCCCCTAATCCATCAGAGGGTAGAACACCTACAGTGCAAATATTTTAAGTTAATAAAAACACGATGCATGGTGACAAACAGAGACGTGACATACCCTCGGCTAGCACCATGGCGCGCGAGAAGCCGTCCGGAGAAGCACTTGATGTTCCTCGAGGTCCTCCTCCTCGGACCAGAAGGTTCAGACTCTGGTTCCCCTCATCCACGTGCTTGCTGTTGTGCTCATCCAGCAGCGCCCATAAAGCGTCAAATTTGCGCTGCTGGTTTTGCATAGTCAGCCTCTTGAATAGCTTCACAAACGGTTGCTTCGAGAATTGCTTAAAGAAGTTGGCCCTTAGGTTGTGAATACACCATCTACTCCTTATATCCGGCCAAGGGAACGACTCCTTAGGGTCTTGCTGAAGTTTTCCTTCAGCATCCTGGCATGGCGATCATGGATTACGCACACACCAGGATGAGCTCCAATAACTCCCACCCTCACATGTCAAAGGAACCATAACCAGATACCGTAATTCTCTCATTCGACGAATGCGATGGCCAACAACAGAATTTGATTGTTCTCGTCAACGCCAATGGCCGTAAGGATCTATCCCTTGTATTTCCCAGTCAAAAAGGTCCCGTCAACTGAGATCACAGGCAGCATATGCCTGAAAGCCTTGATGCAGGCACCGAAGGCTAAAAATGCCCTATGCAATATCGCAAAACCTGACGGCTTTTTAGATGGCTTGTCCTTCAACAATGCAGACGTGCGGGTTTCTCTCCCGCAAAGACCAAGCATACGAGAAAGGTTGTCGTACACCACCTCAAAAGACCCAAATCATCTTTCTAAAGCCTTCTGCTTCGTACATCACGCCTTCGCGTAGCTGATCTTGTACTTGAATTTCTTCTCAATAGCCACCATGATGTGCTTGGCCTCCACATCCTTCTTCTCTACTATCTCTCCATACATCAAATTGGCTATGAAGGTCGATGTTAGGTTACGATGCCTCGGCAAAATACTGCTGAGCACGCAGGAGTTCGGCTCCACCTTCGAGACAATCCAGTGAGTCTCATACTTCGGTCTATGTGCGTGCACTCGCTAAGGACAACCGGTTTACTCACACTTGACAGTGTACTGCTTCTGGATAGATTTGATAACCTAAAATGTCCGCTGCATGGATATAGCCCACAGCTTAATGGCATCCTGTAAGGATGTCTCATCAGCAAACATTGAGTGCAACCGAACCTCCGTGGCATGGTACTCCCACGGTGATTCGTGCTCATCATGCGTAGCTACACCCTCAGCTTCAAACCTGTTCCATTCCTGGGGGATGGGAGCTTCGTCCTCATCGAAACTGTCCTCGTTGTCCTCCTGTACAACTTCCTCTTCAGCCAAGGCCATCCGATCATCGCTCTCCATTTGGCACGCTATGTACTCCCTATGCTCTCCTTCATCAGCCTGTCCTGTAGTCTCAACATGCGGTGACCGATCTTCCTCTCCTGCATCTACCGCGCCAGCCTCGTCACGAGCAACATCCTCTGAACCCTTTGTAACACCGGCCTCCGGGTCCTCTATAGCTAGGCGCCTGAGCTGCTCCCACCACCCAGATGATATTCGTCGGTAGGGCCCTATACAGCTTCTTTTGGGCATGCTTGCACAAGCAGCACACACTCGTATCCACGTCGCTGGCAGTCTTCTATAAAACCCTTTCACACAGCTGTGCGCATCAGTCCTCTCACTCCCATCTAATGTGCGTGGGAGACCGGCTCCAAAGCCCTGGTATGATGACGCTGCACACCTCAGGGTCTAAGAAGAAGCTGCGGGTGAGCCAGTACATCACATCTGCGATTCGTGCATTCTTGCCATCCGGGTGTACCAGAGTGGCTTGTGGAAAACTGCTCAAGTCAACACCGTACGGACCTTTATGAACGGTGCCATCACCGTAATGCACTTTCAATGTAGTGGGTACAGGCATGACTGATGTCTGCCTGCAAATATTTCCAATATTGCAACTAGTCAGATCGCAATGCACGATATGCAAGTACTGTTGTACTGTAATTTGCATTTGTACTGCCCTTCGCCTATCGTGAACAACTACACTACCGCATGGTCAAGGCATCATTCATTCCCTAAGGCAGAGGCCACAATGAACGTGCAGTACACTATTCTGATTCAACCTGAAAACCGAGCTATTTTATACTAGGCATTATTCGATTTTGACGCTAACTTGCAATCCAAAATGCTACAAGTGGCGTTCCAGTCTTCTACAGAGCTATACCAATTACCTAAGACAATTAGTCCATACTAATTAACCTGTACTAATTAGTCCATACAAATAATTCATCCTCCTCATGCACTCGGCCAGAGTACCCACTACTACTTACCAACTTTCTAATTATTCACTGAATAATAGTCGGCCACGCATGCACCGACACAACACTGCTACTACTACAATACTTCTAACAAACAACACTACTTCTCCCTCACAGACTACTTTTTTCTCTAACTAAAATTTTCTACCGATGCTACTTATGCTATTATAAATTAACAAGATTCTGATTTACTATTTTTTCCTCTAACTAAAGTTTTCTACTGGTGCTACTTACATATAAATTAACAATAGTTTGATTTTCTACTTTTTTCTCTAACTAAAATTTTCTACGGGTGCTACTTATACTACTATATTTTAATTACACAAACTATTTACTTACTACAAAAAAAATACATTACAAGATAAAAAATTACCTCACGGACGAGTCTTTCCTCCTCCTCAACGACGGGAAGCTGCTGTCGCCTAATGGGTCAACGATAGGACCTATTGCCCAATCGTTGGGAGACTGCATTAATGTTGTTGAATGGTTGGAGGACTGTATTAATGTTGTCGAATGGTTGGCGACAGTTTCTGTCGCTCCCAACAATTCGGCGACAGGAGGCTACTTTTGCAAAAAATAAAATCACAGGTATAATTTTATAATTTCAAATAAAAAATAGATTATTTTTTTTAAAAAAAATTCGGATCCAACACGGTGATAGCTAAATATGGAGAAGTGTTTTGTAGAAATATTTGACCCACCAAGGCTATATGGGGTTATATGGCCCTGGCAGGCTATTTTGCTCAGGTCCATTTGCCTCTAAGCCTGTGTAGTTTTAGCTTTCATGTACCAGCAAGTGCCTATCTGTTTGGGTCGGCCTAAAACGAGTAGACGGGTGGGGCTGGCCCAATAGTAAATTCGCTATCGTCTCGGATCTACTTCAAAACATGTTGCCACCTCAAGTGCAGTGTGCACACGGGCTCGCTCTGCTTGACGTTCGTATTGTTAGTTTGTCACATTAAATTGTGACCCCATTCTGTTTATGAATTTCAATCTGTGCTTTTCACCGTGGGACAAACACACCAATAATTTTTTTTCTCGAAAATCATCTAGTAATTTTTCGAAAATCCGTTACTGATTTAGTAAAAAGTAAACTTTAAAAAGAATTTTGTATGCGTAGAAATGCACTAGTAAGCACCATGAGATCCTAGTCGACCATCTTCTGTTTTGGGCGGCACGCAAACTCTACTAAGTCTTAAGAAGCAAAATTTTAGTTCAAGAAAAAAAAAATCCAGATCGAAGCGAAGTTGCAAACTCATCAACCCTCGTCACGTCAATTTATTTCTTTTTAAGTCAAATCGTTCAGAAATTCATTTTCTCGCGTTTAATTTCGTTAGCCTTCCTCCTCCGGTCGTGTCGTCGTCTCAACCACCTCCTCACGTCTCTCCTCCATCTCTCTAATCTCGCCCGCTTCCCTTGCTGCCAATCCAACCCGCGGTACGTCTCGTCCCAAATCATCCCGCTCAAGTCCCATCCAACTCGTGCCCAACCCGCCGATTCCACGCAGGCTTTGGTTGATCTTGTTGTTCCCACCCTCAGATCCCGGACAAAGATCCATTGGAATGGCCAGATCCGGTAGTAGAGTTTGAGAGGAAACGAACTCGAGCGTTTCTTGATTCGGGAGCTAGGGGAGTACAGTTATTACGAGATTAACACTTTCTTGCTGCTTGTCTGGACTCTGGATTAGAGTGATCTCTCTATATTGGCCTTATGTCCTGTAGTGTTCACTTCGTTCCGTTGTTTCTTTGGACGGTGTTCTTGACGTTGTCACTGCCTGCAGCTGCAGGTCGTTCTTGCTAGGTCGCCAGCATGGGTCCGGTGAAGGATGGCGCAGAGACGGAGGAGGGGACCTTGGAGATCGGCATGGGGAAGTTGGGACTATGGCAATCTGAAGTCTCAAGTGTGTGGTTTGTTCATTGCTCTAGAAAGTATCAACCGAGCTTGTTTAGCTTTTTCAGTCATGCTCCTTCTGTAGTTTGTTGCTTTTGTTTCTAGTTTCTTGTTTGATTCAATGGCCTGTAGATAGGTTTGCTAAATCAGTGTTGGGTTGTATGAGCTTAAAGATGCTCAACAATCGATGTGTTCCATAATTTCAGTTGGCACTTGGCATGTATGTGCTTGTAGTTGTAGGGCGGCTAACAGCCTAACAAGTTGGTTGGTTAGCTGCCTAGCTGGGATGTTGTACGGTACACATCTTGCACTTAAAAAGCAAATTTTCGAAGCTTCAAGTAGCGAAAGTTATGCTGTTAAATCTAGTATAGGTTTTGTCCACTAGGCTTGCATGTTAGTACGTAGGCCGATTCGAGCTACTTTGTGTTCTACTGTTACAAGTAGTGTCAAAGTTGGTGATCATCTGAATCTTACAGGTTCCAAAGAGTCGCATGTTGCTACGTAGGGTACACTCTTCTGGTCAAACTGAGGTTTTACTTACCTATATATAAAGAAAATGTACCGGCAGGTGGCTGATACTATGGTTCTTTTATGGGATGTTTGTGTAGTCGTCTAGCTGCCAGGGAAAAAAAGTTATCGGCAGATTTTTTTAGGGGGGACCGGTAAGGCCGGTAACCGCAAAATTCAGAAAATTTCAGCCGGAATTTCAAAAATAAAAATTATTTTTTTAAAATTAAATTCGAACAAAATTCAAACAAATTCAATTTTTTTTTTTGACAAATTTCATGAAAACCGGTTTTTTAGGGCTGGTTTGGAGTCCTACCGATTCCCCACCGGTAACACCGGTAACTAGCAAAATTTCGCCGATAACTTTTTCCCTGCTAGCTGTCAGAAAAGGTGATCCTGGTTTGTTTACTCTTGATTCTGACAGGAAAGTGATGTTGGATTTGGTTAAACTAGTCATCAACTCGTGCATCCGCATGGATCACATATTTTAAATAAATTTTATTTTCAATAGTTATAAATTTAATATCGATTTTAGTTTCATATTTTTAGAATGTTATTCTGAAATGACATGTGAACTCTAGAATCCAATTTACACATGCATACATCGTGAGAGTCCATATCCATGCATGTCTCAGAATTCGATACTCCATCTAATTTGTAGTATAAATCAAACATGTGGAGTCCATGTTTGTTACGAAGGAGAACTAAGTCCAAGTTTACAACGAAAAGAAACTTCGTTTATTGTAAAACACCGACAGCGATGTGTAAGTGAATCTAAGCCATCATTGTACTTGGATATACCGATTGGATGGATTGGATGTTTTTTGTTTATTTAATTATTAAGAGAATTTCTAGCAATTTTTTTTAGATTAGTGTGGGAGTTTCTAGGTTTTTACCTTTTAGGATTAAGCCGAGAGCTTCTAGGAGAGACTCCAATTAGTATAGATATATTAAATTTTTAATTTCTGAAATGACATGTGAACTCTAGAATCCAATTTACCCATGCATGCATCATGAGTCCATATCCATGCAGGTGTCAGAATCAGATACTATTGGATCGAAACGGCGACTAGAGGGGAGGGGGGGGGGGTTGAATAGGAGCACTATCTATTTTTCTCTTTGATCAGATTCAACATGATCTTGACTCCAATAGCTATGAGAGTTACGAAGATCAATAGATAAGCAAAGCGGAAGACTTGTACTGAATCAAATTTAAACCCTCAAGCGCAACAACTAAAACCACAAAAAATGCACTGATGAATAGTAAAATCGGAACTACCGCAATGAACAATGCGGTACTATCGGATGAACAATAAAATCAGACAATGAACAGAAAAAACTACCTGAAAATGAAATAAAAAATTAGCATAACTTTTGATCCACAACTCCAAACTTGATGAAACTTGAAACAAGCCTTCCCTAGGATGCTAGGAACATATTGCAACCAAAGATAGTGAAGATTCTTGCCAAAGTTCTGACCTTTTTCCTTTTGAATGAAGGTTGTGTTGGAGATATGCCATAGAGGCAATCATTTTGATGATGATATTTCGTTGTATCCATGATTTAATAAATGTTCCTTGAATATTGCCTTTGTGTTGATTAACAAGTATGTGACTTGTTTGTGAAACTCTTTACTTTTATGGTTATTCTAAAGTTGTCCCTAGTCGGAGTTCATGTGAGGACACACGTGAATGATAGATTAGCACATGTATCGGTTGATGACCATGTTTCACAGGTCATAGACATGGAGATGTCAAACCAATAATGTGGACACATGTTTAGAACATGGGGTTGGACCGACCCAACATGAGACATAGCTTTATACTTATGGTTCTCTCTACACAATGTGTACGCTTGTCCTTAGACACGAGATTGTCGCATGTACTTGAGATGTGAATAGACCTACTTAGGGGCTATCAAACGCTACCCGTAACTAGGTAGTTATAAAGGTAGCTTTCGGGTTTGTCATGAAGCATCTTTGCGAGGCATGGTCAATCGAGATGGGATTTGCCTCTCTACCAGAGAGAGATATCTCTGGGCCTCGAGTGATCGGATCGTAAATGCATGGCCATGCTACTTAAGGTTAAGAGTTAACCTAGTAAGGGATTCCGATCACGGGATCGAGAAAGAGTGGTCACTTGGAGCTCGACCGAATATCATGAGGCAAAGGGATTGGCATGTACATAACGTTGTGATGGTTCATCCGATATGATCTTTACGTGCGTTTAGGAGTTGACACGCCTTGCTAGAGGTCGCTACCAACTATTGACCAAGTATGTGTACTTGCGCCATGTCTAAACATACGTGAACCTATAGGTCACACACTTAAGGGTAAGAAGCCAATTCGGATTGGATCCGAATTAGATCGGGCATTGAGTCCTAATGGGCCTCTATTCGAGAACCCATTATAAGGACGCCTATAAAAGGAGGGCGGCGCATCGTTAAGGGTTGAGTTTTTCGTGACATCCCCAAACCCGCCAAGACTCTCCCACGCCCTAGTCGCCACGCGATCTAGTAGTCCGGCGCGCGCCGCTTCTCCCGCACGTGTGGATACCTTTGAAGGCGCCGCATCGTGGCGTTGGGACGAACCGCAAGAAAGGAATCAGACGTGGGACGCCACGACGAGGACGCAGGAAGTAGTACGACTACTCGCCGACGCATCTTGCATCAACTTGGTACGACTACATCGCCCGACGCTGCATCAACTTCCGCTGCGCGCCTAGTGGTAAGACCGTGATCTATAATCGCAGTGATCTTGGTTTCTGGGTAGAATTTTTAATTTGCGCTAGTGTAGCCTACCCGTTTCCTACGATTGTATCGGAGCGGTTGTTGTCATGTTATAGGTTCGGGTGATTTGCATATGGCGATATGTAATCGGTATGATCGATGTGATCGATTGTATAGTTCTCGTAATGGATTGGTCCGTTTCGTGATCATGTCGCTAAGGTCGTGAAACAACATACCCTACCGGTCGGATTCGCCATCGGGGCAGAGCGGTGACACGAAACCGGTTATGACATGCGAAGATCAATATGATTGATCGAATCGGAACCTAGATTAATAATCGATGTACCATGATCATGCCGCTAAGGTCGTGAAACAACATACCCCTACGGCCGGATTCGCCATCGGGTAGACAAATGACACGTAAAACCGGTTGCGGCATGCGAAGATCCATATAATTGGTCGAATCGAACGATGAGTCGATTTGTGGTAATATGATTTGCCGATCAAAATCCTATGTAAAAATTGCATAGATTGGATCTCTGTTTTTCGCGAGGCGCTACCTTCGAACCTGCGGGAAACCCCTCGACCCCTATCCGGAGATTGCATTCTATGCATAAACTTGTTTTTGCAGGATGTATGTGACTAGTATGGCCTAATGTGTATATGATGCATGTTTGTAATATTTGCATGACCTGCGTGTCGTGGGTACGGCAACACGGCTGGAGCCATTGTGTTGTCAAAGTATTGTATTAACGGCCTGCGTGCCGACTTGTGATGATTCCTAGTATCCATGTATTTTATTACTAGTGTTATGAGTAATAGCTATAGTAGTACTCTGAGGACACATCACTTGGAGGATGGCACACATGAACCATGGAGATGGAGATCATCATGGTGGGATGATTCTATGGCGATGGAGATCACCATGAGAAAATGGGCCATACCTTGAGTCACAAGCGTGTGAATGCTATTCCTATTGTTTTACTCTATGCATGTTTGAATGGTAGAAGTATAGCGATCCTCACAAAATGTTAAGTTAAACATATGCCCTCCCAATTAAACTTTGCACCATCCTATGTCTTGTAAATTGATGGTGGGTCTATAAAATTAGGGCACCATCAACTTTCCTTGACTAGATGGGTTTTGTATCGTATACTTATATGCATAAGGATTGGTGAACTTAACAAGGTTATCATAAGGTTATGGGCCTTGGGGCATAAAGGTTGGGCGGGGCATAGAGATGTCACCCAACAACAAGAGTCATATAGAGATATGATTAGTAAGGTGTTGCTTACCGAATTACCTTGTCTCCTAGCGGTGATGCAAAAGCTCACTAGTAGACTCGTTAATTGCGGATCTTGAATCGCTAAGAATCAATAGAGGATGTTGATTTTAGTGGGAGTACATTCTATTAAATTTGTTTAATCTGATTTACTCTATCATGGTTTTATTTGTCTTAGTATTTTGCATTTCCTATTGTAGATCAATGGCATCTAGCAACCACACACACCCTTTTGCTTTGCGATCGATTCTTGAGAAAGAGAAATTAAATGGAACAAACTATTCGGACTGGTCCGTGAATCTGAGAATTGTTCTCGGGCGGATAAAAGGAAAACGTTCGACACCCCAATCCCGAAGAACTCGCTAACAATGCGTCTCACTTTGTTAAAAATGCCTACAAGAAAGCATGTGATGACTCTCTTGAGATTAGCTGTCTTATGCTTGCATGCATGGAACGACCTTCAAAAGCGGTTTGAGGATCGAAGCGTATGATATGATCATAGCGCTTAAGGACATGTTCCGCACATAGGCCAGATCAATGGTTCAATGTCTCTAAGGCTTTTCGGAATGCAAGTTAATGTAAGGTGCACCGTAGGCCCACATGTGATCAAAATGGTTGGTTACAAATCGGACTTTGGATAAACTTGGTTTTCCAATTGGCCAAGAGTTGGCAATCGATTTCATTTAGCGTCTCTTCCACCTAGCTATGGGCATTTCATTTCGAACTACCATATGCATGGGGCGGATAAGGGCCTTAGTGAGCTTTGTGGGATGCTCAAAACAAGCAGAGAGTGACATTAAGAAGTGTGCGGGGCCTAGCCATGTGATGGCTGTCTGAGAACAAGTCCGCTTCAAGAAAAAGGGTAAGAAGCCATGGCCAAAGAATAAGGGCAAGGTTAAAGATATGATCTCAAGCCAACGCCTAAGCCTAATCTTTGGACTCGAGCCGAGACAGATGCTTCTATTGTAAAGAACCGCCACTGGAAGAGAAACTGTAAGAAGTACATGGATTCCGATGAATGCAGAAGAAGGTGGAAGTAAGACTTCCACCCATGGTACACTTGTCATAAATGTTTTAGACATTTTCTCGCAGATTCTCCTATTAACTCTTGGGTATTTGATACGGATCGGTTGCTCACCTTTGCAACTCGATGCGAGGGCTAATAAGAAGTAGAGGAGTCGCAAGAGGTGAAGTTGATTTTCGTCGGAAATAAAGTAAGGGTTCTTCTGCGTTGACCGTCGACACCATGCAACTTCGACTTCCTTCAAGATTTATTATGAAATTGAATAATTGTTATTATGTTCCTAGTATGAGTCGAAACATTTTATCCCCTCATGTTTGATGAGAGATGGTTATTCATTTGCAAGTAAAGACAATGGTTGTTTGATCTCTAAAAATGGAATGTTTATGGCTTTGCGCCCATTGTGAATGCGTTATTTATTTTAAATCTTGATGATGCGCCTATCTTTAACATAAATGCTAAAAGACTTCGACCTAATGATTTGAATCCCACCTATGTTTGGCATTGTCGTTTGGGTCACATAGTGAAAAGCGCATGAAGAAGCTCCATGCGATGGTCTTCTAACTTCGTTTGATTTTGAATCATACGAGACATGTGAAGCTTGTTTGCTTGGTAAGATGACCAAATCACCTTTCAAAGGTTCTTTTGAGAGGCGCGGACTTGTTGGAAATCATACATACCGATGTATGTGGACCAATGAGCACGATCGCTAGAGGTGGATTTCATTACTTCATAACTTTCATCGATGATTTTAGTAGATATGGCTATGTCTACTTAATGAAACATAAGTGAAACTTTTGAAAAGTTCAAAGAGTTCCAAAATGAAGTTGAAAATCAACGTACAAGAAAATTAAGGCTCGCGATCGATCGTGGTGGTGAGTATTTGAGTCATGAATTTAGCAATCATCTCAAGAGTTGCGGAATTGTTCCACGACTAACATCGCCTAACGCCTCAAAGAAACGGGTATCCGAGCGGCGTGTCGGACCTTGTTGGACATGGTTCGATCGATGATGAGCCATCAGATTTACCATTATCCTTTTGGGGTTACGCCTAGAAACGGCAGCTTTCACACTTAATAGGGTACCGTCTAAATCCGTAGTTAAGACACCATATGAGATATGGACCGGAAGAGTCACGCTTGTCTTTTCTAAAGATTTGGGGATGTGAGGCGTTTGTCAGCGTTTACGATCGGACAAGCTCACACCCAAGTCGGATAAATGCATTTTCGTGGGATATCCAAGGAAACCTTTGGATATTACTTCTACAATCGACTAGAGGGCAAATGTTTGTCGCTCAAGTGGTGTTTTCCTAGAGAAAGAGTTTCTCAACAGGAGACAAGTGGAAGAACGGTGCAGCTTGAAGAAGTTCAAGATGAACCAATCGGGAAGACTCGACGAATGATGCCCATGTGGCGTAACAAGTTGAGGAACCCATGGCAAAGAAGCACCACCACCACGAAGGTCAGAAAGGCTCCGCAATGCGCGAGATATGTTATTGTTAGACAATGATGAGCCTACGACCTATGCGGAAGCAATGATGGACCCAGACTCTGAGAAATGGCATAGTGCTATGAGATCCGAGATAGCATCCATGGGAGACAATCAAGTTTGGAATTTGGTTGACCACTGATGGTGTTAAAACCATAGAGTGCAAATGGATCTATAAAGGAAGATTGATATGGATGGAAATGTTCATATCCATAAAGCTCGACTTGTCGCAAAGGTTTTCGGCAAGTTCAAGGAGTTGACTACGATGAGACTTTCTCACTGTAGCGATGCTTAAATCAATACAGATCATTCTAGCTATTCTTTGCATATTTCGACTATGAGATATGGCGATGGATGTCAAAACGGCTTTCTTTAATGGAAATTTAACCGAGGACGTATATGATACAACCCGAGGGTTTTGTCGATCCAAACAATGCTAGAAAAGTATGCAAACTTCAAAATCCATTTATGGATTGAAGCAAGCATCTCGGAGTTGGAACATTCGCTTTGATGAACTAGTCAAAGGGTTTGACTTCATCAAAAGCGAAGAAGAATCTTGTGTTTACAAGAAGACAAGTGGGAGCTCACTCGTATTTCTAATCTTATATGTAGATGACATATTACTGATTGGAAATGATATTCCTATGCTCGCAACATCCCCAAACCCAGCCGCCACCCTCCCACGCCCTAGTCGCCGCGCGGATCTAGTAGTCCGGCGTGTGTCGCTTCCTCCCATACGTGTGGATACCTTTGAAGGCGCCAGATACGTGGCGTTGGGACGAACCGCAAGAAAGGAATCAGACGTGGGACGCCACGACGAGGACGAGGAAGTAGTACGACTACTCGCCCGACGCATCGCATCAACTTGGTACGACTACATCGCCCGACGCGGCGCATCAACTTCCGCACTGCGCGCCTAGTGGTAAGACCGTGATCTATAAGCGCGGTGATCTTGGTTTACTGTAGAATTTTTAATTTGCGCTAGTGTAGCCTACCCGCTTCTCTACAAAGTTGCTCCAAACCGAGCCAAAATCAAACTTGGATCCAAAAAATTGCTCGTGGATAAAAGATGATCAAGATAATCCTAGATGCACTCCCACATATCACAAGCAAGCAAGATCACCAAAAGAAACTAAAGAAAAACCAAAGGATCATCAAAAACCCAAAATCACCAAAGAAAGGGCAAGAACAAAGAGAGAGCCATCTTGATGAATCTTGATTGGATTGATTGCAGATTGAAGTTGGTTTACAACTACTCCATCATGGAGGACAAAAGCTCAACACTTGAGCACACAATCAATCCAACTCTCTAGAACCCTAACTTCTCCACTTTCCTCTCCAAACCCTAAAACACAACATAGGGTTTCTTGAATACAAGAGTTGGGGGGTGCTGGACCAGCACCCTCCCCTATTTATAGTGGAGGCTAGCTTCTAGAAGAAAAACCATAAAGGGCACCCGTTAAGCCCACGCACAAACGGGTTCACTTATGCACGCATTTTAAAGCGTTGTCTTCAACTTTTCTTGACCTAAACCACTTCTCCTTGTGGCATCTTGCGCCGCGGTTTAACCAAAATTCATCAAGGTGGTACCTTGGTGAAATTACCAAAATACTCCTTCTCGATTCTTTTCCAAAGACCGACTCCAATCTTCATGAAGCAATCGCAAGCTTTGCCACGTGTCGGTCGATCAACAGCTCTCTTCATGTCAGCAAGTCTCTCCCATCTGGCTCCCACCGAAACCACCATGGCACTTGCACCGACCCCCGCGCCGCTTGATACAACCCGTCGCATCGAATTGCTCGTTCGGCCATCTTTCTCCATTTTGCACCATGCTTGAGTCCAATGACTTCACTGGCATCCTCGATCGTTCTGAACCTCAGCTCTCCAAGCCTAGTCCCGATCATCCTTGCCGTTGACCGTCGTTGACCACTATGCTTCCTGCATAACAATAGACAAAGAAATCGATTCCAGGAATAAGTTCTTCGCAACTTAACCCACGTTAGTCAGAACATGCATCATGCAACATATATGCACTGAAACCCATGAACTTAACCTACCCCATAGCCAATTCTCCAAGTTGGCTAACACTTAGAACACAATCGGTAGTACCGCCAAGTAACCAACGGTACTACCGCACAGCGGTAGTACCGCTTCCAAAATTACGGAACTACCAATTCCCAAGGATGACCAAAACTCCCCAAAACACACCTTCTCTGGAATTTATGTACCGCCAATCTTGCGGTCACACCGTGATGCGGAACTAACGCTCTTTGCTTGCTGGTACTACTGCACTGCGGTCGTATCACTCCCTCACTTGCAGTCCTACTGATTCGGAAAGTTCGGACAAACATTCGGACCACTCGTTTGGACCATCCGATCTACCTCGTGAACGTTCGGACCACTTTTAAAACCGTTCGATCGAACCACCCGTTCGGACACAAGACCTGTGGTAGTACCACTCAGACACTTGCGGTCGTACCGCCCTGCGGTCGTACCACTCCTTACTTCCCGGTACTACCGATTTTCCTAATGCTTACTGAAAACGAGTGTTTCAGCAAACATTCAACGCTATTGCTAATTGTATCATCATCCTAAGATCATGAGCATATCCCCATGATATCCACAATCTCCCCCTTGATGAACACATTGGCAATTTTTCAAAATGTAAGTTTGAGGTTTGAAAATAAAAATACTCGATGTTTTCACGCAAAGGCACAACTTGGTCAAAAAGCAAGAGAACGCAATGAAAATGACCAAGTTGGCTTTAGATTAGCATAGGCAAGTGAGATAAGACAAAAGAAAGAAGGACAACTTCAATTTCTAGAGAAGAGTAAAAAATCTCACTTAAGGTCTATATGAAAGAATAATTGTTCAAAATGACCTTTGATCATTGTGAGGTTCCAAGAATTGCAATTCAAGTTCATAAAAGGCAATAAGATCACAAGAATGCAAAATAGATGCTTCCCCTCACTATGATCATCATTTTTCAGAAAATTTTATTTTCTCCATTTTTCTCCTAATAGCTCCCCCGTTTGACATTTTTGTTAAATCTTCTCCCCCTTTGGCAATGGAGTCATCAAGGAATCACATCTTCCTCTCATCCAGAAATGATAAGTGCAGAAATAAAGAAGAAGCATAAGAAAGAGCATGCATGAAATGCAATGGAGTGGCTTCATTTTTTTTTTAATTTTTAGTACAAGAAGCTTTGGAGATTACCCAAAAGAACAAGCTAGCATTTCTACTATTACTCAATACATATCAAGCCTGACAGCGCTAGTAAGATCATGTTAAGACATATATATCAAAACTAAGCTAGAAGGCTCAAGATAAAGTGATGAATTGTAACAATTTAAGCAAAGCTTCAAAATTAGCAAGTTCATCAACAGGGATTCTAAAGTGATAACACTACTACAAAAACACTCATACGCCAACGGATAGCTAGCAACGGATCTAACAACCATTGCAGATGGGCTTATGGGCTGTGATTAGGATATTTGACTCCTCGCACGTCTGAGTCAAGAACCGACCCCCAGCCCCTTAACTTCCTCCCTAATATTCCCCCTCCCATCTTCGGGAAAAAATTCTCTAGGACGGGGCCTCGCACCCTTCCTCCCGAGGCCCCGTCCCGATTCCTTCCACGTGTGCTCCCAGAGTTCCATCTCAATGCAGCAAGCAACCCGAATCCAACTGCCTCGGGCCTCCTCCTCTTCCCAGTTCCCTTGCGCACAAACTAGACCTTTCCCCAGACGACGGTGCGAGGCTCTACTCGGATCCCAGCTCCTCCGCGCCCTCTACCTTCTCGCCTCCGTCGCCTCCTCCTTGCCTTGCTTCTCCCCGTCATCCCCGCCCCTGTCGATGGAGAAGCACTGCATCCAGTTTACAAGGGGAGAGCTCGCGAGCGCTGCGGCCATGGGTCGGCGTGCAGTGTGGAGTAGAGTGTCATTTGCCGGAGTGGTGGCCAGACGGTGCTCGCGTGACTCCCCCTCCCCCCCGGTGGCCGCGCGTGCGCTGCTTGCGCCCTGCGGTGTGGCGGCTTGGACGACAACACAGCTCCTTCTACGGCTTCCACGGCCGCAAATCCTGGCGATGAGGAAGGCGGAGGAGCGACCCCGTCCTGCACTGCTCCGACCACCCTGCATCTGGATTTTGGTGTTTGTCAAGAAGTCTCAGCCCCAAATGAATGCATCTCTGAATGTTTGTCCAGAAGTCTCAGCCCCAAATGAAATTGTTTCTCTGAATTACATGTAAATTGTTTCTCTGAAGTCTTCATGATTGTTTATATGAATAAATGAAAACATCAGGGTGTTGTCTCTGATTGTATGCATGTCCGATTGAACATGTAATTTCTTTCTCTGAATGCATTGTCGTTGAATGATGGTCCTGCCCTGATGCTGGGACTCAAATAGTTGAAATTTTCAAAATGTCTGATGGTCCTGCTCTTTCTGGTTGGTCTGCACATGTAACTCAGATTTGGTTTGGCCAATTCATTGTTAAAATTGTTGAGCCACTATACATGCTTGTCTGTTCATGTGCTCTAAGCAGTAACTGAAGTCTTCCACGGCTTGGGTATAAGACCAGAATTGGGGGCCTCCAGGTTGCAGGCCCAGATTCCAGAATGCCTTTTTACAACCAGATTCCAAATTGCAAGGTTGCTTGAGAAAAAGGTGGATTGAAAAAAATGACAATACTTCGGGTTGAAAAAAATGACAATACTTCGGGTTGCTTGACAATGCCTTTTTAGAACTAGATTCCAGAATGCCTTTTTACAACCAGAACTCCAGGTTGCTTGACAAAAGTTTCAGGTTTTTCAAATAGGTTAAGTACATTGCTAGAAGAAATTACTTTCTTCATCAATTGTCTTTCACTACAATAATGAACACAAGGCAGGGCAGACAAAGGAGAATTCAGAAAAACTGGATAGATCATGAAATTTAGAAAACTGAACAGAGCATATCAACAATATGTCATCCAAAGAAAATAACTACCATAATGGATAAATGTTATGGAACATTTATATGACATATCAATCTGGGCCATGGAGATTGCACATGATCAAACAATCAGAAGTTCAAGAAAATAGCTATCCAATAATCTGTAAATCCAACATAGCAAGACGAATGCATGGAAGAGAATTGGGACATGTCAAAAGTTCCCTAACACACAGAAATTGGCTTCTTCTCATGGGGCATCCAATAAATAGAAAAGGCTGGACAACAATTCATCTTTTTGGATATCATTGCAGTTCAACCATATAGTAAGAATAAAAAGAGTACTATCAAATATGCATTAATCATCTGCATTACAAGTCATGATAACAGTACAAAAATCAAAATAGTTCACTGTCCTGGTTCCAAGCAAATGTAGAAGAATGCCTACTCCTTGAATATTGTGGGATTCACTACATCAAAATCTAATCTTCGAGAGGTGGATAGCAATTCAACATCTTGACCAACTCCAAGTAAAAGATCTGTATATTCTCCTCGGATCAACGGATCAAACATAGTCGAACAAACATCAATCGAACTACTATTTGTTACTTCCTTTGGAGCTTCTCCTACAGGTTGTACATCAACCGAACTACCTTTTTTTGTCACACTGTTTGTTTTCTTTCCTTTATTTTTTTCAAGTGCATTTCTCATTCTTTTAGACTTTGGACCTTTTAACACTTGTGGAATTCGAAATGATACTTTTCCTTTTGTTATATCTTCACCACACTCATTACAATTTAGAGACACACCACAATGTTTGATAGGTCTTCTTTGGCTTAGTAAATTATCTGCTTCTAGATCTAGCTTATCTATAGATTTCTCCAAATTTTCAAGAAGTTCTTTCGATACAGAGCACTTCATTGCAATAGATGTTGCCTTTCGAGAGATGTGGGCAGCATGTGTTTGTAAAGTTTTCTTCTCACATCCTTGTTTTTCCAAAAAATATAGCTCTTTTGGCATATTTCGTCCACCTCTGTAATACATATCGAGATGGCAAGATGAAAACTTCATTGATATTTAACACTCGAATAGCATGCCTGCACAACAAACCTATAAGATAGAAAAAGTAATTTAGAACCAATCAGCATTATGAAGTAGTAAATTGTTAAAATCAGCATTATGAACTACTAAATTGTTAAAATGAGCAAGTGCACCTATAGATTCGTACTTTCTACAGGAACATGATATGCTCATATCCACATAGTTAAACACTACTTGTGCCTCATCTTCAAATTCCATAGGCATCACTTGGTATGTTTTGATTGTCCCCTCACTAAGTGAAAACTTGCATGATATTGAAAATTGCTCTTTAAACCGCTCCTCAAAATCAGAATAAAGCCTCCTTGTATATGATTCAGCAGCAGTCTTCAACATAGGTAAGTTTCGAATGTAAGTAATTGGGTCAGAGTGTCGCGATTTATAATCTGCATCCAACTCATTTTCACGGAGATTAGTGGCGCACTTCTCATATTCTACTAGGAGTTCTGAAAGAGATAGTTTCTTACGAAACCTTTTCTTGAACACATTGTTCATACCTTCGCTCCTTTGAGTCGAAGTCATGTCAGCAGAAAAAGAATCATGGCGGTAGATAGCAGCCCACTTCTCACGCAAATCATATAGGTTTTTGAGCCATGAGTTCCCCTCAAGGTTATAAGTACTCAACAATTCTTGCCATTTCTTATTAAAGTATGCCACTGACCTTTCTTCATAGACACATCTCTTAAAGTCAAAAAGAAATTGAGGATGGTTAGAAATTACATGACTTAGATGCTTAGCAGCATTTTGATAAATGTGCCACAAACAAAGACGATGACTTGTGCTAGGGAAAACAATGCTAATTGCTTTGGACATGGAAGCACATTGATCTGTGAAAATTGTCACAGGTTGCTTTCCGGACATAGCTGTGAGAAATGTGGTAAAGAGCCAAATAAATGATTCAATAGTTTCATCATATAACAATGCAACTCCAAAAAGAATCGTCTGCTTATGATGGTTGGTTCCAATGAGTGGAGCAAAAGGCATTTCAAACTTATTTGTCTGAAACGTTGTGTCAAATGACATAGCATCACCAAAGAAAGCGTAGTCGATGATAGACCATCTGCCCAGAAGAAATTTGCTATCCGGCCATCCTCCTCATCTAATTGTATGGCATAAAAAAAGAAGGATCTTCTAATTGCTTGTTCTTTAAGTATTCCAGTAACGTTTGCGCATCATTGGTCCCCAAATACCTCTTGCGCTCATGACCTACATGATTATTGCAATCCATCCGCAAGAAAGGTACGTTCTGAGCTCCTCCATACCACTGCTTGAAAAAGTTGTACACTTCAGCAGGCTTTATTCCCGCTTCTCGCATTTGACTAATCATCAGTTTATCAGCCTCTAACAAACGACGTTGTGATCTGAGCATGTGTCTCTTATCTGGACTGGCAAGATAATGATTGTGATCAAGTATAACCTTTTGCACCGTCCAAATGCCCTCGCGACAAATACTTAACTGAACACGGGCACCGCAACAAGACCTTGTAGTAGCATTCTCTTTCATGGTGACATGTTTAGAATGAGTACCTCGATCTCCTTCATTACTGCAAACTATATGCTTATGATATATAGTGCCATCTCGTCTCAACTTTGAGTGGCTCTTCCGAACATTGAACCCAATCTTTCCAGCATAGCAGTTATAAAAATCATATGCATCATTCTCTGACTTGAAAGTCATTCCAACTTCAGGAACTTGTATAGATTCACCATTTTTATCATCCACCTGCAAGTCATTCCAAGAGGACGAAAATTATAGTTTGCAGTAATCGTCTCAACTTGATAGTCATTCCAACAGAGGACAACTAAATCTTGAATTACCTCAGTAGGCGATACTGATGTAGTTGAATCCATCAATATGGGCATCGTTGAATCCAGTGCAGGCACTCCGTTTTCTAAAGTTGGGAGCAATGGCGTTGATTGTGGTGACAACATCAAGGATGAATTTTCGGATGGTATGGAATCAAAGTTTGATCCTACTGCATGTGCAGTGGACACAACCATCGTGGAAACCGTCAAGCTCGCCGATGAATGCATCACCGTCTCCACCAGAGGTAATCGGGGCAGCGGTAGGGTCAGTGAAGATGAAGGGATGAGAGGAGCCGTTTCACTGGCGTCGAAGCCGCGGGGAGTCGCGTCGATGCCGTCGAAGGATTTCGCCATGTCGCTGGCGACGAAACCATCGAAGCCGCGGGGAGTCGCGATGCCGTCGAAGGAGTTCGCCATCGACGACCGATGGCCACCGCCGGGCGCGAGCGGCACACGAGATCGTCAGCGTGGGCAGAGGGCAATGGCAGATTGGACCGGGCAGCGTTGGCGCGAGCGAAGCGAACGATGGAGCAATCTTCACGCGCAAGGGAATTGGGAAGAGGAGGAGGCCCGAGACAGTTGGGTTCAGGTTGCTTGCTGCTTTGAGATAGAACTCTGGGAGCACATGTGGAAGGAATCGGGACGGGGCCTCGGGAGGAAGGGTGCGAGGCCCCGTCCCAGGGAATTTTTCACCCCCATCTTCTCCTCGCACCCGCCGCCGCCTACTCCCTGCCTCGACGCCTCCTCCTCCTCCTCCCCCCTCCCATCTTCTCCTTGCACTCGCCGTCACCACCTTTCCCCGAGCACCGCGCCACCACCTCCCCTCCTCAAGCGCCCCTCCCTCTTCTCTCCCTTGTCCCGCCTCCTCCCCACGCCGCCTGCGCTTCCTCCCCATGCCGTCTCCTCCTCGTATCTCTTAAGCCCCCTGCACTCTATTCTTTCCTGTCTCACGGCCCCCCTCGCTTCTCCTCTTGTCTCACCCGCGCCGGCGCATGCGCCTCTTACCTCGCCGTGCCCAAGATGTGGGGCAGCGAGGACGACGGGACACTAGAGGTCACCCTGGAGACATCCATGGGTGCCTTCACCGTCGAGGTACCATCTCACCCCTTGGGTGCATCTCGTTATCTCTTTATCTTCATCATGTGTGCTCGCTTCTGTTGGCTCTTTGTTTGGTTGGTACTCTAATTGGCAGATGTACTACAATACATCACGCGCCCAAGACCTGCAGGAACTTCATCGAGCTCGCACGCCGCGGCTACTACGACAACGTCATCTTCCACCGCATCATCAAGGTCTGCCTTTTTCTCTCACTGTGGAGTTGTTCTTGCTCGGGCTAATCCGGTGATCTTACTTCATCAGTAATATTTTTTGTTTCTTGGGATTCCTGTGTTGTAGGATTTCATAGTGCAAGGTGGGGATCCTACTGGAACTAGCAGAGGTGGTGAATCCATCTATTGGTGAGCGATCTATCTACTGTACTGAATCTTGCTTTCTTCTTTAATTAAAATTGCATTGTCACTGAAGCCAAACAGTAGCTTACAACATCAACAGATGTATACCATTGAATATGGATAGGTGTTAACAATGTGTTGTTTGGGATAAAAGCTAATTTGTTATTCACCAGTGGTAAAATGAAATTGTACGTGCTATTTTGTGCCATTCTTGCCCTTTAATTGGATGATGTTTGGATCCTGGCTTAGATTGTGTGCTTGTTTTTTTGCTGTCTTTGCAGAGCAAAGTTTGAGGATGTGATAAGGCCAAAGTTGAAGCACACTGGGGCTGGGATTCTATCAATGGAGAACACTAGTCCAAATAAAAACGGAAGCCAGTTCTTCATAACTCTTGCACCTTGTCAGTCACTTGATGGTGAGCCTAGCAGATCATCGGTACCCCCATTCCACATCTATGCTTTTCACTGTTTGGCATTTGCTATCTTCGAATGGTGGTTACATTTTCACTAGAAAGCTGGAATTCATTCCACAGTTGATTCATCGATGGCTTTTCTGATTGCCACCTGAAAAGATGTAGATTAAGATTGAATTAATTCATCGTTTAATTCGATTTTGAAGGAAGTTGAATCGGCTTTTGAAGAGCCTTTTTTGCAAAATGACTTGGCTACAAGGAGTGTAATTCTTTTAAACTTTTGTAGATATATGACTTTCCCTTTTTATTGTGTTTTTCATGGCCTGCATGACAGCATGAGTGCTTTTTCTTAGTATGCGTTGGCAACCGAGCGTCTGCTCCATACCTTCGTGAGGGTCTCCTTGACGAGGCCAGGTTGAGCGTAGCAGCGGCGGCGAGGGAGAGGGTTAGGGGAGAGAGGCAAAGGATACGACGGATCTGGCCTCTGCCATCCAAAGTTGGAGTAGCGGTGCTTGAGGACGCCGCCGAAAGCTGGGGATGGAGGAGGTGAAGTAATGTAAATCATTAGTGAGTTCATGTTAACATATTTTATTTGGGTGAAGTATTAAGGTTTAAACTTTTATGTTGCAGCATTTCTACTTTATACAGCCGTTGTGCTTGCAGCAGCTTTTGTGCTCATATTCCGTTTTGTCCCACAGTATGGTCAGACACATATCATGGTGTATATTGGTGTCTGTTCTCTTGTCGGGTCTTTATTGGTATGCAATTCACTCATGAATGGTCCTTTTGATGTGTATTCACATAACCCTTCTTCGTTATGAACTTACTATATACATGTTTTCCTTCTGTAATCTGCTTGGTTTGGCAGGTCATGAGTGTCAAGGCTCTTGGAATAGCCTTGAAACTGACATTTTCAGGGATGAACCAGCTAACCTATCCACCAACATGGGTGTTCACACTTGTTGTAATTGCGTGCATAGTAACACAGATGAACTATCTGAACAAGGTATAATCAATGCTTATGTTCACAGATAGTTATGGGCACTATAAGAGAATGATTTTTCACATGTAGCATAGACTGAATAAAAATAGTTGCTATGTGGATATCATATACATCTGTGATCTGTCTTCTGTTCTACATTACTTTCAACTTGACAGTTTACTTTTGCAGGCCCTTGACACGTTCAATACTGCAGTTGTTTCGCCCATATATTATACGATGTTTACATCCTTGACCATTTTGGCTAGTGCAATAATGTTCAAGGTAACAACTTTTGAGCAATTTATCTGTTAACATGATTGTACATCAAACATTGCTTAGTCTTGATCTTAGCGACAAAGTTGACATAATAAATTAATTCATGAATCTTGTTTATTCTGAGAATATACAAGAAGTATACTAGATATCAATCTTTACTTTGAATGAGTCAGCCACTAGAATCCAAGGGTTTGCTATGCTGAGGAAAATTTGAATATTTAGTTCTCACAATTGAATCAAATACATGAATGATTTTGATGGTCCATACAGAACTGCTGTAGTTTTTTCTGTTACCATTTGAACTTCTCTGAAGTTGGTTCAATTCATATGAATCTGAGTTGGCTCTATTCTATACAGATTTCTTTCCTGTCAATTAACATCGATTCTTGTAAGAACTTATTAACCATTTTTAGGAACATTCTCAAAAAATATAAAAGCTGCAGAATGGCGGTGTCACTTATTAAATTAGAAAGCCATCACTTTGAGTTCTGTGTATACTTGCTTTTATTCTTGGAAGTTGGAGTAACACTCTTTTAGTTTTTTGTACTTGTATTTAGATGAAGAGTAGGAATATTGATCATCATACAATATCTTTAATTTTTGGGACTGCTTTTTTCTTGAAATGGTTAAGTAGTAAATGCATTGTTATTAACAACAACTTTTCTGACTCCAGGTTTTTGATCTTACGGTTGTGAAGCCTTCTGACTTTGTGGAATATGCTTTGGCTTGTTTGGAATAACTTGCTAACTCTGGGGATCATTGTGCAAGGTCTGTTCGCCATAATTTGAGAGTCATGGTATGTATGTACTTTGTTAGCTGCAAAGCACACAACATTGATTATGCATCGCTCTTGATTTTTTTTTGTGCATGTGTGAAAGAAATTTGATATTTATTATGCGGTTTAGGATGTCGTTTGCTAATATGTGTGATAGCTTATGTTTGCTTGATTGCCATATTGCATTAACTTGATTTGTTCTCAGCTTAAAAGGCAGTCTTCCTATAAGCTTGCGATTAATGATTGGGAATTGCTGCTCTATGTATGTGTATGTACCTGTCAATTGTTTGGAAGAGTTGGAATGTTATATTTTACTTTAATAATGCACTAAAAGAACTTTATTTTTCTTTTCAGATTGAGAAGATATGTTGATGGTTTGGACTGTTCGGCAAACTTGTGTTTAGAATGGAGAATGCAGGGGAATGAAGAATTTTTATTTTTTATAGAACCACGGGGGCATAGAGAACAAAGACTTTTCACTAAAAGTATAAACATGTTTTAGGGTGTATTATGTTATTAGATCATGATGGTACCAACTGTGCAAGCCTCGAGTCTAGACTTGTGAAGCCAGTTGGAAATTCTTTGTAATGAAACAATTTTTTGTTGATGTCAATGAATTTTTTTTGTTATACACTTTGGTATGTGTGTTTTGTTTAACCTCATGGGCTCTAATTGATAAGCCCAGCCTGGACATGAAAAGGACACCTTTTGCAATAATTATATGCGTTGTAAACAATCCTGGAAGCGATTTGCTAGTGTTCAATACCACACACACACACACACACACACACACACACACACACACACACACACACACACACATATATATATATATATATATATATATATGTTGCCACTATATCAAAATAAGCGTTGCAACCTTACAACGCTTTTATTTATATGTTACCAACACTTGTATATGTGTTGTCACAGACTTTGGCAACGGCCTCAATGGCAACGCATACTAAATGCGTTGGTATAGACCCTAACAATATTTATTTGGACTTCTACCAACGCATATATGCGTTGCTAAAAGGGTGTTCATGTTGTAGTGTAATTGTTATGTCAGAATGTCAATGTGAGATCAAGAAGCTAACACCGACCATCCTAGAGGCAAAAAGTCCTAAATTGAATCATTTTGCTCAAAATACCTCAATCACCATGTTTTACAACAGATTTCATTTGCAATGAATATTGATGTTGATTAAAGGTCTATCTTAGTGAAGAAGATCCTAGACTAGGAGCCATCCACAAACTCTTCCTAAGCTTCAACCAGGACGACAAATCTTGAGGTTAATGTCAATTTTGATAGGCAATCTCCATGAGATCGTCTGGATCATCAAACTATCTTCAAGTTCATGTCTTTGACATGCAGTCTCGTGATAATAGTTTGACACAATTTAACCACATGAGAATATTGACATTTGATTTTTCATTTTTCACAAGAGCAGTTTTAGATTCTTAAAGGAACAAGAAATTCAAGAGGTGTTCAATCCTAGATTCAAGAGCTAACAAGACAATTTTGATAGGGCCAATGTCACAAAAGGATCACTAATTGTGCAACTAGCTAAAAGATCCACAAATTGTAGTTTTTAGTTCAAGTTGTCTTAAAGTTCTAGCTCATTTAGCAAAGACTTAGCTACATATGTGAAAACATGATAATTCTAGCAAGTCAAGAAACTCGACATGATATTGAGCAAAAATTGAAATACTAAAGCTCAAAAGGGTAATAAGGAAAACTTCATCAATTGTAAAGACAAGCAGTAAAGCTTATATTACAATGCATCTTTTTGTGATTTTCATATAAATGCAATATGATACAATGAGATGCATGAAAAACATAAAAGCCTAAAAAGATCAACAAGTTCAGAAACAGATCAAGAAAAGACCAGATGAATAAGGGAAGTTCAGAAAAGAACCAACTCCCCTCAAACCAACCTATAAGGGTAAATTACCCCCAACTCACTTCTCAAGGTGGCAAACCTAATTGGATCTATAGGCTTGGTGAGGATATCAGCCAACTGAGCCTCAGACTCCACGAAGTGTAGCACAATATCACCTTTCTCGACATGGTCTGTAAGGAAGTGATAGCGAATGGCCCCACAAGGAAATATCCACACACATACTCTTTCCCATTTGTTAAGCTTGCTGCAAGCAAATTCGTTACACAACAACCCATTGGGATCAAATATTGCACCTCTTCGGGACTTGGACTTCGATTTATTATCTTTGCTGGCAACACAATCAAGGGTTCCCAAATATAACTCAGGCGCACCAAGTAGTACTGGACCATCCATCTCCTTGCAGAAGTATGGAGGGACAAAGACATGGAGACCGAGATTCTGAATTAACATTGGGACTATTGCTGCAGGACACCTACAGAAAATCTACCAGTAGACTTTCATGAGCCAGCGCCTGACCAATCCAGGACAATCACCATACCAGCAACTTATGGCCATAGCCCTTAGATGTGCGACGTGTAGAAGACGCCACCTAATGAACGATTGCATGCTTACGGAATATCGGATTAAAGGAGTATATGGATTGTCAGATATTGGACTATTAGAAGTACATTGTTGTGGGAGATTAAATTATAGAATTGGATTATGGTTGGGTATTGGATTATTGAATTATTGGATATTGGACTGATGAATGTCGAATTATAGAAATGGATTATTGATGATATTGGGTTGATGGGGGTTGGACTATTACAAATACATGATTATTGAATGTTGGATTATTGACGGATATAAGAATGAATGTTAGCTACTGGAATTGGATTATTGGCGGATATAAGAATGAATGTTGGCTACTGGACTATAGAAGTACATTTGTTGGATTGTTGGATTTAGGGATACTGGATTATGGAGATAGATTATTGTTGAAGATTGGATTGTGGGAATTATATAATTGTAGAGTTGGGTTATCGAAATTCATCATTGTTGGATCATAGGATTGAATCGGGATCGGATTATCAAAAATATGTTATTGTTAGACTTTAGGAATACAATGGCTGGATACTGGAAGATGTTATTGTTGGATTATAGACGTATATCTTTGTTGGAGTATAAAAATGAATTTTGGTTGGATTATAGAAATACATATTGGCGTATGTGAGTGGACTTTGAAAGTGTCGAGGAATTAGTATTGAGAAACTGATCCAGTAAGGGTGGTGATTGAAATGCGAAAAGGTTGGGTTTTCATAGCAATACATGATGTAATTTTTGGAGAATTAGTTGAATCATGATATATGGGTAAACTTTGTGGAATTAATTGGTGACTTGGTTATGCTGGATTTAGTGGGTATGATTGAATAATGAATTGGGATTTTGATGTATTATTAGTGATTGTAGGAAACCTAGTATTGGCAATCGGATCAAGTATTGGTGATGAATAAAGAATGAAGTGGGATTGTTATCGTAAGTTATGATTGGAATTCAGGTGCATTGGTTGAATTATAAAGAATTAATGAAATTGGTGGAGTTAATTGAATAGTACTGATCGATTGATCTATAGTTGTCAATGGATTAATTTGGAGAGTATAATTTTAATATGGATTCTCGGCTTACTGATCTTAGGAATGATAAGAAGATTGAATTTGGAGATTTTAGCCAAATGATCAAGTACGATTTAAAATGAGGCTATGGTATTGCTTTTACCATAGAAATCTTAGCAAATGATTTAACTCAAGTGGTAAATAAAAGTTGGTTTAGAATTGAGCGAAATGAATGGGTGGATGGTGCAAGTTGATGCATAGGATCAATTCATTTCCGTGATCGAGATCAGATGTTGTTGGAAATCGCCCAACTCAATTAGGGATCGGTCTTCGAGTTGCATCCTGCTTTTGGGATTTAATATACTGTTCAAAATCGTGGTATAGTGGTGCACCATGTGGTGATATCCCAAAAACAGAGAACAACTCTTAAATTTATATGCGTATATGCAATCAAGCAAGCGTAGTCAGGTACCTGCTAATTAGAGCAATACAATCCTCAAAAGCCGTAGTGTTCAGATAGGACATCAGCTAAGGTATGAGCCCACTAGACTACACATCCAGCTAAAGGAATTATCAAGCAAGTAACAAAATCTAAGATGCCAACCCGTTTACCAAAAGCCAACAGAGGAAGCCTACAATTATAAGCAAGGGCATCAACTCAGAGTTCAACAGCATCTTGTGAAGCAGTGAAAAGAAAAATGAGATCTCGAAGTGCACAATCTGACGGTAGTCAAAACCATCAACCAACCAAGTATGTCTAAGAGACAATGCCCAAGACAGTTATTATATTTCGAATAGACCCTGAGGATGGTACTGTAGAAAACAACCACAAACCGCCCAAGGTGACACAGGCCATGCCATCACCTGTCACTAAACAACACTTCTATCTCTTAAGTGACCTCCTATAAATTCAGTAACTTACCTCCAAGTTACTCTTACATGGTTATACATCAATTTGCTGCTGTACCAATATCACAACACGTATTGAAAAGCCCGACGGGACACGACTACAATATATCAGAATCAGAAGTCCACCAAAATAATCTAAACCTACCTTGGCAGCCTGTAAACCAAGGATCTAAAGGACAGACCGGTAGTGAAAGATTTCTCAAATGTACTCCCTAAGGAATCATTCGGTACGCCCTCAGATCGGGAGATAGATTTGGTTATCAACTTAATTTCGGAAACAGCTAGCAGTCTAGTATTCAAATGACACCATACAAGGCCCTCTACGGAAGAAAGTGCAGATCACCCAGCTATTGGTTAGAAGTTGGAGAATGACCGTTATTAGGCCCTGAACTCGTATGGGATAATGGCGGAAAAATCCAGCTAACTCGAGAGCATCTCAAGATTGCTCAATGTAGGCAAAGGAGCTACGTAAACCAACCTAGAAGAGACCATCAGTTCAAAGTTGGGAATTACGTATATTAAAAGATATCACCTATGCGCAGGGTGCGCCAATTCGGACTAAAAGGAAAACGAAGTCCACAGGTATGTTGGACCCTTTTGGATACTAGAGCATAAAGGCACCTTAGCGTATCGACTGGAAACTACCGAACCACTTATCACGAATCCACGTCATATTTCATACCTCTCAGCTCAGAAAATGCTTGAGAGAGCCCTCCCAGCATGTGACCAATCTCGATACACCATTGCGAGATGATCTCACATATGACGAGCATCTCGTGAAAGTTCTAGCGACAGAAGATCGAAAAGTCAAAATGTAAGATTCATTCTTACGGTACAATGGAAGAACCCCAATGTAAAAGACATGTGGGAGAACGATGAAGAACTATGCAAAGCATACCCCAACAGGTGCAAGTGAGAACCGAATTTCGGGGATGAAGTTTTTTCTAAGGGGGGTAGGATGTGAGAACCCAAACAATTAGACTAAACTAAATAACAGTAATCGGTAATTTAGCAGTAATTAAAATCCATTAAGTCAAGATCAAAGTGTAATCCCAGTTGGGTAGCGCACGCTTAGTCAACGCAAGTAACAACAGGAGTGGTTGCAACAACACCTCATCAAACTTATAACTCAAAATCTTTTACAAAAGAATTAGCTTACAAGCTTAATCGAAACTTTAACACAAACTCAATATTAATTACATACGCTCAACACATCAACCAATCCTCATTACAAAAATATGTTACAACCAATCAAGGTATACTTTATAGCAGGGAATCAATAGTACGTTTCAAATCATGTCATGCATCGTCGAGTCTTCCTGCATCTTAGTTCATGTACCACCGAATCTGAACCATTCCCCAATCCACCCCTTCGTGTAGCCTAAACACTCAGAAGACCATTAGTACATAAAAAGACAGTAGCAATGAATTAGAATGAAAAGGTGCCGTCGATTTGCAATCTGATCGGTTCCCAAACTAGCCTAAATCTGCCGGCACCATGATCGTCAAGATTCCCAAACCCACCTCAGTCAGTTGGCACCTTGATCATCAAAATACCAGGCCAACCTAAGTTAATTGGCACCGTATCACTTTCATGGGTTTCTTCATCCGATGTGTATTAGAATCCGACACCCACGTATATTGAAGTATCCAACCACAGAAAATCTCCCAAATAGTGCATAGTGAGGAGGGAAGGGATAAGAGCAAAGGACAACTCCACAGCCGAACATCCCCCCTGCATAAGCCTCTCTCCCCTCACTGCCACCCTCACAAGGTCTCCTAACAGCACAAGCATAGCCACAACACCACCATTGCACATCACCAAGAAGTAGAGAAGGAGCAAGGAGTCCAGAAGGCCAGGAGTAGGAGTCCAGAAGGTCACGAGCAAGGAGTCTAGAAGGCCAGGAGCAGGAGTCCAGAAGGTCACGAGCAAGGAGCCAGAAGAAGAGGCGGCCGGGTACCCTCAAGCAGACCACCATCCGCACCAACCCAAGAAAACGATCGACAAAAGCAACCCCAACTTCTTCCCAAAATAGAGCCGACCATCGATCGTCAGGTAGCCACCCTTTACCCCACCATTGTTGGGCTCAATCAAGAACACATCACTTTGAGCCATTTGTTTTCACTCATCCATTTCTTGGCACATCCAAAATACCCATATATCACAAACCATAACCCCCATAGTGGCCTAAACCCTCAGTTCATCACATCATAGAGCACATTCAACTAGAGCTCTCAGATCATGTCATCACAGAGCACTAACCCCAGAATCCACATGCACCGAAAGCCACATCATCCAACCATTTCCCCCACCATTTTTGTGCTCGAGAACACGTCATGTTGAGCCAACCAGCTGCATTCATCTAGTTCACGACACACCCCAGAATCCCCTTTTTGCACTAACCCACGTAGTAGTAGCTCTCAGTTTTCTTCATCACAGAGCATTAGGGGGAAGGGAGTAGAGATAGGGATTTGAGAGGGGGAGTAGTACCTCCGAATCCCAGTGATTCAGTAACCTCAGTAGCACCCACCTCCATCACAACACTCCTACATGAGCACCTATACCCACAAATCAAAAATCAGTAAAATATCAAAAGCTAAATCATGCTCAACTTGAAGCAAAGAAAAAATTTAAGTAAGCAAATTATTTAGAGAGCAGAGAGTGTAGGGAGGGGGTTAGGGCGTAGTAGGCCAAGGCAGCCGAGAGGCCAGGGGGCAGGTCGAGCGCGCGGGCACAGGAGTGGGCCGAGCCGCGCAGCCGGAGGCCAAGCGCAAGAGAGCGAGCTGGAGCCGGAGGAGACCCAAGCGGCGGCGTTGGCCACCAGGCCGCGCTGGAGAACAAGGTTAGAGTAGAGAGGGAGGCACGGGCCGAGGTGGTGCCTAGAGGAGGAGACGACATCCGGGTAGAGAAGGGCTCCAGGAGAGAGGAGTGGGGAAGAGGGGAGTGGGGATTAGGGGAGATGAGGATTTGGGATTGGTGCTTTCAGCTGGAACAAGAAAATAGGGGAATAGAGAAGAAATGATGTGGGGAAGGAAGGAGATGAGCCTGGGAGTTCGGCCAAGTAGGGGAATAGATAGGGGAGAAAGAGAGTGGGATTAGGTGGGATGTGGAGTTTAGGGAGAAGAAGGTTAGGTGGGGAGGTATTTTAGTAAGTTTGATTAAGGGTTAGTATGGGTAGCTTTAGCAGTAAATTAAAATGCTAATAGTATTCACCTTGACGCTGTGAGTAGTTAGACTGTATAATCTGTACACCGCGTGTGGATAGATATCAGTAGATAGATAGACCGGTCCAAATAAAAATAGGAAAATTGGTAATCATATTAGATCTGAGGCTTTTAAATCTGAACTAATCACCTTTGTGAACCGCTAAGTAATTAGATAGCCGGATGCATTAGAAGTATCTTCGTCATGAGAAAATAGTTAAGTTAGTAGCACCAAGTGTATTTCGAAAAGTTAGCAAACACGTATGTACTTAAAGGAAACCAATTAGAAGTCTGGGTGCGGCTAAAAATTGATAAGTTTAGTAAGATGCAAACTTGAGTAGTGTTTTTCCTACCGTACGTTTAAGCGCGTCACACTTAAAGAAAGTCAATTAGGCGCTTGTGCACAAATAAAATTGGTAGACTTAGTAAAATACGAGTATGGGTAGTATTTTCTTTTCCTTGCGTTAAACTCTTGTTTCGGCATCTTCGACCCTAAGGCAATTAGACTGTAGAACGGCCACCCTTGGGGAGTGCTAACTTAGCGGGGACCGAAAAATATTGATTTAATTAAAATGTGCTAACAAAATTAAACCTACTAACTTATGTATGTGTAATATCACTCAAACTCAACTACGTATTTGTTTATATATTATTCGTGCTATCGCATTTCTATAGAGGACGAAACCAGGCCGACCAGAGTACCTGATACTGATCTCATCGGCACCGACCAGTTCTACTACTACGAAGGCAAGCTATTCTCTTGATCATAAATATAGTTATATTAAATGTAAACTGTATACTGCTTTACTATATATATATTGTATCAAAATTATATCTCAAAATCAAATAAAATGAACAAGATTAAGATGAAATATATGAGAAAGATGATAGAGATGAGAAAGAGAATTATATGGCTAGTAAAGGGGGCCCGTGGCAGGTAGAGATGAGGCAAGAGGTGGGACCCTTTACAAAGGGTTAATATATAAGGACCAACAAAACTCTCACCGGATAAGAGGCTGTAAATCAAGTGCCAACCATTTTCCCGTTACGACGGACAGAAAATACTACCTTGTTACGTGATTGAAATCTCCACATCGGGTAAGTACTATATATGAGTGTGATAGAGGAACCCAAAGCCGGTATAGAGTCCGGAAGTGGGTGATCCAAGGCGCTATAGCGCTAGGTGGAGTGTTGGGTGTGGGGAGGCCGGTCCAACCAACATTACTGGAACTCGGTGGGTGACTAGGCCAGCATCGTGGCAAGATTAGTACTGACAGAAAGTAATGGGTGGAGACTTAATCACGTAACCTGAAAAATGTTATGTATTATGATCTCGAACGCGCATAAAAGAAAATGCAGGGAACCCAATTAAGTATGGGTCAGAGTAGCTATGGGTAAAGTGGTACAAGCCTGCGCAGTGCTAAATAAAATCATGAATTCATGCCTGTTCCTAGATTGGAACTTACGAGAACCATTGGGGTATATCTTCCATTCGTGTGACAAGTAGTCTTTTCAGTATTAAAATCTGCCACCTAAAGATTTAATGAGTTGATTTATTTTCCAGAAAAGAGAGATGATTAGAAGTTGTGATAACGAACAAAGATGTCATACAGTGCATTTCTGCTATTAATGCTTGCTGAGTACAATAGTACTCACTCTTGCTATCTCTCCCCTTTGCTTAGATCCTAGTCCGGTTGGGAGTTATCCCAAGTGGGATGAGGGATCTGCAGGTACCGATGAGGCTACAGGAGGTGAGGGCGTAGTTGGCAAGGAGCAGGGCGAGGTGGACGCCCTATTCGACACGTGGGACGAGTAGACTACTAGAGGGATTTAGCAGGCACGCGTGGGGAATGTGTGACCCCCTTTTGTAATTAAATAATTTGTATCAAGAACCTTAGCCTTGTGTGGCTACTATTGTAATAAAGAACAGTTTCTATCTTATTGTTCTTCTATGCTAACTCTGGTAAGGGCTTACTATTCGTTGGAGCAGTGTTCTACTGAGCAAACGAATAGTAATCCGTCTGCCTAAGTGTTATTACCCCTAGGGTAATGACACGGGGCGTCACAAGATAGCGTCTCTTCGACCTCCGCATGTACTGTTGATGATGAAGATGCAGCAGGAGCCTCAACTGAAGGTGAAGTAGTGGTAGCAGGTTCTTCAATTGGATCAGGAGGTGTAACAGCAGCAGGCGGGAGACAAACATCAACTTTGTCCCCATCTTCCTCCACAAAGATGCTCTCTGTCACCAGTGTGTCACCTGAAACATCTGATCTAGCTCAAAGGCTAGTCTCATCAAATGTGATATTACATGTCTCTTGGACAGCGTTAGTCTCAACATTAAGAACCCAAAACCTCTCGAATGGGCAAGATAACCTAGAAATATACCATCAGAAGTCCTTGACTCAAATTTATCTAGGTTTCCTGTCTTGAGAATAAAACACTTTGCTCCAAAAACTCAAAAATGAGAAACGGAGGGTTTTCTTCCAAACCGGAGCTCATATAATGTCTTGCCCAAAGACGGTCTCAAGAAGACACGGTTGGCAATATGGCAAGTGGTAGCAATAGCTTTGCCAAAAACCTCCTCGGAGTGCTGTACTCATCTAGCATCATCCTAGCCATCTCGACTAAGGTTCTGTTCTTTCTTTCCACCACGTCATTTTGTTGAGAGACGTGTGGAGAAGAGAACTAATGCTCAATACCACGCTCAGCACAAAAAGAGACAAATGAGGCATTCTTGAATTCCGTGCCATTGTCACTACGAATCGCTCTCAGGGCACTGGGAAGTTCAGAAGCCAAATGAAGAACAAGATCATGAAAATGATCAAAAGCTTTATCTTTTGAATCAAGAAAGAATACCCAAGAATATCTCGAGAAATCATCGACTATGACAAGAATATACCATTTGCCACGAGCTGACCGAACCCTAGCAGGACTAATAGTATACATGTGAAGAAACTGTCCCGGTCCATCAGTCATGACCATAGTCACTGAAGGGTGTGAGGCGACAACTTGCTTGCCATGCCTACAGGGCGCACATACAACATCCTTGACAACTTTGAGCTTGGGCAAACCTCTCATGAGCTCAAGGTTGCTAACTCGCGTCAGATGATCAAAACCAATGTGCCCCAAACGTCGGTGCCAAAGCTAGAACTCAATGTAAACAAACATTTAAGAGAACCAGCAAGAGATTCAGAAAAATCAGCTCCAAAGATCCTAGCAACTTTAGAAATCCCCAAAACAAGCTCACCAGCAGAATCAAGCACCCGACAAGCATTTTTCTTAAATCTAGTCTCATAGCCACCATCAAGAAGCTGTGAGACAGAAAGCAAGTTGAACCTGAGCTTATCCACAAGGGTGACATCCTTCAGGATGAATTTGTCGTTCACCCTGATCGATCCCGTTCCTTTAATCCGCCCTTGTTTGTCATCTCCAAAGGTGATGAAGTCATCACCCGTCAACCGCGTGAAGGAAGTGAACCATCTTGAGTTTTCGGCAACCTTGTCTTCTTGAGACCGTCTTTGGGCAAGAGATCATATGAGCTTCGGTTTGGAAGAAAACCATCTATTTCTCATTTTTGAGTTTTTAGAGCCAAGTGTTTCATTCTCAAGATAGGAAACCTAGATAAATTTGAGTCAATGACTTCTGATGGTATATTTTTGGGTTATCCTGCACATTCGAGGGGTTTTCAGGTTCTTAATATTGAGACTAACGTTGTTCAGCGTACATGCAATGTTACTTTTGATGAGACTAGCCCTGGAGCTAGATCAGATGTTTTAGGTGACACACAGGTGACAAAGAGCATCTTTGTGGAGGAAGATGAGGACGAAGCTGATGTTTGTCTCCCGCCTACTGCTGTTACACCTCCTGTTCCAATTGAAGAACCTGCTACCACTAGTTCACCTTCAGTTGAGGCTCCTGCTGCATCTTCATCATCAGCAGTACCTACGGAGGTCGAAGAGACGGTATCTCCCCCCCGGCGCTCCACTTCACATTCAGAGGCGTTATCCTCCGGATCAGATGATTGATCATCTTTATGAGCGAGTCACTCGCTCCAGGCATCACGATATGAGTCTCTACTCCCATTCTGCATTTGTTGCTTCTTTCGAACCCCGCGATATATCACATGCTTTATTTGATGCGAGCTGGGTTAATGTTATGCACGAGGAGTTAGAGAACTTTGAGAGAAACAAGGTTTGGAACCTAGTAGAGCCTCCTAGTGGTCATAATGTGATAGGAACCCGTTGGATGTTCAAAAATAAACAAAGTGAGGATGATTCTATGGTTAGAAACAAGGCTAGATTGGTAGTTCAGAGTTTTAGCCAAGTTGAGGGGTTAGACTTTGACGAGACCTTTGCTCCTGTTGCTAGATTGGAAGCCATTCGTATTCTACTTGCATTTGCTGCATCTAAGGGATTTAGGTTGTATCAGATGGACGTCAAGAGTGCATTTCTGAATTGTTACATAGAGGAGGAGGTGTATGTTAGACAATCCTCAGGCTTTGAGAATCCCAAGTTTTCACATCATATTTTCAAGCTACCCAAAGCCTTGTATGGTCTTAAGCAAGCCCCTGGAGCTTGGTATGAGTGGCTTAAGACCTTTTTGCTTAAGAATAATTTTGAGATGGGTAAGGTAGACAAGACCCTATTCTTTCTTAGGCATGGCAATGACTTCCTGCTTGCTCAGATTTATGTAGATGATATTATCTTCGGTGGTTCTTCTCATGCTCTTGTTTCTAGTTTTTCTGAGACCATGTCCAGGGAATTTGAGATGAGTATGATAGGAGAGCTCAACTATTTTCTAGGGCTTCAAATCAAGCAATGCAAGGAAGGGATCTTCATCTATCAGACAAAGTACACCAAGGATTTGCTCAAGCACTTCGAGATGGGTGAGTGCGAGCCGATCGCCACTCCCATGGCGACTTCAACTGTGTTGGATCCAGACAAGGAAGCAGAAGCTGTAGATCAACGCGAGTATTGCAGCATGATTGGCTCCCTCCTGTACCTGACGGCCTCAAGATCGGACATCCACTTCGCGGTTTGTCTCTGTGCGAGGTTTCAGGCGTCTCCAAGGACTTCCCATCACTAAGCCGTCAAGCGCATTTTCAAGTACCTTCACTCTACCTTCTAGTATGGTATTTGGTATTCCTGCTCTTCTTCCTTGTCTATTCGGGGGTTTTTTTATTCTGATTTTGTGGGCTGTCGGCTGGATAGGAAGAGTACCTCAAGCACTTGTCACTTCTTAGGCACTTCTCTTGTCTCTTGGTCTCCTAGAAAGCAGTCCTTTGTTGCATAATCCACTACCGAAGCTGAATATGTAGCTGCTGCTAGTTGTTGTAGTTAGATTCTGTGGATGGTGTCCACCCTTAAGGACTATGGGTTGACCTTTGCTAGTGTTTCTCTTTTCTGTGATAACACTTCTGTCATTAATTTTGCTAAAAACCTTGTACAACATTCTAGGACCAAGCACATAGACATTCGCTATCACTTTCTTAGAGACTATGTCGATAAAGGTGATATTGTGCTACACTTCGTGGAGTCTGAGGCTCAGTTGGCTGATATCCTCACCAATCCTTTAGATCCAACTAGGTTTGCCACCTTGAGAAGTGAGTTGGGGGTAATTTACCCTTATGGGTTGGTTTGAGGGGGAGTTGGTTCTTTTCTGAACTTTCCTTATTCATCTGATCTTTCCTTGATCTGTTTCTGAACTTGTTGATCTTTTTGATTTTTTTAGGCTTTTATGTTTTTCATGCATCTCATTTTATCATATTGCATTCATATGAAAATCACAAAAAGATACATTTTAATATAAACTTTACTGCTTTTCTTTTACAATTGATGAAGCTTTGCTCATTACTCTTTTGAGCTTTAGTATTTCAATTTTTGCTCAATATCATGTCGAGTTTCTTGACTTGCTTGAATTATCATGCTTTCACATGTGTAGCTAAGTCTTTGCTAAATTGAAGTTGTCCTGCTTTCTTTTGCCTTATCTCACTTGCCTATGCTAATCTGAAGCCAACTTGGTCTTTTCCATTGCGTTCTCTTGCTTTTGGATTAAGTTGTGCCTTTGCGCGAAAACATCGAGTATTTTTATTTTCAACCCTCAAACTTACATTTTTGAAAAATTGCCAATGTGTTCATCAAGTGGGAGATTGTGGATATCATGGGGATATGCTCATGATCTTAGGATGGTGATACAATTGGCAATAGCGTTGAAGGTTTATTGAAACACTCGTTTTCAGCAAGCATAAGGAAAATCGGTAGTACCGGCAAGTGAGGAGCGGTACGACCATAGGGCCGTACGACCGCAAGTGTGTGAGTAGTACTATCGCATGTCTTGTGTCCGAACGGGTGGTTCGATCGAATGGTTTTAAAAGTGGTCTGAACGTTCACGTGGTGGATCGGATGGTTCAAACGAGTGGTCTGAACGTTTGTCCGAACTTTCGAAATCGGTAAGACTGCAAGTGAGGGAGTGCTACGACTGCAGTGCAGTTGTACCGGCAATCAAAGAGCGGTAGTTCCGCATCACGGTGTGATAGCAAGATTGGCGGTACGAAAATTCCAGAGAAGGTGTGTTTTGGTGAGTTTTGGTCTTCCTTGGGAATTGGTAGTTCCGCAGTTTTGGAAGCAGTACTACCGTTGGTTACTTGGCGGTACTACCGATTGTGTTCTAAGTGTTGGCCAACTTGGAGAATTGGCTATGGGGTAGGTCAAGGTCATGGGTTTCAGTGCATATGTGTTGCATGATGCATGTTCTGATTAACGTGGGTCAAGTTGCGAAGAACTTGTTCCCGAAATTGATTTCTTTGTCTATTGTTGTGTAGGAAGCTTGGTGGTCAACGACGGTCAACGGCGAGGATGATCAGGACTAGGCTTGGAGAGCTGAGGTTCAGAATGATCGAGGATGCCGGGTGAAGCCATTGGACTCGAGCATGGCGCAAAATGGAGAAAGATGACCGAACGGGCAGTTCGGTGCGATGGGTTGTATCAAGCGGCGCGGGGGTCAGTGCAAGTGCCATGATGATTTCGGTGGAAGCCGGATGGGAGAGACTTGCCGATATGAAGAGAGCCGTTGATCGACCTACACGTGGCGAACCTTGCGATTGCTTCATGAAGATTGGACTCGGTCTTTGGAAAAGGATCGAGAAGGGGTATTTCGATAATTTCACCAAGATACCTCCTTGATAACTTTTGGCTAAACCACGGCGCACGACGGCGCAATGAGAAGTGGTTTAGGTCAAGAGAAGTTGAAGACGACGCTCTAAAATACGTGCGTAAGTGAACATGTTTGTGTGTGGGCTTAACGGGTGCCCATTAGGGTTTTTCTTCTAGAAACTAGCCTCCACTATAAATAGCGAAGGGTGATGGTCCAGCACTCCCCAACCCTTGTATTCAAGAAACTCTAGTTTGTGTTTTAAGGTTTGGAGAGAAAAGTGGAGAGGTTAGGATTCTACAGAGTTGGATTGATTGTGTGCTCAAGTGTTGAGCTTTTGTCCTCCATGATGGAGTGACTGTAAACCAACTTCAATCTCCAATCAATCCAAGCAATATTCATCAAGATTACTCTCTCTTTGTTCTTGCTCCCTCTTTGGCGATTTTGGGTTTTTGATGATTCCTTGGTTTTCCTTTGGTTTCTTATAGTGATCTTGCTTGCTGTGATATGTGGGAGTGCATCTAGGATCATCTTGATCATCCTTTACCCACAAGCAAGTTTTTGGATCTAAATTTGATTTTGGCTCGGTTTTGAAACAACCTTCATTCAAAAGGAAAAATGTCAGAACTTTGGCAAGGATCCTCACGATCTTTGGTTGGAATAGCTTCCTGACATCCGAGGGAAGGCTTGTTTCAAGTTTCTTCAAGTTTGGAGTTGTGGATCAAAAGTTATGCCAATTTTTTATTTCGTTTTTTGGTTGTTTTTCCTATTCATCGTCTGATTTTACTGTTCATCGGGTGTACCACACTATTCATTACGGTAGTTTCGATTTTACTATTCATTAGTGCGTTTTTGTGCTTTTGGTTGTATGCTTCGGGGTTTTCATTGGATTCAAAACAAGACTTTCGTTATATTTGAATATTGATCTTCATAGCTTTTATAGCTATTGGAGTGAAAATTTAATTGAATCCTATCAAGGTGAAAAATAGGCCAAGCTCCTATTCACTCCCCTCTAGTCGCCGTTTGGGTCCAACAAATTTGAAAGGTTATTGTGATGATCTCTCAACTACATGACCAAGGAATCATGTGGGGCAACGAGTTGATCGTCTCTTGTGGATACAGTGTACAACCTCTACAGAGTTTAAACTGTTTAAACCGCCGTAGCTACAGTCAAAGATGGACATGGGAACTTACTTGAGTTAGTTCTATTTCAAAAACCTTGATCGGCAGGATGAAAAATTGGTCGGACTCACCTAGCCCGGAGATTGGATTTTTCCTAGGTCGTCGTACCCAGTGATGTTAATAGGTGGAGGTAACCACAATCAAATTAGGTGGAGGTAACCACAATCAAATTAAGCATTAGATGGAGGCAACCTCTGCTGTTATTAATATTGCACAATTAATCTCTTTAATAAAATGTGTTTTGGTTAAAATGCTAAGTGATAGAAATTTCTAATAATGGTAATTAAAAATGTTGCTTTACCAAATAAAAGAACCTAAGCCATCCTTGTTAAGCCTTGTATGTAAAATTATTGCATTTTATGTGTTGGCTCGTGAGTACGGAAGTTGTGCTCATTCTCGCTCTCCCCAAAACTCACTGAAGCTGTGAACCAAGGACACTACACGTATTTCGAGGATCCAGGTGTTGATGGCTAAGAGCTAGGTCGCGAACCCCAGTTGGCTGCATGTGGGTGTGTCCTGAGGGTCCTACCTATATGAAGTTTTCCATTTCTGCTATTGCTTCTTATTTGATTTCGGGACTGATCGGCCCATGAGTAAGTCCACTATTATATTTATACTTTCGTATAATACATTTTTTTATATTCAGTAATGTAACTGTGAGCACTACCTACTGATCCTCGGAATAATGTGGTGAAATCACAGAGGATTTGGGATTGCGAAATCCGGGTTCGACAATAAATTTCAAATTTGCTATCAATTTAAATTTATTTTGTTACATTGTGACCATTTGTAGTAGACTGTAACAATAAAATCTTCGAAGCTTTAGTTGTGATATAAGATTTGACCTGAGCGATACTAAGCAAGGATATCTTGACCCCCTTCTCTTGATTGTGTTTGCAAGCAAATGATAATCCCACTATTGAACGTACTATCACTCCTCGAATTGCTCTAACAACAGCAGACTATTTAGCATATGAATGTGGGAAGCATGTTCTCGTCATTCTTACAGACATGAGCTCATATGCAGATGCACTTCGTGAGGTTTTGTGTTTGCTTTACAATGTTGTCATCCACTCATCTGTTCTCATCTTCTGTGAGCTTATATCTATTTTAGTAATTACTCGTTGAGTTTGAGAGTGATACGAATTGAGTTTGAGTGTGATACAAATTTTGTTTCCTACTTCAACTCATAGATGTACTCATACACAGAGTCTTTCACATACCACTAAAAGTATATCTTTGTAGTCCATAGTGAAGAGCAACAACTTCATTGTAAACATCTCCTCATATAGTGATATTGGTTTCATGCGCCCATGGTTTTCCCGAAAGGGTTTTCCGCGTAAAATTCATGTCTCCTATTCCTATTTTTTGTGCATTATTTACAACAAGTGGTATCATAGCGCAGGATATTCGACCGGGAAAAAAATCACCAGATTACATCTCATGAGTTGTAATCCATCGAGTCGTCATTCTCGGCGAGCAACAACTCGTTCTGACATCGAAACTGAAGCGGAAGAAAAAAGATTTATGTGTGGAAGCCATCTCGGAATCGAATCCACCACCAAATTTGAAGTGAAGTCCGTGTACAACCGACATCAAGTCCGAAGCAAAGTTTGAGTCACATAATCAAGAAGAGCAGAAGCGATCGACCTATTCGTCCACCCAGAACCAAGCCATCCATGATAGCCAAATAGCAAAATCCATCCAAAAGTGCTACATGCACACAGAAGTCTACCAACAAGCTAGTAATATCTTTATTGCATTGTGTATACAGAAGTGTACCAAGAAAGTTGCAATTTATTGCTAGGTACACATAGAATTGCACCAGCAAATTAAGAATTTCTTCGCATGTCAACTTTGAAGTATGATCTTCTGTTGCTGGATTGAGACACATGTTTTCTCCATGGCAAGTTAAGATGCGAGCTGTTCTCGCACAACTTGATTTGGATAACGCTTTATTGGGGATCGACAAGATGCCCACTACATGGTCTCCTGAGGAGAAGCAAAGAAAAGATCGTAATGCCTTATCTCATATCCATCTTCATCTATCAAATAGTATTCTGTAGGAGGTTTTGAAGGAGAAGACTGACACCGTATTATGGTTGAAACTAGAGCAGATTTGCATGACCAAATATTTGACTAGTAAGATGCATTTGAAGTAAAAGCTTTATTCGCACAAGATGGCAGAAGGTGGGCTATTTGAACCACCTAACAGCGTTCAAAGAAGTGGTCTCAGATCTCAAGTCTATGAAGGTAAAATATGATGAAGTAAAATATCATGATGAAGATTTGGATCTTATTCTTTTATGCTCGCTGCCTAGTTCATACTCTACATTCAGAGATACTGTTCTATATAGCCGAGATACTCTTACACTTAATGAAATCTATGAAACACTGCATGTGAAGGAAAAGATGAGACTCATGGTTCTAAATGAAAATTCAAATTCACATGCAGAAGGCCTGGTTGTCCGTGATAGACAATAGGAGATGAGTTCAAACGACGATTCAAGAGGCAAAAGCTTGAGTAGAAATTACAAAGGTAGATCGAAATCAAGAGGTAGGTACAAGTCGTGCAAGTATTGCAAGAACGATGGACATGACATATCTGAGTGATGGTGGGTAAATAAAAAGAAGAAAAGGAATAACAATTTCAAAAAGGATCAGCAAGATGATGATGATGCTAAAGCCACTAATGTTACTAAGCAAGATTATGATGGATATGTTTTTATTGCCTTTGCTGGTAATTCTAAAACTGATGATGAGTGGATTCTTGATATGGCCTGCACTTTCCACATGAGTCCGAACCAAGATTGATTCATGAATTATGAAGCTACACCAAGTGGTTCTGTGTTGATGGGTGATAATTCACCATGTAAGATTGCAGACATTGGTTCTATCCGGATCAAGATGTTTGATGGCACTATTAGAACTTTGTCAGATGCTTGACTCATTCCGGGTTTAAAGAGAAATCTTGTCTTGCTGAGTACTCTTGATACTAAAGGATATAAGTATTCAGATGGAGGTGGAGTTTTGAAGATCTCTAAAGGCTCTCTTGTTGTAATGAAAGGTGATATGAAAGCTGCCAACTTATATCATCTGCAAGATACTAAAATTTCACGTAATGCTGATGTTGCCTCAAATAAATCATCCAATTCTAATGCTTCTAATCTTTGACACATGTGTCTAGGGCATATGAGTGAAATTGGCATGAAGGAGTTATGCAAAAGAGGACTCTTTTATGGTTAAAACATCAGCAAGTTGAAAATTTATGAACACTGTGTCTTTGGCAAGCAAAAGTGGGTGAAGTTCAATACATCAATTCACTCCACAAAAGACATACTAGATTATGTTCACTCTGATTTGTAGAGAGAATCCCGCGTTCCGTTCCTTGGAGGTGCTGACTACATGTTGACCATCATTGATGATTATTCAAGAAGAATTTGGCCATATTTCATGAAGTACAAATCGGATGTGTTCAAAACATTGAAGGAGTGGAATATTATGATTGTTAAGCAAACATGCAAGCATGTAAAGCAGCTACGTACTGGTAATGGCTTGGAGTTCTATTCTGGAGAATTTGAAGCTTTATGCAGATCAGAGGACATTATGAAACATTACACTGTCCCAGTATTCCTCAGCAAAATAGTGTGGTCAAACACATGAACAAAACTATTATGGAAAAAGTATGTTGCATGTTATCTAACTCCGGCTTATCTAGGAGTTATTAGGCTGAAGCTACGTCCATTGCTTGTTATTTGATCAATCGATCATCCAACCTGACAATTGATAATAAGTCTCCAATTGAGGTATGGTCTAGTTCTTCAGTAGATTATTCAAATATGAGAGTATTTGATTATCCTGCTTATGCTCATGTTAACAATAGTAAATTGGAGACTAGAGCCAGTAAGTGCATTTTCCTTGGTTATAAACCTGGTGTGATAGGATATAAATTATGTAATTCTAAAACTAGAAAGATGGTTATTAGTAGAAGCGCTACTTTTGATGAATCTGCTATATTACGTGATTAACCATCTATTAATGTTCCTGTTGAGAAGCCACATAAATCAAGCATGCAGGTGCAATATGTTATTGATTCAGGATCTACACTAGAAGCTGAAAAAGAAAACATACAGGATGTTCCTGTTGTCTTTCAATCACCACAACATTCCATTGCAATCGACAGACCTAAAAGAAATATTCAAGCTCCCAAGAGAATGATTGCAGAAGCTGATGTTGTTGCTTGTGCTTTAAATATGGAAAAAGAAATTGAAGGTACTACAAGAACCTTCCACTTATTCAGAGACTACCTCTTCTATATGGATGAGCAGATATTTTGGTCCAACCAAACAAGGCCATAGGGTTATTTGGATTAGAAATTTTACGAAAATTGGTTTTCACACAAACGGTTTTAGCACAGTTTTAAGAAAACTCTGTTTGGATAATGTAACAGATTATGTGAATAACATAAAAATGGTTCTCTGTAAACACAGTTTTTCGTGTTTTCAGAAAATTGAGTCGACCTCATTTTCCCCAAAACCAGTTCATGGTATCCTCGATCTTAACAAGCCAACGACCACTCCTGCTCCGACGCTCCCCGCATGCTCAGCTCGCTCTCCTCTATCGTCGTGCGCTTGTGGCCACCGGTGATCTCCTCCATCATCTTGATGACCTCCATGGTGTCCAGCTACGTGTCTGACACTATGGCCATGCACACCATGGCCACCTGCAGCAGCGCCACCATCTCCTCTGCTCTCCCGCCGAGCTGCACCAGCTCGACGACGAACACCTCAGCCATCCACTCCTCCCGTACCACCGACTGCACCCATCACGGCAGCTCGAACCCACGATTGTCGTCTAGGGACGGGTGCTTTGGGGACTCATCGGTGATGAGCTCACGAAAGAGCACCCCAATCGAGTACATGTCGGACTTGAACGTAGGGTGGCGCGTGTCACGAGCTTCGACGCACAGTATCTGTCGGTGTTGAGTCGCCCGAACGACGGGGCAAAGGGCTAGTGGTGGCAATATCGCAAAGCACTGGCCCCTGCACCCGATGATTGAGATGAGATCGGCTAGCGTCGGGGTTGAATCGACCAACGACGCGCTCATTGTAGAGGATGAGAGGAGGCATTTTTTTAGGTTACGACAGAAGGGATTGGGTCTGTCTCCAGGCTCTAGCATGTTGCCGCCCAAGCTCGGCCAAGTTGCGCACATCGCTAGCATTCACTGCCGCCCTTGCTCAAGCTAACTACTACCACTAGGATTGGTGAAGAAAAATTAAGAGGTTGATGAATGTGCTTGCTGGTGAGGCGTGGAGACCGGAGAGAGGGAACTAAGGGGGGAAGTGATAAGAGAGAGGATGGTTCATTGTAACATCCCAAATTTGGAGTTCATTTGAAGCTTTTAAAAATAAAATTAACTATTTTAATTTCTTGTAAGTTCAAGCTTAATTTAAATTTTCAGAAATCAAAATAATTTAATGTGATTAATCTAAACTTCCATTAAATTCAAAACTATTTTACCTGGGTTCCTTGAGTTCTAGAGTATTTTCTAGGAAGTTTTGAAATTTATTTGGTATTTCTTTGAGCTTAATTTTATTTAATCTAATTTTTGAAATTTGGAAATTAGTTTAAATTCCAGATTTTTTTCCTTTGGGCTGATTTTCTTTCTCTTTAGCCCATCTCCTTTCCTTTTGGCCCAGCCTTTTTCTTCTTTCTCCCCAACCTTTTTCCTTTCGCCGTCGGCCCATTTTAGCTTTTCTCCCACGCGCCAGCCGGGTCCAACCCAGCCGCCTTTCTTCCTTTCTCTCTCTGGCCGGTGGACTCGTCTTGTCAGCTTCATCCTCACGGCGCCGACTCCAACTCCCCGCCGTGTCCATGTCCGACACGAGCCGCGCTGCCGTCCTCCTCTTGAACTCTCCCCTCCCTGCCCATTAAAAGTGTGCCGCCCGTGTCATGGGGATTGCACTGTCTGTCTCTTCTGAAGCCCCAAACTGCCGGCCTCAATTTTGTCTCTGTTTCACCAATTTTCACCGAAGGATCCATCGCCGCCACAAGTGCTCCGTCGTTCGTTCTGTCGCCGTCATTGCTCCTCCACCCGTGCCGTCACCGTTGTTGGGTTCGCCTCTCCATGTTTTACCGGTGCTTCGTTCTCTTCGCCTGAGCATACCTGAGCCACCATCTCCCTTTCTTCCCCAAAGCCTGTCACTGACTCCGCGCCTAATCTCATCATCGGTGTGTCCCCATGTCTTCCCGTGTCCATCCTCTCGTCCGCCTCGCCATTCTCTTCCGATTCCCTCCTTTCTTTTGCTCTCTCCATCATTGTACCATCCTGCCGCCGCCACCGCATCTTCTTCTTCATCGTAGGTCACCGTCGCGCTGTCGTCTCCATCCTTCTCGATCGCCCTGAGCTTCCCTTTGTGATCCTCGTTCTGTCGCTGACATCGTGCTCACCTCTGTTTCCCTCGGGAGCTGTTGTTTCACCGAAGTCGTTGTGAGCCCGAGCCGCCATTCTACCATTGTCGCCGCCGCCGTCGAGTTGCCACCGTCGTCGAGTTTCCACCGCCCTTGCCACGCCGCCACCTCCTTTAGCATCGCCAAGCTATCGACAACCCATTTTGCCTGTCTCTAGTAGCCCCCGCGCCACCGCTCGCTATCACCGCCATGCGCAAGCCAGCTCCTTCCTCTGTTTTCTCTCTCTCTCTGTGTGTCTATCTCTTACATGTTGGTCCCATATCTTAGCTTCCTCTCTCTGTCTCTTTCTCTCTCTGTCAACCTGGCCCCACATATCAATCCATCTTTCTCTCTCTTTGTCACTTACAGGTGGGTCCCACTTGTCAGTTTTCTTTTCTTTTTCTTTTCCGACCGAGAGAATATTCCAGGAATATTCTTTCTTCTATCTCTTATTCTTTTCTAGCAAATCTTCTGAGAGCCTGTTCTCCTTTGTCCGAACTCTGATTCAATCCGTTCAAATTCCTAAATTCATCTAAAATCGATATCTTTTTTTAGAGTTGCTTTTGCTATTTTTGGATTTTATTTGATTTTATTTTGGATTTATTTGTGCTTCGCATGTTGTTTTATCTCTCGTTAGACGATTTATTTCAGGGAGCAAGAGTAGGAGCAGGAGCAAGTTTTGAAGATGCTAGTGTGGTAACTCAGCAAAGCCAAGGCAAGAGGGGGCCCTGTCTGGTCGTGATGACATTCAGTGTTAAAACCTTAGTGGGCAGAATTAGGTTAAGGGTTAGCTTTGTAAAGGCCTTGTGATGATCACTTAGCCGCACACCTACGGAAGTGTGGTCAGACACTTTGAGTTGATTTATCTCTTCTGGATAAAGCTATACAACATTTGCAGAGTTAAAACTGTGTAAACAGCCTTTTCCCTGGTTATAGACAATGCTCGGGGATTTCACACGAGAGGTAGAATTTCTTTATAAAAATATGTCGGAAGGTGAATGTGATGTTCGCTTAGTGGATGGGATGTTCACTTGGTGGTTTAGTTGGAAAGTAAACAGGAGGTTCACTAGTTATTTCAAAGTAATTGTTTATTTATTATTATTTTCAATTACACATTTCAATCTATTTACTGTGTTTAATGTCAATACTGCTTTCTACAAAAGAACCATACAACTCTTCCTTTGTTCAAGCCTTGCATGATATTAATCGTATATTGTTCCCTATGACTTGTAGAGTACTTTATGTACTCACGACTTTAAACTTTGTTGTTCAGTTCAAGAATATCAAACTGCTCAAGAGTTCTACAAAAAGGAGTCCTTTAAAGGTTTTGCAAATTAGGATGCGTTCTCCACTCAATTGCCTATGGGCATGTTGATTGGTCTTTCCAAGTTTTCCGTTCCGCTGCAAGAGTTTATTTTTTTCTTTAGCCCTGCGTGGCAAGTTAAGTAAACGTTGACCATAAGGTCCCGTTATTATTACTATTTGTTATTTTGATATCTTTTTAGTTAAATCAATAAACGGATGGTATTTCATCGATGTTCCTTGTATGAGCTAGCTACTGATCTAGGACTAATTTAGAATACACAGAGGGTTTTTGGATGTGTAAATCCGGGTCACGACAATCATGGAGGAGACACGAATGAGGAAGAGAGAGAGATGGATTAGATCGGATGGTTTGCACATGATGTGTGAATTCATTGTGAGAACCCTAAGACTTAAATTAATCTAAGCAACAACAAACATTAGCAAGTAGTGAATTATTGACTAATTGGGACACGTGACAAATCAGTAACATACAACATTTCACTATCAAGAAGTTTACAACAAGATTTATAAATAAAAAATAGAACATCGTTACAAGCTCAGAGTCGAGTACAAGAATTCATTACAAGCGGATGTACAACATTAATACAAGCTCAAAATTGATTACAAGAATTCAAAAGAAAGATTACAACTTACAACTAATTACAATAATTCATTACCACTAAGAAAGATAAAAATACAAACATTAGAACACTCAGTGTTACAGAAGACTTTGCATGCTTGGCGCTCCTTTCCATGTATCGCCTAGAAGTATAGTCATTCACCGCCAAACCCAAAACCCTACAAACACTCCATTTCATTGTAAGTCGACCAAACACTAATAGCAATCCCTAAATAAATGAAAGAGGAGAAGAAGGAAGAAAGGACTACCGTCAGAATACGTTAAGCTCATTGAGGTTCCCAGACTGTCCGGGGCCAGTCGGCATCCTCTTAATTCGGTGGGTTTCATCACCCAGCAATTATAAAAATCCGACACCCACTTTTCTGACTTACCTCAATCACAGAAAATCCCACGAATAGTGCCTTATGGACCATCGGTCCATACATTTTACCCAGCCGAACAGCCCCCATAGTCCATAGAGAGGAGAAAGGATAAGGAAGGGGTAATATGGGCAAAGTATAGGAGAGAGCAGAGCAACCAAAGGTAGAACCCGACCACAACTACAGCTAAAGCCCCAGATAAAGCCCCCAATGCTCACAGCCACTTGCCCCATTTCATTCCTTCAACCAGCTACAACCAAGAGAAAACCAGCCAGCACACTGCCACCACAAGCAAGCAAACCAAAACAAGCCGAAGCCAAACCCGCAAGCTCCATCAAGCCCCCACAACCATCAAGGGAAGACAAGAGAGGAAGCAGGAGGCAAGAGGTTGGAAGGTGAAGAAAGGCGAGTGACAACCAAGGCCACAGCCACCAGTGAACGACCACGGTAACCATCCCTCGACCAGCAAACCAACCAGTAAGCCCGCATGCTAGCCTTCCCATTTTATCCCTTGTAGCGTCATCACACAACACTTGCACTACACACAACCACCACTGACCAGGCAAAGTGACCAAGAAGGAAGGTGCACATGCCTTAGTCATCATGGATACCACGCAACCGGTGGCAGGCCCATAAGAGCCACCGTGCACCCTTGGAGCGGGGATGAGCTCCCCGGCGCAAATCCCCACCCCGAGTCACGTCACGGTAACCCTAACCGAGCTAAACCCCCAAGCATGCATGATAAATTAGAACTAGACAAAGTAAAGAAGTTAAACTAAAATCGACCAGATATGAAAAGAGGGAAAGGAGATATTAGGGTTTGAAGCCAAGGCCGAAGCCCACCATGCCTCAATGCCACTACCATAAACCCACCGAAGCTCACCATGGAAGCCATCTCAGATGCCAGCATCAAGCCAAGCCACCACCGAGCCTGTGACAACCCCACCCAGAACCAAATCCACCACCAAGCATCATCAAGTACAGGAAAGCCAAACCACCACCCAAACCCTCATCACCAAAACCCACAGCACAACCACCAAACATCATCAAGCCCAGGAAGTCGCCAGCCATCATAGAACCCCATCGAAACCAACCTACCCAAAGAATCAACACCACAAGCCACCACCACAAACCCTAAGCATCAAGCTGCCACAGAAGCCATAAGCCCACCATGCCCAAGCCACCGTCGAAATCCAGCCCCCATGCCATCACCACTGAAAGCCCAAAACCCACCAACAATGTCACCAAGGATCCCCAAATCAATTTGGGGATAAGTTGTCGCGAATCGGCACAACGGGGATAGTAGCAAGAGTAAAAGGGAAAAGGGGGGAACCGTCGTAATAGCCGAGGAGGAAGAGACGAGGCGGCGGTGTAGAACCGGAGAGTAAGGCGACCGGGAGCAGCTGGAAGCCCAACCGAAGCCACCCGAGGTGACCGCATCAACCCGAAGGCGAAGAGCCAGTGAAGAGAGGCGACCAGAAGCTTCAGCGGTGCAAATCCAGCACGGACCCGGCAAAGGGGAGCGCTACAAGGTCATCGCACCCGGGGAGCCAGATCCAAACGTGGGAGCGCAGGGAGGAAATTGCCATGGAAGAGAAGGGGAGGAGAGGAAAAGCCGAGAGAGAGAGAGAGAGAGAGAGAGAGAGAGCGGCTAAGGGTGTTGTGTGTGTTCAGTGAGGTGTTAGGTGTTGTGTGCGCATGTGTGTGTGTGTGTGGAGTTATGTGTTTTGTGATGTTGTGTGTAGTGTGGGTATGCAGGTGTGTGTTGTGTTTGGTGTTGGGTATTGTGTGTGTGCGCGCGCGCTGTAGTGTGTGAGTGTGTGTAGCATGTGTTTAGTGTTAGTATGTGTGTTTAGTGTTAATGTTGTGCTTGTAGCGTTTTGTGTTAGGGTGTGTAGTGTGTGTGTAGTGTCTTGTTAGTGTGCGTGTAGCATCTTTATGCTCTGCGTGCGGGCACATATCATTATTAGGATCGTCTGAATTCAGGAAAATCCAAGGGTCCCGGATAAAAGAGGTTTAACCTTTCTATTTCAACCCAACCCAAACTAAGGGCAAGTGTGCGTGAGTTCCGCGACGATAGGTTCTAAGAGATAACCGGTTGTAGGAAAAGTAGCCGCAGGGAAATATTAACCTAACTAGGATCCGAAAAATATTATTAAATTAAAATATGCTGAAAAAGGAAGCGACAAATTAGTGTAAGCATAGTATCACCCAAACAACTAAGTATTTCTGTATACGCGTCTGTCGTATAATTGTAGAAGACGAACCGGCTCAGATAGGAGTAGCTGATCAAGGATCTGTTGACACCAATCTTTACTACGAATATGAAGGCAAGCCTATCTCTTGAACATTAACATAGTTATATTAAATGTAAAGTTACCTTTCTGTATTATTATACATATGTGCGTGAAAACTACCTTTCAAAATCAAATCGGATAAAAAGAGATAAGAGAAAAGAGATAAAGAGATGAAGTATGAAAAGAGAGCAATACAGTTGAGAGGAGCAGCTATGCTGTATGAGTAAATACTAGGATGGTAAAGGGGGCCCTTGGTAGGAAAGAGAGGGAAGAGGCGGGACCTTTTACATATGGATAATATATAAGGACCAACAAAACTCTCACTCGAATAAGGGGCTGTATTTAAATGCCAACCATTTTCCCGTTTGAGTGGACAGGAAATGCTACCTTGTTATGTAATTATACTCTCCACATCGGGTAAGTAATATAGTGTGAGTGTGATGGAGGAACTCAGGACCAGTAGAAAAAGTCTAGAAGTGGGGGATCCAAGGCGCTATAGTAGCGCAGGTGGAGTGTTGAGTGCGGGGATGACCGATCCAACCAACATTATGGGAACTCGGTGGAGGACTGGGTGAGTGCCCCAGGACACTGACGGAAAATAATGGGTAGGGACTTAAAAACGTAACTTGGAAGACATTCCGCACTTTGAACTTGACACCACATCAAAGAAAATGTGGGAGACCTAGCTTAAGAGAACTCAGAGTAGCTATGGGTAAAGTGGTACAAGCCTACGCAGTGCTATATATCAAACCATGAATTCATGCCTGTCTCCTGGATTAGAGTCTACGGTGACCGCTAGGGGTCTATCTTCTTACCGAGTGATAAGTAATCTTTTCAGAAATAAAACTTGCCACTTCAATTTTGATGAAATATTTTCCAGAGAAAGAGATGAGCTAGAAAAGGTGATAACGAACAGAGAAAAGTCATAGAATGTATCTTTGCTAATAAATGCTTGCTAAGTACACTAGTACTCATTCTTGCTATTATTCTCCTTTGTTAGATCATAGTCCGGCTGGGAGCTATCCCGAGTGGGATGAAGGATACGCAGGTGCCGAGGAGACCGCAGGAGGCGAGGGTGCTTACTACGAGGACCAGGGTGAGGTGGACACCCTATTCGGCGAGTGGGACGAGTAGACGTCCAGTGGAGCAGAGCAGGCGAGCACGAGGGTTTTTGCCCCTTTTTGTAGTTATAATTAAATACTTGTATTAAAGACCATAGCCTTGCGTGGCTAACTGCTATAATAAAGTACAATTTCTTTCTTATTATTCTGCTGCGTTGACTTTGATAAGACTTATTATTCATTGGAGCGGTGTTCTACCGGGCAGACGAATAATAATCCGTATATTTAAGTGTGATTACCCTTCAGGGTAATAACACGGGGCGCCACATTCATTCAATGGTCTAATGTCATCTCCTCCGAGAATAGGAATAGAATATTTTACATTTTTCCATAAAAATGCATTTTGTGATAATCTCAACCAAACATTGTATTGGTGAAAACTCGTTCTAGTTTTTTGTGATCCAATAGAGCATTCTATGAACCCATCTTAACATAATAACAATTTAAAACATGTTTTTCCTGAAAATGCTAGTAAAACTTGTTTTCTGAAAACTTATTCCTAATCCACGTTATCCAAATAACCACTTTAGTGTTCACTTGCTTCTCTCCCTAAAATACAGTGCAAATAGTCATAAAAAGTTTTAAATGTTTTTGGTTACATAAGTCATGATACAAGCAAGCATGTTGAAAAAAATTCGACTGAAAAGATGGCTTACATTGCGAGAAACAAAAAGGACATTTTCTTTTTGGCAAAATTTGTCCTTTTTATTTCTCCATGTGTAGATCAAATTTAGATTCGATTTTTTGTGTTACGATAGATTGATTTTGTGTCAATTATACCAATGTTTTACGAATTTTTATATGACCATTTACATTGTATTTTAAGGAGTAAAGTCTGAAACACACTAAGGGTGAGAAACATTGGGCTTGTATAAGGTCATCTCTATCCCTATAATCTTTCATGCAAGGTGGAGGAGCTAGAATGATACCTCCTCTTTGTTTTTGTTAAACGTGATCACCCTCAAGAAAAAAAAAACCCACTTAGGCCCATTTGGAATGCAAAAAATTCCAAAGTAATTTCACAAAATAATTCATTTCCTATATAATTAGAAAAACAGTCCCCATGTTTCAAACAAGGTCTTAACAATATTAATGGTAAAAGTGTCTATTTTCTTTAGCTAGCTCCACTTTTCTCTTATTGCGTTTTTTCAATCTATATGGGAGTGAGGCTCATCACTAGCTTTAACCATTATTGTCCGTCGGAGTTGCTTTTATTACTCCTTACAAGCTCTAAGATAGGACCTACAACCTTCCTAAATAAAAAATAGGAATGTTCGGTGAAATTCTCGAAGTGGGAGTTGCCCTTGCTACTTCTTTCGAGCTCTAAGGTGGGACCTACAACCTTAGAAAGAAGAAAAAGGAATATAGGTGACCTAGATACAACAATCCTCGAAGTCGGGAGGAGCACCGCATCTCATGACCTTAGCATCTAAAATTTAGCACCTCCACCAACTTATAGCGACTAAAAATTTGGTTGTGGACTCTATTCTTCTTTAGAAGTGGAATTGGAGATGTTTTAACACATACGAAACATAACATTTCTCAAAACAAATCGTTAAGAGATAATAATATTTAGCCTTGTCTTAAAGATTACATCTTCGTAAATTTACACGGTGATACATAATTACAAAATATTAACCATCTCGGGGTAATTTGATTTTTTTTCATAATCCGAAAAAGGATTTGCACTATACAAATTTCTGAAAGCTTTGACATAAAAAAACGTGTATTACGTTTTGTATTTAGTTTGTTGTTTGAAATTCAATGCCACGTGTCCACAAGTGTATAGGCTCATGTGCCAGCGCATTAGTAAAATAATTCTTTTTTGCAAAAATACCTAAGACAAACTAAATTTTTTTCTCAACCCCAATATTTTTTTATTAAACCCTAGAATTTTGTGACTAATGTGCAAAAAATCTAACTAGGGTTTCTTCAAATTTCCTCTTAAAATGACCAGCTTTGAGACTGCCCGAAACCAAAGAATTCGAGGCGGCAGCCCAAAACCTCTCCTGCTCTCTCCGCTTCGCTTCTTGCTGCTCTCTGCTCCTCCGCCGGCGAGGCGGCGAGCGCGAGGGAGGCGGAGAGCTCAACCCCACCGCCGCGAGCCCTCGATCCCGCCGTCTTCCCCGGTCCGATTCGACTCCAAGGTGAGGAGCAACGCGAGAGCGATCTCGCTCGCACGCGCGTCTCAATCCCCTGTTCTCGATCAGTTCAGTTTCCGTCTCTCATGTCTCGCGTCGTTGCTTAGCATGCTTGTGTTCTTGGAATCGGTGGGCTTGTGGGTGGTCGCCTGGGTTCTTGGAATCGGTGGGCGCTTCTTTTCTTTGCTTTGTTGGGCTGATATGACGAGCGCCTCGTCCATTTCTTGGTTCTGCGGCGCTCCGTTGATTCCTTCTGGTTTGTAGTTTTGGGAATAGAATAGAATTCTCCCGGTAGGTGCTGGGGCAATCACGTAGGGTTTTGTTAGGGAGAATTCTACTGATTTACTGCTGTTCTGGGGGTTGGTTGGTTCTTGGTCACAGGATCTGGGTTCTGTAGAACTTTGATGTACCGGGACTTTGATTTATGGCGCCATCGCTCCTGTCTTTTTTTATTGGGTTGGAGGCGTGGGGGCAGGGGTTGTAGTTGAATAGTTGTTAAGACTGATGAAACTCCGGATGTACGGTCCGCACAGGACGATCTAGTCTTCTCTGACTTCGACCGTTGGAATTGTACCATGTAGATCAACCCGACTGGACGATTAGGGGTGGGTCCTCACGTGATGGCACATTTCTTGCAAGTGATTTGTTTTTGTTATTATGGCTTTTTGGAGTGTGGATATTAATAAAAGATGTTATATTTGTACTGTGAAATAGATCTTTCCTTTGCTTGGCATATCTTCACCGTTTTTGTTTGGTTTTGTTAGGGAGAAATCTACTGATTTACTGCTGTTTTGGGTGGGTTGGTTTATCCTTGCTCACATGATCTGGGTTTTGTAGAACTTTGATGTATGGGACCATCTTTCCTATCTTTTTTATTTTTTATTAGGTTGGAGGCGTGGGGTAGGGTTTTTTTTTTGATAAAAGGCGTGGGGTAGGGTGCCGTAGTTGAATAGTTGTTAAAATTCGGGATGCTCCGGATGTACGGCCTGCACGTGATAACCTAGTCCTCCGACTCCGACCGATGGAATTGTATCACGCAGATCAACCCGGTTGGACGATTAGGGCTGGGTCCTCACGTGATGGCGCACTTCTTGCAAGTGATTTATTTTTGTTAATACGGCTTTTCGGGGTGTGGATATTAATCAAAGATGTTATATTTGTATTGTGAAATAGATATTTCCTTTTCTTCATATCTCCACCGTTTTTGTTTGGTTTTGTTAAGGAGAATTCTACTCATTTACTGTTGTTCTGGGTGGGTTGGCTTGTTCTTGGTCACAGGATCTGGGTTTTGTAGAACTTTGATGTACAGGGACTTTGATGTATGGGGACCATCGTTCCAGTCTTTTTATTGGATTGGAGGCATAGGGTAGGGGGTTGTAGTTGAATAGTTGTTAAGATCCGGGATACTCCGAATGTACGGCCCGCGTGTGACGACCTAGTCCTCCGATTCTGACAGATGGAATTGTACCCACGCAGATCAACTCGACTGGACGATTAGGGGTGGGTCCTCACGTGATGGCGCACTTCTTGCAAGTGATTTCTTTTGTTATTATGGCTTTTCGGGTGTGGATATTAATCAAAGATGTTATATTTGTATTGTGAAATAGATCTTTACTTTCCTTGGCATATCTCCACCGTTTTTGTTTGGTTTTGTTAGGAGAATTCTACTGATTTACTGCTGTTCTGGGTGGGTTGGTTTGTTCTTGATGACAGGATCTGGTTTTGTACAACTTTGATGTACGAGGACTTGGATGTATGGGGACCATCATTCCCGTCTTTTTATTTTTATTGGGTTAAGAGGCGTGGGGTTGGGGTTGTAGTGGAATAGTTGTTAAGATCGGGATACTCCGGATGTACAAGTCCGCACGTGATGACATAGTCTTTCGACCGTTGGAATTGTACGAGCCAGATCAACATTTGGACAATTAGGTGTGGGTCCTCACGTGATGGCACACTTTTGCAAGTGATTTCTTTTGTTATTATGGCTTTTGGTATGGATATTAATCAAAGATGTTATATTTTGTGAAATAGATCTTTCCTATGCTTGGCATATCTCCACCGTTTTGTTTGATTTTGGCAAGTGGATGCTTTATGTTCTTTGAGGTTCAAGTTGTCTTCACAGTGTCATGGAAGCTTGCTAGATATTGTAACAGTATTTGTTCGGAGACATTTCTATGGTGTGTTTGGAAATGGAGAAAATATTGGGAAGTGCTTGAATACTTTCCCACTACTATTAGTACTAACAATACTACTTTGAGATTTGGCTTGATTCAGTTTATGTGAGGGCATAGAAATGCTACTCCAAAATGTTTTTCTAATATTACAAAGGAACAATAGTGTGTGGATACTTTTTATGTGCATTGTGATGGTCGGCATCACATATCAGAGGCGCAAATCACGCCAATCAGATATGGCGCATTAGTTACTTTCCATTTCAGAAAAGATTGCTTATTTAATTTGTTATCTCCAAGTTTGGTATGATTAGATACCATTGCAAGTTTGGCATAATTGATATGATTGTTAGGTGGGGCTATCCTTATTTAAGGAGTTTCTCACGTATGGAAAACCAAGCAAAGAATTATCTCAATTGCCTCCTTCCTTGTCTGCTTTCTTCCTCCTGCGCACCTCGTCCGGTAGCTTGCTTTCTTCCGCCCTACTATCTCCATCACGGCTCCTTGTCGACGAGGCCCGAGGCCAAAGCCTCGATTACCCACGATTATCCAATACGGTCACTAGACCGTGACAACTTGGTATCGAGCCAACGATCTCGTGGCAACGATACTACCATGGAGTCCGATGAACAGATGGCTACCGTTGAACAGCAGGTGGCTGTTTTGATGGCGGACATGTCCGATATGAAGGCGCAGCTCACCAACCTGAAGGGTACCATCGATCAGATCCCAACCATGGTGTCTACGATGATTGAGCTCAAGAACGCGATCCTCAGTCTGACGGATCGCATCGACGCAATGGAGAAGGAGAAACGCACTGCGAGCGACGGGCTGCTACCGGCGCCATTCGGCACCGCCAGCGCGTCCAACCAGTGCACGGAAGGGAGCAACCCCCCACGTTTCCACAAGCTGGAGTTCCCAACATATGACGACAAGGAAGATCCTCTGGGATGGTTGCAACGCTGTGACCAATTTTTTCGGGGACAGAAAACACCGAAAGCGGAGAAGGTATGGCTTGCCTCGTATCACCTTGTCGTAATTGCTCAACAATGGTACTTTCAGTTGGAACGCGACGAAGGCGAGCCCAACTGGAAGAATTTCAAGGAATACGTCAACTTTGCTTTGGGCCATCCATTCGGCACAATCCTCTGGGGGAGCTCAAGCAGCTCTCGCAGATCGGCATCGTGGAGGAGTACCAGCAACGCTTCCTCACGATACTGTGTCGCATGGAGCGCCTTCAACCGCGCCAACAGGTGCAGCTCTTCACCCTGGGCTTGATGGAGCCCATCTGGACGGACATCGAATTACAAAACCCGGCGAGCCTCCAAATGGCAATGGCCCTTGCCCGGGCCTACGAGAGGCGCGCTTAGGTGGGCGGCCAACTGCCACCGCAACAAGCGGCCAAACAGCGGTGCCACAATGACCACAGCCGGCAACAACCGGGGCGACGGCAGCACGCGGCGGCGGCACCAACCAATCTGCCACCGCCCGGCGGCTCTACCGCCCAAGACGCGTCGCGGCGAGGCGCCGGAACCACGTCTTCACCGGCGTTACCTGACACCAGCCGAGATGGCAACTCACAGGGAAGCCGGCCTGTGCTTCAATTGCAAGGAGAAGTTCACGCCAAATCATCGGTGCAAACGCTTGTTCGTGCTTCTGGCCCCAAGCGATGACGCCGATGAAGATTTACCACCAGAGAACGAGCAGGAGCCTAGCATATCCTTATATGCATTAACCGGCATCCAACCGCGCGTGGCCCAAACCATGCGCCTAGCGGTGGAAGTGTCCGGCACGGTGTTGCTAGCTCTCATCGACTTGGGGTCATCGCACAACTTCATCAACCACGAGATGGCTACGCACCTCGGCCTTCGTACGCAGGCACGCACGGGACTGCGGGTCATCGTCGCCAACGGGGAGCAGGTGCCCAGCACTGGCATCTGTCACGCCTTGCCAATCAAGGTGGCGGCCGAAGACTTCCAAGTGGACTGCTACACGATTCCACTAGATGGGTTCAACGTCATCCTCGGCGTCTAGTGGCTGTGTACGCTCGGGCTGGTCCTGTGGGATTTCGAAACACTCACCATGACGTTCCATCGCGACCAACGCACACTGTGTTGGCATGGGCTAGGCGCACCATCCAGTGTGCCACGATCGTGCGCAGTCTTGTCGTTCGACTTGATGGATGAGCTGCTGGCCAAGTTTGACGACATCTTCGCCGAGCCAACCAAGCTACCGCCGGAACGCGGGCGTGACTATTGCATCATTCTACTGCCGGACACTTCGGCTGTTTCCATACGACCATACCACTACCCCGGCTCCTCAGGACGAGCTCAAAAGCGCGCGCGCGAGATGCAACATCAAGGAATCATACAACCTAGTCACTCGGTGTTCTCCTCGCCGGTCTTGCTTGTCAAGAAGCGAGACGGCTCATGACGCTTCTGCGTCGACTATAGGGCCCTCAATGAGCGCACCGTCAAGGACAAGTTTCCCATCCCCGTTGTCGATGAGCTTCTCGATGAGCTCTGCGATGTGCGATTCTTCACCAAGCTGGACTTGCGTTCGGGGTACCATCAGGTGCGCATGCACCCCCCGGACATTCAGAAGACGATGTTCCGCACTCACGAGGGCTTATTTGAGTTCCTGGTGATGCCATTCGGCCTCACCAACGCCCCGGCAACGTTTCAAGCACTGATGAACGATCTTCTACGACCCTTCCTTCGACGCTTTGTGCTTGTTTTTTTATGACATTTTGATTTACAGCTCTTCATGGCCCGAACACCTCTGCCATGTGCGAGCGGTGTTCCGTGTGCTAAGGCAGCACATGCTTTTTCTCAAGAAGTCCAAATGTCTATTTGGCACGACATCTGCGGCATACTTAGGCCATGTCATCTCTGCCGACGGCGTCGCCATGGATCCCGGAAGTGCGGTGGTCGTGGGTGGCCACAACCATAGACCGTCCGAGCCCTTCGCGGCTTCCTCAGCTTGGCGGGCTACTACCGCAAATTCATCCAGGGGTTCGGCACGGTGGCCGCACCCCTCACGCAGTTGCTCGAGAAGGAGGCGTTCGCTTGGTCACTAGTAGCGACGGCGGCATTCCAGACTCTACAGACGGCCTTGGTGGAGGCGCCTATCCTCCAACTGCCCGATTCATCGTCAACTTCATCGTGGAGTGTGACGCGTCCGGCGCAGGCTTTGGAGCCGTCTTGCACCAGGGAGTGGGTGCCATCGCCTTCTTCAGCCGCATGATAGCACCACGCCACGCTAAACTGGCGACCTACGAACGCGAACTGATCGGCTTGGTGCAAGCTATTCGCCATTGGCACCCATATTTATGGGGGGCACCCATTTGTGGTACGTATTGACCATTACAGCCTCAAGTTTTTACTTGACCAGCGACTTTCCACGATTCTGCAGCACCATTAGGTCAGCAAGCTCCTCGGCTATGACTTTCGAGTGGAATTCAAGCCTGGTCGCCTCAACATAGTCGCTGATGCCTTGTCGCGGTGGGACGCCGAGGCCGATTGGTCCGACGATCAGCTTCTGGCCATCTCGGGGCCCCTGTTTGGCCTCTTCGAGGCCATTTGCAAGGAGACCGATAGGGATACCGAGCTCGGTCGCTTTCAAACTCAGGTTCTAGCCGGCACTCTCGGCTTACCATGGAGCATCGTCGACGGCCTCGCCCAGTACCAAGGCCGGATATTCTTGCCGGCCTCCTCACCGGCATTGGTATCGGCCCTGGAGGCAGCGTACTCCATTGGCCACGAAGGCGTCCAGAAGACACTCCATCGCTTCCGGGCGATTTCCACACACCCAACGTCTGGACAACGGTGTTGGACTTTGTTTGTGCTTGTGCAACTTGCCAACGCAACAAGTCCAAGCATCTTCATCCGGCCAGCCTGCTACAACCACTACTCATTTCTTCACGCATTTGGGCGGATATTTCCATGGATTTTATTGAGGGGCTGCCGCGCGTAAATGGGAAATCGGTCATCCTCACAGTGGTAGACCGGTTTTCCAAATACGTCCACTTCATTCGGTTGGCGCATCCATACACGGTGAGTTCGGTTGCTACGGTCTTCTTCGAAGCAGTGGCCCGGCTGCACGGGTTCCCCTGCTTGTCGGCGTACAACTCCATCTCAGCTCGGCTTTTCACCCGCAATCCGATGGGCAAACGGAGGTGGTCAACAAGATTGTGACCATGTATCTTCGTTGTTTTTTCGGCGACCGTCCATGGCAATGGCTACGCTGGCTGCTATGGGCAGAGTATTGCTATAATACTTCGTTCCAGTTGTCATTTCGTGACACACCCTTCAAGGTGGTCTACAGTCGGGAGCCCCCGACCATGCGACAGTACACGGAGAACGGGGCTCGGGTGACTACCGTTGACACCATGTTGCGTGACCGCGGCACCTTCCTAGCCGAGGTGAAGGAACGACTCCTGCAGGCACAACACTACAAACACCACTACGACAAGCATCATCGCGAGTTGTCCTTTGAGCCTCGGCAGTGGGTGTGGCTACGTCTTCATCACCGCCAGGCGCTCTCTCTCCCTACCCACGCCCATAAGAAGCTGCCACCACGATTTTATGGCCCGTACAAGGTGTTGGCCAGGGTCGACACGGTGGCTTACCACTTGGAGCTGCCGCCTCGTGCTCGTATTCACGATGTATTTCACATCAGTATGCTCAAAACATTCCACAGCGAGCCACCCGTTGCTCCTCCTGCATTACCCGCACTCCAGGATGGCCGCATGATCCCAGTGCCTCGGCGCGTGGTGCGTGCTTGTCTCGCTCGAGGTAACTGGGAGGTCTTGGTTCAATGGGAGGTCTTGCCCGACGCCGACACATCATGGGAGCCATTGGACGACTTCAAGTGTTGCTACCCCTCCTTACAGCTCGAGGACAAGCTGTTTGCCAAGTGAGGGAGAGATGTGATGGTCGGCATCACATATCAGAGGCGCAAATCACGCCAATCGAATATGGCGCATTAGTTACTTTCCATTTCAGAAAAGATTGCTTATTTAATTTGTTATCTCCAAGTTTGGTCTGATTAGATACCATTGCAAGTTTGGTATGATTAGAAATGATTGTTTGGCGGGGCTATCCTTATTTAAGGAGCTTCTCACGTATGGAAAACCAAGCAAAGAATTATCTCAATTGCCTCCTTCCTTGTCTACTTTCTCCATCTTGCGCACCCTCCTCCCAGCGCCTGCTTTCTTCCCTGCCCCTACTATCTCCATCACGGCTCCTGGTCGACGAGGCGGGGCCAAAGCCTGCGATTACCCATGATTATCCAATACGGTCACTAGACCATGACATGCATAGTAGTCACTTTATGTTGATTTGTTCTGTCAAGTCTTCTAGAAATTAGAAACTCCCATTGTTCCGCAATTGAGCCATCTATTGTTTCTCATGTAATGAAATTCACCATGAAATTTGACACTTAGTTCGGTACTTTGATTACTATTGTATGACAACACGAATTTAAAAGCTTGGATTCACTTGCTTGCACGGATATACTCTCTTATGCGATGGTGGATATGTCCAGAAAAAGAAAGTTTCCTTTGTTTATTAACTAGGGTAAATACAAATTGTTTCGTGCACTTGTTTTCCTTTTTAGAAGGATGTGGTATTGATTTCCCTCTTTTTTTCTTCGGACATCAGCTGCTTACATAGATTGATATAAACATCAACGTAGCATGGCACAACAAGAGGGCATGCACATGGCTTCGGAAAGGACCGCAGAAGAACAGATTTCACCACAAGCTGTGGAAAGTAAGAGCCGAGAAAAGAAGGCTGCGCCAGAACAAGAACTAACAACTACTGTATCCGGTAAAAAGAAGTGCTTTGCTTGTAAAGAGACATCACACACTTTGGATCAATGCAGGATAAAAGAAAAACTGGTTACTGTGGCACGGCTATTTGGCCATTCTACAGGGTCTCCATTCTACATGATTCAACCTTCAGAAGCAGCAGTTGAAAAAGAGAAATTCTACCATCACTGCCTGCTGATCACATCTAATATCAGTAACCTGGACCTGGGAAAAGTGAAAGTTGAACTGAACAAGTTTTGGAAGCTGACTAATGACTGGGAGATAAGAAGAAGACAGGCAGAATTTCCTAGCATCCTTCAACTCAGAGGATGACCTAATAAGCTGTTTAAAGCCTCCCGAGATGGAAACATTTATGGATTATAAGGAAGTGAAATTCACTGTAGCGAGGTGGAAGGAAGGCCATGCGGAAAATCTTGACTTGATTAGAGGATGGTTTTTGGTGTATGGGGTCCCAAGAATATACAGAAACTGGAAGGAGCTATATCAAGTTGCATCTGCAGTCGGAGTGTTGATTGAGGTGGATGAGGAAGGTTTGGAAGGTGGGGATAAGGAGCCTATTAGATTGAGGATAGCGTTAAGAAATCTTTTTGGCGCTCCTTTCTCTGATCACTTTGTGTTTGGATGGTCTTCTAGACTGGTCACATTCACCATAGAAGACAAAGTACAAAGGATAGAACAGCAAAGGAAAGAATTAGAAGAATGGAATGGTGAAGAACATCTTGATAACTTCAATAAGAAATATGAAGAAAAAAGAAACAAAGGCATTGAGATACCTCCAGAAACACTGAATAAAGGAATGAATTTAGAGATCAGCAGTTGTAACACAGGGATTGTAGCTTCGACAGGCAACCATATTTTAGATTTGAAGGTTGCTCTGACAAGGAACATAAAAGGAACTGAAGACAACAGAAACAGCTATATTGCTGGAAGAGCCGAAGTTTATTGAAGAGTTAAGAGTTGATGGAGAGAAAAGAAAACATAAGTGCTCCAGCGGTCACTACAACCAACTCTAAGAAAACAACGGAAGACAGTCCAAAAGCTGAAGGGTGCAATCCATAAGTAGAAGTTCAACAGACATGATTGGAGGATTCTTCAGAGGTGAGTGAGAACTCTATATTTGTGAAATTTATTATCTTATGAAATCTGATATGAGAAATTTCTTTCTAAATCCCATTAGGTTGAAAATACTTATAAGGGCATGGGCAAAAAACTTTATGTAAAAGAAAAAACAAACTGATTAATTTTTGAAAAATATTATGTGTGTAGTGAATGTGCTGGGTACAGTAGGACAATTGATTAAACTTTGTATGTTGACACTTGACATCATTTCTGACATTGCCCATGAAGGTATACAAAAGCCACCTATAAAAAATGTATACGGAAGAAGAAAAAATCAAATGCTAATAGAATCCATGGAGAAGCAAATTGCTTCAAAGAAACTGAATGAAGGAATGAACCCAGAGGGCAGCAGTCATGCCACAAGGATTGCGGCTTCAACAGGGCGTAATATGTCGGATTCAAAAGTTGCTTAGAAAAGGAACATGTGAAGGAACTGAAAATGGCAGAAACAGCTCTAGTGGAAGAAGGGCGAAGTCAATTGAAGAGTTTGGAGAAGATGGAGAGAATAAATACAGCAACGTAGGGTTCCAGCTGCCACTGCAATCTACTCTAAGAAGAAGCAAACAACAGAAGACACTGTCAAAGCTGAAGGAGTACAATCTTTTAGCGGAAGTTCAACATGCATGATAAGAGGAACACAGACAAAAGGTGAGTTAGTATCCTATATGCATAAAAAATTTATCCTTGTATTCCTACAAAGCTGTTCTGAACAAATCCTCCTATTAGGCTTTAGAAGGAAAATGCCTATGCGTTGGGCTACCAGTCTTTATAGAGAAGGGAAAAAATAATTCTCAATTTAGGAGAAGCATAATTGGAAATATAGGAATATATTGTTGGAGTCTACATTCTTTGCACTTGGGTTTAGATCCGAGAGGGAAGGGATGAGAGGAAGAGGTTACCATCCGTTGCATTAGAGGAGGAGGAGGAGGCCATGGCGGCGGCGACTGTCGGGGAAGATGAAGACGGCGGCGGCGGGTCGGAACCGATGAAGAAGACGGCGGTGGTGCTTCCCGTCGCTAGCTGCGCGCCCTCAGTAGATCGGTTAGGGTTTTGTTGGTGGGGGGACCGGCTCAGACGAACCTCGTACCTCGAGCCGCCGGCCTCCCACCCTTTATATTTGGCGCGTGTGACGGGGCCCACCACCAAAAGATGGGTGGGCGCCCCGATCGGGCGCGGATCAAGGCCCCGATTAGCCGTTGGGCTAATTGGGGGGGAAGAGATCAATCCAACATTCTCCCCCTTGATCTTCTCTATACTTTAACTTTAATTATTTTTGACTTTACTCATTCCATCACAGATTAGTGCATAGAGCATGTCTGATCGACACGGTCAATCGCCGATAGATTTAACAGCTACAATACACCTCTCTGTTCTGAAATAGTTACTTTAATCTTTTGGGCCATCTTTTAGTCCAGGAATCATAGGCTTTCCCTTAAACCCATGCCGGCTACATGTTCTCTGAACACGTTGGGTGGTAAGCCTTTAGTAAGCGGATCCGCTAGCATCTTTGCGGTACTTATATGCTCAAGACTTATAATTTGATCCCGAACTTTATCTTTCACAACATAGTACTTTATGTCAATGTGTTTGGCAGCACCACTTGACTTATTGTTGTGGGCATACGTTACTGCGGGTTCATTATCGCAGTACAACTTAAGTGGTCTATTGATGTCGTCAACCACTTTTAAACCGGGTATGAACTTCTTTAGCCAGTTCACCTGCCCCGTAGCCTCATAACATGCTACAAACTCGGCATACATTGTGGACGATGTAGTGACGGTTTGCTTTGAGCTTTTCCATGATATAGCTCCTCCAGCGAGAGTGAACACATATCCGGATGTAGACTTTCTATCATCTCCCGCAAAATCGAATCAGATACCCCACTATATGGAGTGAATCGATCTTGTATGTCATCATGAGGCCTTTTGTTCCTTGCAAATAACGCAAGACTTTCTTTATCAATTTCAATGTTCTATTCGAGATTGCTCTGGAATCGCCAAATAACCGGTAACAAACGCTAAGTCGTAGCGTACACACTTGAGCATCCGCAAGCTTAGGCCGATGAAGCATATGGAACCGATTTCATTTGATCGAGCTCGTCTTGGTTCTGGGGCATTGAAAATCCCCATATCGTCGCCCTTGACTATCGGTGCGGTGAAGGACTACATTTATGCATACAAAATTTCTTTAAGACTTTCTCTATGTATGCCTTTTGTGACAGTCCCAATATCCCCTTGTTTCTATCCGGTGAATTTCGATCCCTAGAGCGAACGAAGCTTCACCAAGATCTTTCATATCAAAGTTTGAGGACAAAACTTCTTAGTCTCGATGTGATGACATCACTACTTGCAGTAGGATATCATCCACATACGAGATTAGGAAGATAAACTTCCCATCTTTAAACTTTGCATAAACACAGTTGTCCTCTACATTTTCTTTAAACCCAAATTTTCTTATTGTCTTGTCAAACTTCAAGTACCATTGTCTTGAAGCTTGCTTTAACCCATAAATCGATTTCTTTAGCGGCATCCCATTCTTTCATTTCCTTCCACGACAAAACCTTTCGGTTGTGCCATGTAAACATTTTCCTCCAAATCCCCATTAAGAAATGCCGTCTTTACATCCATCGATGTAACTCTAAATCATAATGTGCTACTAATGCCATTATGATTCGAAGAATCTTTACATGAGGCGGAGAAAAGGTCTCATTGTAATCAATCCCTTCTCTTTGCGTAAAGCCTTTTGCCACAAGTCGCGCTTTGTATCTTTCTACATTCCCTTGGGAGTCAAGCTTTGTCTTGTAGACCCATTTACAGCCTACTGTTTTGGCTCCTTTAGGAATATTTTCCAAGTCCCAGACTTTATTAGTCTTCATGGATCTCATCTCCTCTTCCATGGCCTCAAGCCATTTTGAGGAATTTTCGCTTCTCATGGCTTCTTCAAATGAGGTGGGATCATCCTCTATTTGAAATTCCTCTGTATGATAAATCTGATAATCATCAGAAATAGCTGATCTTCTTACTCTTTGAGACCTCCTCGGGGCCTCCTCATTTGGTACATCTTCTGTTTGAGGCTGCTGTTGCTCCCCCTCATCTGTGGCAATGGGTTCTATAGGATTCTGAAGAACAGGTTCCTCATTATCATTCATTGTTGCCACAGGAGGAACAATAACAGTCTTGGCACCACAGTTGTCTTGCACCGTCGGTGCAATGACGATGAGGTAGTGTGAAGAATGGCTCTTGAATCATCGGGTGGGTGCATACACCGCTTCTCTTCAAGGTCAATCTTACGAGCTACCATACTTCCTCTCATCATTTCATCCTCTAAGAAGACAGCGTGTCTCGTTTCTACAAACTTTGTATATCTGTCTGGACAGTAGAAACGAAAACCTTTTGACTTTTCAGGGTAGCCAATGAAATGGCAACTTACTGTTTTGGGATCAAGCTTCCCAAGGTTTGGGTTAAATACTTTAGCCTCGTGGGACTCCCCACACACGTAAGTGGTTTAGTGAGGAACTCTTCACATCCACAACTCGTACGGTGTTTTGGGCACCGACTTACTAGGCACTCTGTTGAGAATATGAATGGCGGTTTTCAACGCCTCCATCCATAGACTCAATGGCAGTGTGGAATAGCTCATCATGCTTCGCACCATATCCATCGAGTGCAGTTGCGTCTTTCACTACTCCATTTTCTTGAGGTTCGCCGGTGTAGAATCTTGGGCTACTATACCATTTTCTGTAAAAACCTTGCAAAGGTCCGGGAACTTGTCCATATGGGGTATGTCGACCGTAGTACTCCCCACGATCGATCGGACTATCTTAATCTTTAAATCGTGTTGGTTTTCAACTTCACCTTAAATATCTTGAATTTATCCAAGGCTTCATTTCTTTCTTTGATTGGATAAATATATCCATAACGGAGTAATCATCCGTGAATGTTATGAGCAGTCATATCCATCCACACTTTTCACGGAAAAGGACCACAAATGTCTGTGTGAATAATTTGTAGAATTCTGTGTTCTTTTGGCGTCTTTCTTAATTTTCTTTACATATTTTCCTTTAATGCATTCTCTGCATTGTTCTAAGTCCGAGAACTCTAATGGAGGAAGAATATCATTCTTAACTAGTCTTTCTATTCTCCCCTCGAAATATGGCCTAAGCACGATTGCCATAATTTCGACGACGCATCTAGAGTTCTCTTTCGTTTCTTGTTTACATTCGTAGACGAGGATTCATTCACTTTCTCGCACGCGACGTTCCCTTTATCGCATACGACATTCACATCATCACATAATGATAACAAATAAAGCTCATTTTGTAAAATGGCAAAGCCAACACATTCTTTATTAAACATTATTTCACACTTGCCATTTCCAAAATGACAATCATAACCATCATTGTCCAAACATGAAACACTAATCAAATTCCTCTGTAAAGAGGGAACATAAAGAACATCTCTAAGTAAAAGCTTGAAGCCATCAGCTAGCTCTAATGAAAGATCGCCAACAGCTTCAACTTCAGCTTGGACTCCATTTGCGACTTTAATGCATCTTTCTTTTCTTCGCGTATTCCTCGTCGAACGGAATCCCTGCATATTATTGGCAACATGAACAGTTGCACCTGAATCAATCCACCAAGTAGATTTTGAATATTGTACATACAGGGACTCATTTATGAACGTGATAATGTCCTCACCTTTCTTTGACATAATCATTTTCAAGAAATCAGGACAATCTTTCTTGTAATGTCCCTTTTTCTTGCAATGAAGACACTGATCTTTGTCTACTGCAAACTTATTTTGTTGAGGTGATGGATGAGGCTTTTCCCTTGTTCTTTGAGGAGAAGTTACTGTTGAAGTTCTTTCTCTTGTTGTCCTTCACATAGTTGATAGAACCACCATGTGAGGATTTAAATCTTTCCTCCTCTTGCACACACATAGCTATGCATTTTTCTAAGTCCCATTTCTGGTGCATATTGTAATTGACAACAAAGGTGTCAAACTTCTCCGCAAGGAAGCAAAAATCAAGTGAATAAGGAACTCATCCTTGAGAGCCAAATCCATTGGTTTAAGCTTGGATGCCGGTTGCTCATCCTCGTATGTGCTCTCTTATGCCACCGCCGAGTACCTTTTTGTCACAAGTCGCTTAATCGGTGTGTAGCGTATGTCTTTGAAGAGCGATGGAACCGACTCTTTATTTTCTCAAGGTACTCTGTGACAATGTCACACTCTGCGATTGAGCCAACAATTGCAGGCTCAATCGTGTTCTTTATCACACCAAACATTTCTTGTTGGTGTGGTCCATTCTTATGCTCAAGGTCATAAGACATGCGTAAGGAGCATGATCTCTCTGTCTTTTCGCCAAGCGATATCATCCTCATTTTGATCCTCACTGGTGCCATAGGCTCGGTGGGGCGTCTTGTAGTGAGGACCAGTCCACCTCACCAAGATAAACGCTAAGTCTATCTTTTCTTCCACTCTCCATAATTATCTCCTTTGAGAGTGGGGATCTCTCGATACAACTCATCAAGTTGTATCACTTGAAAAGTTTCAAATAAAGTGAGAACGTAACATTAAAATCATATGTCTTATTTCCAACGTTGGTCAAAAATACGACATACAATTTAAATCAACTTTATCTATACATTAAATCTACATCACCGTTGGGCAGAAATAGAAATAACGCATAAAAACATCAATTAAAAATTACAATACTGTTATTATCAACGTTGGTCAGAAAATAACAATACCATAATCTTCTGAAAATTATCTCTATTTTTCCAAAATTAAATTCTCCCGTTGGATCGAATTTAATAATGAAAATTAATCAACATTAACTTTTGCAGCGGAAACTGTAATTATTCTAAAATAATTCATAATCAGAAGCATTCTTACTGTACTCATTTAGTCTATGGAAAATTAACACGTTGGTGCAAAATTTTCCAGAAATTTGGATCAATTTTCAATCAAAAACACTTATAAAAGCTTCTGAAATCATTAAATCCAAAAATCGGATTTTACTGTTCAAAATGCCATTTTGGCCCATGGCAGCCCATTCGGCCGGCTTCCACGCGTGTGCAGCCGGCCCAAACCATCGCAGCCCATGGCCTCTTAGAGCTCTGACCGTCCGTCGGTCGGACACGAGATGAGCGTGGTGAAGACATAATCCCCAAACCAAAACCCTAGCCTTTTCCACGGTTCCACGGAAAATCCGGATCTGGCGTGGAGCGGTGCCGACCAGAACCGCGGGCGTGGGGAAGCAGCAGTGCGGCGGTGGCGGCACCGGCCGCGGCTCTCTGCGAACTCTCAAGGCCGCCGCGCGACGGGCTCGCATGCCGAAGTCGGGAGCGAGGCGGCGCGATCGGAAAAGCAGCGCCCGGCGAGAGAGGCGCGGGCGGCTCGCGCGGCTCGCCTCCCACCCGGCCTCTCTCAAGGCCGCGCCGCATGGGGCTCGTGATGCCGACCCAGACGCGGCCATTGCGGACCGGCGGCGACGAGCGGAGACATCGCGGGCGGAGCAATGGCGCGTCACGGAGAGAAGGCCCGAGGCGGCGGCGGTCGCGCTGGCCGGCCCGCGCGCGCTCACGAGGCGGCAACCCTCGAGGCGGCGGCGGGGCCGATGAGTGCCGATCCACTTTTATGGCTCGATACCATTGTTGGAGTCTACATTCTTTGCACTTGGGTTTAGATCCGAGAGGGAAGGGATGAGAGGAAGAGGTTACCATCCGTTGCATTAGAGGAGGAGGAGGAGGCCATGGCGGCCGCGACTGTCGGGGAAGATGAAGACGGCGGCGGCGGGTCGGAACCGATGAAGAAGACGGCGGTGGTGCTTCCCGTCGCTAGCTGCGCGCCCTCAGTAGATCGGTTAGGGTTTTGTTGGTGGGGGGACCGGCTCAGACGAACCTCGTACCTCGAGCCGCCGGCCTCCCACCCTTTATATTTGGCGCTTGTGTGACGGGGCCCACCACCAAAAGATGGATGGGCGCCCCGATCGTATGCGGATCAAGGCCCCGATTAGCCGTTGGGCTAATTGGGGGGGAAGAGATCAATCCAACATATATGTGTACATTAACTTATGTATTATAGAGAACGGTGCAGGCTGACAGCCTTGCTAAATTGTTCTACTCATAAAAGTAAGTTTAGGCTGAATCGATAGCATCATCCTAAGGTTGAATTGATAACATCATCCTAAATCCTAATACAATTGGAGGTAGGCTAATATATATTACTGTAGCCATTCCCTTTTCCCCCCCAAAAAAAGAAGAGTTGCATGTAGTTTATGTTGCTCGGGAAGAATTTGTTGGATTACACAACTACAATTAATCAACTCCACACTCCACAGATATAACAAAGAGTGTACCATTTTGAAATGGCAAATGAAAAACTGCATTTTAAAAATTAGTACCTTTGAGGGAAACAATAACTGCTTTGCTGTAACATGTGGAAGGCACCTTCAGAGACCTTGAGGGACAAAAGACCCAGTTTGAAATTATAAATGTTTCAATTATTAAACACTTTAGGCTGCATCCTCAAGTGCCTGCGGAAGCTGTACTTTGTTGTACTCTGTATTAAACCATTTTGTATATCCGTTGATTGGTTTTTAATCTATCACAACGATGCTTTTTGAGAACACCGAGTCGCCGATTTTCGTATGGTTGGTTTTGAGACAAGTAAATAGGGGTTTTGTTCCAATCTTTTTGCTGTCAAAATTTCAATGTTTCTGATGAACCATTCCCTTTTTCAAAGTTTTGGGTTAGGAAATATTTTGTTATTACATGATTTTGTTAACAGTCTCTGAAGGTGCTGACATGACTGGAATGGGAGCAGAAGGAGCTCAGTTCGATGCAAGGCGACATGTTTCTAAAATGGATGCGTGGTATGTGATCCGACATTTTCTTTTGGTCTATTTGTGTTTCTTCTTGTCTCACTATTTCAGCATTATGATCTACTTGTTGCATTCGTATTTACATTTGTTATCATATATGAAATTTGATTACTTCCAATATGGCATGATATAGGCTAACTCAAAATTCCAAGAAATTCAGAACATACAATGAAATATATGAGAGTTTCAGCGAAATGGGTCTTGAAGAAAACCTACTGAAGGGAATATATGCATATGGTAATTCTTATTTTATCTGTTGTTTTGTTGAGATACCTATGTACCAGTATCTAGCAATTATTTCTTGGAACCCCCCTTTATGCCTATCCCCTTTTCTCATGCAATGTTGTTTAAAGGTCTGGAGAAGCCTTCCATAGTCCATCAAAGAGGAATTGTCCCATTGTGCAAGGGCCTGGATGTTATCCAGCAATCGCTGTCTGGAACAACTGTGACACTGAGCTGTGGAGTTCTGCAGAGACTCGATTATGGATCCACAGAATGCCAGGCTTTGGTTCTTGTACCAACACGTGACTTAGCACAGGAGACCGAGAAAGTTATTGGAGCACTTGGTAATTTCCTAGGTGTCAAAGCTCGTGCTTGTTTTGGAGGAACTAGTGTCCGCGAGGACCAGCAAATTCTGTCGAGCAGAGTTCAGGTCGTTGTTGGTACTCCTGGTCGCGTTCTTGACATGCTGCGAAGGAGAGCACTCTGTCCTGATCACATTAGAATGTTTGTCTTGGATGAAGCAGATGAAATACTCACAGGAGGTTTCAAGGACCAGGTTGGTTTTGCACCCTCTTACAAGCTGAATTGTAGTAATCACAATGAATGACTGCATTGTAATTTGAAACTCCAAACATAGCTCTTGCTATGCTCATGTAATTCTACGATGGCCCCTACTTTCTTAACTTATGACCATCTATGTTTCTTGCAGATCTATGATATTATTCAGCTTCTCCCAACCAAAATCCAGGTTGGAGTATTCTCTGCCACCATGTCCCATGAAGCTCTCGAGATTTGCCGCAAATTCATGCATAAGCCTTTGACGATAACTGTGCCAAGAGATGAAGAACTTCAGGGTATCAGTATCAAGCAGTTCTATGTTAAAGTTGAGAAGGAAGAATCGAAGCTTGACAAATTGTGTGATCTTTTTGACACCATGGCGGTTACACAAAGCATAATCTTTGTCAACAGCCGGCGTAAGGTCAAGTCACTGACAGAAAATATCAGAGGCAAGGAATACACCGTCTCAGCAAGCCACGGCGGCATGGACCAGCACGCCAGAGACAATGCTGTCCAGGAATTCCGGTCAGGATCGTCCCGTGTCCTCATCGCCACTGACCTTCGTGGCACCGATGTGCTGCATGTCCCTGTTGTCATCAACTACGATCTGCCAACACAGCCGGCGCACTACCTCCGCCATGTGCAGCAAAGTGGGCAGCCTGGAAGGAACGGTGTTGCCATCAGCTTCGTAACTCGCGCTGATGAGCGCATGCTCTCTGACATCCAGAGGTTCTGCAACTCCCAGATAGGGGAGCTGCCCTCCAACGTTGCTGACCTCCTGTGAGCAATTTCTTAGTTGGTTATGGTGTGCAGAACTGATCCTATCTAATCTACCCCAGTTCTTTTGCAGGGTGGTCAGCTAGACTTTTGCTATTTTGCTTAGCGAGTGATGCAAGAGCTGCATTTTATTTTTATGTCCATGCGACTTGAAATTGTGGGAATCGTCTTATGAGATTGTAACTAAGAGTCCTCCGGTATTATATCATAGTCATAGCGCCTTTGCACACTGGATGTGGTGCAAATTCATAAGTTGCCTGAAATGTTCTCTGTTCATTTATCCAGTATTTACTTTTCTCGCAAATTGGTGTATCTGTGTTGCTGGTAAGCAACGTTATGCACACAGATTACAGAATATTTAAGCCAGAACAGATTATGCAGGTCAGGCTTGGTTTGGACTCGACTATGTTACAAACTTCGCATGGATGTGAATGTGCAGGTGACTTCCTACAACGTCAGAGAAAGATGTCCTTGTGCTGAATGGCTGTGCTTCACACCCCAAAATTTTTCTGTGCATGTGAGCACGCGGTGCAACAGTTCTAAACTGGTTTTTAAAAAATCAATATTCAGGCAGCAACTAAAGGTACCTAAAATACTCAAATCAATCTTTCTGTTTTGCAGCATGTAATTGTCAGACAAGAGAAGAACATTAGCTAACACTGGTTCAACTCAAGACTAACACCTAAACCCATAAATCTTTAATCTTAGATACCCTCTCCTTAGAAAGAAATTTTGACCTCCTAAGGCTTTTGTGAGAATTGATAAGCCAAAATTTTTGCATACGCTGATAAATATATACGCTGTCCTCAGACGTAGACACCACTTGCGAGGAGAACAAACAGAGATCCAAAGCCCTGCGAAACAAACAAAGCAAATTCAGACTATAACTGTGCATCAGCCAGCTTTCAGAATTGTGAGGTGGTCAACATTTCAATGGAGCTCACCAGAAAGACAGACGCGACAGCTGCGGTGGTGATCTCCTTGGCTAAGCTACGGCTACGCCTGGATGAAGTTGCATCATAACTGGCAGAGTAAGACCAAATGATCAGCGATTCCACAACAAGTGGGTCAAAAAATGATTCTTGATCAACGAACTAAGCTATGACCATCTCTGTATGGCTTTTTGTAGCTCCCGGGTGGACCCAAAACAAAATTTTAGGTAGGACGAGTCGCCGGCCGCGACGTGGCCGCACTCCACACTCTCCGGCGAGGCCGTACGTATCACAGACGTTCTCCTCGCGTTTTTGAGGAGGTCCGCGAGGCTCCGTGGCCACGGCGATGGAAGTGCTGCCAGGGGACGAGAGGAGCTCACGGGCTGGTGTCCAAGCAGGCGTGAGGCGCGCGGTGCGGCGGACGCGGACGATGGCTGTGCGGTGCGGAGTGTGCGCTGGATGCTCCTGCAGTTTAAGAGCTGTGTCAAGTCGGACACCGAGGATGCCAGGCTGGTGCTCGGCCGTATCGACATCACGAACTGCTAGAACAAAAATAGAGGGATGCTCATGGGAGAGCCAAAATGCCAAACAACTGTCGAGTTTCAAAAATTATTACTTTACTAATTACCAGCTTACCTGATTAGTGATATACCTAGCTGTCAGCAACTCAGCACTGCTCCTTGGTCCTTATCTATGTCCCCACTTCCTCAGTCTCCTCAACTGCTCAATCCTCTTCCTCACGCGCTGACGCGCCCAACTGCCTCAGTGTCTGCTCTGCCTCGCTGTTCCTCTTCGGCTCTTCCGGTCTTCCTCACCCGCCCGGCGCCCGCGCCTCCGCCAGCCAGCCTCACGTCGCGCGCCCGCTCCTCCGTCGGGCGCCTCCGCCAGCCAGCCTCACACGCCCGCGCCTCCGCTCGCGCTCGGCCCCGGTCGGCGGCCGACCCCAAGCCCCCAACTGCCTAGGCGGCAGGCGCGCCGAGGCTCGCCCCTCGCACTCGCCCCCGGCTGGCCCCTGGTCGCCCCAGCCGGGCCTCGCCCCCACCGTCGGCCGCGCGCCCGCGCGTGCCCAGCCTCCCAGAGTCCCAGTAGCTCAACATTACCAAAGAAACAAGCCGTTCGATCGACCTCATAATCAAGAAAAGCTCAGCTGCAGGCCGATGCGCAATTTATGCGCTCGCGAAGTAAACTGAGCCGAAAACATCAAGTAAAAGGGATCATAATGCGCGGCAAGATACAGATAAGCCTAATCCAAATAACCGTAAATCGATGATGCATTTGCATTGCACACAACTTGCGCAACTTAACACAATGTACAGTGGTATGTAGAGTTCTTCTCGACGTGGAGTTCATGCTCAGACCAAATACTATGTTCATGTTCTGTACCTATGTACTTGTTCCATTTGGCTGCAGAACCAAAGAACCGATGGCGATCTGGGTCGTACAGGGGTCAGATCGGACAGTAGGATGACCGGCTAATTCGCATCGCAGTGCCAAATCCAGCACGAGTAGTGGAGAGAGAGAGAGGGAGGGTGGGTTGTTTGGCTAAGTAAGAGCTTACGACGTACATGAAGGAGGAGGCGGTGAGCATGAGGCCGACGGCGACCATGGCGACGGCCAGCGTCGGGTACCATGCCACGGGCACCGGGCTCGAGATCGACGCCTGCACCGCATTCACGCCGCGTCAGGCGACAGAAAGCAGAAACCCTAGTAGTAGTACAAGAAGAAGAAACCCTAGAGGGGATTCATGGCGCGCGCTTACCATTCCGGATCTGAGCTGAGGCAAGCTCTCTTCTCGCGCCGCGTCGCCTTGCTTTTCCAAAGTCTTCTCAGGCACGCAGAAAGAAGAAGCTACGATGGTTGGCCAATTGGGCTTCACACGTGAGCATTTTCAAACCCATTATAGCCTAAAATAAGGATTAGCCATTTGGGCCTGAGACAATGGGCCTTTTCCTGGGACAATGGGCCTGGAGTTAGGCCTGGAACAGTGGGCCCGGGTGCTGGCCGGTGTGTGTGCAAACGCAGGTTTGTCTGGGCAATCGGGTGTCATTGGTTTGAAGCAAGGATGTGGTCGAACTGTAATCGCAAAATATCCTGATTTCCTTGGCTAGAATCGGCACACGCTTGGTTTTTTGCAAAATGTTTGCAATGTTCTATATCAACACCGCGGTTTTTTTTAACTCTTAGTCGTAGGAAATGTTAGCATACATGAGTATTAGTAGGACACGTGTGTTTGTTGTGCATGAAACTGAAAATTTAAGTGTGAGGTTGCTTTTCGTACGCAGAAATGTCGTTGGATTTACGTGGGAATTATAATGTTTCATACGGAATTTCAGTGTTCCAAACGCGAGGAAAAGGGATGAATCGGTGAGGGTGTCGGCGGAGTGGCCATCAAAAACGACTTGAGCAGACTGAAGCTCAAGGCGGCAAGCCGCGCTGTATGGCAGAGGGCCATTGGCCGGTTAGCTATTTCATCATTTCATTGTATCCATTACCTTGGTTCCGATCGGATGAGGTGCCTTGGTTTCCGATCGGATGAGGTGGGCGAAGAAGACCTCAACCTGAGTCGGTGTTGCCGCTGGAGAATTTTAGGCATGGTGCTTCCTGGCAGCATATGCGACGATTTTTCAGCAAATCGGCAAAGTCGATTTTTTTTAGCAAATCGGCAAAGTGGACGATAGTAAACCTGAATGAAAACTGATCCTGGACGAAACGTCGATGCGAAGAAATAACCAACAGGAACAACTCTCGGAACAGGGGATAGTTGTAACTCAAAGATTGGTCAACATGTCGATGTGAAGCAATATTAATCAAAGTCGAATTACATAGGAAAGATTGTACTAGCTACAGCGTACTCCTAAGGTAAAAAAAAAGTACTAAGGTGCAATTAAAGTATATGCCAAAAATAAAAAGTATAGATTGGTGTGTGCACTTTTTTCTATCCATTGATCAATGTTTTAAAAGGCACTATATGCTAGTCGGGCGGCAGGGTGGCGCCTAGGGGTGGCCAACTCTTAGGTAGTGCATAACACAAAAACATGGGAGCAAGCAATGCATATATAAGAGGAAGAAGTGAAGAAGAAGAATACAACAGAGGAGAAGGGGACTTGCTTGGATCTAGAACACAACATCAGAAGAGGAGGGATGGAGAGGCAACCTCGAGGCGAAGCAGCCTTGCCACCGCTCGCAACCTCGTAGTGGTCTGCAACTTCTTGTACTTCTTTCTCCACCTCTTCCTTCTTCCTTTTTTGCTGTTACTGTCGGTCGACGTGTGTCGCGCTCGAGTCGTGCCTTCGTGGTGAGCCCCCTTACGCCTCGCCCAAAGGCCTGCACGAAATCGCCGTCGCCAACACGAGTCGCAGCTTTGAGGCCTTAGGGGTTTGGTGTTATCCACTTAATAGGTGGTCTGATAACTCTAGTAGGTTGTTTGGTGTTGCCCTTCACCAAGCCAGCCCAAGGCCCATCTAACCAAGACTCGATGCCTCCCTCAAACCCACACTTCATCTTCCTAGTCACTCTACTGACCTCCTCACCTCGAGTAGATTCATGGTGGACACCACTGCTCTTCCCCCTTCCCTATTCTCTCTTCCATGTAGTCTCTTTGTCTCACCTCGAGTGCCCAACCCATCTCTGCGCCTCGCCTGCCCAGGCCACCCCGCTAAGCTCCGTCGAGTTGCCTAATCGCCGCCCAGGGCCGACTTTGACCGTCTAGACAGCTGATTAAGCCAAAATCGCGGCGGGGGGGCCACTGCCGAGCGTCTAGACGTGACCCACTTTTTGGAACACCGCCACCTATACAGGGTATTTATAGTCCAAAATAGTCGACTCAATTTTGGATTGTGCTTCAAGTCTCCTTCGTGTCGGTTGAACCTTCTATTAGATAGAACACGCCGCGTCCGTGCGCTAGGGGTATAGACTCACATCTGCGCCATGCCTTGTGTACGTGCCCCTGGCGCACAGGCTCAGCAGCTTTGTGCCCGGGGCACACGGACGCGGCGATGTGTCATTCCACCGCGGCTCGGCCCTGCGCGCGCCGAATACGGTGTCATTTTTTGCATTTGGTGCGAAGAAGGAGCTAGACTTGCTATTGTGTGCGTAAAAAGTGCTATATTAGCCAAAAACTCCCTGGACCCCACGGGAGGCTCCAAGCTTGGCACATTTTTCTCGTGTGTTTAGCCCACATCTTGCATTTGCCTTTAAGACCATCTACAATGTGTGAGCTTAGCTGGTTCAATAGACTGGTTTAAGTGCTAGGAACCGATTCAATACATTGCAAGTTGTTGATTCAAAACAAAAGTGTAGGGAGCCGATGCAAACTTTGCATCCGGATACAACTGAATAGAATAATGTTTTTACTAGGTAGTTAGCTCGTACATTAAGTTAATTAGTCGTTTCATTAACTCTTCTTTTTTAGCTGTCACCTTCCCAGCATTTGTTGCCATCCGACGTCCATTATTTTATTGTGCAGTGGGTCCCATCTAGAGGATGTGTTCGATTCAATACACCAGAGTAAAATACACTTGCTTTTGAACCTGCTTACATAGTATAGTTTTGAACCTACATTGATTCAATACATTGGAGATGCTCTAAAGCGGGGCGCACCAACATCGGTCCCTCGTGTAGTCGTGTTTAAAATGGTTGTGATTATATTTAGGGTGTATACATTATGATTTGGATAACCATACCCTATCCAGCCCATCGGTCCAGCCACCAACAAATGCATCACTGCAAAATCAGAAGCAGCGCCGACTTTGGACCACACTCCAATTGTGGTGACATCAAAGCAGCATTTACAACCAACAAGGATCTTACGAATAGAAAATTTCTCGCTTATATGCCATAATTTGAAAACCTAGTGATTCAAAGTGGACAAGAGGGCTAGAAATTTGGCTAGTATCTCAATTGCCAATCTAAAGCTAAGACGACTTTAGGCAAAAATCAGATCATGGTTAAAAAGGAATCGTAGCCTACCAACTCAACTTGAAAACTCCAGAACTACATTACAGTACTTCGACAGTATAAAGGAGTGGAGGCTTCTAACAATCCTGGAATTTACTTTCAGAGAAAACGTCTGAAGCCATTTGCAAGAACTAATCTGGTTCTGGACCCTAAAATGGAAGCATCGGACAAAGATTAAATGGTGCAAATTAGGCGATGAGAATACACATTTCTTTCATGTCGCATCATCCATAAGACACCGAAGGAACAACATCAAAGTTCTTGTGAAGGATGGAATAGAACACTATGACAATGCCTCCAAATTACAGATTACGACCGAGTATTTCAGAGACCCCTTCAGTACAGAAATTCCATGGTTTCCAACAATTGACCTCACGCATCTCTACCAGCAAGATCAAAGTCTATAGGTTACGCGAAAGCTTCACTTGGGAGGAAATAGCAAAGGCAATTTACGTTCACGAACAACAAAAATCCAGGGCCGGATGGATTTACAAATGAGTTCTACAAAAAGTTCATAAACATTCTAAAGCCTGACCTAGTGCAGGTTTTTGCAGACTTGCATTCCAATTTTATAGACCTATCAGGGGTTAACAATTCTTATGTCACTATGATACCAAAGATTGACACGCCGATGCAAATCAAGGGCTTCAGGCCCATTTCGCTGCTACATAGCTTCCCAAAATCGTTGGCAAGGTCTTGGCAAATAGGCTGTAGCTGAAAATCACAGATCTCATTAGTCTTATGCAGTCTGGTTTCATCACAAAAAGATCAATCACAGAGAATTTCACACTAGGTTCAGAACTAGTCCAATGTGCATTGAAGAGGAAAAAACCTATAGTAGTTCTCAAATTAGACTTCCATAAAGCTTTTGACACAATAAATTGGGAATGTATTCTGCTGACACTGCGACATAGAGGTTTCGACAACAAATGGATAAACTGGATACATACTATTCTCTCTACCGGCAAAACGCAGATTCTTGTCAACGGAGTAGTGGGCAACCAAATTAAATACAGACGAGGGGTACGACAAGGAGATCCGCTTTCTCCATATCTATTCATCCTGGTAGCAGATATCCTCCAAAAAGTCTTACAATGCACCCACACTGATGGATTGATCCTACACCCCTTGGATATACAGGAGACCCCACCCACCTTACAATACGCGGACGACACCTTAATCTTACTCAAAGGTACAGCGTAACAAGCCATGGCTCTCAAGTCTCAAAGAGCTCCTAGATTCGTTTGCAAGTTTTTCAGGTTTGAAGAACAATTACCATAAGAGCACGTTAGTACCCATTCACATGTCTCAGCAAGATGCAGCCTTAGCAGCCACCACCTTGCAATGCCCGCTCAGCTCCTTGCCATGTAACTACTTGGGGGGCTACCATTATCCACTAACAAGATACCTCACAGTTTGCTACAACCAATTATTGACAAAATAGACAGAATACTGGCAGGTTGGATGCCCGGATTGCTATCTTGGGGAGGGAGAGTATTAATGATCAACTATGTTTTATCAGCAATACCTACATTTTATATGAGTTGCATCCAGTGGCCGGAACGCAGCATAGAAGCACTTGACAAAATCAGAAGAGCTTTTCTTTGGAACGGGTTAAGGAGACTCGAGGTGGACATTGCCTGGTTGCTTGGTCCACTGTTATACTACCCAAGGAGCAAGGGGGTTTAGGGATCCATGATCTTTGAATTCATAACAAAGCTTTGATCATGAAGTACACTGAAAAGTTGCTATCAGACTCAACTGAGCCTTGCTTCAATTGGTTAAGACGACAATATATTCGAAACCACATACTAATACAACCTAGACAAGGAGTCACAGCAATCTGGAAAACTTTATCCGCTGTCATCGAGATTATTACGCAAATGACTAAGGTCATAATCGGAGATGGACATACTACTTTGTTCTAGAAGGACTATTGGGCATCTACAGGAAGATTATACTTATGCTTTCCCACTCTGTTCACATTTGCCACTAATCAGAATTGCACAGCCAGATCACAATTAATGGATAATAACTGGGAGGTCTCACTTCATCCAGTTCTGTCACAATAGGTGATCTTAGAATACCAGGCTTTACAACATGTTCTATCTGAGCAACATCTCACGTAGGGAACCTTAGACCGACGAATCATAGCCTCGACCATGGCCGACATAACTACATCAGAAGTGTACCAAATCTTATCGTTCCACGGAATGAAATGGAAAGCAACAGATTATGCACGACGAGTCAATCCCACGAATCTGAATATTCTTATAGCTAGCTTTCATGGGAAAACTAAACACTAAGGATAATATGACAGCTAAGAAATGGATGTCAAATCCTCACTGCGATATTTGCCCAGCTTTAGAGACAATTGATCACATCATTATGAGATGTAAAGCTGTTGATTATCTCTGGACTAAACTAGGACTAACGACAAAAGCTGCCTCTTCCAAGGACATACTACATTTTGTGGAAAAAATATCAGCGCAATCAATGAGCTACTGTGAAGTTTGGCCCATTTGTTTTGCAGCCTGCGCTCATACGTTATAGACTATGAGAAATAAGCGGGTCTTCCAAAATACCGAAATTGGAAACACTACAATGTAGTGTCGGATCCGAGAATACATTAACCTCTGGTCCTACAGGACTAATGCCGAATGCCAAGATTCCCTTCAACAATGGTGTCAGCTCTTATTGTAAATAGCCTTCCTTTTTTTTTTCTTCTCCTTTTTACTTACTTTCCGTTTTCTTCTTTTGCTATATTTGTAATGCATTGACTACTATTTTAATACAATGGTCATAAGGTAGAGAATTCTCTTCCTTTTACATAAAAAAACAACAAATGCATCATTAATTAATAATCAGTGAAAGAGTCTAGCTTGCTTGCTTTCATGGAGCTCTGAAAAGTTAAGGTCAATTCCATGATCCCTGTAAGAAACTAAGCACGTGTGAACAACGAGAATCGGTAGTTCTTTGAGCTGTACTTGGTACGGGGTAATGCACAAATTAAGGAGGACCTGGTAGCGTCTCTTCCGAGTAAGTCGGTTGGGCTTGTTCGAAAAACCTAAATTTTTGATCCATTTCTATAGACTTCCTAAACAAGGCCTCAATGCATATAGGATTTCCAGACGCGTATCAAGGTCGGCTAGCTTAATCTTTACTAGCCGGCAGGCTTAACAAAGATTTCGCCTATTAATTCCGATGCTTCTGACAAGAATTGGATGCATGTGTCGAGTAGTACGTAGCAGTAGTAACTTGTCACAGTAGCCAGCCTGACTCGGTGGCCAGCGGCTGCAGCTGCATGTGGTCGACATATGTTGTGACTGCCTTCTTCGTTTCAGCAGGAAACAAGCCAGTGGTGGAGCTTCTGTGAACACGAGATAGATCTGCCAGTTCGCACTGTTCGCAGTGCTGTCCTCTTCGGACGAAGGGCCTCCAAATACGACAGAGGTATACTACGAGTCTGCTGCTATAGTATTATGCGATGTAATGTAGATAAATGCTGCAAAAACCGTGTCGATTTTACTGTACGTAATATTTCCCTTTTTATTGTTTAGTGTTGTAGCACGATGTCGTACACCATTGAACTAAGCCGTTCTCTGGCGATTGACGATCCGAATGAAGCATAATGCACGTCTACTCTGCACCTCTGCGTATCATTAGACGGTCCGAACGAGGCCTAATTTAGAGGATCCGCTCCGTCGTCTTCTTGTTCGCACTACTGACAGCTTCGAAACCATCGATCGGGGCTATAGCTACCATCGCCGATGGGCTTTGGCACTAATGTATGGTCTATAAATAATTACGAACAAGAGGGAGGGAGGGAGGAAGTAATTGAGTAAGACCTAATCTTAATCTATGACCGACCGCATCATCGATCAGCGCCATGCTGACTAGGATGAATGTCTGTTGGATTAATTTTCGTTATGTGGGCCCATATGAGTTAAATAAATATCAGCTATCTATTTTGGTTGGCTCAAATATATAAAGTGATCAAATATTTGTTAAGAGCCAGAGTATCTATTAGGGTAAATATGGACTTGGATTTTAAATCTGTGTAGAGACTATTTGGAATCTATCTCTAATTATGAGACGAGATAGGATTCCATACCAGAAAACTATAAATAAAGTCGGGTCCTCCCAGTGGGGTATCTCATGCTATACCACCTATCCCCATCGATGAGTTGGAGTTTGTGGCTTACCTTTTGCTGGGAAAGATCAAACCCTAGGTAGATAGAACAATTGTTCATCTACTGTTTTAGATCAATTCTTCATCAGCAATGGCATAGTCATCAGGTACGCTTCTGCGTTTACAGATTTATGGGTGTTGTAATTACCACATATGAGATCCTGTTAATTTCGTTGATCATCTGGTTTAGATCAATATTTATGTTCTAACAATTGGTATCAGAGTTACCGTATATGTTTTGCAACCCGCATCTGTTTGGATCGGATCGGTTTTTCCCGTCGGTTCGGTTCTGTTCTTTCATCAGTGCATTAGATTGGATCGTAGTTCTTTCCAGAGTTTTGGTTTTTAGATCGGTTTTTCCCCATCTATCTCGGTTGTGCATCTTTCCCCACCCCGAGCACCCGCTGGAGTCCCGCGCCACCTCCCCCTCCCCGTGTAGCCGAGTGCCCTCGAGCTCCTGTTGCATTCGCATCTAGCGAGCTCCCGCTGGCCTCGCCGTGTGCCCTCTGGTTTCGCCGGTCTCCGCGATGCCATGTTGCCGAGCGCCTTTCGGGCTTGCACCGCCACCGCACCAGTTAGCGCCGTTGTCTGCGCATCAGGGGCACCGCGAAGCCTCCGGGATTCCGCTGCCTCCGAGCGTCGCGAACACTCTGGGTTTCCGCCAGCTCCATGAGACGCGACCCCGTCTGGGCTTCCGTCGCCACCGCGCATTGCGACCCTTCGGTTTCTGCCGGCCTCCCGTCGCGCGCGCGCCCTCCGGCCAGCGCATGCGCACGTCGCGGCTGTCGCCACACCGGTCGCGCGTTGCGCTGCACGCCTCAGGACTCCACCGACTCCGCACCGAGCGAAGCCGTCAGGCTTCCGCCGGTTCCACGCGGCCGCAACCCCGCCCGGGCCTCCGCCTGGGCCGAGTGCTCCTTCGGTTTATGCCGTCTCCTTGCGCAGCCGCACCGACATCAGTAAGCTCTTTTGGCCTTTGCAGTTATGAGGTATTTGTGGCATTAAGCTCTCATTGTTTTGAGTAATCTATGGTTAAAGTTTCTGCATTGATGATTGTTTGCGATCAATTTTTTGCAATTCACATTAGCATATGCATATTCAGCTTATTAGTTCTGGATTGGTATGCTGATTCTAGTATAATGCTATGCTGTCTATTGTGATGATTGGTATAATCTGTCAATTGCAATACTGTGCAAAGTAGTTATTATCAATGAATTGCAAGATTGGTTATGTTCTGATGATGTTCTCTGTTGTCCATATTGATTATGTTCAATGATCAGATTATTCTTACATCTTCAGTTCATCTCTGTTTAGAGCTAATAAGAAGTTATTGTTATGCTCCTCCTGGTATCATCAGAGAAAATTTGTGAAATACTTCATATTAACCTTTGCTATTACTGGTATAATCAAGATGTGGTTAGGGAAATTAAAGTTTTTTTTGGCATAAGGTTAAATGAAGGATTAAGCTTTTTGCATCATTACAGATTATGAGATGCATCTATGATATTACAGATTCAAATATTTCAGTTAATCAAGTTTCCATCTAGTGATAAACTGTCAATTGCAAATTGTGAAAATTGCTTATGGTTCTCTGATGTTCCATGATGCGAAAATTGGTTATCTTCAATTAAATGCAAATTGATTATGTCCTCTTATTAGCATTATTTGATCTGTGCTTCTGAGGATTGTATAATGCATTGTGGGATAAATTGTGAACTCTTTTCATGAATGATGGATTGATTCAAATTGGGCCAGCTGGTGTTCTGCATGCATACGTTAACTGAAGTACTATGTTGCCAAAGCAACCTCTATTATGTAGGTTAATATATTCTGAACATCTAGGCATTTTTTTTATTTGTATGTATAATTCATGCATCTATTGACTGGCCCAAAGGAAAGTCAATATTTGGCCGAATTATATATGCAAATGTGGTAATAAATATGTAATAGTTATCAAGTTTTCATGTGAACAATAAGTCGAACCAAAGTAAGGCATATTGTTTGACAGGATTTATTGTTAGTATTTGTTTGCTACATCAAGGTTACCACTTACAAGTTAATATTTCGTCCAAAGACTAAATATTAATGGGCGCTAGGTATCTTACGTGATGATATATACCAAATTTTGAATCAAGCCTTAAGTACTTTATTCATGTCATGATGTGAGTATTTATTCCATTATTTCAGCTGCAAATCCTGCTTCCAATATTTCTACTAGCATCAATTCCATACCTATGCTTACTGGTGCAAACTTTAAAGAATGGAAAGAGAACATTTTAATTGTTCTTTGGGTAATAGATCTAGACCTTGCACTTTGTAAAGAACAACCCGCTGCTCTTGTGGCTAACAGCTCTATTGAGGAAAAGGAGTCTGAGAAGTGGAATCATTCAAATCGCATGAGTCTAATAATCATGAGGCATCTTTGTTAGGAAGTTTTGGGATAGTACATCAAAGCAGAGCCACTCTGACTAAGAGTTTCCTTGACAGTCTTGAGCAAAGGTTTGCCAAAAACGAAATGGCTTAAATAAGTACGCTTTTAGCAAAAACTTATCTCAATGAAGTATAAGGGTAAAGGAAACATAAGAGAGTACATTATGAAAATGTCTCATCTTGTTTCAAAATTAAAGGCACTTAAGTTAGAGCTATATGAGGATTTGCTTGTGCATTTAATTTTGATATCCCTTCCTGCACACTTTAATCAGTTCAAGGTGAGCTATAACTGTCAAAAGGACAAATGGTCCCTTATTGAGCTCATCTCCTATTGTGTGCAAGAGGAGGATAGATGGTAATAAGATAGAGCAGAAAGTGTTCATTTGGTTATGACCCCTAAAGTAAAAAATAACAAGAGAAAGAGCAAAGAAGCTGCAGGTGTGCCATCCATAATGAAGAAACAAGGGCCTGAATTGGCTTGTTTCCTTTGTAAGAAGGATGGTCACGTAAAGAAGTATTGTACCAAATATCATGCTTGGCGTGCAAAGAAAGGTACAATTTTTGCTATGGTCAGCTATGAGGTTAACTTAACTTCTGTACCTGAATACACTTGGTAGTTAGACTCCGGTGCAACATCTAACATCAGTGTGTCAATAAAGGGTTGCCTGAACTGTCGAAAGCCAGGTGATGCTGAAAGATTCATCTATGTGGGCGATGGCAAGAAGGTGGAATTTAAGTGCTAATAGAGTTTCAGATGTCTTAGAACTGATACATACAAATATCTATGGTTCATTCCCTACGGCTTCTTGGAATGGCCAAAGGTATTTTATCACGTTCATAGACGACTTCTCGTGATATGGATATATTTATCTTATTCATGAGAAGTCACAGTCCCTGTATGCGTTCAAAAATTTTAAGGCTGAGGTGGAAAACCAACTTGGCAAAAGAATTAAGGCCGTTCGATCTGACAGTGGTGGAGAATACTATGGCAGAAATGACGGATCAGGTGAACAACGTCCAGAACCTTTTGCTAAATTCCTAGAGGAATGCGGGATTGTCTCTCAGTATACCATGCCAGGTTCTCCTAGCACGAACATTGTTGCTGAGGGATGAAACAGGCTCTTAAGGATATGGTGAGAAGTATGATCAGTCATTCTACCTTACCAGAGTCTCTCTGGGGAGAAGCATTGAAAACTGCAGCTTATTTACTCAATAGAGTACCAACTAAGGCGACTAACAAAACCCCATATGAACAATGGATAGGCAAAAAGCCTACCATCAGGTACGTACGTACGTGGGGATGTCCATCTGAGGCAAGGCCGTACAGGCCTAACGAAAGAAAATTGGACTCAAGAACTGTTAGTAGCTATTTTGTTGGTTATTCTGAAAGATCTAGGGGTTACAAATTCTATGATCCCACTACTAAGACATTTTTTTGAAACGGGAAATGCCCGGTTCTTTGAGGATGTTGAGTTTGAAGGAGGAGATATGGTTAGGAACATTAATTTTGAAGAAGTTTCTAAAGGGGATTTATTTCCTCTTCCTTTGGTTATTCCCAATAATGATCGGGATCAGGTTATTTTTACTCGGTATTATTGAGGAAAATACTATTCAAAATAATGTCCATGAGGTTCCTCCACAAAATGATGTTCCTACAGAAGAACAAACTCATCAACCTCAAGAACTAGTGCCATTAAGGAGATCCACTAGAGAAACAAGAAGAGCAATTTCTTATGATTATATTATCTTTCTTCAGGAGAATGAGGCTTGTAGTGAAATTTTGTGAGAAGGCCCTACAAAGCCTAAATTCAGTTAATTGGATCAATGCCATGAATGAAGAGTTAAAATCCATAAAGGACAATGACATTTGGGATCTTGTCCCGTTACCAGAAAGAAAGAAACCCATTGGTTGCAAAAAGATATTTAAGACCAAACGGGATTCGAAAGGCAATGTGGAAAGATATAAAGCTCGTTTTGTTGCTAAAGGATATACTCAAAAAGAAGGCATAGACTATAAAGAGACTTTCGAAGAAGTCTCTTTTAGGGTCATTATGGCACTTGTGGAACATTTTAATCTTGAGCTTCATCAGATGGATGTAAAAAAACAGCATTTCTAAATGGAAACATTGATGAGACGATTTATATGGAGCAACCAGAAAACTTTGTGGTCGGTGACCCGAAGCAAATGGTATGCAAATTAAAGAAATCCATCTATGGGCTCAAACAGGCTTCCCGGCAATGGTACCACAAATTTCATGAGGTTATTATCTCTTTTGGTTTTGAGGTAAATACAGTTGAGGATTGTGTGTATCATAAATTCAGTGGGAGTAAGTTCATATATTTGGTTCTGTATGTTGATAACATATTGCTTGCTTGTAACGATATAGGCATGTTGCATGAAACCAAGAGGTTTCTCACTAAAATTTTGAGATGAAGGATCTTGGTGATGCTTCTTTTGTATTAAGAATTCAAATATGTCGAGATCACTCTCAAGGTGTACTTGGATTATCACAAAAGAACTATATCGATAAGGTATTGCAAAGATTTGGCATGCAGAATTATAAACCTTTAGATACCCCTGTGGCCAAAAGTGAAAAAAAAATTCTAAAAATGATTTTGAGGCTAAGAAAATGCGAGCGGATATAGCATATTTTGTTGGAATGCTAGCGGTATTTAAGCGATCGAGATTGGATCATTAGGTCGCAGCAAAACAGGTGTTGCGGTATTTGCAAAAGACGAAGGATTTCATGCTCACATATAGGAAATCGGATCAGTTGGAGATCATTGGGTTTTCTGATTTCGATTTTGCTGGTTGCCAAGATACTCGCAAATCCACTTTAGGTTACATTTATCTGCTTGGTGGAGGTGTGGTTTCTTGGAAAAGTGCTAAGCAGTCACTCGTTGCTCCGTCCACAATGGCAGCTGAGTATGTTGCTTGCTATGAGGCTTCAAATCATGGGATTTGATTGCAAAACTTTGTCACAGAGCTGCGAATTTTGGATCAGGTCGATAGACCACTAAAGTTATATTGTGACAACAAGTCTGCAGTTATGTATTCTAATAACAACAGAAGCTTGTCAAAGTCTAAGCATATAGACATCAAGTTTACGTTGTGAAAGAAAGAATTGAGTGGTAAATTGTTAATTGAACATATAGTGCAGACTCCATGATTACGGATCCGTTCACTAAAGGCTTGACACCTAAAGTGTTCCACGAGCATGTTGCTCATATGGGTGTGGTTTCACTTATGGAATTCAGTTCAAGTGGGAGCTTGTAATTTTTTTTCTTATGCTCATGTGACAACATCAGTTTAGTATAAAGACCTTCAGTTATATTCTCTAGAGAAATAAAGTTTATGTTCTTTTACTCTGAATTCATGTCTTCTCGTTTGGTTCTGAGAAGATGTTTTGATCTCATAAGGTATAAAGTTGGACTAGTTGAAAATAAGCATGTTATGATCACATCTCATGTAATTTCTATGCTACACATCCATATTTGATCCATGTCGTTCTTTTATGTTGACATATGTGACCATTGATGGGTTTAGTTACACTTTAAAGTGACGAAGACCGCTTTGATCCTATGTTGATATAATTGATGGACCGGATTGTTTTAAAGATGCTCATAACATAGATAGCATTTTTAGAGCTCATAAAGTTTTGATATATATTTACTCATGTAGTCCAAGTGGGGGAATGTTGGATTAATTTCATTATGTGGACCCACGTGAGTTAAATAAATATCAGCTATCTATTTTGGTTGGCTCAAATATATAAAGTGGTCAAATATTTGTTAAGAGCCATAGTATCTATTAGGGTAAATATGGACTTGGATTTTAAATATGTGTAGAGGTCTATTTGGAATCTATCTCTAATTATGGGACGGGATATGATTCCATACCGAAGGCTATAAATAAGGATCGGGTCCTCCCAGCAGGGTATCTCATGTTGTACCACCTATCCCCATCAGTAGTTGGAGTTTGTGGCTTACCTTTTGCTGAGAAAGATCAAACCCTAGGTAGATAGAACAATTATTCATCTACTGTTTTAGATCAATTCTTCATCAGCAATGGCATAGTCATCAAGTGCGTTTCCGCGTTTACAGATTTATGGGTGTTGTAATTACCACATATGAGATCCTGTTAATTTCGTTGACCATCTGGTTTAGATCAATATCTATGTTCTAACAATGTTAACAATGAGCATCAAACGGGAAGTCGATCGTCATTGCTAGTTAATGACGCGACCAATTGAGCAGTTACGCTAGTGGCAACCAAATGAGGCCAGAGTTAAGTCTTCTTTTTTAAAATCCAAAAGGACCCCATTATTCCCTGCTTTCATTGCAAGCAACGATGAGATTGCCGTGGAGTTTTCAAGACCTGAAAAGTTGTATTGGATGAAAAGTCTCAACACAGCTCTATTATTACTGACAAATTGCGCAAAATAGCGGTTAGATTATTGCTAGGCTACCTGCGGCCCATGCGAACCGTACGTACGTCCAAGCTAGCTGCGACACGCCGATAATGCCAATTACCAAGGCAGTAACTAGTACTACGTAAATTTGCATTGCACACGCTTGGGGTTTTACCGTTACCATCTCCTCTATGGCTCTACCCCCACATATTTCCCATGTGGCTGTTAGAACTAAACCAAGAACTACTCATGATTTCCCGTGGAAGCTAACACGAAAAATACATACACGTACAGGAGCTAGACTGAAACAACTCAAAATTTTAGCAATTCATAATTTCTTGCAGTTTTGGTTCGAATTCGATTTCTTTCCCAATTTGACAACCCCAACCCGTTTTCCGCCTTCCATTTCGGGTCTCCCCATCTCCCTCACCCGGAAGCGCATTTTGCGCCGTGCGCTTCCCCTGTCTCCCTCCACCTCGCGCCATCCCCCCCTGCCCTTCCCGGCGCTGCCGTCAGCCGCAACAGTCGCCGCCACCTCACCGTGCCACCTCCCGCCCCACTCCAGTGAGGGAGCTAAGCCCCCGCGACACCGCCCACGTGAGCCCATGCCTCCACCTCCCCACTCTCGCCCGGCGTAGAACACTCCCGGCCGCCACCTCGCCGTCCACGCGCCGCACGCCCCGCTCATCTCCACTGCTCCCACCGCCTCCATTAGGCTATAAAAGCCCCACCTCGTGCTACTCCACCCTCATCACAAGCACCATCACACCCCCCCTACCCTCCTTTGTCCCTAAGGCTGGCCAATTCGAAGGAATCGCCGCCGCCTCTGCTTCTTCCCCGCCAAGCCGTATGAGGATTTCGCGCCCCCCCCCCACTTTCCTCTCCCATCCAGCACCCCAACACCACCACCTCCCCTCCCTGGCACCTTCCCCCACCACCTCTGGCCTCCACTCTGCCGGAGCTTCATCGGCACCGCCTTTTCCCTTCACCGCCGCCACCGCAACCCCTGCCCAAAACCCCAGCCCTCACAAAACCCTAGAGAAGGATGCACTTACCACAGTGAAGCTCCCCGCATCGCTCCCCTTCGCCGCCGACCCTCTCACCTCCCTCCGTCCGCTCGACAGCGCCGAAGAGGCACTCGACCTTCAGCCGAGCGTCTGAAAGGCCTTTAAGGCCAGGTCGTGTTGGGCCTTCGAGCCAAATAGGCTTGGTCCAGTGCTGTAGTTGCTACTGTTCATAGGCTACACTGTTCATCCATTTAAGCCAGATCACTGTGTATAAATCGAAAAAACCGGTTACTGTTTGTTTTCAGAAAAATGTTATTGTTCATCACCCGAAAACCTACTGTTCCTAATCTGAAATACAACGTTCATCAGCTGAAAAAGCAATCCTTGTTACTGTTCACTAATCCAGTTTTGTAGTTGAATAGTAAAACCAGTACTATTTATTATCTGACTTTATTCATCCCCAGACCTTAAATTGACATCTTACACTCTTTTCGACCGTTTTGAGCTCGTGAAACCAATTCTCAGCTCCGTTCAGCCCAATTAAGCACCAGATAAACCTCCACCCTCCCACACCACCTTCCGTTGTGTTTCTTTTCCAATTTTATTTACTTGCATGTTGTTCCCAGCTCATTCCTTGTTGAGCCAGATTTTATTTGGATTATTTTATTCTTTTTGCGTTAGGTCACGACTTCGACGACTAGACTCCAGAAGACGCCGGATAAGACTAGTATCTAGAAGACTGTGTGCAAGGAGGCAAGTCGCATTCATTGATCATTTTGAACCTATGTTTCATATATTTATTATTACTTTTATTATCATATTTTTGCTAATTACTTTAAATATTGAAATAATACTTTTGAATGCCATGATAAATAGATAAATCTTGTTACACCACATACAAACCCACCTAGTATTTTTAAGCCATATTCACCTTGACAAGTTCACATAAAATGATAACTATATAAATAGCTTTTATCACAAAAATGTGTTTATAAATTCTGAAAGCAGTATTGGATATTCGCCAATGGTTTTGGTGGAGAGTTGAGGGTCATGTCCAGGAAGTTGGACAACCCAATAGACTTGTGTTAAAAGTGAGTCAAAGGTGAGATCAAGCAGGTGGACAACCACGAGTTGGAGTTGGTCCATTTCCTCACTAGAGACAAGTAAGAACAAGAACCTTATGCCAATGTAACAGACACAGAAAATCGCTCAACCACAGGTGTGATCATTACTCCTTAGCTTAGTACACTGCTCTTCTAATTGAATATTTACAGGATGTCAACTGCTCTTGTGTGGTAGAGCAGAAGGAATTAGGGTGAGACAGAGTGGGTGCAGAGGCACACTCATTTGGTCTACACAACGGTATAGTCCTGTCAGCCTCAAAGTACGAATTCCAGTGTTGGCCGGTGGTTTTTCGAGGGCTGTATGGATTCTGAACCTACCGAGTAGAGGCTAAAAAGTTTTAGTAATGAAAAGGCTTTGTTATCTCAGCTCAGTCGCACGCTAACGTCTTGCGTGTATATGCTCTAACAGTACGAGCTTGAGGTATCTTATGCGTAAAGTTAGGCAACTCTGCAGAGTATATAATTAAAGGTATTCAAATACGCCGTGCTTTCGGTTAATGAAGCTGTGTTCATGGGTGATTCCAATACAAAGGCATAAGTAGAGTTTTTGATATGTTAAGTTGGTTCGTGCAAGTGTTGAGAACCCCCCAATATTATATTTATTATTGTTTTACTGTTTTAAGATAAACTACTTTAAACTCAAGGATGCATCCACATATGCCAGATATAGAAAGCCCTAACCATCCATTGAACTTCTTGTATGTAATTATTTAGCTTTTTCATGTGGCTTGTTGAGTAAGGTAGTAGTACTCATTCTTGTTATCTGCAAATCATCTACAGAAAAAACCTAGGGAAATGCAGAGGATCCTTGTGAACAGGATTTTGGTAGACCTCAAGACAACAATGATTACTGCTACTAGGTCTCGACCGAGCTCAAGCGTGCTTGCGGTTGGAAGTTCTTTTATCATGTATTATATTAACTTTGGGCTTAGATACCGTGTCGAGTTAAAGCGGTCATTAAGCCTTAATCTTGTATAATAAAAGTCTAGGTTTTGTTGTAATTGGAAGCTTGTTTGAAATGTTGCTCACTACTATAAAACAGGTCATAGTAGACGCCTCATCACAACGAACCGTCTGTGTTGTCTTATCACAGACGGTTCGTGATACGAACTGTCCGTGATATAACTTGAAATTTTCCCATGACTTGAAATTTTTCTTACTCTCTAATTTTACCATGGCTTGAATTTCAAGCCATGGTAAAATCCAAGTCATAGACGGTTCTTAATACAAACCGTCTGTGATGAGATACTTATCACAGACAGTTCGTATTAAGAACCGTCTGTGATGAGATACTTATCACAGACGGTTCGTGATACGAACCGTCTGTGATATGTCATCACAGACGGTTTTTGTATGAAATCGTCTGTGATTCGCAGCACGGGAGTTCGAAAAATTTTGAACGCATGCGCGGGAGGCAAAGTATTTTGGCGCTGTCCTTATATATTATAGCTACCCCAGCCTTGTCTTCCTCTCCCTCGGCCCCCTTGGGACCTCAGGCCAGCTCTCATCCTTCCTTCCCTCTTCCTTTGCTCCACTGGGTGTCGCCTCCTCTGGCCCGCAGGCCTCCGTCCCTTAACACAGCGCCACCACCCATCGCCGCCTTGCTCCACCCTCCGGCCCTCTTCTCCAGTCACCACCTCCAGCGTGCGCGCTACCCGGCTCAGTCCTCCCTCTGCTCCCCTCCTTCCCTTTTTTGTTTCATATTGAGTATTATTTATCTTTTGATGTTTTGCTGATTTTGATTTAAGCTTTTGAGATTGCTTGATGTGGTTTGTTCTATGCATGAAAAGCGGCTTATTGGTCGTGGGGTTCTTGGTGATCATGTATGCTGAGAGAGGTGGATGATGAAAAAGGGAGGAGGGAAGGAAGGATGAGAGCCGGCCGAAGGTCCCAAGGCGGCATTCCGATTATTACTGCTGGTGGAATTGCATATGGTCGTGGCTATGCTAGATGGCCTGGTGTGCTACACAATATGTGCTAGTGGGTTCTTAGTGATCATGTTTGGGTGTGCTAGATGGCCTCGTGCTCCACAATGTGTGTTGGAAACACCGTTCTATGTAGAATGGAAACAACGTATGCCGTTTTTTTTTTTGCAATACAAAAAACTATCACAAACGGTTCTGAACAAGAATAAATGCGTGATTATCACGCACACATAAAATGAGACGGTTCACAAAGCGTCTATGATGACGATTTAGAACCAAATCTGTGATGACGTTTTGTGTAGTAGTGGCTACTTTGCAACTGCACATCCTGGGCGGTTGTGGAGAGTTTAACGGACCCAAAATCAGGGCCGTTACATAGACAGGAGTACACGGAGAGAGCACACACTTCTATTCTCTTGCACTACTCAGCTCTAAGAAGATGAATACAGGGAACACTACTTGGAGACTCCTAACACAACTTGCATCTTTCTTTCTGTTCCTATTCAACTTGCTTAACTGATTGCATGTGCTAATATTTAAAACACACATGCACACACGAGCTAGTCATCCCGTTCCACAACATGCGCTACTAGCCACAAGAACAGGGCCACCACGACTAGCTAGCTTAGCGCCTAAACTAATGCATCTGCATGCAACTATCCATAACAACTCACGGTCTATGACCATCTATGACCAATGCAAGCATGCAAAGCTGGACCGCTTCCTACTCCAGGACGTGCACCAAGACTCGCGAGCACCGCCTAGCACGTCCCCCTCTACATGCATACTCATAAACTTAAAACACGTGACTCACCTAATACATGCGACACTCGTACGTGAACATACTAAAGAGTAAATTATTGAATAAGCAATGAGATTAACTAACAATCACCCTCTTAATCTTGTTGCTTAGAGCAACGTTGGTTCATCGTTGGCATCCGTCTCGATGAGATGCGCCTGCTCCTCCTTCTTCTTGCGGCATTTGGAAGCAAAATGCCCATGGTCGCTGCAATTGTAGCATCTCACTTTAGCCTTGTCGAATTTATGATTCCCACGGCTTCGGCCGCCATCGGAATCGCCACCTTCGCGCTTCGACGATCGGGCCTCCCACTCGACCCATGTGAGGAGAAGGTGTTCATCGTTTCCTTTCGCACCACGCCCACGATAGCATTCTTCATGGGTCTTCAGGGATCTAATCACCTCTTCCATCGCCTTCAAGTCACCAAATTCCTCAATGGTAGAGGCAATTTGGATGAAGTTCAGAGAGACTGGTCGCAACATCTTCTTGACGATGTACTCTTCTTCTATTCTCTCACCGAGGCTACGCATTTTATTGACGAGTGTAATGACTTTAGCGGCAAAGTCATCAATGACCTCGTCATCCTCCATGCGTAAGCCTTCAAATTCCCATCTCATAGATTGGGCTTTCACCTCCTTGACTCGTGCAGCACCGAGATGCATGGTTATGAGTGTGTTCCATGCATCTTTCACTGTTACTACTATAAAATAGCTAACATTGGACGCCTCATCACAGACGGTTGATCAAAACCGTCAGTATTAAATACATCATGGACGGTTTTGGTTTAGCGACCATCTGTGTTACTAGCTATGCTGAAAACTGTCTGTGAAGAGGAATATCACAGACGGTTCATGTTAAAAACCGTCTGTGAAGTATCACAGACGATTCTAAACAAGAACTGTTTATGATATTACTAAATATTACAAACGATTTTTTTTCTTAAAACCGTCTGTGATTCTTCCCGTCTGTGATAATTAACTCATTATAGACTGTTTGTATTAAAAATTGTCTATGATAATTTTACTTATTGCAGACCTGACCCTTTGTACAAATCTGTCTTAAATTCCAGATCTATTCTCACAGCAGGCTGCTGCTTTGAGGAGGTGGGGCTTTGAGGCTATTTGATGAAAGTAGACCGCAGAGGAGGTGGGAAGATTATTTACATCTAGCTGGTATTAGCTCACTATCCTAATCCAAACACCTTATCTATTCTTACATTATTTTAAAGGAATTTTTCTTATTAGCTTACTATCCTAATCTAAACACCTTCTCTCTATTAGTTCACTCTTTTAAGGGAAGAGTGATTGTAGATCCATTTGTTCTTGACTATCTATAGTTAGTAGTTTGTTCCTAATTGCATTATATTCTAGATCTAGCTTGGTAAAGGGAGCATTGAAGATGGTTTAGATCTAGCTTGATGTATAGAGAATGTTATTTACATCTAGCATGGTTTAGGGTTTAGCCAATTTATAGTCTATTTCTACTTAATTCAATTTAATTAATTCTTACTACATATAGCTATTTTTGATCATATATATAGTATACTAATTAATTAATTCAATATTTAACACTAAATTATTATATGTGTAGCGTAGTTGGACCGAAGCTGGATGTACGCTGAGAATCGTGTGAGTGAAGAGTATATTAATGGCATATCTGTTTTTACAAGAACTGCCGGGGAGGATATGTTGAATAAGGGGTAAAATATATGTATTGTCCATACATTGGCTACGAGAATCTGGAGATGTTTAAGAACCGAGCGCAGATCGAAACACAATTGATTCGAAGGGGTTTCAAAAAGGGGGTATACACGTTGGACCAGTCACGGTGAAGAGCAGATTATACATGAAGGTAGTAATAATAACATCGCCGACGAAGTCAACGATATGCTATCAGATGATGTCGATTGTGGTTCCAATTTGGATAGGCTGCACGATGATAATCTGGATGAGATACTTCAGATGCAAAAGGGAACTGTGATGAGAGAGAGTATGTTAAATTCTGGGGCTTGATGGATGATTCGGAGAAACCTTTGTTCACGTGCTGCAAATCGAAGTACACAAGGTTGTCATCCGTGCTTGAACTGTTGAACTCTTCCTTCTCGTTGGATGTAGATCTGAGATGAGATTCTTGCCTTCCTTGTGCTTATACCTTGCTACATTATTCCCTTGTATCAATGCACATCTTTTGTTTGTGATATCTCGTCATAGCTCTACAAAATGTTTGATTCTAAGGTTCAGGTTCCACTAGCCACGATCTGACCGACACGCACCATGCGATCAATATGCCATGCGGTCTGACCAGCATGTGTTGCGCGGTCTAATCGCCCCTGCCAGAACTTTGCACTCTCGATTCTATTTCATTCTCTTTCGCTAATTCTCTGTATCGTTTCTCTCCAGTCATCATGATAAGGACAAAGACCGCCGGCCATCTCGGGGCCTCTTCTTCCCGTTCTCGTCAGCCCCGGCAAGCCACTCGCCATCCTCCTGTCGATCACAGCGACTCCGATAGTGCCGAGGAGCTTTGTCAGTCCTCCCTGTCTCCTCTCGTCAGTGTCCGCGATGATCATGACATTGATGAAGATTACGAGGATGATGATCCAACTCAGTCTTTTGAGAAAGTACCTTGAGTTGACCTTAGATCCATAAAAAACAAGGACTTCATGATTCTTAGGCATAAGAATTAGTATGAGATGCCTAGAAATGTCACGGATGAGTGGTTCCACACGTTATTCTAAGAGGATGCCTATCATCAGATGTTTGTGCACAAGAAGTTTGCTATTCACAAGTATGTCAATTGGACCTATCTCAATCAGCAAACTCGGTATGAAGGACTGTATTCCCGGTTTCGTGCAGTCGGCTTGGATGGTATTGTTAGTTTGAAGTGCAACTTTCATGAAGACATCATCAAATAGTTCTATGCAACCATCCATATTGCATCCAACCTTTCCACTCTTTCTTGGATGACCGGTTCAGTGCACTATTCGGCCACCAAGCGCCATTTTGAGGAAGCTCTCAACTTGCCCCAGCGCGACTATGTCGAGATTCATCTTGAGCCCGCTCTTCAGAATCTGAAGCAAGTTCAGTACTATGATCAAGCTTATGATGGTTTTGTCACTGGGGAAGGTAGTCGGGCTTCCCCCTCTTCCAAGTGTTATCAACAGGATCATAAGAGCCACCATTTTACCGAGGAGTGGCAATAATGATGCAATTCGAGGACATGCTTGGAATGTGATTGACTTTGTCATGAAAGGCAAGAAGTTTGATGTGATGCATCTGATATTGACCGAGCTTGCATCATGCAAAGGGGATTTGGGAAAGCGGATGTATTTTGCTCCTTTTATCATGAAGCTCATCCTCCGTGTCACTGACTACAATGGTGCTCTTCCTTTTCCTCACAAGCAATACAAGCATGAAGGTGACCATCAGAGGGACTTGAGGAACTGGCATTTGGAAAGGCAACCCCATCAGCCTGTTGATGATGATCAAGAGAAGCCACCTCAAGGGCCACAACACGCTCCACAGCAACATGGTGGAGTTGATCCCCTTTTCTTGGATGCTTTGCATTCCGTGATCACCACCATTGTTTCTCACATTGACACCATGGATCGTCAACTTGAGGCCATAGATCATCGCATGGACGCCATGGATTGCCGTTTTGAGGCCATCGATACTCGCTTTGATGCCCTTGATCAAAACAACATTGAAGTGAATCAATGTTTTGATCAGCTTTATGGATGGGTGTCTAAGGTGCAGTCAGTTCAAGGGCAAATTTTGACCAACATTTCAAATGTGAACAGCAGGGTGTCTTTAGTTGAGTAGACTGTCACTTATTCTCGTTGTCGCTGTATCGATCCTTCTCCTTCAGACCCTTCTTCTTCGGCGGGCGCCCCTCCTTCCTCTTAGGCTTCGTTGTTGGCTTTTGGTACTTGATGCCAAAGGGGGAGAAGAACGCTTCTTTACTACTATCTACTACTTTTATTATGTTGGACTTTGTGATTTGTAATAGGATAGAGGATAATCTTACTACCTTTTACTATTGTAATAGGATAGAGGATAAGCTTATAGAACCTCGTTACTTTTATCGTCTGGATGCTTTTGGACTATTGAAATATTTTCTATATTTTCTATCTTGTGATTGTGACTATGAGATTGCTTGAATTGATAATTTTGATGATCATATTATTGTTGTTTCTCGAATCCAAAATATAGAGGAAACTCTGTCGATTTTTTTTAAGTCCTCATATGTGCATGAATTTCACCCCTTGATTTTGTGCACATCTTCAGGGGGAGTTTCTCCTATATTTTGTGGTTTAGTTAGCGTTTGGTCATATTTACTTTCTTTATCCTATTCAAGACAAATGCTATCTAAACATATCCTAGAATATGCAACTTGTCTGGTACTTGTTGTATATTCAAATCATTTTATTCTATCTCCTTGTTTGAGGTTGTCATCAATTACCAAAAAGTGAGAGATTGAAGAATATAAGCCCTATTTTAGTGTTTTAGTAATTAACGACAACCGTCATTTGTGGACAACATGTTTGTTCAAGTGATTGAAACGGTTAGTTTCGGATAAAGATAAAGAGCACAAAAGGCACTCAAAGATTAGATATCAAGATCATCTAGCTCAAGGCAAAGCTTTCTAGTTGTATAGGATCTTTTCATAGTTTTACCGGTCTAGGAGTTTGAAGGTTAAAAGATCTGATTGCTAGTGTAGGTAGACGTACTATAAAGAGGGATCAATAACTAGTAGCTTGATAGCAAAGTGTGCCACAATACTCAAACTCACTTGGCTGCATCTTTGAGTTCTTAGTGATCTCACGACCATAAAATTTATATCCTTTATTTCTTGGCCGGACTGACTGCAATAGGATGTCCAAACTGACCGAACATTCGAATCGTCGAAGCGGTCAGCTTTTTCCAGAGAGCTCCCTTTTCTTTATTTTGCTGGCTGAACTGACCGCAAGGGAAAACCCGGACTGACCGGACCCCCAGTCTGAGTCGGACGGTCAGCTATTTCCAGAGCGACTCTTTTTGGCTTCATCCCTTCTCTATTTTGTTATCCGATTGACCACAGTTGGAGGGCCGGACTGACCAAACCTCTGGTTCCTTGATGTGGTCAGCTTCTTTCAAAGAGGAATGTTTTTTGCAACTTGCTACTAATTTCTTCACGCATGACTATTCGTGTTCCTCTAACCCGTTCACCTTTTCAATCGTATCCATAGACAATAGCTTGAACAAAACTACGTAGTGATAAGAAGGTACAAAGTGTCGTACTATGATACTGTGTTGAGATTTGAAACATGAAACACACATGAAACTTACTGAAACCTTGGATTCTGAAATTTTATACTTGTTAAAACTTACAAAAACATGACATGTTTTAAACTTGAAATTAGTTGAAACTTGCTAAAACATAGTATTTTGAAACTTGAAATTTATTGAAACTAGGATCTTGAACTTGAAACTTTTAAAACTTACTAAAACCTACTGAAACTTGGAACTTAAAACTCCTTGAAACTTGCTGAAACCTGAAAATCAAAGTATCCTCCCACTTTTTTTTTGTTTGCCCCATCCCTCCGCTTGGCCCTCTGAATTCTGAAACAACCAAGCATCATCTCTCGGCAAAGATTGTGCATGAAATGGACAAAACTGGGCTGATGGAGGCAACCAATCACCGAGCCCCCCCTTTAGTTTGTACTCCCTACTTTGTGTAGTACCTATCATCACCACTAATTAGCGTTTTGTGCGTACAAACATGTACACTGTGGCCTGAGAAGTTGACCAGTTAATGGAATTAGATGTCCTCAAACTTGCATAGATCATCTAAGAAAGCAAGCTTGTATAGTTGTATTCTTTTCAACTAATCCATACATGTTATACCATTTAAACTGGTCCTGCGTGCACGAACGAACAGGATAGTCAGAGTACAGGCTCGCAATAGTCCGATTGGTTATTTCCGCAATAACTTCCAAGTTTATCCAGGCAATCCAAGGCATCCAGTTTTGATGGACTGCAATTTCAGGCTCCTATCAGAGGCGGGCAGAGCAGGAAAATCGCAAGTAGGAACAAACCGAAGAAGATGGCCTTCCTTTGGATGGCGGTGGGCACTTGCCTCCTCGATCAGTCCAGAATTTGCTTGCCTTCACGTGCAGCACCTGCCCATGCTCCATCTGCTCCGCCGTTGCCACATTAGCAGCTGTTTTAGGAGCGGAAGCACGAGTGGAAAGTGAGTAGAACAAAAGACCGAGCCACTGGCATGTAGGCCCTCAACAAGTACACATAACAGGGGGCAAAAGTACCATCAGATGAGCATTCGGATTAATATGATATATGGAAAATGGCACTCTTTTCATCAGAATGAGTGACCACGGGCAAAAATTTGCAAATATGGGTAGCACACACTTCAGTGTCACAAGATGGCATTATATTATGTTTACAGAGAGTAATATTTGCGGTTGGCATTCCAGAATTCCATGTGCACAGCAATCATTGTATAGATCAATTATCATGTCAAAATGCAGCAAGGGAATCAAAATAGTTAACAAGCAGAAGCTTAAACCAAATCCTTTAAAGGATCCCTACATATAAGCACAGATGGCAACAGTTAGCTGCTTGCAAAGACTGTTACAGCACAAATATAGTTCTATCACACCAATACTGTTCCTACCACCAAAGGATTGTTTTAGGGTTCAAACGCTCTGCATATGAAAACTAAAGAATACAACAAAGCTTTAATGTGTAGTCTCTACAGCAAAATACAGGCAGGCTCAGCGACTAAAATTACACAGTTGTCCTCGGCTCGACTTAATTCAACAAAATCGAAAATGTTTTGATGCCGCTGATTAGGTAACCCAAGATAAATGCCAAACTTCTAGGAGATGTGAGGGATGTGTGCTTATTGTATCCTAGAAAAAACTCATGTGAGTTGGTGCTCATTTTCCGTACGGATGGTACCTGCTAGAACCCCGACCTCCTGCACCCCCACCACCAGCACCTCCTGCTCCCCCATAACTACCATATCCTCCGGCACCATAGCCACCCGGGGCGCCACCATAGGCACCACCTCCATATGCGCCACCTCCGTAGGCACCCGCTCCATAGGCACCACCACCATATGCCCCATATGCACCATAAGCCCCTCCGTACATGGAGCCACCATAGCCACCACCAAAACCAGACCCAAATCCAGCATTGCCTCCATAGCCATACCCTCTACCATAACCATATGCTGTACTATCGTAATAACCTCCCGGAGCAGATCGATAACCAGCACCATGCCCATAGCCACCACCACTGCCACTGCCACCACCGCTGCTGCCACCACCACCAGCTCCTCCACTACGATGAGAACTGCGGTAACCACCACCCCCATGACTAGATCTCCCATTACTACTGTGATCGCCCCCATGTTTCTTTGGCTCAGCCTTCTTTATTTCAACCTGAAAAAAAAATACTCCAAAAGTCAATATCAAGCTATTACTTCAACTTGAGAATACAATAAACAATCTTCTGTTGATGGGAAGAAACATCTGAGATTAGTTTCAAATCTATTTGACTTGGCAAGAAAATGCAATTAATGCATAAAATCTCTAAACATTTGGACATATGCGACATAGTGACTGCAATCACACGAAAAAAAATCCACAAAAACAGCAACTGCTTTTATTAGAAGGGTTCCCAAGCTCCAACCACAATTTGGAATCAACTGTTGTAACTGCAAAAATTGGGTGCAGATCAGGCCCTCAGCTCCTCATTTGCTTTAGAATTTCAGTAGTTTTCTTTTCTATGTAGCATATGAGCATTTCTCAGTTTAATAATATTTTCCTTTTATGTTTGTTCCTAAGTCCGTAAATGACGCTTGATGGCATGTTAATCAAAGTCCGTAACTGCTACAGAAAGTTTGCAAACAATAAAAGAAGGTTCTGACCTGCTTCCCACCAAGATCACGCATTCTTCCCTCTGATACAACCCTTTCGACAGAATCCTCACTTTCGAAAGTGACAAAACCAAACCCTCTTGAACGCCCAGTGCTATGATCAAGCATTATCTGATGTTCAACCACCTTACCATACGAGGAAAAGTGATCCTTCAACTCATCTGAAATTTCATACCTCCTCAGTTTTCATCATAAATGAAATAGTTCAAGATTACTTATTTGTAACTAATAGTAACCTTCAGTTAGTGCTGCCGGTAGCCCACCAACAAAAATCTTTCTTGTCTTGGGGCCGTCTTTCGATGACATTTCTTCCCTCGGGACTGTCCTTTTGACCTCAACCTGAATAGATCATAAGTTGAGAGAGATAGAGAGAAGCTAAACTTTAATTCAATTGTGCAACTTTACAAAAGGGGGTAAACTGTATAATGAGGTCCCACACGATGGCCAATCTAAATTTAGATATCCTACCGTTCTTCCATCTATAACGTGATCATCCTCCAAAACCTTGTCTATGACAGATGGATCAGAAAATGTAACAAACCCAAATCCACGAGGCATCTTAGTATGCTTGTCCTTCATAATTACAGAATCAGTTATTGCCCCATACTTCTCAAAATGCTTGGAGAATGTTTCTACATACAAACAAATAAACCATACAGATTTGTCAATTGGGAAAATAAGGATTAATTGGATTGCAAAGAGAAATAGAACTGGCAAACCACATAGTATTTAAGAAATACCGCAGTGAGTTGGTGGTAAGTTAGGATGGAAATATTTCACACAAGGGCGGCCAGCATAGCAACCTCCATTCAGAAACCAAGAACATCAATAGACACACAAATGCAATACTACAAGTAATCCACTCCCCAAAACTCATGATATCATGCCTACTTTCATAATTTTATTTATGCAGAAATCATTCGAATCTTGTCACATGAACCAAATACTGTGTAAGTATTCCAGCATTCGAAGGAGCGCATCGTCATGTGCAACTTATGCATTGCTAATTTACTAATATCCTTGTTATTACTTTGATATTAAATAAGTGAATTAGGGCACTGTATTCCACAACAGAGAAATTGTCATTTGACAATCCACCAGACTGAACATTCCTAAAAAAAATTAAGAACTACAAGGCATGGAAAAGATGAAACAGCTCCTTTCTTGCTCGTGTACCTTTTATCCAAATAAAAATAGAAAGTGCAGTAAAATGTGCAGTAAGAACTCACCGACGGATGCAGAAAGATACAGTTATACAAGTACGCTGATATGCATATTTGTTGTACTTATGTTTAATTACCCCAAAATCTTATCTTGAATGCTAAAGTTAAAATTTGATAAAAATAGCCACTGCATGATTCAGTAATTTGTTATTAAAAAGAAATGTGATTGGTAATTGTTATGCTTAATAAGCCCCTCAAGCAAAGTCATCAAGTTGATATGTAGGGCAAAAAAACTTGAATAACAGATTTTTCTGTTTGGATGAGATATTTGAGACAAAATACCCTAACCAAATCATACACAAAATGAGCTAAACAGTGCAAAACATAAAACAGTTTTAGTTTTGGCAGAAGTTAAAAATTACACAAGATTGACCAAAAAAAAACATGGATGCACAATTGCACACATACCATCCTTCATACCCATTACAGCAGTAATTCGCGCAACCTACGAAATTACCGCACTTACAAGCAGAAACAATCACAAAACACATGAATATGATCGATCTATCTTACCCAAAATCATCAAACAACAAAATAGGACTTGCTCGCTCTACAACAAAATAGGACTTGCTCGCTCTACAACAAAATAGGACTTGCTCGCTCTACAACAAAATAGGACTTGCTCGCTCTTGGATGCCTTAACATTTACTCACTGTTGAACAGGTCATATAAATTGTTACAACAGTGCATTCACCAAAACATTACTATTCACAATGAAAATGCCATATTAGATCCTAGCTACTGCTATGTTAATGCTATGTCATGTTTGCACTCATTTCCGTTTTTTAACACTTTCTAACAACAAGCTGCATCCCATCTCACAACAACCGCAACATTTAGTTTGACGTTTGAACTAATGTAACAGTACCCCTAGACAACGGAAATTATCAGTAGAAAACAAAGCAATAATCATCTTTCACCTTCAGTCGTCTCCCAAGCAACGCCTCCAACGAAAATCTTCCTGCAAAAACCACAGGTATAAGCCCCCAGCCTTCATCCAATCCAAAAGCAAACACATAACCCTAGAGCCCAAATCGCTTACCCCGACGAGTCACCGGCCGCCGCGGCCCGCCCATCCTCCCCGCCGGCGTCACCATAGCCGACGCCATCGCCCCCATCTCGGCCTCCCCGCCTCCCCGGGTGGCCCTCCTCCTCGTCGACCTCCTCCACTTCCTCCACCTCCTCCTCCTCCTCGTACCCGTTGATGGCGTGCTGGTTGTCCTCCGGGTACCCCGCCATGCCACCAGCTTGCAGCCGCCTGCAGCAAACACCGGATTCTGAGCAACCACGCGAAGCGGCGAAACCCTAGGTGGCGGCCGAGGAGAGGGCGCGAGGGGCAGGCAGATTACCTCGGAATCGGAGCAATCGGATGGTAGGGTTTGGGGGTGGAGCAAGCAAACCCTAGGAGCGCTGCTTCGGGTGCGGGTTGAGAGAGAGATCGAAGGGTACAGGCCTACAGGGTGAGGGGATGGATGTAGGCGGCGGCGGAGGTTGAGTCCAACGCGCAAACACCTCGGGTTGCCCATATCTCTCTTTCCACGTCTCCACTTTTGCGAAAAGCACCTTGCATTTTTTGATATTTCCTTGAGGTCCCGTTTCGACAGACGTCGCTTGTGGGATCGTCATCGTGCGATCGGGACCGAACCCGCCATTCGCTCCGCCCGAGTGGGTGTGGCGCCGTCCAATCGCATGTTCTCGATGAATGGCCCCAAACCCTAGCCCTTCCCGCACAGACACTCCTCCGCCGCCCGTCCCGTCCCGCGCGTCGTCCTCGCCTCGCCTCCTCCCCTTCGCCCGCGCCGCCTCCGCTATCCCCTTCTCTTCTTCACCCACGCCGCCCTCGCCACCCCCTCCCCTTCCCTTTGCCCAGGCCGCCCCCAACCGCTCCGAAGCCGTCGCCCCCTCCTCCCCTTTACCCACGCTGCCCCCACCGTCCCTCCTCCCCTAGTTGTGTCCTCCTCCTCTACCAATCCCCTTGCAGAGGTCGTCGCTTCATCCCCTCGCTCTCGCCCCCGCGTCGCCCTCGCCCTTGCAGTTTCTCTGAATGAGGAAACAGGTTTTGGACAACCGTTGTTCGGTTTGGGGACGGTTTTTTTTTATGTTGTCGTGGTTCCCTGCCCATATCTATGTCGTTCCAGTGGGGCTACACCAGTCTCGACACTATTAGGGTGAGGGATTCTTTTTCGGGGGTTTGGTTTTGGGTGGATTGGGTAAGCTATTGGTCGCGCGGACGGGTGTGATATGGTGTCTATCTTGTTGAAATTTGGTTAATTTGTATCGGTTGCTTTCATCCACCGACACAAACTCTATGTTCGAAGCCTTGGATCTGCATCTGTTGATGACATAGGTTCTTTTCTGGAGTTGTCTTTGACGCAGTTCGTCTGTATCATTTTACTTTCCATAGCCCAGCATTATACAATTGTTTGCTACAAATACTGTCGTGTCTAGATGAATATAGCAGTAGAGTTTCATTTTCTTTGTTTTGTTCCTTTTAGCATCACCGTAGATTGCAACGTTGTTGCAGTGTACACGCTTATCTAAATTTTACAAAAAAATCCGTTTGGCGCAGAAAAGTTTTTTGGGTATAGATTGATATGACTGACACATTTTTCTAACGGAATCAGTTGAGTTATAGGCACTAGGACAGAATCGATTGAGTTTTCTAATGGAATTATTGTAAAACTTTGCAAATTATAGATATGTGCTTGTAAAACTTCATGGAATGGGATATGGCGAGGTAGCCATGCCTGTGAGGCATCAACGCTCCAATTCTCAAGCAGTGGGCAGCTCTCTCCCGACCGAAGGGCAATACTCTGAAATTCGTAGAATTCCTGTAACATCCCAAATTTCCAGAGTTTTTGAAGATTTTTAAAAATAAAAATAGCCATTCGATTTTGTTAATTACTTAAGCTTAACTTGGAGATTTTTGGAAATTCAGAGATTTAATATGAATAAATCCAACTTCAACTAATCAGGTTGGTTTTGAGTTTGTTGGAGTCTTTGGTTTGGTTTTCCCTTTTTCCCCCCACTCAACCCACGCGACCGAGTGTTCCTCCCTTCGTAAACCGTTCGATATGAATCGAACGGCCCAGCCTCCTTTGTACGTTCGGCGGTTCAAACGATCTTTTCTTTGTGAGCCCTCCGATCGTGTTAGAACGGCTCGATCGTGTTTTGCATTCGACGGTCCGAACGTCCTAACCTTTGTGGATTGTACGATCTGAATCAGACGGCTCCCTCCGCTCCGCCTCTCTAAATCTTTTGGTCTCGACCAGTCTAACTTCGGCCACCTCTTTGTTGTTCAGGAACCCCCCTGAACTGTTGACCGTTCAGGACCTCCCCCGGGACATCCTCTTCCGTTTGATCTCATCCTTTGGATCTCCTCCGTCGGATCTCATCCCTTGGCCCTTCTCCTCATGACCTCCTCTAGAGCGCCTACGTCGACCCATCTGGACCACTCAAGACCACCTCCTTGTCCTCAGGACCTCCTCCTTCCTTTGGACCTCCTTCTCCTCAAGACCTCCTCCTTCCTTTGGACCTCCTTGTCCTCAGGACCCCCTCCTCCTCAAGACCTCCCCATCCTCAGGACCTCCTCCTCCTCCTCCAAAGACCACCCTTTGGGTCAAGACCACCCTGGTCTTTTTTGCAAAGGCCACCCTTCCCTTGGGTCACGACCACCCCTTAGTTTTTTTTGCAAAGACCATGCTCTCGGTCGTTTTGCAAATACCACCCTCCGGTGAAGACCACCCTTCCCTTTGGGTCACGACCACCCCCTGGTCTTTTTGCGAAGACCACCCTCTCAGTCTTTTTACAAAGACCACCCTTTTGGTGCAGCCACTCCTTTGGTTGGACCCCACTCCTGAGTTTTGGCTAGCTCCACCTGGGAGGCCCTGCTCACTTTCTTCTTTCTCCTGTTGTGTCTCTGCTGCAGTGAAAGTTTTCACGCATTAAATGTTGTTGTATCGCATTAAATGTTATCACTTCTGCAGTAGTTGTTTCCCTCTTTGGTCTCCTCCCTTACCGGCCCCAATCCTCTCCCTCACTTGCCCCCGTCGCGTGCATTAAATGCGGTGTCCCCCATTGCTTGCCACCCGCTCCTTCCTCAGGACCTCCTCGTGCCTATATAAAGCATCAGGGAGCTCTCCTACCTCTTTTGTTGTCCTTGTGCTTTAGACCTCCCTCCACGAGCTCATCCTCCTTAGTTCAAGCTCTTCTTGAGTGGTTCAAACTCCTTTCTCCGTTTATTCTCTGTAACCTTTCTTTTAGCTCTAATTTAGTGAGTTCTTTGGTCTTTATTTGGTGTTGCTTTATTTATTCGCTCTTCTCATACGTGTAGATTTCGGCTACTCTGAAGAGTTTGTGGATCTAACGACCTCCGTCGAAGACTCGCAACTCTACAACGAAGGCAAATCATAGACCATTGATTATGTTGAACCCATGTTGCAAAAGGTATATTGTTTTATCATACACATGCATGGCTAGTTGTATAAAAGTGGTTTTTAGGAGTAGTTAAACAACCTCTTGACAGTATGACTCATTGGAAAATTGAGAACCACATATTGACATTTATCTTTGGACATCCGTAGGATGGGTTATTTAGTTGGACATTGTTGAATACTAACCTGGGCGTGTATTATGCTTAGTCCTGCTTTAGCTTGCATTGGTCTCGTTTTCTCATGACTCAATAATATTAAACTTGACTGAATAAGCTATGGAACTGTGGCAACGCCACTGTTGTTAAAAGTTGTTGTGCCAGGACTAGGGTGGTCCTTTGGCTGGGTTGAACCCAAAATGTTTTATGCTCGGGCGAGTGGTAGGAAGTGAGTGTGGGTGCGTAAGCACAATGGGATGTGGATAGTCTCGCCTGAGCAGCCAACTAAGGACTTAACCTTGTGCCATTGATCTGGGCCATTATCGTGCAACCACATATCCAGGATGGGGTGGATCTGGCCAACTAATTAGCGATGTTCTGATTTCGGATCTATTTGGGTGGTTGAATCGGCGCAAGAGGGGGCCCAGAATGGCGAAACCTTAGCGGGACAGAACTGAGTCAGGACAGACCTTTGTAAAGGCCTTGGCATATGCTCTAAACCGCTTACCTAAGGCAGTGAGCGGGGGTACCGACGGGTGCTCGACCAGCTAGAGAAAATTCATGTCATGTGGGTAAAGTTGTACACCTCTGTAGAGTGTAAAATCTATTCGAATAACCATGTCCTCGATTATGGATATGCCCAGAGATTTCATTCAAGGGGTAGACTTTTCTCAAAAAGAGTGGTCGTGGTTGTTTGCGAGTAGCGACTTGGATGTGGGAGACATCCTGGTCGTGGGAGTGGTCCTGGTTGTTGGTGTGACCCGGCCTTTTGGGAGTGGTCATAGGAGTGAGCAGGGAGCTCACGACCTTCTTCAAAGAACTGTTACTTATGTATTACTTTTTCAACTTGAGCTTTGCAATCTACTTGTTGTATTCACTATCAAAATTGCTTTTCTGCAAGCTAACCCTATAGCCATCCTTTGCCAAGCTTTGAATGAATATTATTGCATATATTTCCCTATGACTTGCGAGTACATTCAAAAGTACTCACAATTTGATCCTCTGGTTGATCGATGCGAAGACCTCCTAGGAGTTTCGAGTTCTTTGAAGAGAAGTTCCTTGAAGACCATACGTGCTAGGGGACGTTCCTCCACTCGATAGCCTGTGGGCATATCGAATGGTATCTACGATGTCTTTTGTTATCCGCTGCAAGTGTTCTTTTGTTGTAAGCCCTGCGTGGCAACTTTGTTACAATCTTGACCGTAAGGTCTTTTGTTAATAATATTAATTTGTCTGCTTCATCTTTAAGTTTGTTGTATGGTTATGATCACACTAATGTTGATCTGTGTGAGCTAGCATCTGATCTTGGGACTAGCTCGGTATGCACAGAGGGTCCTGGGGTTGTTCTACTCGACGATCCGACAGCGGTGGTATCAGAGACATATCGGCTGTAGGACGCACCCTCAGTTAGCATGGTCGTCTAGACAGAGTCTCAAAACTTATTTTCTAAATCAAACCAATTGATTAACTTGAGTAGTTATTCTTCTCTCATCTTATTCTATTATGTTCTTATCTTATCTTTTTCCTTCTCTAACCTTATCCCAATCTTTTCTCATCAAGATCTATTCTTCTCTCGTCTCTCTTTCAAGTTCTGGTTTCTTATCTTCTTTGGAACCTTGTTTTCAAACTCAAATTGACCTTATTATCTTAGTAATCTCTATAGGATTGAGCCTTATTTTAAGTCGACCTTTCCCCCCTAAGTTAAGTAAGAGGTGCTTTAGTAGAGTGGTCCTCCTCGGTTATGTGTCGTTAGTCCATGCAATAAGACTCCCGTAGGAGGTCCTATTGCATCTTTTTGCCTCTTTTGGCCTCTCGGCTACTTTTTGTTTTGGGTTTAGCCTACCTTCCTCAAATTAGGTTGTTCCATCTTTCTCCCCTATTCTTTCTCGTCTATTGTGCTTTTTCCCTCTCGTCTATTAAGCTTGAGAAGTTTGTGCAGATGGTTCAGACCTGCCACTCAGCAAGTTAGGATAAGCCGGTGGAGCCTTTCACGCCACCACCCCCACCTCCTCTGGCAGCCCTGGCAGATCAGAATTTGGGTCAGTTTATGGCAGTCTAGACTCAGCTAATAAACGCAATGATGTGGAATATGAACCAGATGATGGCTCAGTAGAACCAGACAGCCACCGCTCTGCTCACGGTGTTGAACCAAAACAGCCAAGCAGCTGACCTACCACCATGTCCACCACCGTTTTTTCTCAGTCAAGGTTGGCCGAGTTCATGAGGACCCGTCCACCCACGTTCTCCGTCTCCTCTGAGCCGTTGGATGCGGATGATTGGCTGCACTCAACCGAGAAGAAGCTTGCCATTGTCAGTGCGATGATTGTGAAAAAGTCTTGTATGCTTCACATCAACTCGAAGGCACCGCCGCAGAGTGGTGGAAAAACTATTGTGTCACCATGCAGACCACCAGAACATCACTTGGGTTGAATTTGCAGTAGCTTTTCGCCGTTTCCATGTACCTGATGGGAAGGTGGAAATGAAGAAGAATGAGTTTAGAGACCTGAAGCAAGGAAGCATGACAGTGAGTGAATACCTCAACAAGTTCACTCAACTTTCTTGGTATGCTCCGGAAAACATTGCCACAGATGATGCTCGATAGAAGCGGTTCAAGCAAGGACTCAACCCAAGCTTGAAGGTTCAAGTTATTAGCAACGATTACACAGACTTCCAGCGCCTTGTGGACAAGGCAATGCTCATAGAAGAGTCCCGCCGTGAGCTCGTGGAGTTTTATAAAAGGAAGGCAATGTAGCATGGTGCCCATCCGGGTCCTTCGCAAAGAGTCGGGACGAGTGTCCCACACTGTGCTCGTTCCTTCTCTTCAGGACCTCCCAAGACCTCTACCTCGGCAACTCGCCATACCACCCCAGGTTCTCGCGGCCCTAGTAATGCCAGCAATTAGCAGCCTAGAAGCAGCAATCCAGCAGCAAGGATCACCTGTTTCAATTGCCATCAGTTGGGACATTACGCCAGCAATTGTCCCTTGAAGCAAGGCTCAGCTCAAGTCAGATCCAACTTGGGAGCTACTCCCTCCAGGACCTCCTTGCCAGGAGCAGGTAGTGGAGCTCCTCAGGTTCCAGCCGCACCAGCCAAGGCCCCTTAGTCGTTTGGAAGAGGCCATGTGAACCACGGCACGGTGGAGGAAGCCCAGGACATCGTGCTGGGTAAGTTTCTTGTCAATTCAGCACCTGCTACGGTTTTGTTTGATTATGTAGCTTCGCATTCGTTTGTTTCTTGGGTTTTCACTACAAAGCATCAGTTGAAGGTTTTGGCTCTTAAGACCTCCTTGTTGGTCCAATCCCCTGGTTTGGAGCTTAGTATGAACCAGGGTTGCCCACAAGTTAAGGTGGTCACAGAAGGGGTAGAGTTTCTAGCCAACCTGATTATCATCGACACCAAGTCATTACATGTGATCTTGGGTATGAATTGGCTCGTTAGTCACCAAGCTATTCTGGATTGTGGCGGTAGAAGCATCACCTTGGTAGGCCTTGAGGGAACCACAATAAAGTTTGAAGCCTCCGTGGAAAAGCAAGAAGGAGCAATGGTCTGTAGTGTCCAAGCCATATCTTTAGAAGATGTGCCAGTAGTTTGTGAGTTCTCAAACGTCTTTCCTGATGAGTTGCTTGGTATGCCACCCGACAGAGATCTGGAGTTTGTCATCAACTTAGTGCCTGGAACTGCACCGATCTCCAAGAGGCCCTACTGGTTGCTAGTGGACGACCTATTAGTGAAGAAGCAGTTGAGGAGATGCAAGCCAAAGGTTTTGTCAGACCGAGTTCCTCACCTTGGGGAGCTCCAGTGATCTTTGTTCCGAAGAAGGATGGCACCCAGTGGATGCATGTGGACTATCGAGCACTCAATGAAGTCACCATCAAGAATAAGTACCCTCTACTGAGAATCGATGATTTGTTCGACCAGTTAAAGGGGGCCGAAGTGTTCTCCAAGATAGTCTTGAGGTCAGGATATCATCAGTTGAAGATTCGTCAAGAGGACATCCCCAAGACAGCTTTCTCAACCCGTTATGGGTTGTTTGAGTACATGGTCATGTCCTTTTGATTGACCAATGCCCCTGCTTACTTTATGAACTTGATGAATAAAATATTCATGGAATATCTAAATAAGTTTGTCATTGTCTTTATTGACGATATTCTAGTATACTCTAAGAGCGAAGAAGAGCATGAAGAGCACCTTCGCATGGCCCTGAATAAGCTTAGAGCACATCAGCTCTATGCTAAGTTCAACAAGTGTGAGTTTTGGATGCTGGAAGTCACCTTTTTGGGTCACGTCATGTCTATCGAAGGAGTTGCCGTCAACCCCAGCAAGGTTAAGGATGTGCTCAATTGGAAGTCACCCAAGTCGGTACCTCAGATTGGGAGCTTCCTTGGTATGGCAGGGTACTATCGTCGGTTCATAGAAGGTTTCTCCAAGATAGCAAGACATCTCATCCAGCTGCTGAAAAAGGAGAAGAAGTTTGCTTGGATGTCTGATTGTGAACAAAGCTTTCAAGAGTTGAAGAAACGTTTGACCTCGGACTCAGTATTGATCCTGCTGGATGTCCGAAAAGACTTTGAGATATTTTGTGATACGTCACGGCAAGGTCTCGGTTGTGTCTTGATGCAAGAGAGGAAGGTAGTAGCTTATGCTTCCCGCCAGTTAAGACATCATGAAGTCAATTACCCCACTCATGACCTAGAGTTAGCTGTTGTAGTGCATGCTTTGAAGATTTGGCGCCATTACCTTATTGGTAATCGCTATGAAGTATACACTGACCATAAGAGTTTGAAGTACATTTTCACCCAAGCCGATCTCAATTTGAGGCAAAGGAGATGGTTAGAGTTGATCAAAGATTACAACGTGGGAATCTATTATCACCCTGGAAAAGCTAATGTTGTAGCCGATGCATTGAGTAGAAAGGTCTACTGCAATACTTTGATGATCAAGGAGAATCAGCCAATGCTACATGAAAAATTTCAGAAGCTTAAGCTTGAGTTGATAGAAGAAGGTTTCTTAGATGCTCTAGAGGTCTAACCCACCCTACAAGATCATATCAGAACAGCTCAAACTGAAGATGCAAATATCCAAGTGATCAAGAGCAACATGAAGAAAGAAAAATCCCTAAGGTTTTCGGAAGATGAGCAAGGGACTGTTTGGTTCGACAAATGTATCTGTATGCCGGATCAGAAGGAGCTCAAACAGTTGATACTCAAGGAAGCCCATGAAACCCTATACTCCATCCACCCTGGAAGTGTGAAGATGTATCAAGACCTCAAGATGTTTTGTTGGTGGCCTAACATGAAGCGTGAGATTGCAGAGTTTATAGCTCAGTGTGATGTTTGTCGTCGAGTCAAAGCCGAGCATCGAGACCTCCTGGGCTCTTGCAACCTCTGAGCATACCAGGGTGGAAGTGGGAAGAGATTGGCATGGAATTCATCACCGGCCTGCCAAGAACAAGAGCTGGTTTTGATTCCATCTGGGTGATCGTGGATCGCCTAACAAAGGTGGCTCACTTCATCCCAATCAAGACCACCTACTCAGGAGACAGACTTGTAGAGTTGTACATGGCCAAGATTGTGTGTCAGCATGGAGTGCCCAAGAAGATTATGTCGGATCGAGGATCTCAGTTCACCTCAAGGTTTTGGTAGAAGTTGCACAATGTCGTGGGCACTAATATGAATTTCAACACTGCCTACCACCCTCAAACAGATGACCAAACAGAGAGAGTGAACCAAATCTTAGAAGATATGCTAAGAGCCTGTGCCCTAGATAACAAGACCCACTGGGATTAGATGTTGCCTTATGCTGAGTTTTCGTACAACAACGGTCACCATGCAAGTTTGCAGATGGCCCCCTTCAAAACCCTCTATGGAAGAAAATGCAGGACACCTTTGTATTAGACCGAAACTAGAGAAGGACAAGTCCTTGGACCTGATATTTTGAAGGAAGCCGAAGATCAAGTCAAGTCAATCTGAGAAAAGCTGAAGACAGCTTAAAGGCGAAAAGCTATGCTGATAACCGTCGTCGGGAGTTAGCCTTTGCCCCTGGAGACCATGTGTACCTTAAGGTGTCACCTCTCAAAGGAATGTACTGTTTTAGAGTTAGTGGGAAGCTTGCACCTCGGTACATTGGGCCTTTTCCAGTACTGGCCAAGAGAGGAGAAGTTACTTACATGTTGGACCTCCCACCTCAGCTGTCCGGTGTGCATGACGTCTTCCATGTGTCCCAGTTGAAGAAATGCCTACGAGAGCCCGAAGAGAAAATGCCTCTGGAAGCTATCGATCTATAGGAAGACCTCTCCTACAAAGAGTAGCCCCTCAAGATCTTGGAAGTGGCAGAGCGAGTGACAAGAAGCAAGATCATCCGTTTTTGCAAGGTCCAGTGGAGTCACCACACAGAAGAGGAAGTAACTTGGGAGAGTGAAGAGGACTTGAAGATCGAGTTCCCATGCCTATTCTCTAGTCAACCGAATCTCAGGGTTGAGATTCCCTTTAAGGGGTGTAGGTTTGTAACGTTCCAAATTTCCAGAGTTTTTGAAGATTTTTTAAAATAAAAATAACCATTCGATTTTGTTAATTGCTTAAGCTTAACTTGGAGATTTTTGGAAATTTGGAGATTTAATCTGAATAGATCCAACTTCAACTAATCAGGTTGGTTTTGAGTTTGTTGGAGTTCTTTGGTCTGGTTTTCCCTTTCGCCCACTCAACCCGCGCGTCCGAGCGTTCCTCCCTTTGTAAACCTTTCGATCTGAATCGAACGGCCCAGCCTCCTTTGTATGTTCGGTGGTCCGAACGTTCCTTTCTTTGTGAACCCTCCGATCACGTTAGAATGACTCGATCGTGTTTTCACGTTCGCGGTCTGAACATCCTAACCTTTGTGGATTGTTCGATCTGAATCGGACGACTCCCTCTGCTCCATCTGTCTGAAGTCTTCTAGTCTCGACCAGTCTAACTTCGGCCAACTCTTTGTTGTTCAGGACCTCCCATTGAACATCTTGACCTTTCAGGACCTCCCTAAACATCTTGACCGTTTAGGACCTCCCCCGGGACATCCTCTTCCATTTGATCTCATCCATTGGATTGGATCTCATCCCTTGGCCCTTCTCCTCATGACCCCCTCTAAAGCGTCTACGTGGACCCATCTGGACCACTCAGGACCTCCTCCTTGTCCTCAGGACCTCCTCCTCCCCCCCAAAGACCACCCTTTGGGTCAAGATCACCCTGGTCTTTTTGCAAAGACCACCCTCTCAGTCTTTTTGCAAAGACTACCCTCTGGTCAAGACCACCCTTCTCTTGGGTCACGACCACCCCTTGGTCTTTTTACAAAGATCACCCTTTCGGTCTTTTTGCAAAGACCACCCTGCGGTCAAGACCACCCTTCCCTTTTGGTCACGACCACCCCTAGTCTTTTTGCGAAGACTACCCTCTCGGTCTTTTTGCAAAGACCACCCTTTTGGTGCAGCCACTCCTTTGGTTGGACCCCACTTTTGAGTTTTGGCTAGCCCCACCTGGCAGGACCTCATCACTTTCTTCTTCCTCCTGTTGTGTTTCTGCTGTAGTGAAAGTCTTCACGCATTAAATACTGTTGTGTCGCATTAAATGTTGTCACTTCTGTAGTACTCATTTCTCTCTTTGGTCTCCTCCCTTACCGGCCCCAATCCTCTCCCTCATTTGCCCCTGTCGCGTGTATTAAATGTGGTGTCCCCATTGCTTGCCACCCACTCCTTCCTCAGGACCTCCTCGCGCTTATATAAAGCACCAGGGAGCTCTCCTACCTTTCTTGTTGTCCCTGTGCTTTAGACCTCCCTCCACGAGCTCATCCTCCTTAGTTCAAGCTCTTCCTTGAGTGGTTCAAACTCCTTTCTCCTTTTATTCTCTGTAACATTTCTTTTGGCTCTAGTTTGGTGTGTTCTTTGGTCTTTATTTAGTGTTGCTTTATTTATTCGGCTCTTCTCGTACGTGTAGATTCCGGCTACTCTGAAGAGTTTGTGGATCCAACGACCTCCGTCGAAGACTCGCAACTCTACAGCGAAGGCAAGTCATAGACCATTGATCATGTTGAACCCATGTTACAAAAAGTATATTGTTTTATCATACACATGCATGGCTAGTTGTATAAAAGTGCTTTTGGGAAGTAGTTAAACAACCTCTTGACAGTATGACTCCTTGGAAAATTGAGAACCATATGTTGACATGTATCCTTGGACATTCGTAGGATGGGTTATTTAGTTGGACATTGTTGAATACCAACCTGGACGCGTATTATGCTTAGTCCTGCTTTAGTTTGCGTTGGTCTCGTTTTCTCATGACTCAATAATGTTAAACTTGACTGATTGAGCTATGGAATTGTGGCAATGCCACTGGTGTTAAAAGTTGTTGTGCCAAGACTAGGGTGGTCCTTTGGCTGGGTTGAACTCAAAATATTTTATGCTCGGGCGAGTGGCAGGAAGTGAGTATGGGTGCGTAAGCACAATGGGATGTGGATAGTCTCGCCTGAGTAGCCAACTAAGGACTTAACCTTGCGCCATTGATCTGGGTCATTGCCGTGCAACCACATGTCCAAGATGGGGTGGATCTGGCCAACTAATTAGCGATGTTCTTGTTTCGGTTCTATCTGGGTGGTCGAATCGGCGCAAGAAAGGGCCCAGACTAGCAAAACCTTAGCGGGGTAGAACCGAGTCAGGACAGACCTTTGTAAAGGCCTTGGCATGTGCTCTAGACCGCTTACATAAGGCAGTGAGCGGGGGTATCCGACGGGTGCCCGACCAGCTAGAGAAAATTCATGTCTTGTGGGTAAAGTTGTACACCTCTGCGGAGTGTAAAATCTATTCAAATAGCCACATCCTCGGTTATGGACATGCCCGGAGATTTCATTCAAGGGGTAGACTTTTATCAAAAAGAGTGGTCGTGGTTGTTTGCGAGTAGCGACTTAGACGTGGGAGACGTCCTGATCGTGGGAGTGGTCCTAGTCGCTGGTGCGACCCGGCCTTTTGGGAGTGGTCCTGGGAGTGAGCAGGGAGCTCACGACCTCCTTCAAAGAACTATTACTTATGTATTACTTTTCAACTTGAGCTTTGCAATCTACTTATTGTATTCACTATCAATATTGCTTTTCTGCAAGCTAACCCTACAGCCATCCTTTGCCAAGCTTTGCATGACTTGCGAGTACATTCAAAAGTACTCATGGCTTGCGCCCTTTGGTTGATCAGTCGCCGAAGACCTCCCTGGGAGCTCCGAGTTCTTTGAAGAGGAGTTCCTTGAAGACCATGCATGCTAGGGGACGTTCCTCTACTCGATAGCCTGTGGGTATATCGAATGGTCTCCTCGATGTCTTTTGTTATCCACTGCAAGTGTTCTTTTGTTGTAAGCCCTGCGTGACAACTTTGTAACAATCTTGATCGTAAGGTCTTTTGTTAATAATATTAATTTGTCTGTTTCATCTTTAAGTTTGTTGTATGGTTATGATCACACCAATGTTGATCTGTGCGAGCTAGCATCTGATCTTGGGACTAGCTCGGTATGCAGAGAGGGTCTCGGGGTTGTTCTACTCGGGGATCCGACAATTCCCTATCATCCGACAGTTCTCATTTCATATCCATGCAAATAATATAGCGTCCATTACTCAAATACTATGAAATAGGTCACACATATTTAGCGAGATTTGGAATCGAGATATCTCAAATGATATCCACATAATTTTTGAGAAAAATATCACATTTGGAACTGTATCAAATAATAGTCACTCATTTCCCCCTTTTTAATATATAACGAGGCTGGAAAATTGAAACCATCTTTCTAAATATAGTAAATTAATTTGCTCCACCATGTTTTTGTGTGCTGAGCTGGCAAATTACCTTCCAATTAATTTTAAAAGTTCGAAGGTTCCTTGCAAAACCGAAAGTGTGCATGAACTTTGAATTTAAATAGAATATATTGTTTGCTCTCTACCGGTAGACCAACAGATAAGGAATTTGTTTTTATTCTTGTCTGCTTTGTTCTGCTACTGTATTGGTTATGGCAATCTTACATGACAAGCATTCTCAAAATTGATGTCACCATGGCTAAATGTAGAAGGGCAGGAGGTGGGCCGCACTGGCAATGGCGGGGAGGTGGGTAGCGTAAGGGCAACGACTACCACTAAACCTTCCTGTCCCCACAAGTGAGTTTTCTCTCTCACTCTCCTATGTTTCTATCATTCTTGGCCAATTTGTTTTTTTGTATGTAGGGATTTAGGATAGGGAGGCAGCCACAAAGCAAATCGATTTGTGGCTTAGATTTTCTTTTGTAGGCCCTTATGTCATTGATTTCGCTTCTTTACTCCTACGGTCAAGGTTAGTTCTCTATATGTGTGCTTTCCCATTGTAATAACCCCAGTTTTAATGAACAGTAATAAGATGCTTTATGAACAGTAATGAGATGTTGTTCATAACATCACTGCTCATTTATAAAATTTGGAGGTGTTGTTACAATCTAAAACCTCAATCTTCTAGCCAAAATCCAAAACTTGTCTGAAGCTTCAAAAGAAAATACTAGTCAATGTTGGTATTAAGACCAAGAAGTATTTTTAATGAAAACCAGATGAATTATCTTGTTTAAAAATAATTTTGGTTGAATTTTTAGAAATTATTTTGATCTTGGGAAAAATATTTGATTTTAAATAAACCTTTTCGGGTTATTCAATTACTTATATATTTTAAAACATGAAACAGTGGTTTTCAAAATTTATTTGGGGAATATATCATTCCAGTAGCATATTTGCAAAATTTTATATTTTTACAAATTTATTTGCTATTTTTAAAGTCCCGATCAAACTTTTGAGGTTTTGAAATGAGTTAGTCAATCCATTCGGCCTAACCCTAGCCATTTGTACTATAGCGACCGAGCCAAATGGGTTTAGGTCTAAACCGACGCATCCGTCACGTTCGGGCACGTGCCCAAACTTCCAGTGAACGCGAGCCGTTGATTTCTTTGTGAATGGTTGAGATTCGCAAGCCGTGCGGGTTATCCACGCACTTGAAGCAATCTCCACCGTCAGATCTTCATCCTACCGCATCCAGTCGTGTCTTTGAAACCCTAACGCACCTCCAACTTGAGCCGTTAGATCTCAACGGACGGGCCGGATTCATTGGGTCGTTCGGGCCATTCCGTTGAGCCATGCAATTGTGGCCGTTAGATCTAAATCCTGCGGTGCGCCATTTTCGGGATATGCCATTTTTAAAGGGTAAAATCCGAAATTAGCGCTAGCCATTGGATCCTCAACGAATCGCCGAGATCAGCGTGAACGTTCGGGTCTCCCGAACGTCACGTTGAATCTGAGCCATTGGGTCTGAATCGGACGATCAAGAGAGGCGGTGACGTTCGGACCACCCGAGCCTCGACTCAATCTCGACCGTCGATCTCAAATCCAACCGCGTCGCCCTTTTCATTTTGAACTTAAAGGCGCGCAAATGTTGGTGACCGTCAGATTTCAATCCTACGGTACCCCTTCGAATCGCGTGAGTATAGGGCCGGATCTTGGTGTGGCCGTTGGATAAGATAACAATTCAATCATATAATGCCCAAATCAATGGCGATCGTCAATTCTAATCGGACGGTGATCGAGCCTACCATCGCCCTCTCTTTCTCCTCTCGCTTGGTGCCGCGCCACCCAAAGCCGGAGTGGTGGCGCTGCACAGTGATTGTGCGAATATCCTTCTGATATTTATCATCAAATGGACACCTCATCAGCTCTGGATACTTCTCGTTTGCTCTGGAGGTTCAAACCCTATATAACCCTAACTTTTGAGCTCACAGCCATTGTTGACCGAGAGAGCTTCCAACTTTTCCTTCCTTTCCCGGTGAAGCTTTTCTTGCTCTCACTCTTTGTTCATCTCCATCCTTGCTTAATTCATCTTGTAATGAGAGTTTCAAGTATCATTTGTAGGTGGAGCCCGCGTTATCACTCTCTGTTGAACCGAGCTGGTTGGAGCACCACTGTGGTAAACTCTTGATCCGGTGAGGTAGACTCTACCCCTTCCTGTCAAGAACACGTGTTATGATCTAGATAGCTAAAGTCCTTCATTACTTTCATTCTTGGTTGAACAGGAATTGTGGATTTTGAATCATCACTATTTTCGGCTGAAAACTTGACTTCATCTTCTCCAACTTCGGCTGGTGAGCTATCTCCTCAATTCTTTTCACTTTGAGTTCCCTAAGGACCTTAGTAGCTCTCTGGAAGCATTCACTTGTGCATGCAACGCTCAAGTCTTGTTATAACCAAAAGGTTTCATTTTATAACTTTTCGGTCTTTCATATCGTTTTCAAGATTTTGAGCTTTTCTGTTTAACCTCCAAGTTTAGGTAGCCTCCTACTTAACCCTAGCATCATAAACAACAATCTTTTTGAACCTTGAAGATTTCAAATCGGCTAAATGGTCAAAATCCTTGCTCTGCTGTTTTTGTCGGATGAACCGACAAGAACTATAGCCAAGATCTTTTCTGTTGATCCTTATAAGATTAGTGCTAGCAAAGGTTGGTTTAGGGTATTATCTATTCTAAAGATCAGCTTTAGCTCCAATCTAGATCTTTTGCTTAGTATGTTTTCCCTTTAGCAAAAGAATCAATTTGTGCATCTGCTGTTTGGTGTCGGTCAAACTGACAAAATGCACAGCACAACCTTTCTTCTTTAATTCTTGTCCATTTAGTGATTAAATGATAAGTTAGGTTACTACCATAATTAAAAATACTTTTAGTTTAAGTAAAATGTTTTACTTGTAATATGTTTAGGTCAGCAAATGATTCTTTTGTAATCTGTCCCATTTTCAGTGTTTAAAATCTGAAACTATAGATCCAAATTAAACCTCAATCTTGATAATTAGTATTGACTGAGGTTAAGTGATAAGTTAGAATTTTAGTTTTACTTATTTAGCTATAACTTATACAAAAATATTACTTTGTTCATAATATAATAAAACAGCAAACTTTATTTTGTAATCTGTCTAGTTTTCAGTTTTTCTAAAAATGTGAAACTGTAGCTCTAACTGAACCTCAATTCCTGTTAATTAGTAATGTGAAATGTTAAGTTAGTCTTTTAGCTTTACTCATTTAACTGTAACCCAAACCAAAATGTTATTTTGTTCATAATATAATATAGCATCAAGCTTTGCTTTTATAATCTGTCGTAATTTTAGTTTTCCAAAATCTGAAGCTATAACTTTAACTTAAACCATAATTTTAATATGGGTTATTATCTTTATTGGGTCAGATATAGCTTAAGCATGTTGTTAAGTATGCATTAAAACATTGATCATGCATCTTCTCTCTATAATTGGTTCTTTGCCAAATTCATGTTGTTCATTGGATTTTTGTATTTTAGATTCTGGTTCTTCTGGAGTGTCTGATTCCACATTTGAGCAACAAGAACCTGAACAAGAGGTGTATTATTACCAAGGCAAGCATCCTCTTTGCACCATGTTGATCCCAATTTTTGAACTGTAGATTTACAAACCACAGTGATACTGTTGCATGCTAATTCCTTAAAAACTATTGGTGATCTGTCCATAAATAGTTATAACCTGACACTTGTGGCTTAACCTTAAATCAGATCATACACTCAAAACCTAAGGTAGTGTTTTATATTGAAATACTTAGTTTCAAACTTTGCTTAGCCATGCAGTCCATAGAACGTTAGTGTTTGGCAAGCTTATCTTGTCAAACATGGGAACAACAAATGAATTTCAGTTATTTTAACTCTTTTTTCAGTCTATTTAAATCAGAAATGAATTTAAATTTTGTTTGACATACTGATTTTAAATCTGGACAAGAGGATGCTAGTGATGGTGCCTTCGTGCACGAGATTGGGAAATGTGGTTATCTTGTCTAGATCAATTAAGGACTGAACTCTGACTATTCAATTCAAGCCCCAACATACTTCCACACGCGGTGTATGGGCGTTGTTTGGTTAAGTAAGGGGTTGGTGTTATTGAGTTGGGATGCAGGTTGATAAGGATATATGTGTTGATCTTGTATCTATATCATATATTCTTAAGGGTGAGGACTTTTGGATTTATCTGGGTTCATAAGGCTCCGATTTCAATACTATATGTGCGGGGGAGCACAACTTTTATTTCTTTTATTGAATCGGATATTCCGACGTAACATGTGTGCCCTGTTGGTTAGTAGGTGGTCTAGCCTACACCAGCAGGATCAGTCGCACATAGGTAGCCCAACTCTATAGTGTCAACTTGTTGAAAAATACCAAATCTTAGTTTCCCCGGTCGGCATACCAAAGGAAGTGTGTCATCATTCGGAGGCATCCGAAGGCAACGGGCTGACTAAGTTGTGTGGGTAAAGATGTACACCCCTGCATGGTTAAAACTATTCGAATAGTCGTGTCCACGGTCATAGACAACACTTGAGTTGATGTCACCTGTATAGACTTTGGTTTAAACCTATGTTTTGGGTTATGGTTCGGCATGAAGGGCATTCATGCTATATCTTTGTTGTGGTGGTTAGCCACTTTATTATTGTTGTGGTTTATAATTACATGTTATGTTACTTACTGTTTTTAGTTCAAATCAGTTTATAAAATCGCTTTGTTAAAATCTAGCATGTGTAGGTTAAGATGTATTGCTTTATGCAAAAATTAATGTCATTATAACTTTCATGTTGCCAACCTTAAGCATATACAAATTCTAATCCTTTGAATAGGTTCTATCAAACACTTTCTTTTAGTAGTTTGGTGTAAGTCTTGCGAGTATCTTCTGTACTCAGGTGCTTTCACCACTTGTTGCAGTGAGGATGGTTATTTATATGAGGTACCCGTTAGCGCCGATCAGGGTGACGCTAACGAATGAAGTTGTTTCTAATCTCCAAATAATAGCCTGCGGGTGATGGGGCCATTGATGGCTTTTGCTGTTTAGTTTTGCTTCCGCTGTTAAATCTATGTGGTGACCAAAGTCACTTGATATTGTAGAATGAAACCAAGTTGTATCATCCCAAGTATAATTAAGTAAATGTATGACTTGTATGTGTGATGCAATGTTGTTTAAGGATATATGTGCAATGGTCACTGATCCTGGGAACTATTGCAAGACATATATCCGGGAACCTGAATATTGGATTTGTTACTTGTTATTATTATACTTCTAGTATGATCTTTAATGAGGAACCAAACTGTTTCTTAATTAAGAATTATGCTACAAGTATAATTTTAATTGACACATTTTCAATATTCCGGGTCCTCACACCCATTCTTTGTTTCTTTTAGTTTGGTTCTTCTATACGTTCTTTGTCATTACGGACTATATTATAATTGTTTCCTCTTACCGCAATTGAATTTTCCAGAAGCTCTATAATGTATGTGTGTGAATACTACAAGTTGTATATGCTAACATCTTGTACTACCATAGATTAGCAAACAATGTTCATATTTTCTTTTAGGATTAAGGTGAAGTTAAATTATAAATTGAGTGAAGTGAAAAGGACAAAATAATATATGCTAACATCTTGTACTACAAATTACATACTAGATTTTTGTCTTATTTTGCTTTATTGCACTCATATTTTGGAATATATCGAAGTAGGTGCACATAGTATCAGAACAAAGTTTTAGGGATTAAGGTGTCAACAATGATGTACATGATTTGTGCCAAATGGTAATTAAATGATCTAATAGTTTGTTGGATACTAATTAGCTAATTGGTCATTCTAGGCTAATTAATTGATTCCTTTTTATTCTTAAAAATGTTGAAAGCTATTCATTTGACCTCTTTTTTCCAGGCAGTCAGGAACTCTGTAGTTGGTATTTCTTTGTCTTCGATTGATGGCAAACGTTCTGATATAAAGCATCGTGAAAGTTTTCAGGTATGCTTCGGTGTTCACTTAATAGTTTTTAGCTATGTATGTGTAACAATGCTTATCAACTAAGCCAAAATCGCGATGTACATTCATATTTTCTCTAAATAAATTCCCTTCCACCTGAACATTTATCTTGTAATGTGTGCCAGCCTAATGTGGTATAAAGAAATACAACTAGAATATTGACTGCAACAACATTTTCTTATCTATGTTGAACATCCCCTGGATTACTTTGCAATGCGTGCCACCATAGTGTGATATAAAATGGTATTTGATTGCATGGAGTTGGCACCTTGTTGGTATGTTCATTTTGGTTTATTGCTTCTTTGCATTCAGATATAAATGATAATGTTATGCAAGATATGGTGATAATTGAAGCTATTTTGGTGCTATTCTTTTGGAATGTCTTCTTGTTTTCAGTATAAAAAATAAAGCATGATGCTTTCCTTTTAGGCGTTTTCTATCTTCATCTTTCAAGCAATTCTATATTTAGAGATTATTACGAGTGCTAACTTTACTTTCTGATTGATTATTAGGATGATGGCATTTTAATGTGTTTCCTTTTGTGCGCTATTCCACAGTCACCTGAGTGATCTCATTTTTACACTATGTATTGCTAGATTCTTCAAAAGATGAAAGATCAAAAGCTGTGCAAAGTTGGTGTTCTATGTGCAACCAGTATTAAAATTGTTCCTCATTTGTCTGGACCCACCACGGTGACTCTTCCGTAAAACCCTCTCTTAGTATCTCATTCTCCATCAATTTGGGGCTTAATTTCATCATCCTTGCATCGTGTGCTCTGGACCCTGCGTCCATCTGAAGTATGTTCTAAACCAACAAAATTCGACAATTGTAGATGTTTGTCTCAGAATCAATCCATCTAGATCCCAAATGGCATGATGTTGGTCCCGTCCTTCGTCAATTTATCAGCTGGAGACATTCCTCTTCACTATTATTGTGTTACTCGATTTTTTGGTTGACTGCTGAACCTTGGAGTTAGTGAGTTAAGAGTGTTTATGCACATAATTTCGAGTCAACTAATGTAGATCTCTGTTTGTCGTGATTGTTCATGTGCTTCCAACCTATCAGCGTCAGAGTACATGAATAGCTTCTTCATTTGCATATGTTGACAATCTTCTAGCTACTGTTCCAATAAGTCCGCTCCTATTGCTTTCTTTGTTCCAGTCAACATGTTATGATGTGTGACTAGTCAAGCGCATACTAGGGTTGCTTCCTTAGCTTCAGTTTTGCCGAGAGGATGAAGTGGGGCTTGGTGAGTCATTCATTTGAGAATTTGGTTGGTGCGGGGCATGTTTCATATTGTTGGACCGAAAAGGCGACTAGAGGGGGGTGAATAGGAGCACGATCTCTTTTTCTCCCGAATTCAATTCAATACGAATCTCACTCCAATAGCTATGAAAGCTATGAAGATCAATCAATCATGCACTGGAAGACTTGTATTGAATCAACTCAAAACTCAAGTAAAATCAACACAAAACCAAAACACGAAACTCGAGGCGGTCGACCTCTCACAGTAGCGGTCGGGCCGGTTAGCTGGCGGTCGAGCCCGGTGAAGCGGTCGACCGATTCTCAAGCGATCGGGCACTGGTTCAAAGAACAGAGGAAACAACCGACAAACCGAAACACAAATTGATCAAACTTTTGATTCGTGCGTCCAAACTTCGTGAAATTTGACACACACCTACCTAAGTATGTCAGAACCTATTCCAAGCAATGATCGTGATAATTCTTGCCAAGATTCGACCTTTTACGTTTGAGCGAAGTTAGGTCAAAAACCGAGTCAAAACGAAAATATGATCTTGAGACTTGCTCGTGGGTGATTGATGATATTGATGATCCTAGATGTATTCCCACACGTCACAGCAAGCTAGATCACGTCCAGAAACTAAGCAAAAACTCGCGGATCACAGAAAGACTTAAATCATCAAAAAGAAAGAAAGAAAGCAATTGACCTCATCTCGAAGAAACTTTCTTTGGATTGATTTGATATGGTATTGGTTTACAGCCACTCCATCAATGGATGACAAAGACTCAATACATGAGCACGAAATCCAATCCAACTCTCTAGAACCCTAACCTCCTCTCCTCCTCTCCCTAAGCAAATTAGGGTTTCTCAACAATGAAACGTCGAAAGGTCGGGGAAAGCAGGTGCAGCCACCTCCCTCCTCTATTTATAGTGGAGGCTTAGGGTTTCTAATAGAGTCTCCCTAATGGGCTCCCGTTAAGGCCCAAAACAAACGGGTGACACACGCACGCCTTTTAAAGCGCCGTGTCCAAATTGTGCGCGGCACTCGCTGTTCGCCACGCGTAGGTTGATCCAACAGCTCTCATCATGTCGCAAGTCTCCCATCCGGCTCCCACCGAAACCACCATGGCACTTGCACCACCCGCGCCGCTTGATTCAATCCGATGCCGCACCAACCGCCTGTTCGGTCACCTTTGTCCATCTTGCACCATACTTGAGTCCAATGACTTCACCCGCATCGCCGATCGCTTTGAACCTCGACTCTCCAAGCCTAGTCCCGATCATCCTCGCCGTTGACCGTCGTTGACCACCAAGCTACCCGCACAACAATAGACAAGAAAATCGAAATCGGGAACAAGTTCTTCGAACTTGACCCACGTTAGTCAAAACATGCATCATGCAACACATATGACATGAAACCCATGAACTTGACCTAATCAAGAACTATCGCCACCACACGGCCGACGACGTAAGTGAAAACCGGTCGGACCGCCACTTGGCGGTCGACCGCCCACGGCCCGATCGCCAATCAAGGCTGAGCCGGTCCGCCACCAAAGGACTTAGCCAAAATTTCAACATCAAATCGCAACCTCTCGAAATTTAAAACGAATAGAACTTTTTTTGGAGGCTCAAAATTATGGGACCAAGTGCGAGAATCTCCTCACTTGCCTACACCCTCTATTTTTGGCCCACTCAAATTCCAATGACACTCAACTTGCGGTCCGATCCGCTCATCGACGGCCGGTCGGACCGCTACCAAATCGGTCGAATCGCCGACTTGGCGGTCGGATCGCCAGCTCAATTCACCCGAGGTACCACTTGAGGCACGGCGGTCGATCGCCATCGAGGCGGTCGGATCGCGAGGCCTGACAGAACCGAACTTTGCCGAAAACTCGTGTTTCGCGAACCTTCAACGCCATTGCCAATTGACACATCATCCTAAGATCATGAGCATATCCCCATGATATCCACAATCTCCCTTGATGATCACATTGGCAATTCCCACAAATGCAAGTTTTGAGGTTTGAAAAGTAAAACTCAACGTTTTGCGCAAAGGCACAACTTGGTCCAAATGCAAGAGAAAGCAATGGAAATGACCAAGTGGCTTCAGAATAGCATCGGCAAGTGAGATAAGGCAAAAGAAAGCAAGAAAACTTCAATTTCCAAAGAAGAGTAAAAATCTCACTTAAGGTCCATATGAAAGAACAATTGTTCAAATGACCTTTGATCATGGTGAGGATCAAGAATTGCAATTCAAGTTCGAAAGAGCAATAAGACCATAAGAATGCAGATAAGAAACTCCCCCTCACTATGATCCTCAAATTTCAGAAAATTTCAAATTCTCCAATTTTCTCCCTCTTTTTAATACTTTTAAATCTTCTCCCCTTTACACATCTTGAAATATCTTCTCCCTTTGACAATGGAGTCATCAAGGAATGACGCTTCCGCTCGTCGAGAGATAACAAATGCAGAATGAGGAAAAAGCATAAGAAGGAGCATGCATGAAATGCAATGGAGTGGCTTCATATTTTTGTATTTTTCAATTTTGGATTACAAGAAGCTTTGGAGATTACCCAAAAGAACAAGCTAGCATCTCAAATTTTGCATAAACACCATATCAGCCTGAATGCGCTAGCAAGATCATGATAAGACATATATAACAAAGCTAAAGCAAGAAGGCTCAATGTAAAGCAATAAATTTTAGTATTTTAAGCAAAGCTTCAAATCTAGCAAGTTCATCAACAGAGATCCTAAAATGATGCTGGCCATGTCAAAATGTCAATGTGAGATCAAGAAGCTAACAAAGACCACATTAAGAGACAAACAGGTCCTGAATTGAATCATTTTGCTCAAATTGTCTCAAACGCCCATTTTTCAACAGTTTTTCATTTGCAATGAATATTGAAGTTGATTAAAGGTATATCTTAGTAAAGAAGATCCTGGACTAGGAGTGATCCACAAACTCTTCCTAAGCTTCTACCAGGGCGACAAATCTTGAGGTTCATGTCAATTGTGACAAGCAGTCCCTATGAGATCGTCTGGATCATCAAACTATCCCCAAGTTCATGTCTATGACATGCAGTCTCGAGAGAATAGTTTGGCACATTTTAAGCACAAGACAATCTTTAAAGTTGATTTTTCATTTTTCACAAGAGCAGATTTAGATTCTTAAAAGAACAAGAAGCTCAAGCAATGATCAATACTAGATTCAAGAGCTAACACCGCAATTTTGACAGGGCCAATGCCACAAAAGGAGCACTAATTGCGCAACTAGCTAAAACATCCACAAATTACAGTTTCTTAGTTCAAGTTGTCTTAAAGTTCTGGCTCATTCAGCAAAGACTTAGCTACACATGTGAAAACATGATAATTCTAGCAAGTCAAAGAACTAGACATGGCATTGAGCAGAATTGAAATACTAAAGCTCAAAAGGGTAATAAGTAAAGCTTCATCAATTTTAAAAGACAAGCAGAAAAGCTTATATAACAATGCATCTTTTGGTTTTTCATATGAATGCGATGTGAAACAATGAGATGCACAAAAACTTAAAGAGCCTAAAAAAAATCAAAAGATCAAAAGAAAATACCACTAGAAGAAGGTATCGGAAAAGCAGAAAACTCGGATGAACAAGAAAAGTTCGTAAGCAGCCAACTCCCCTCAAACCAAACCGTAGAGATAAATTACCCCTAACTCACTTCTCAAGGTTGCAAACCTAGTTGGATCTAAAGGCTTGGTGAGGATATCAAAATCGAGCCTCGGACTCCACGAAATGCAGCACAATATCACCCTTCTCGACATGATCTCTAAGAAAGTGATAGCGAATGTCTATGTGCTTGGTCCTAGAGTGTTGCACAGAGTTTTTAGCAATGTTAATCGCAGAAGTGTTATCACAGAAAAGAGGAACACTATCAAATGCCAACCCAAAATCCTTAAGAGTGGACACCATCCACAAAATCGACTACAAAGAACTAGCGGCGGCTACATATTCAAACCAAGATGGATTGTGCAATGTAAGACCGCTTCATAGAAGACCAAGAGACAAGAGAAGTGCCTAGGAAGTGACAAGTGCCTGAGGTACTCTTCCTATCTAGCCGACAGCCCGCAAAATCAGAATCAGAAAACCCCCGAATGGACAAGGACGAAGAGCAGGAATACCAAATGCCATACTGGAGGGTAGAGTGTAAATACCTGAAGATGCGCTTAACGGCTTGGCGATGGGAAGTCCTCGGAGACGCCTGAAACCTCGCACAGAGGCAAACCGCGAAGTGGATGTCCGGTCTTGAGGCCGTCAGGTACAGAAGAGAGCCAATCATGCTGCGGTACTCGCGTTGATCCACGGCTTCTCCTTCCTCATCTGGATCCAAAACAGTCGAAGTCGCCATGGGAGTGGCGATCGGCTTGCAGTCACCCATCTCGAAGCGCTTGAGCAGATCCTTGGTGTACTTCGTCTGATGGATGAAGATCCCTTCCTTGCATTGCTTGATTTGAAGCCCCAGAAAGTAGTTGAGTTCTCCCATCATGCTCATCTCAAATTCCCGAACATTGTCTCTAAAAGCTGGAAACAAGAGCATGAGAAGAACCACCAAAGATAATATCATCTACATAAACGAGCAAGCAGAAGTCATTGCCACGCCTAAGGATGAACAGGTCTTGTCTACCTTACCCATCTCAAAATCATTCTTAAGCGAAAGGTCTTAAGTCTATCATACTGTGCTCTAGGGGCTTGCTTAAGACCATACAAGGCTTTGGATAACTTAAAAACATGATGTGGATGCTTGGGATTCTCAAAGCCTGGGGGTTGTCTAACATATACTTCCTCCTCTATAAAACCATTCAAAAGGCACTCTTAACATCCATCCGATATAATCTAAAGCCCTTAGAAGCGTGAATGCAAGCGAAATCGAATGGCTTCCAATCTAGCAACAGAGCAAATGTCTCATCAAAATCTAAACCCTCAACTTGGCTAAAACCCTGAGCTACCAATCTAGCCTTGTTTCTAACCACAGAACCATCCTCATTTTGTTTATTTTTGAATACCCAACGGGTTCCTATCACATTATGACCACTAGGAGGTTCTACTAGATTCGGACCTTATTCCTCTCAAAATTCTCTAACTCCTCATGCATGGCATTAACCCACTAGAATCGGATAACGCATGTGATATATCGCGGGGTTGAAAGAAGCAACAAATGCGAGAATGAGAGTAGAGACTTGGATCGTGATACTGGGCGAGTGACTCGCTCATTAAGATTACCAATCATCCGATCCGGAGGATGATGCCTCGAATATGAAGTGGAGCGCCGGGAGACAATATCTCCTCAACCTCCGTGAGGTCCTGCGATGAAGAAGATGCGGCGAGAGCCTCAATCGGAGGTGAAGCGATCATGTGAGTTGGAACTTGGACAGGAGCCTCAGCAGCAGCTGGTGGAGAACAAATATCAGCTTCGTCACCATCTTCCTCCACAAAAATGCTTTCTGTCACACTGTATCACGAAATGTCGGATCTAGCTCCAGGACTAGTCTCATCAAAAGTGACATTGCATGTCTCTGGACAATGTTAGTTTCAACATTAAAAACCCGAAAACCCCTCGAATGCGCAGGATATCCCAGAAATAAACCATCAAAAGTCCTTGATTCAAATTTATCTAGGTTTCTGTCTTGAGAATGAAACACTTAGCTCCAAAAACTCGAAAATGAGAAACAAAGGGTTTTCTACCAAATCAAGCTCATATGAAGTCTTGCCCAAAGACGGTCTCAAGAAGACACGATTTGCAATATGGCAAGTCAGAAATAGCTTCGCCCAAAACCTCCTCGGTGTGCTATACTCATCTAGTATTGTCCTAGCCATCTCGACTAAGGTTTGTTCTTCCTTTCCACAACGCCATTCGTTGAGGGACGTGTGGAGAAGAGAAGCGATGCTCAATTCCGCTTCGGCACAAAAGAGGCAAGCGAGGCATTCTTGAACTCCGTGCCATTGTCCATTGCGGATCGCTCTCAAGGCACCGAGAAAATTCGAAGCCAAACGAAGAACAAGATCACGATAAAACCAAAAGCTTCATCCTTCAAGCAAGAAAAAAACCCAAGTGTATCTTGAAAAATCATCAACTATGACAAGAATGTACCACTTGCCACCAATTGACCAAACCTAGCGGGACCAACGGTATCCATATGAAGCAACTGTCCGGTCCGTCGGTCATGACCAAAGTCTTTGAAGGGTGTGAGGCGGCAACTTGCTTGCCATGCCTACTGAGGCGCACATACTGACATCCTTGGCGGCTTTGAGTTTGGGCAACCCTCTCATGAGATCAAGGTTGCTAACTCGCGTCGGATGATCAAAACCAATGTGCCCCAAACGTCGGTGCAAAGCGAACTCGAAGAAGGTGTAAACAAACATTTAAGAGAACTAGCAAGAGATTCGTAAAAATCAGCTCAAAGATCCTAGCAACTCTATAAATCCCAAAACGAGCTCACCAATGTAATCAAGCACCCGACAAGCATTTTTCTTAAATATAGTCTCATAACCATCATCAAGAAGGTGTGAGACACCAGTCGCTTAAACCTAAGCTTGTCCACAAGGGCGGCGTCCTTTAGGATGAAATTGTCGTTCACCCCGATTGTTCATGTTCCTTCAATCCGCCCTTGAGTATTGTCTCCAAAGGTGATGAGGACATCACCTATCGACCGCATGAAGGAGGTGAACCATTTTGAGTCTCCGGTCATGTGGCGTGAAGCGGTGAGTCGACGAACCACGTGTCCTTCCTTCCGGCGATCACGAAAATCAAGGCAGGAAAGAACGAAGTGTCTCAATCATGGGGTTAGTTAAACATGACTTGGGAACCCGATCTTCGAGACACACGTCTGCATGAGTAGTATGCAAAGCAGAAGTGCTATCCTTGATTCTATTTGAAATTCTATTGTGAGCAATGGTTACTCTAACATGAGAGTTATCCTGTCTAGGAGCATGAGCATAATTAGCTGTGAAATAAATCCTAGACCAGGTTTCTTCCTTTCTAAATTACCATATCTCACAAAAGCTCTAGGTTGATTAGATGACATTCTAGCAAGATTTTTCTTAGCATTTTTCAACCTACGCCAATGAGAACTCAACCAAATGTCCATCCTTCTTGCAATAGGTGCAATGGTACTTGGTACCACCGGAGAAGCACCTTTTGGTGAGCAGATGGTTGGGCAAAACGCAGATTTGAAAGTGATCTTTGCGGGTTGGGTATCAAATTCAACTAAGCCATTTCTCAAAATTTGAATGTCATTAGATTTATCACGGCAAAGTTGTATCCTAACCCTTGCTTCTTATAGGAGTTTTTGACTTGTCAAGAATCATGTTTAACTGTTTCTTACCTTTAGAAAATCTTTCTAATGTGTCATTAAGGTAAGCAATTTCTTTTCTAAGGTTAACACATGAATCACAAGTTTTAGCATTAAACCTCTTCTTATAAGGAGCAACTTCAAACTTAAGAACTTCACATGAAGCACAAGTAGCAGAATTAATACTGTCCTTAAGCTTAGTATATTTAGCTCTAGCTGCTTCTACAACATCATGTAATTCACGTTCACGTTCTAAGAAGACAGAGCAAGAGCTAGATTCAACCACATCAGAAGCAACCAACTTGCTAGACTCTAAACATTTTTCGTAAGGAGCAGATTTAACTTCAATTAGCTCAGTTCTAGCATTTTCAAGTTGTTGCAAAGCAATATCATGAGCAGATTGCAGTTTAGCAAATTCAGAATGTAAAGCATAGCAGGATGAACATTGATCAGATTCTAGACTCTTAGCATTCACAAGTTCTAATGTGAGTTTCTTTACTTGTGACTCTAACTCCTCATTCTTAGTCATGATGAACTTTAAAGCTTTATCGACCTAGCATTTGCTCATAGACAGTTTCACATCTAGCAAAGAGAACATCATAAGAAGGAGATACCTCATTGTTGTCATTGATGTCGCCGGAGTCACCATGAAGCACATGCTGGGTGAAGTCCTTGGCCTTCCCCTTCTTGTCTTGAGGAGCTCCTCCTCCTTGTCCTCCTCGCTCCCGAGTCCACATCACTCAAAGATCGATCTCCAAGAGCGGCAAGAACCCGATGAGCGACCTTCCCGAGCTTGGCATCATCAAACTGGACTTGCGCCCACGAGGCTTCTTCCAAGTGGCTTTTCATCCTTGTGGTTGCTCTTACCTTTGACTTGGGGCAATTTGCCGGATGTGATTAAGCTCTCCACACTCATAACATGTCACGGGGCCGCCTCTCTTTTGTTTCTCATATTGTTGTAGGCCCGTGTGAACTTCTTAATCAAAAGCGCCATCTCGGGCTCGGGAATACTCTCAAGATCCTCTTCTTGAATTGCGATAAAGAAGCAAGTGAAAACTGTAAGAGGACTCAAACGACCCATCGAGGCTCTCTTGAGCGGGTGCGCTACCAAAGCCATGTTACCCTTCTTAGAATGGTCGACTTTCTAGATCTCATGAGTCTTGAGCTTGCTATAGAGCAGCTCAAAGTCGATCGAGAGAAGTTGACATTTTCTGAATAGCGGTAGCCTTTATCTCCCACTCCACGGTGTTGATTGCAGCCGGAGATGGATGGCATTTTCATGTGTAAATTCAATACCAACAGACTTCATCCGATTTATCACGTGTTGAAGCAATGAAATGTCATCGATGCTCTCACCAGCGCATCTCGAATTTGTTATATTCTCTTTTATAGACTCTTGACGCACTTGTTTGATTTGGGAAGAACCCTCATGATAGGTTTGAGGGTCTTCCAAATCTCATGTGATCTCGAGATTGCAAATCTATCATATTCCTGTCTACCAAGCCCACCATCTGAAAATTCTTTGCCTTACGGTCATTAGCCAAAAGGGCTTGTGGCGGCGTAGCAACCTCGGGCAAGATAAGTGGACCTCGAACAGCCTCCCAAATACCTCGTGGTTCGCTCTCAAGAAAGACACGCATGCGGTTCTTCCAAAAGGCATAGTCGTGCCCATCAAAGATATGCGGTTTGGAAGAGTATTTATCCATCGCCAAGTTCAGTGACCGGTGAAGATCAAGATTGAACTAACCGGGCTCTGATACCACTTGTTGGACCGAAAAAACGACTAGAGGGGGGGTGAATAGGAGCACGATCTCTTTTTCTCCTGAATTCAATTCAATACGAATCTCACTCCAATAGCTATGAAAGCTATGAAGAGCAATCAATCATGCACAGCGGAAGACTTGTATTGAATCAACTCAAAACCCCGAAGTAAAATCAACACAAAACCAAAACACGAAGGCTCAGGCGGTCGACCTCTCACAGGGCGGTCGGGCCGGTTAGCTGGCGGTCGACCGGTTTGGCGGTCGACCGATTCTCGGCGGTCGATCGGTGGTTCAAAGAACAGAGAAATAGCCCGACAAACGAAACACAAATTGATCAAACTTTTGATTCGTGCGCCCAAACCGTGAAATTTGACACACACCTACCTAAGTATGTCAGAACCTATTCCAAGCAACGATCGTGATAATTCTTGCCAAGATTCGACCTTTTACGCTTTGAGCGAAGTTAGGTCAAAACCGAGTCAAAACGAAAATATGATCTTGAGACTTGCTCGTGGGTGATTGATGATATTGATGATCCTAGATGTATTCCCACACATCACAAACAAGCTAGATCACGTCCGAAACTAAGCAAAACTCGCGGATCACGTAAAGACTTAAATCATCAAAAAGAGAGAAAGAAAGCAATTGACCTCATCTTGAAGAAACTTTCTTTGGATTGATTTGATATGGTATTGGTTTACAACCACTCCATCAATGGATGACAAAGACTCAATACATGAGCACGAAATCCAATCCAACTCTCTAGAACCCTAACCTCCTCTCCTCCTCTCCTAAGCAAATTAGGTTTTCAACAATGAGCGCCGAAGGTCGGGAAAGAGGTGCGACCACCTCCTCCTCTATTTATAGCGGAGGCTTAGGGTTTCTAATAGAGTCTCCTAATGGGCTCCGTTAAGGCCCAAAACAAACGGGTGACACACGCACGCCTTTTAAAGCGCGTGTCCAAATTGTGCGAAGCACTCGCACTCTCGCCACGTGTAGGTTGATCCAACAGCTCTCATCATGTCGGCAAGTCTCCCCCATCCGGCTCCCACCGAAACCACCATGGCACTTGCACCGACCCCGCGCGCTTGATTCAACTGGCGCGCACCAATCGCCTGTTCGGTCACCTTTGTCCATCTTGCACCATACTTGAGTCCAATGACTTCACCCGCATCGTCGATCGCTTTGAACCTCGGCTCTCCAAGCCTAGTCCCGATCATCCTCGCGTTGACCGTCGTTGACCACCAAGCAACCTCGCACAACAATAGACAAGAAAATCGAAATCGGAACAAGTTCTTCACAACTTGACCCACGTTAGTCAAAACATGCATCATGCAACACATATGACATAAAACCCATGAACTTGACCTAATCAAGAACTATCGCCACCACACGGGCCGGCGACTTAAGTGAAAACCGGTCGACCATGACCTTGGCGGTCGCCACCACGGCCCGATCGACCGTAATCAAGGCGATCGGACCGCCACCAAAGGATTTAGCCAAAATTTCAACAACAAATCCGCAACCTCTCTGTAAATTTAAAACGAATAGAACTTTTGATGGAGGCTCCAAAATTATGGGACCAAGTGCGCAGAGAATCTCCTCACTTGCCTACACCTCTATTTTTGGCCCGCTCCAAATTCCAATGACACTCAACTTGCTGGTCCGGACCAGCTCATCGACGGCCGATCGTTACCAAATCGGTCGGACACGCCCGCCGGCCGGTCGGACCGCCCATTCAATTCCGAGGTACCACTTGAGGCACGCCGGTCGATCGCCATCGAGGCCGGCTCGACCGCCGAGGCTCGACAACCCGAACTTTGCCGAAAACTCGTGTTTCCGCAAACCTTCAACGTCATTGCCAATTGACACATCATCCTAAGATCATGAGCATATCCCCATGATATCCACACATATCCTACAAGAATATGATGGATCTAGTATGTTAGTCGTATTTAGGATGTTGTACTAAAGTTTGTTGTGTGCAGCTGAATATGTACCTATGTCTGCATGTTGTACAACAATACCGTCATGTGTAACTTGCAGGCTATAGATATCATTACATCAATTGTGTTGCATCTTTAGAGACTTAGTATGCTTTTTGGAGTCATATTACTACAGATAGGTCAGAGCCTAGTTTCTAATTTTATTAAAGGCACAATTATTTCATTTTCACTTCAGTTCAATTTATAATTCTGAAGCTACACATTGGAATTTTTGTAGATGCCACATTACATTTAGTCATTTTCTATTTTGTAGGTTTGATTATGTAACAGCCCTAACTTAGGGTTTGTATTTCAAATGTAAAATTTTGAGGAGAAATAAAAACTTTTGTTGTCTCTTCAAATCATTTGAAAGTTTCTACAATTTTCCCTAGCAATTTCCAATTTGTAGAATTTAATTCTTGTGATTGGAAATTGTTGATTATCAGATTCTAGCCTTCAAACTTGTGATCATCCTCTGAAGCTATTTTTCCTAGCATCTTGATCATCCTATCTACCTCCCTGAATTATTTCACAATTTTTAGATTTTGTTTGCTATTTCAAATGGCCAAGTCAACTCTGTTTGAAATCTGGTCAAACTCCCTGTACAGCAGCTTGTGAATTTTCTCTAGAATAATGCAGTGCATAAAAGTTCTGGAAAAATTATACAAGGTTGTCCTCTGTCCCTAGTAGCTACCATAAAAATTTCTGAAATTTTTGTAGCTCTGGGTCTACCTCTAAAATTCCCCAAACCTTCTCTGTCTTTTAAATCAAAATCTAAAAGTCTTGTTCCTCGGGCCGAACCCAACTCGGGCTCGAGTCCGACCGCGCCACTTGACTCGGTCGCGTCAACTAGCTGCTGCGCTGCGAGTCCAATTGATCGTGGCGTCCGATGCAAATCGAGCGATCCACGTTGCGTGCGCAACCGACTGTCCGAATGCATACATCAATCTCGACCGTCCATTTGAGATCCAACGGCGGCATCTTTCCGATAGAGTCGAACCTTCGCTCGCATCGCCACGCCGCTATCGCCGATCGGTGGTCCCCACTTGTCGCCTTCGTCCTCGTCTTCTCCGCACTCACGGAGCTCGCGGCGTGCGTGCATGCTTGCCACGATACCTGCGCGCCACCTATTTGCCCTCGTGTTCGTCGTAGAGCATCGCGAGCTTCATAACCTCACCGCACTCATTGATCATCGTTTCGCCGCTCTCTCACCTTCTCCGCCCAAATTTTCCTCTCGTGGGAGAAGAACTCGAGCGTAGCGCCGCCGCTTCGAGCCGCCCTTGAGCGGCCGACGCGGTCGTGTTCCTCGCCTCGCGCCTCCATTTTGCCTATTCCGGGTCCTTGGCGTCCAGTGGATCACCAGGGGCGGTATCGTCGTCTCTGCCTCCGGCGATCTCGGCCCCGCGAGCTTGCTAGCGTTCTGGTGAGTCTCAAGCCTCAGCGTTTGGTTCCACTTGATCGCAATGCTCCACTGATGCTCACGGTGGGTTCGTTTCTGTCTTTGGTGCATCGTGGAAGCCGTGCGACCGATTTTTCTCCGAGCTCAGTGTTTCGCCGCCGTGGTGATTCCGGCCGTCTCGGACCTCCTTCGTCGCCATCATCTTGTGCTTATTGTTCCTGGGATCAAGGCGGAGCTGTGGCGCACCTTCCGGGGTCTTCTCGTAGCTCGTATCATCTTCTCCGCGGAGGCCGCATCTTCTTCTCCGCCTCCGTTCGCCGCCAGCTCGCCGCCGGCATTTCCGTGACTCCGCGTCACCGTCATCGAGTTCGCGAGGTCCTTGCGAACCCGAAGGTACCACTCACTCGTCTTGAAACTCACTGGTTTGCTAGATCACCTGCGCGGCCGCACCGCCGTGCCAGTGCCAGTGGTCTTTCGCCGGTGAACCGCCGGTGAAGATTAGTTTAACTCTAATCATGTCTTCTTTGAGTCTCTGATTTGTGGGCCCTCTCTGGTAATCACGTTTAGAAATCGGTTAATCCAATCGTTATTTGTTCTCCGGTCACAGCCATGTGGGCCCATCTTTGTCAATTGTTAGTTGTGTAGCACTGATAATGCGTTTTCTCTGTTGGGAAACGTATTTCTTTGTGAGAGTAGGTTAAGTTTGCGCGTTGATATGTCAAAGACGTATTCTTAGAATACGCCTTCGACGTCGCTTTCGGCGTGCGGGCTATTCTGGTCAACACTTTCGCGGGCCCGCCGATTGTGTCGGGTTAGTTGGCTGTCGGTAGGAAAGGGTATAAATGCTTTAGTATTTTAAATGCTTTTCTTGCAATTGTTAAATCATTTAAACTTGTAAAATGCATAACTAATTCAATTTTTATCCAAATTGCATGAAACCAGTGCTGTTATTTTTTCATTTTAAATGTATTACTTACTAAAATTAGTTTCATCCATGTCTCTGTAGCAAAAATCTGTTATCTAATAAAATGGTGTCTTATGTATCTTCTAAATTAGAAAATGCATATCTTTTCCAATAATTGTCCAAATTCAATGAACCCAGTTTTGTAAAATTTCATTTTCAGTATACTAACTGTTAGGATAGGTTTTATACACTGTTTCTGTTTATGAAAAGTTGTTAAGTAACTAACTAGTGACATGTTGTATTTTTAGCTTAGAAAATTCATAGAAAATTATTAGCATCTTAAAATGATTTGTTCTCTGTTTCTAAATTTTGTTATATCTTGTTTAGCTCTGTGTGAATTTTGGCATGAGTTGATGTTGTTGTATGCTTAAGTTTTGTCGGTGTTATTCGTCCTTATTTCTTTGTTGTGTTCGATCGTTAGGCTTCGATATTTGCGGCAACCCCGAGGACGATCCTCCGCCTTATTGAGCAACAGCTGAATGTGCAAGCGATTTGATCATGATTAATCGAGTATTTTAAAGTTTAATATTTTGTTTCATTGTATGTATGCATCGCTTAATTTGTGTTAAAATGGTTAGTTGAATCAGTAGTCGCATATCCTCGTAGACAAAATATGGATCTCTACTACCGAGCCTAAGTTATTTCTTTGTGATTAGAGATCATTGGATGATCTCTTGTCACTTAGTAGATTCGGTCAACTTGCTTAGACATGCTTAGTATCGGTAGAAGCGGGCGGTTATCGACTTTAGTCGGTAACCTTGATCACACAAAATTTACTATAACTTTATGTTTTAGCATTTCTGCTGTTTATCCGCAAAACTAAAAATGAAAACAAAAATGGTTTAGACTTGGGCACAATGGTAAGACTGGTGTGATCTGTTGGGTGTGACTGAAAGGTGCCGAGTCAATTAAGGACCGAGTTACTTGCGCCACCGTCTTGAGCATTTTGCGTGCTAACCACACTAGAGTATATGGGACCTCTCTTGACCTAGTACTTTGGCGTGTATTGGCTCCGGTCGCAGGAGGTCGCAGGAGGGATGGAGGTGGGAGCATGGTAGTTGTCAGAAAAGCTTTATCTGAGTGGGTAGTTGTCTTTCGGCTTTACCATGTAAGCGTATGGTGTTTCTACCCATCTGAGCGGCTCGGGGTTGATACACAATATTGGAAACAGTCTCGTAGGACTTAGTGTGCCGGCATACCTTGGAAGTGTGCTTTGGCTTAAAGGCGATGCAAGTGTGGGTACATTGGTACACCTGCGCAGGTTTAAAACTATTCGAATAGCCTCGCCCTAGGTTATGGACACGCTGGATACGCCCCCAAGAACTAGACTCAACATTTAAATTAAAACTTGATGGGTGGTACGAACTGGGATTCGTGCTATTGTTGTGGTGACTATTGGGATAGTCACTTCTAGGTTGTTTATCTTTCGCTTTTGTTATTATTATCCTTACTGTTATTTCAATCTTAAAAATGAATTGCAAACTTGCCTTTAAATCAGTATTACCTTATGGCAAATGAAAATTGGCTTTATGCAAATAAAACATATGGCCTCCACTAGACAAGCTGCATGTAGCATATGAGCAGTGCGCTAGTTCACACGTCGATCTTGCGGGTACAAAGACAATCTTTGTACTCGGTGCTTTGCTTAATGTTTTTGTTGCAGAGGAAGAAGGTGAGCCTCGGGGCCTCACTTACGTGAGTCTTTGTCGCCGTGGGTGACGACTAGTCTTGGCGGTCCTGGCGGATGCCTTGTGGGTTGGAGGCACACCGATTGGCTTTGTTTATAGCCATCTTATGGCACTTTGCTTCATTGTCGTTGTTGTCTATTTGTGTATCTTGTGGCACCGTCGGCCTATGTGCGTAATATTGTTACTATTTGTTTATCTTCCGTTTGTAGTGTGATGTTTGGACTCTATGTTTGGAATGGAGTTGATGCATACTTTTGTTGTGAGGTGTGTATATCATGCTTCGAAGTATACATATCTCGAGGATCGATTTATTTGATTTGTGATGCTAGGACCGGTGGTTGGTTAAGCATTACAAACCAAATAAATTGGGGTCCTCACAAAGTTGGTATCGAGCCATTCGACCGTAGCAACCAAGCATAGTCGTCTTTAGGATATTTTGAAAAGCTTAATTTCAAAGTATAAAAGGGTTTATGAAAACCTAGGCGATTCTCGATTTTACTCCTTACCTATCTTAGCCTTCTACTCTCATCTTACTCTAATTTGAGTTTAAAACTTGGCTTCTCTCTTTCCTTTCAAAAGATAGTTACTCTTGGTAGAATCGGTCTTTGGGAGAACCATAGAGAATTAAGTCTAAGTAAAATTTGTGGGAGCATAAGGGTAAGATATGTATGAGTTGCTATGTGTCCGATTTTTTTTGGTCGAACTTTATCCCGCCTTGTGTTTGTTTCTGATTTGCTTTCATGAATTTTGGGCTTTCTTGCTCTTAAATTTGTTGCTAACTTGTCTTAGTAAAACAGGATGGCCGGAGAAGCAGCGTGGCGGTCAAGAGGTGGTCATGATGAGGAGCTTCCCCTCCTCCGACCATGGTTGAGGTTCTCGCCTCGGATCGCGAAACCGCATGGACCGACGCGCATCTTGGAGGTTATTGCTAGGAATACCTCCACTCGCCGTGGTGGCGGCCACCGACTCGCGGGGACTTGCGAGTTCCTCCGCACACAACCGCCGACTTTCTCCGCTCGAGGACCTCTCGATGCGGACGATTGGCTCGCGCATGGTTGAGCGAAAGCTCAACATAGCTCGATGCCAGCGCAGACAAGGCGCTCTTCGCGTCCCACCGGCTTGAGGCGCGGCACTCTCATGGTGGGAGAACTATCTCGCCATGCAGCCCGCGGCCATGTGGTCGCGTGGGAGGAGTTCCGGTCGGCTTTTCGTCGCCCACATCCCGCACGGCCTGATGAAGCCCGAAGAAAAGGAGTTCCTCGCGCTCAAGCAAGGGCGCAAGTCCGTGACTGAGTACCTTACGAGTTCAATCATCGGCTCGTTATGCTCGGTGAGGTGGCCTCAGATGAGGCTACAGAGAAGTTTATGGATGGCTTGTCCGAGGAGCTGCAGGACAAGCTATCCATTGTGGACTTCTCAGACTTTCAGGCCTTGGTAGATAAGGCCATTGTTGCTGAGCATAAGGCGAAGGCGCTGGTGAGTCCCCGCAGCGCAAATGGGAGGCGCATCGATCGCTCACACCACCTCGTTCGTCCTGGGTGGGCGGCACGATGGCCCGTTCTTTTGCTCCACCGGCGCCGAGACCATCTCGCACCAGCTCCTCGCCCACCGCAGCCGTGTTTGACCACGTGCGCTGCGATCCAAAGCAGAGCGGTCTCGCAATCCGGCCGAGGTGACTTGTTTTTTGCCACAACAAGGGCCATTATGCGAATGCACGCCTCGAGTGTTGCAGCAGCCCCTCGTCCTAATGGAGGACGCGGGCAGGGGAGCGGTCACCCGCCTGACCAGAAGATTATTCAGAAGACCCAGGGTGCGAGCAGCGGTCGAGTGAACCACCTTTCAGCTGAGGAGGCTCAGGAGGCGCCAGATGTCGTGATTGGTACACTTCTTGTTAATTCTCGTCCTGCTGCAGTATTATTTGATTCTGGAGCATCGCATTCTTTTATTTCAAGATCATTTGCTGCTGTTAGTGGTCTTCGCTGTGTTCCTTTGGGAGTTCCTTTGCTCATCCGCTCTCCGGGGTCGGAAATGAGAGCCGATTCTGATGTCGGGATGTTTCTATCATAGTTGAAGGAGTGGATTTTTGGCAAATCTCATTACGCTCGGTTCAGTGAGTCCGATGTGATTCTTGGCATGGATTGGTTGTCCCAAAGACTTGGGGTGCGATTGATTGTGCCAGAAGATCGTCTATCTTACCGACCCTTGGCGGAAAGGTCGGATTTTCGCAGCCTGTGGGGCGCATCTATGTGCAATAGAAGCGAGCCACCTTGACCTTGCATTCGTGGATGTTCCCATAGTATCGACTTTGGGGATGTCTTTCCAAGATTTACAGGATGCCTCCGGTTCGAGATCCGAGTTTGCCATCGAGTTGTCGCCTTTGCATCGCTCCGATTTTGAAGGCGCCGTGTCGGATGCCTCCCAATGAGCTAGAAGAATTGAAGAAGCGCTTGGCGAGCTCCAAGCAAAGGGTTTCATCCGTCCCAGTTCATCTCCTTGGGGTTGTCCGTAATCTTTGTGAAGAAGAAGGACAAGACTTTGCGCATGTGTGTTGACTACCGTCCTCTCAATGAAGTGACGGTGAAGAACAAATATCCTCTCGCCCGTATTGATGATCTTTTGACCGGTTGTGCGGAGCTCGTGTGTTCTCCAAGATTGATCGAGGTCGGGCTATCATCAAGTCCGGATCGGTGAGGATATTCAAGACGGCCTTCACTACTCGTTATGGTGCATGCAGTACACCGTCATGTCTTTGGTTTGACCAATGCTCCAGCGTTGTTCATGAACCTTATGAATTCCGTATTCATGGAGTATTTGGACAAATTTGTGGTGGTTTTTATTGATGACATTCTTATCTATTCCAAGACTCAAGCAGAGCATGCCGAGCATCTGAAGATTGTTTTGGGCAAGTTGCGGGAACATCAGCTATATGCAAAGTTCAAGAAATGTGAGTTCGTTGAAGGAAGTGGCATTCTTGGGCCATGTTCTTTCAGTGGAGGCATAGCCGTGGATCCCAGCAAAGTCAGCGATGTTCTATCTTGGGGCCAGCCCAAGTCAGTCCAACGATGTGCGGAGTTTTCTTGGTTTAGCGGGCTACTATCGCCGCTTTATCGAGAACTTCTCCAAAATCGCAAAGCCGATGACTGAATTGCTTAAGAAGGACAAGAAGTTTGTATGGTCCTCTGCTTGTGATGAGAGCTTTCAGGAGCTCAAACAGCGATTGACTTGACTCAGTCCTCACTCTTCCTGATATCCGCAAGAGCTTCGATATTTATTGTGATGCCTCTCGTCGGGGACTTGGGTGTGTTCTTATGCAGGAAGGCAAGGCAGTTGCCTATGCATCCAGGCAGTTGAGACCTCACGAGCTCAACTATCCCACCCATGATTTAGAGCTTGCTGCGGTGGTTCATGCACTCAAGATTTGGCGGCATTATTTGATCGCAGAATCGTGTGAGGTGTATTCCGACCACAAGAGTTTGAAATACTTATTCACTCAGCCAGATCTGAACCTCAGGCAGAGGAGATGGCTAGAATTGATCAAAGATTATGACATGGGTATTCAGTATCATCCTGGCAAGGCCAATGTGGTTGCTGATGCACTTAGCCGAAAAGTGTATTGCAATACTCTGATGATCCAAGAGCAGCAACCTGCGCTTCTTGCAGAATTCCAGCGTCTCAACTTGGGTTTGGTTGAGCACGGTTCCTTCTATCGCCTGATTGTGCAACCAACCTTGGTGGATCAAATCAAGCAGCGCAAAGAATCGATGATGGTGTGGGTAAAATCAGCGTAACATCAGGAATGGATCACCAAGTGTTTCACGAGAGGATGAGCACGGTGTTGTATGGTTTGGGGCGTCTCGTGGTCCCAAAGATCCCCGAGTTGCGGATTTGATCCTCCAGAGGCCCATGATTCGCCTTTATCCATCCATCCCGGCCACTAAAATGTACCAAGATCTGCGTCGAGATTACGGTGGACTCGCATGAAGCGCGAGATTGCGTGTTCGTGGCCGATGTGACATATCTTTGTCGTGTCAAGGCCGAGCATCAACGCCCAGCAGGTCTTCTCCACCCTTGCCTATACCGAGTGGAAATGGGATTCCGTTGGTATGGACTTCATCACCGGTCTACCCGTACTTCTTGGGGAAGGATGCATTATGGGTTATAATTGATCGATTGACGAAGGTGGCCCATTTCCTTCCAAAGGCGATCAAGATTGATGTGAATCGACTAGCGGATCTTTACATATCCCGCATTGTGAGTGCGCATGGTGTGCCACGAACGATAGTGTCGATCGTGGCTCTCTTTTCACTTCCCGATTTTGGCACGACTGCAGAGGCCATGGGTACCGTCTTTCTTTCAGCTCACCTATCATCCTCGGTCGATGGTCGACGGAGCGAGTCAACCAAGTTCTAGAAGATATGCTCGTGCTTGTGTTCTTTCCTATGGGAAGAATTGGGAGAAGTGCCTACCACTTGCCGAGTTCTCCTACAACAACGACTTTCGAGGCTAGTCTTGGTATGGCACCGCTTGAGGCTTTGTATGGACGGCACTGCGAACACCGTTGAACCGGTCGGCCGTGAAAGCGGTTCTTTGGCGGATTCGATCAATGAGGCGAGAAAGTCAAGTGCGCTTGATTCGTGAGCACTTGCGCGTAGCTCAGTCGAGCGTAAGAGCTATGCGATCGTCGTCGTCGTGAGCTAAGTTTCGGCCCAATGACTTTGTGTATCTCAAAGTCTCACCTCGGAAGGACACCGTCGTTTTGGTGTCAAGGGCAAGCTAGCTCCTCGATATGTCGCCATATCGCATCATCAAGAAAGTGGGAGCTGTTGCATACAAGTTGGAGTTGCGGCTACACTCGAAGGGTGCACGATGTTTTCCATGTGTCACAATTGAAGAAGTGCCTCCGTGTTCGGTGAGGAAACGCCCTTGGAAAATATTGATGTGCGGGAAGATCTGCCTTATCGTGGCGCCCGTTCGTATCCTCGAAGAAAGCGAACGCAGAACAAGGAACCGGTGATCAAGTTCCTTAAAGTTCGTGGTCGAACCACTCCGAGGATGAAGCCACTTGGGAGCGGGAGGATCGCCTCCGAGCGCATTACCCATCCTTCTTCTCCCAGTTGATCGAATCTGGGTGAGATTCTGTAAGGGGAGATTTGTAACAGCCCTAACTTAGGGTTTGTATTTCAAATGTAAAATTTTGAGGAGAAATAAAAACTTTTGTTGTCTCTTCAAATCATTTGAAAGTTTCTACAATTTTCCTAGCAATTTCCAATTTGTAGAATTTAATTCTTGTGATTGGAAATTGTTGATTATCAGATTCTAGCCTTCAAACTTGTGATCATCCTCTGAAGCTATTTTTCCTAGCATCTTGATCATCCTATCTACCTCCTGAATTATTTCACAATTTTTAGATTTTGTTTGCTATTTCAAATGGCCAAGTCAACTCTGTTTGAAATCTGGTCAAACTCCCTGTACAGCAGCTTGTGAATTTTCTCTAGAATAATGCAGTGCATAAAAGTTCTGGAAAAATTATACAAGGTTGTCCTCTGTCCCTAGTAGCTACCATAAAATTTCTGAAATTTTTGTAGCTCTGGGTCTACCTCTAAAATTCCCCAAACCTTCTCTGTCTTTTAAATCAAAATCTAAAAGTACTGTTCCTCGGCCCGAACCCAACTCAGCTCGAGTCCGACCGCGCCACTTGACTCGTCGCGCCAACTAGCTGCACCGCTGCGAGTCCAATTGATCGTGGCCGTCCGATGCAAATCGAACGATCCACGTTGCGGCGCAACCGACCTGTCCGAATGCATACATCAATCTCGACCGCCCATTTCGTGATCCAACGGCCGGCATCTTTCCGATAGAGTCGAACCTCGGCTCGCACCGCTCACGCTATCGGTGGTGGTCCCCACTTGTCGCCTTCGTCCTCGTCTTCTCCGCACTCACCGGAGCTCGCGGCGGCGTGCATGCTTGCCACGCACCTCGCCGGCGCCACCTATTTGCCCTCGTGTTCGTCGTAGAGCATCGCCAGAGCTTCATAACCTCACGCACTCATTGGCCATCGTTTCTTCGCTCTCTCACCTTCTCCGCCCAAATTTTCCTCTCGGCGAGAAGAACTCGAGCGTAGCGCCGCCGTTCGAGCCGCCTTGAGCCGACCGCGGTCGTGTTCCTCTCGCCTCGCCGCCTCCATTTTGCCTATTCCGGTCCTTGGCGCCCGGTGGATCACGGGCGGATCGCTGCCTCGCCTCCGGCGATCTCGCCCGCGAGCTTGCTGCGTTACGTGAGTCTCAAGCCTCGGCGTTTGGTTCCACTTGATCGCAATGCTCCACCGATGCTCACGGTGGGTTCGTTTGTCTTTGGTGCATCGTGGAAGCCGGCGACCGATTTTCTCTCCGAGCTTTCGCGCCGTGGTGATTCCGCCGTCTCGGACCTCTTCGTCGCCATCATCTTGTGCTTATTGTTCACAGGATCAAGGCGGAGCTGTGGCGCACCTTCCGGTCTTCGTAGCTCGTATCATCTTCTCCGCGAGGCCGCATCTTCTTCTCCGCCTCGTTCGCCGCCACCGCCGCGGCATTTCCGTGACTCGCGTCACCGTCATCGAGTTCGCGAGGTCCTTGCGAACCCGAAGGTACCACTCACTCGCCTTGAAACTCACCGGTTTGCTAGATCACTGCGCGCCGCGCCGCCGTGCGCGCTGCTCGCCGATGAACCGCCGGTGAAGATTAGTTTAACTCTAATCATGTCTTCTTTGAGTCTACGATTTGTGGGCCTCTCCGGTAATCACGTTTAGAAATCGTTTAATCCAATCGTTATTTGTTCTCCGGTCACCGCCATGTGGGCCCATCTTTGTCGCTTGTTAGTTGTGTAGCGATAACGCGTTTTCGTTGGGAAACGATATTTTTGTGAGAGTAGGTTAAGTTTATGCGTTGATATGTCAAAGACGTATTCTTAGAATACGCCGACGCCGCTTTCGGCGGCGCGGGCTATTCTCGTCAAGACTTTCGCGGCCCGCCGTCGCCGATGTCGGGGTTAGTTGGTGTCGGTAGGAAAGGGTATAAATGCTTTAGTATTTCAAATGCTTTTCATTGTAATTGTTAAATCATTTAAACTTGTAAAATGCATAACTAATTCAATTTTTATCCAAATTGCATGAAACCAGTCTGTTATTTTTCATTTTAAATGTATTACTTACTAAAATTAGTTTCATCCATGTCTCTGTAGCAAAAATCTGTTATCTAATAAAATGATGTCTTATGTATCTTCTAAATTAGAAAATGCATATCTTTTCCAATAATTGTCCAAATTCAATGAACCCAGTTTTGTAAAATTTCATTTTCAGTATACTAACTGTTAGGATAGGTTTTATACACTGTTTCTGTTTATGAAAAGTTGTTAAGTAACTAACTAGTGACATGTTGTATTTTTAGCTTAGAAAATTCATAGAAAATTATTAGCATCTTAAAATGATTTGTTCTCTGTTTCTAAATTTTGTTATATCTTGTTTAGGTCTTTGTGTGAATTTTGGCATGAGTTGATGTTGTTGTATGCTTAAGTTTTGTCGGTGTTATTCGTCCTTATTTCTTTGTTGTGTTCGATCGTTAGGCTTCGATATTTGCGGCAACCACGAGGACGATCCTCCGCACCTTATTGAGCAACACGGCCTGTGCAAGCGATTTGATCATGATTAATCCCAGTATTTTAAAGTTTAATATTTTGTTTCAATTTGTATGTATGCATCGCTTAATTTGTGTTAAAATGGTTAGTTGAATCCGTAGTTGCATATCCGTAGACAAAATATGGATCTCTACTACCGAGCCTAAGTTATTTCTGTGATTAGAGATCATTTGGATGATCTCTTGTCACTTAGTAGATTCGGGTCAACTTGCTTAGACATGCTTAGTATCAGTAGAATCGGCGGTTATCGACTTTAGTCAGTAACCTTGATCACACAAAATTTACTATAACTTTATGTTTTAGCATTTCTGCTGCTTATCCGCAAAACTAAAAATGAAAACAAAAATGGTTTAGACTTGGGCACAATGGTAAGACGGTGTGATCATTGGGTGTGGATCGGAAAGGTGCCCGAGTCAATTAAGGACCGAGTTACTTGCGCCACCGTCTTGAGCATTTTGCGTGCTAACCACACTAGAGTATATGGGACCTCTCTTGACCTAGTACTTTGGCGTGTATTGGCTCGGGTCGCAGGAGGTCGCAGGAGGATGGAGGTGGGAGCATGGTAGTTGTCCAAAAGCTTTATCTGAGTGGGTAGTTGTCTTTTCGGCTTTACCATGTAAGCGTATGGTGTTTCTACCCATACGAGCGGCTCGGTTGATACACAATATTGGAAACAGATCTCGTAGGACTTAGTTGTGCTGCATACCTTCTAAGTGTGCTTTGGCTTAAAGGCGATGCAAGTGTGGGTACATTGGTACACCCGCAGGTTTAAAACTATTCGAATAGCCTCGTCCTAGGTTATGGACACGCCGGATACGCCCCAAGAACTAGACTCCAACATTTAAATTAAAACTTGATGGGTGGTACGAATCTGGGATTCGTGCTATTGTTGTGGTGACTATTGGGATAGTCACTTCTAGGTTGTTTATCTTTCGCTTTTGTTATTATTATCCTATCGTTATTTCAATCTTAAAATGAATTGCAAACTTGCCTTTAAAATCAGATACCTTATGGCAAATGAAAATTGGCTTTATGCAAATAAAACATATGGCCTCCACTAGACAAGCCTGCATGTAGCATATGAACAGGTCTGCTAGTTCACACGTCAGTCTTGCGGGTACAAAGACAATCTTTGTACTCAGGTGCTTTGCTTAATGTTTTGTTGCAGAGGAAGAAGGTGAGCCTCGGGGCCTCACTTACTGTGTGTCTTTGCCGCCGTGGGTGACGACTAGTCTTGGCGGTCGGGCGGATGCCTTGTGGGTTGGAGGCACACCGATTGGCTTTGTTTATAGCCATCTTATGGCACTTTTTGCTTCATTGTCGTTGTTGTCTATTTGTGTATCTTGTGGCCCGTCGCCTATGTACGTAATATTGTTACTATTTGTTTATCTTCCGTTTGTAGTGTGATGTTTGGACTCTATGTTTGGAATGGAGTTGATGCATACTTTTGTTGTGAGGTGTGTATATCGCTTCAGGAAGTATACATATCTCGAGGATCGATTTATTTGATTTGTGATGCTAGGACCAGGTGGTTGGTTAAGCATTACAAACCAAATAAATTGGGGTCCTCACAGATTATCATAGGCATTATCTGTTGATATTTTAGCCACACAAATTTGCTTGAGTTTAATGCACTAAAATTGATTAGTTCCTTCGTCATATTTTTTTAACTGAATATGTTCGCGACGAACTCTCTTTCTTAGATTGCTTCATGAATTCCTTCAAGGTATTGCAGCCCCATTGTCAGAAGTAAAGATAACCTTCCATCACAAAGGATTGCACAGGCGCGGTGTGGCGCGCCTTACCCATCTAGTTATATAAATTCGTGCACGAGTTGAGCAACACACAAGTTTATATACACACACACACAAGGTCGCTTAAGCATTTTTTGAAGGCTTTTCTTGGCACTGTTGAGTTGAATTAAATCACAATGTACTATATTCTGATTGCTATTTAGTTATTATTCTAATCTAGTAACCTTATAAGTACCATCATTTTTTTAGTTTTATATTTATAAGTCACCTACAAATCACACACCTTTAAATTATTATAGCGACTATTTAACCCAACGCCTGATGCAAGCATGGGCAGGCATAAGGCTTGTTTGGTTGGTGCCCTGGATTCCATGCTTGAAAAAAAGTGGTGCCTAGAGGTAGCCTGAAAAGTAGATGATTTATTGAAGATGTGGTGTTTGGTTGGTTACTTGTGCCTAGAAGAAAGCCTTCACTGCTTGGAGAGGGTGCCTGGACCAGGGATCTAACCAGGTTTGCAACCAAACAAATTCCTGGCAGACAACCGGCAGTGCCCTGGCCAGGCCACCGCATCCTAGGGCACGATCGAAACAGACCCATAGACCGCGACTAATCTGCAACAACCAAGCCAATATACACATTCCAATAAATTGCCAACAACACATTAGAACTACACTAAATGGAATAAATAGGTGGACTAGCTCTATAACCATGTGAACATTGAAAAATAACCCACGTAATATTAAGGCATCATATTGCTGCGTGGAGGAAAATGTATAATTAACGTCCACCAGATTGTGCAGTTTTTATTATCTTACTCATAAAAAATAGAAGCATATCTTTATCTTTACTACTTAAAAAGAATGTGGTGGTGGTGAGTGATGTGTTCTTCATCAGTCTCTCCCACACGCGAAAAAAATTGCGCTCCCCTTCCTTCTTTCACGCGCCAACAGGTGGTCCACTTACTTGATCGCTCGATTTCCTCGCACCATCGAACAGTCTGAAACCAACCCTAACTGCAATCCTCCTTTCTTCTGCAAATCTCCCTGGTCTCCTTGTTGCCTACTTCTCCTCGTGCTCCTTGCCTCCTTTTGTCGCTCACTTGAGGCGGCAGCGCACATGAGGGAGGCATCAGAGCCAAGGTTGATGACACCGGTGGCGGTGGCCAGACTGCTAGCAAAGTGCACATGAGGGAGGCGGTAGAGCCGTGGTGGAGGACATCAACATTGTTGAGACTTCTGGTGGCGGAGACAGTGGAGCTAAGGCGGAGGACGATGGTAGATCTGAGGCTGCTGGTGGCGAGGATCTAGTTGCATTGACGCCACTTGTATGCATTGCCACTGCTGTAAGTGCCATGAGCGCGTGCACCACTGTCGCTTGTGAGCATCACTGGACACACTCGTGTGCCAGCCAACACTGCTCTCCTAAGACAGTGGCAGCTTGGTCATGGCCGCCAGGAAGGTGACGGCGCCGCAACTACTAGACGTCTTGACTACAACAACAAGGCACAATGAAGGCAACTACTCAAAAGAGAATACTATACACTTGGTGCTAGAAACAACGGGGTAGTATTTTCTCTGCATCCGTTCGAGATTTGTGTGACAAATGTTAATTTGGAGCCTGAATGTGTATTATCTACACATAATGCTTTGTTGTATGAGACCATCAATGGCCACAGGTACTGGTGCAAGCAGTTCATCAGCATCTGCGACTGAGTTACTGTTTTGTTGTGTAATGATTCCTCTACATTGTTTCAGCAACAAAATCAGTTGTTGAATTGTTGAAAGAGAGGATAAGTCCATTAATGGTTGGTTTGCCTTGGGTACTTAAAAGCTAAGATCTTACTTGAGATATCGCTATTTAAATGCATGGTTTTTGTTGTGGATGATAATCAAAGCTTGAAGATGATAACACTAATGAGTCTAATTTAGAGGTAAAAATATATGAGGCTTTGCTTCGAAGCATGTGAATCGATATGCCATTGTATTTATCACTACACGATCTGTATAAAGTTTCTCATTACATCCATGTATATATTACCACCAAAATGGGTTATTTCTATTATTCTTTATCTTGTGTTATCATTGAGGGTGCAATACATGCTGATTATTTGTACATATTGATATTACTATGGTTGTCATTGCAGAACACCAACCATATATATTGTTTGTTGCTCTACAATATTTTATTATTTTCTTGCATTGTACTAATTAGTAATTACACAGAACAAGATTCATCTTGAAATCTCTTTGATAAGAAGTTCTCTTACCACTTTATTTTCTGGAGAAAAATGTGCAGCTGCTAATTCGCGATTTATATATGCGATGTACTTCTGCCTTCTCGATTATTTTTTTCTTGTGTTAAATCAAGAATTTGGGTTAGAGTTGGATGTGTATGTTCGAGTCAAATTAGATGCACCTCTCAAGAAATAATATCATGACGTGTTTTAACCATTTGTTGTGTGAGGTACAAAAGATTTACATCATTTCTCTTTACCATAGCATCCACACTACACTATCGGCCATGGGCCGCAATGGGCTCAACTGGGGAGTGGGCACAGAACCAAGGGTAAGCCAAGTACGATGACGAAGGTGTGGACTGCAGTAGAGTCTGCCAGCCGTAGAGGTGGAGTTGAGGGCATGTGTAGGCTGAGGACAATGGCGGAGGCACAACATGGGATGGGGCGGAGCTCAGCCGGGCGCCACAGCCAAGCTGAGATTATGGATCAATGTGCTAAGGTAATTTGATTTTTTAAATCCATAGCAATGCATGGGAACTCGGCTAGTATTGAAAACAATCACAACATTGCTACTCTGGGAGCCAATCAAGTCAGCACATCAAGAAAAAAGATAGACCATCTTACCGGTTTACTAGTCTACAACTACAACCGACTATAGCTGCACTCGAAGGCCATAACCAAACGCGCAACTGCATCCAACATATGTGTTTCGTGTTAGACTATATGCATGTGTGTGCATGTGTGCGTGTGTACACACGCACATGATCACACCAATGATCACGCACAGGATCACGTGTATCCCATTGATCACGCGTATCCCATTAGACCTCTCCCTTCCTAATCTCCCAATTGTTTGTTTCCATAAATTGGTTGTTAAGATATGGAAGGGACACATTGTAACATCCCAAAGTGCTGTTACCAAAATAAAATAAAATAAAATTATTGTTTTATTGGATTTTTCTGAATTTGATAGAGTTGCATTGCTTTATTTGAATTTCTGAAGTTTTAAAAGTTAAAATTTAAAATTTATTTGAAGTTCTTGAAGTTTTAGTTGGTTTGATCTGAAAAATAAAATTTAATTAATTTCTAGAATTTTCTGATATTTTAAATAGCTTTTTCCTAAATATTTTCAAGCCAAAATAATTTATTTTGCAAAATTAATAGCCAATTATAAGTTAGAACTATTTTATTTAAGTCCAAAATAAATAAGAAAATTTCTGTGAATTTTCTCATAATTTTTTGATTTAATTTACTATTTTTAAAGCCTTTTTGATTTATCAGTGTTATTCTAAATAGAAAAGAAATTAAAAATCAATTAACAACCAATGGGCCGAAACCTAGCCGGCCCATTCGTTTTTCCGCTGCACGCGCAGCCCAATCCGGCCCACTCCGCACCACACCCTCTCCCCATCGTTCGATTTAAATCGGACGGTCAGCAAACCTCCACGCCACCCGCTCCTCCGTGCGTTTAAACCCCGCATTTCAACCGTTGGATTGAAATCCAACGGCCAGAGCTCGATGTGACATTCGGACGACCGAACACCCCTTTTGGTTTTGACCGTTGGATCTAAATCCTACGGCTATCATTCTCCCACGCTATTCCCGTTACTCTACACCCTTTGATTTCTATCCAACGGCCCGCAACCCATCTTCCACCTCGCCTCCTCCTTCCACCAGGTCCCACACTCCCCGCCATTAGCGCCCGCGACGAGCTCGTCTCCGCCATGATTCTCGCCTCCATTTCCCGCGTGAATACGCGCATTGACTCCCCCTAATCACGCCGCCCCTCCTCTCGGTCGTTTCCCTCTCCATCTCGCACGAAATCGCCGGAACACCCCATCGCCGCCGCCTTCCCCGCGCGCGATCTTCTCCTCGGTCTCCTCCGGCCCCTATAAAGGGCGCACCAGGACCGCCTCCTCCTCATTCCAGCGCCCCGACCCACTCCTCCTCTCCTCGCCTCTCTTCGCCGGATTTCGCAAAACACCGCCGCCGGCCGTGAAGCACTCCACCGCCCCTAGCGCCGCCACCATCGCCGCCGCGTCCACTCCGACCACTCCATCGGCCGCGCATCTCGCCGACGACGGTGCTCGCGCGCCGGCGAGCACCTCCCGAACCGCTGCGCCACCATCGACCTATTCGTGCCACCGCCAAACCTCTCGCCGCCGCGATCTCTTCGCACTTAGCTCCCACCGTGGTAAGCCCCGAACTCCCCGTCGCCTCCTCTTGCTATTAGTGCCATCCACTCCCGCTGCCACGTTGCCAAACGCCGGTGACCATCGGTCACCATGCGTCGCCGCCGGCCTTGTGCTGGCGTGGCAGCCACCTCGGTGCCACCTAGCACCACATCGCCATTCTTGCCCATGTGGCGCCCGCGTGTCACGCCGAGTCAGCGCCCGCGTGGCCGGTCCACCGCACTAACTCGACCTCGACTCGATGGAACCAGTCCACCGTGAGCCCTGTCAATGACGCGTGGGACCCACGTGTCGAAAATTCTTTTAATTCTTGTAAATTCGAAAATCAGCCACTGATGTCATCATTGCGCAATAAAGACATTTTCCTTTATAAAAATAATTCCCAAAATCCAGAAAAAAAACCATAATTCTATCATTTTATGTATTTTCAAACTCCCAGAGCTCATATCTTTTGCATCCGAACTCGATTGAGCCCATTCAAATTCCTAAATTTGTCTAAATTCAAGATCTAGCCAACTAAACCAAAATTATTTAATTTGGAGTTCATTTGAGTTGCTATTTGAATTTTGTTTGAATTTGGCTTATTTCGCGTATAGATTTCGACGACTTCGGAAAGTCAGATTTCGATGCCGTTTGAGAGCAGTGTTTAATCAAGCAAGGCAAGTTATACCCTTGATCATATTGATTCCCTTATTTCAAATTATTTATATTCTATTTTAAATTATTACTACATGCTTATGTTTATACAATTATTTTAATCCCCCGTTTTAATTGCCTAGTTATTCCAATTTTCCTTGTATGGCCAATTTGAATATTGAACGTGAATACCTTGTCACCATTAGACAAAATGATACTAAGATTAATCATACGCTTAGCCAATGCTTAGATCGAATCTTGTATTTGGGGAGTTTTTAGCCAAATATTTTAAATTTGATTTAAATTGGGTCTATGGTATTGTTTTACCATAGAAGGTTTATAAAATGTCTTTACCTGGAAAATAAAATAAAAATGGGTTTGGACTTGGGCATAATGGATGTTTGGTGGGTGCATGTTCTTGCACGGGCTCAATCGGGTATGGTTGAGGCCCATGGGTTTTGTTGGAAAGTTGTCCAAGTCAGTTAAGGATCAGTCTTCGAGTGCATGATGCTAAGCCATACCGTACCACCACATGTCCTTAGTATGGGGAGTAGAACTGGCTGACTAATTTGCAAAGTTCCATCGCGGTCGATCCAACTGTTTCGATAGGTTGTCTTTCATGACTATGTTGTCTCATCTGGCTCAAGAGGGGGCCCGAACCCGGAGGTTTTCATTCCAAAGGGGGTGGCGAAACCTTAGAGAGGGTAGACTGCGGAAGGATGGCGCATTGTAAAGGCCTTGACATATGCTCTAGACCGCTTACCTAAAGTAGTGAGCGGTGATATCGACGAATACCGAATAAACTAGAGAAGTCGTGTCTTGTGGGTAAAGCTGTACAACCTCTGCAGAGTGTCAAACTATTCGAATAGCTGTGTCCACGATCATGGGCATGCTAGCAGAGCTGCTCAAAGTTAGACTTTGGTTTTGTTTGAAAAAGACTTCTTCAAAACGGGTTTATCCAAATAGGAATTGGGCGGGAAGCCATGTGATAGGAGGGTATCCTTCACCATTTATGTGTGAATGCTATCTGACTATAAAATTGAGAATTTATAAAATGAATTTTAGTTATAGAATAATTGCTTTGAAACTTAGTATATTTATTTAAAGAAAATGCTGCTTTATGCAAATCAACCAATAAGCCATCATTTGTTACATCCATGTATGCATGTCATTCTGTTATTTGACAGGTGTAACTTGCGAGCACGGAAGTTGTGCTCATCCTTGCTTTATGCAAACCAAATTTCAGAGGAGAATGACTTTACTACCGATGTGGATCTCGACAACTAGGCCGCTACCCCAGTCGATTGCCTGTGGCAGATTGCTGGACCCTACTACTTCTTCGTCTTCCACTGTGTTCTTTATTGCTGGCTTGTAAGCCTCTTTGTAATAAACTCTATTGATTATTAATAAAGTTGTGATATGAATTTGTTACCATATTTGTTTACTGTGTGAACTAGCGACTGATCATGGGACTAGTTCAAAAATGCACATAGGACTTGGGATGTTAATCCCGGGTTCTGACACACATCTATATATGTAACCTCTGGTTCATCAATCAATCCATTACATGAGTTATCTCCGTTTTCATGGTATCAGACGCAGTCACTCCTGCGACTGCACCCTTCCGCAAACCCTAGCCGCCGGCATCTTGCCAGCCGCTACCCTCCCTCCCCACCACCATGGATGGTGAGGACGACACCACCCTCGCTGCTGCATGCCATGAGTAGGAGGCCGCTGCGCGCCGTGAGCAGGAGACAGCGGCCACCGTCGTCGCCGCCAATGCGTGCGCATTGGTCCTCGCCGAGGAAGCTACCGTCGCCTCCCTCCACGCGCAGGCGATCGCTATCCCCAACATTCGCGCCCTCATCCCCATCATCCTTGACCTCCACTCACCCACCTACTCCAAGTGGCGCAGGCTCATCCTCATCACCTTTGGCAAATATACCCTCTCCGATCTACCTAATATCGCCTACCCGATGTTCCTGCCTGGGTGCGCATGGATTGCATCATCCTCTCCTGGGTCTACGGCACCATCTCTGCCGAGCTCCTCGAGATCGTGATGACCCCTACCTCCACCGTGCGCCTAGTCTAGACGAGCCTTGAGTAGCAATTCATCGATAACTAGGAGACCCACGCGCTATACCTGGACGTGGAATTTCGCACCTTCGTCCAGGGCGACCTCTCCATCTCCGACTACTGCCGCAAGCTGAAAGGCATGGCCGATGCCCTCGATGATCTTGGCGAGCGATCTGTGATCGCACCCTCGTTCTATCCATCCTACGCGGCTTGAACGACAAATTCTCCTATATGGCGGCCCTACTTAAGCGGCAAAAGTCGTTTCCCTTATTCGTCAAGGCTCGCTCCAATCTTCTCCTTGAGGAGATCACCATGCAGTCCAAGCCGGGCTCCTCGCCTACGGCCCTCATCGCCTTCGCCCAGCTTGGCAACAGGCCCCCGGGTTCAGGCGGCGGTGGCAACACCGGCGGGTCCTCGGGCGGTAACCGCAGCAACAACAACTGCACTCGTCATCGTGGCAACCGCAACAGCAGTGGTAGTGGCAACGGTGGCGGTAGCAACGATGGTACCACCACCCAGGGTGGCGCTGGAACCAGTGGTGGCACCGACAGACAGGTGGGCTGGTCATCCTTCTTCAATCCTTGGACAGGCACGGTCCAGGTGTGGCCGCACTCCCGACCATCGTAGAGCATCCTTGGTCCGCGGCCGACCGTGCCATAACAACAGTCATGCGGGGCGCCACGCGCCCTAACCACCACCTATCCTAGTGCCATCGATCCGCCACCTATCACGGTGTGCGTCGGTGCGGCCGCTCCCTTCCTGGCGATCGCTCCCGGCAGTTTCACGGTCTGGTGGTGCATCCATGCTCGGGGTTCCCATGCACAGGTGGCGAAAGGTTGAAACGGGTAGAGCTCCCCAGAACTATTGCACCTAGCGATGTCGATTCTCTCCATCAGTTACAGCCAGCACCATGAAGTCCTCTGTCCGGCACCGACTCTTGGGACTAGCAATCACTCGCCAACGCTTTCAACACTATGATGCTCAACCCGCCACCGTCGCCCACCGACTGGTACATGGACTCCGGTGCCACCTCCCATATGACATTGGATGCCGGTACTCTCTTCGTTCTTCATCCTTCTTCCTCTCATAACCCTTCAAACATTATTGTCGGTAATGGGTCATTACTGCCTATTACCACCACTGGCTCCATGTATTTTTCCTTCGCACATGGCCTCTTACCCTTCATGATGTCCTTGTTACACCACAGATTATCAAAAATCTTATCTCTGTTCGTCAGTTTACTATTGATAATAATTGTTTTGTGGAATTTGACCCCTATGGCCTTTCTGTGAAGGATCTTCTTACCAAGAGCGTGATCGCCAGGTGCAATGGTTCTGGGGAGCTCTACCCATTTCAGCCTTTCACCACCTGACTGCACACTCTCACTATCGGTGCAGCCTCCTCTACTTTGTGGCATCGTCGTCTCGAGCATCTTGGTCATGAAGCCCTCTCAAAGCTAGTTAGCTCTAGTGCAATCTCCTATAATAAAAGTGTGTCTGAGCCGTTGTGTCACGCTTGTCAACTTGGTCGCCATGTGCGCTTGTCCTTTAGCACTTCTAGCTCTCGAGCTCTCCATAATTTCGATTTAATTCATTATGATCTTTGGACATCTCATGTTGCTAGTGTCTTTGGTTACAAGTATTATCTTGTTATTCTCGATGATTGCTCACATTTTCTTTGGACTTTTCCTCTTCGTCTCAAGTCTGACACTTTTTCCACCATCTCTAACTTTTTCTCCTATGCTCGTACTCAGTTCGGTTCTTTCGTCAAGAGTATCCAGTGCGACAATGGTCGAGAGTTCGACAACTCCACCGCTCGCACCTTCTTTCTCACACACGGTGTTGCACTCTGCATGTCGTGTCCACATACCTCCCAGCAGAATGGCAAAGCCGAACGCATCATTCGCACCACCAATAATGTTATGCGGTCACTTATGTTTCAGGCTAGCCTACCCCCTCATATTGGGTGGAAGCTCTCCATGCTACCACCTACCTCCTAAACCGCCACCTCACCAAAACACTCAGATCCTCCACCCCCTTCTTCACCCTATACGGTGTCCATCCGTCCTACTCGCATCTTCACGTCTTCGAATGTAAATGCTATCCTAACCTTTCCTCCACAGCCGCTAACAAGCTGTCACCGCGCTCCACCTTGTGTGTTTTCCTTGGCTACCCATCCGAACACAAAGGCTACCGATGTCTTGATTTGACGTCCAACCGAATCATCATCTCCTGGCATGTCGCCTTCGACGAATCCTCCTTTCCGTTCGCCGAAGTGTCCTCTGCCCCTCCTTCTAACGCTGATTTTGATTTTTTGTCCGAGCTTGGGTCTTCTCCCTTGCCCATCGAGCCCTCTGTATTTGCAGGTTCAGGTCCTGGTGGCTCTTCACCGAGCTCTGCTAGCCTTTCATCCCGTCGCTGTCGGCTCGCCACACGCTACCGTTCTTCCTCCGCGTGCCAGCCCACCACAGCCTATCGCCTCTCAACAAGGCACCCTCAGCCCCCCTCGCGATCATGCTTGACTGCTTGAGCAGCGGAGAGCCATTTCGACTGCAATGAGCTATCGATGTTAGCCAAGAGATCACACACGGTACAAATGAGGCTGCGAGGGACTTTAACATTTTGAAATGAAAATGGAGATAACTCACGCAATGGATTGATTGATGAACCAGAGGTTACATATATAGACGTGTCCCTTCCATATCTCAACAATCGGTTTATGGAGCAGCCTCATTTGTACCACGCGTGATCTCTTGGCTAACATCGATAGCTCATTGCGGTTGAAATGGCTCTCCACTACTCAAGCAGTCAAGCATGATACTAGGGTTTCATTTGCGCCTTATGGATGGTAGAGCTTGGCATCTTGCATCAAAGAGCTCCTCACAAGTAGGGGTGGCGGAATGGATACAAATTATCCATATCATTCAACATAAGATACAAATACAGTTTAGACTTTCCCATCTAATTAACAATTTCTCTCTGTCCGGACTATTCATATTCAACGAAGCAATATATGTATTTTATTGCAATGCGGCTGATTAGTTGGACATGTTTGTTTTAATTCAATGTGAATTCATGTTGCTTTAGGTGAAATAAATAAATTAGAATGATTAAGCGTGATGGTACGAGGATAAAATGTCATTAATATCTTTATATTACATAAATCAATCATGACAATATCCGGATCCGACCAAATTGACTACATATTTTATTCATTTTCGTATTTGAGAATATTCAAATTTGTATTTGAAAAAACATGAATAGTAAGAGCACTAATCGATTCGTATTCCGTTTTCACCCTACTCCCACGTAAGCTCTACTCACGTGAACCTTCAAACTAACAACTGGGTCCACAACCGTTGTTAACCCACATGTCATTCTCTAACCCGGAACAGTCCAATAGACTAGTGCCTGAACTACCATAGCTCAGCTCTTCCGTCTTCCCACTTCTCAAAGCAAAGTAGCATCACCTAGTGGTGTCCAAATGGACCACCCAACACGACACGATCGACATAGCTAACTAATCGGGCTGTGCTGTGCTGGCCCATGGCCTGGGGTGCCTCACTGCCTCCATGCCAGCCGCATCCTTCCTCGCCAAGGTAGTCAGAGTCGAGATCCTGAGTTGGATCGATTTGCCACCATCCATCTGCGATTCTACGGAATTATAAAATACCGCCTATAAGTTTGTATGATTCCTTACCATTTGCATGTTCCTTTAAAGCAACTCTTCCTCCACTCGCTCCATGTTGTACTAGTATTACCACACGATACAATATTTTGCATGCTCCTTGTTTATTTATAGTTTTATTCTCGAAATTAATATCAACGCTCCAAAATATTCCGGCCTTTAAAAAATTACAATTTTTTTGTCCTAAGTCTCTACGAGTAGGATCGGGCGATTTGGATCCCCTTCCTCGTTCCGAATCGTAAGACTCTAAGAGTAGGTGTCCTAACACCTTTGTGCCATCGGGTCATGCCGCCTCCTTCCTCGCTGCCTCTTCCTCCACCGCTGCCGCGACGTCTCGTGTCCGCCGCCATGCCGACCTAATGGGTCATGTGCTGGCGGCGCGACCAAGCATGAGCCACACACAATGGGTGAGTCTTGACCAAGCATGACACACAGTCGATGCAGGCGTGCGTGCATGCCAACCAACGATTCGTGCCGGTCCAGCTCGGGTAGCATGACACATTTGGACACCACTAGCACCACCCAAAACAAATAAAGAAAAAAAGAAAAGAAAAATACATAAAAAGAAGGGAAATTTGACTATTTACCACACCTTTGGTTGACATTTTACAAAATACCAGAAAGTACAAGGTAATATAGATCATATATCACATCTCTCATTGCGTCCTTTATATTTTGCCATTTTCAGGTTATTAAATGGATTTCCTTTTCTTTTACATTTTGATACAGACAAAATGACCGATTTGCCCCTTGCCTATCCAAGCGTGTGGCTATGTGGTTGGTACATACCACACCACAAGATCTCAATGGCGCGACATCGCAGATTCATCCACTTGTCAAGGCTGAACATCAACAGCACGGGGTTCTTGACGAGGTACTCCGAGTTGAACCCGACTGTCGCACTCAGGAACTCCACCTTCCACCGCAGCAGCTCTGCGGACATCAACATGAAGCACGCATGCGGCGGAACATGGCGGTGAACTCCTCTTCTGTGCACCTGGCCGTGAGCATCACGACCACCTTCTAGGCTCGGAAGGCTCGTGCACTGACGTTGTGCAACGCGAACAAGCTCCAGATGGGCATCCCGAATCTGGGCCGGATCCCACGCGCCTCGACGTGGTTGAGCCGTGCTTAGAACTTGGTCGACGCCTGCATGATGAGTGTCGGCTGTTGCATTTTGGTAATTCCTCAATTAAAGAAAAGAAGAAAATAGGAAAAGAAAAGGAAAAAAGTGGGGTCTACCTGTCGGTGGGAGAGAGAGGAAGGGATAAGGCGCTGGAGACCTAATCTCCAGCCCGATCCGGTTCAGCTGTTATATTCAGTTTGTCAAAAGGCTTAGTGCCGAATCTGTTAATATTTGAGCTATGATATTGTGTTTACAGAAAAGTTTGTGTGCTGAAATTGTGATTACATTCACATTGTTAATTAAATGATTCTTTATTGTATGAAAGTATAATTACTATTTTGAGATAAAAATTGACATAAAAGTAAAGCATTAGTGATTTGTAGTTGTTATATTTAATTAGTGAAGAGATATTGACATAAGTATTATGAAGGCTAAGATTAAATCTTGAGCAACACGACATCTGAGAGTAATGAACAAAATATTAAATCTGAGCAATATGCTGATTTTAATTGTTCACATGTTCTATGTTTTGAGTATATTATCCTGTTTATATGACATTGAGGATTTACATGTTTATATGTTAATTTTGTTATTTAAATGCTAATGGAAATATACTTTAATTATCATTAATTATACTGGAATTAATTCCGAATATTTGGTAAAACCGCTAATTTTACAACATCAGCTGCAGCCGCACCGCGATGGTGACGCGACTGTCCAGGACGCCGTGGCCGCGGAGTGTGGAGAGGTTCTGTAGGAGCAGGTCGATCGCTGTACTTGAGCAGCCACGTCTTGTTGAACCATTTCATCAGTAACCTGGTGGACCCGAGAAGGTCGAGCCAGAAGAGGAGGTGGGGAAGGAGGTTGGCGTGGACACCGTAGCTGAGCGCGGACGGGTACAGGGCGAAGAGACACGTGGCCTCGGCGCGGCGGAGCCCCAGCACATGGTCAGCTTGGAACTTGGAGAGAGGGTGGCGTCCACATCACTGAGGCCCTGCGATCGGAGGAAGGCGAGCACGACGTCAGGCCTGGCCCAGGAGCTGTGGTGCGCAAACCGCGGGGCAGCCTTGGAGGCGCGGTCGGCGAGAGGCCGTAGGTGGAGATGAGGTAGTCAACCATGAAGTGCGGTGGGGTGGGTGAGGAGGTGGAGAAGCGAAGGAGGAGGTGGCCTCGGGCGTCGGAGGAGGGGAACACGACCGGCTGAGGTAGAGGTGGAACTGATGTCGTGCGGTGGAGGACTCGATGGGCAAGACGCCGCAGGTGGATGGGTGCGAAAGACAAGGGAGGGCCAGGGGCCAACGCCACCCCACCAATCCGTCGCATCCCAACCAAGCACGGGCTAACCCAAGAAAGAAACGCAAGCAAACAAACCAAAGGGGGCAAGGGAAAATAGGTCATTTCGCTTGCATTCAAAAAAACAAAAGAAAAAGAAATCCATTTAGTAACTTAGAAATAACAAAATATAAAGGACGTAACTAGATGTGTGGTATATAATCTATCATCTTATACTTTTTGATATTTTATAAAATATTAACAAAATATGCTGATCCAGGCCGGCCCACAATCCTCTGCTTCGGTGCCGCCCGACAGCGCCGATGTGGACACCACTAGTACGTGCACCACCAAAAAAAAAAAAACGAAAACGAAAAGAAAAACACAGAAAAAGAAAGAGAGAGAAGCGCCAGAGGCGCGAGTCGCGACTCGTCGGCCATGGCGCAGTCGCCGGCGGCGAGGAAGCCCTCGGCGGCCCCCACCGTCGTCCTGACACTGGTCTTGGCACTCGCCTCCGCGGGCCTCCTCTTCCTCCTGGTCCACCTCTCCCCCTCCTCGCCATCCCCGCACCCGCACCCCCACCGCCGCCTCCGCCTCCGCGGGGCACGAGCCGGGCATGGAGGCGCCGTCCCGCGCCAGATCCCGTTCGACCCTGTCATCGCGGACCTCGAGCGCCGCCGCGACGACCGCGAGTGGGAGCTCCTCGCCGCCGCGGGGCTGCACGCGCCGGGCATGGAGGCGGCCCCCGTCCCCGAGGACCTCGCGGACGCCGACGCCGACGAGGACTACATCAACGATGCCGCGCGGTTCAACGTCACGCGGCGCGTGGAGGCGCTGTTCCCCAAGATTGACGTGGACCCCGCCGACGGCGCCGTGACGGGCGCCGAGCTGGCCGCGTGGAACCTCGCGTCCGCGCGGCGGGAGGTGCTGCACCGCACCGCCCGGGAGCTCGAACTGCACGACCGCGACCACGATGGCCGCGTCGCCTTCTCCGAGTACGAGCGGCCCAGCTGGGCCTGGCGGTTCGACGGTACGTACGTATGTACGATACGAGATCTTTGTTCTAAATTTGGTTATGCGGCATTTGCCTAATTAGAAAGTTCGTTTCTTGGGAACATACTTGTACTATTGCGATGGTAGCTGACTAGCTGGGTAAGCTCAAGATCTTGGTGCGGAGAGACGTTTGATCTCGTGTTGTAGTTGTTGGATTGGGGGATCCATATCCCGTCCAAAAAAAATAAAAATGGAGGGACCCATAGCAGATTCTTTTACTACAATTTGTGATGTTACATCACAGTGTAGTCGGAGAATCTTTCTTTACTAATCCATTTGCTGTGTAGGTTTCAGCCGTGTCGAAGCAGTAGAAGTTTCAAAATTTTCTCACATTTAGCTTTCGAAAGAAAAAAAATCCCCATTTTGTTTTGCCAGAAGTGCTGTTTTATGAAGGCATTGTGGATGTCTTTTCACCCAAATCTCCTGAGGTGAGCTTACATGTAATGCTTTTGATTGAATTCTTATTTTCACTTCTCTATATTCCTTTGATGGAATATAGTCTCCATGCCTGAGTACTTACCTGATCTTCAGAGTTAGCTGTTCATGTCGAAGTTTTATATTTTCCTGTGATGTAATATAGCTCAATGCCAATTCATCTTTTGGGAATTGATAGTCATTTCAAGGTTATTCTTGATCCGTGCCAATGTAGTGGGCATAGCATAAGTGGGAAGAGGAAATTCTAGTAGATATTGTCCAAAGTTGTTTGAACCATTTTCTAATGTTTGTGATCATACTGAACATTTGTTCTTATCCATTTTGAAAAGACTATATTTGTGCATTTTCGGCATGTTTTCTGGGTCAACCAGTAAACTTAAAAATCTCATTTTCCATACCTATTCTACAAAGATTAGCATGTAGATCCAGCCTGAATAGTTCTCATGTGGGCTGACCAAGCTGTATACACTACATGGAAAAATAATGTTCAGGTGTGCCTACCAAGTTCATAACAAATACGATTAGCATCCTTCGATAAACCATAATCTGCCGCTACTAAATGATCACCTGTGTGCCTTAACGATGTGAGCACTAAGTCTCATCTATCTGCAGATCATAACTCAACCAATGATGGGGTGGGATGGTGGAAGGAGGAGCACTTCAATGCTGCAGAAATTGATGGTGACGGCTTTCTAAACTTGACAGAGTTTAACGAGTATAACTTTCTCTCTGACCACTTTTTTTTTTTTTTTACTTCTGAAGTTTCTTTCTTGTTTTACCCAGTATGTACTTTGATTTACTATGTGCAGCTTCTTACATCCAGCTGATACTACCAACCCAAAGCTAATACATTGGTTGTGCAAACAAGAAGTCAGGTGCAATTTTTCCCTTCCAAACATCATTTCCCTTACACATTTGTCATTCAGGTTTCAATAGCATCCTTTTGCATGGTCTTATTAGTATTTCAGTTCTGCACAAGAATAATGAAGATTGAAGATATCTTTTCTTACAGGAATTAGAGAGGTAGAAAAATAGATGTAAATAAAAGAAGAATGATTATGAAACTTCGGATCATACTCTTTAAGTTCCTTCTGACTGATATTAGTGACAAATCACTTCCAATGCTATTCTAGGTTTATCAAAACTTCCATACTCTGCGAGGCGCGTATAGTAAAGGAATCAACATTTTTTATTTTCCATCAACTATTTTATTTTTTCTCATTTCTCAAATTATGCTGTTGATACTTGGTACTACATACTGGCTTGTGCATCACGGTATCACACAATGGTTGCAACTGGAGCAGATTCATTTGTGATGGCGCCAGTTAATATTCTTAAAATACTGATACTTGATCAGTCAACTATGTCAAACAGCTGCACGCTTAATGTCATGAATCATTGTATGGAATTTCTCAATAGTCAAAACAAGCTGGTTTAGGAACTAGACTCTAGGGTTTTAATGGAAGATACACTCTGAATTTGGTTTCTTTATGGCTGATTTACGCTAATTCTTGTTGAGTTTTACATCATTTGTGCATGTTAACATAATAAGTATAATGTTTCTTAAAAATGGTGGATTTCAGTGAAGAATCATGAACTCTACCCAGTTACACTGAAAACCAATTAAAACCAGTTGATTCATTCCTTGGTTGTGGACTGTCCAGATTCTTTGCATAGTGTGTCAGCCGGTACCAAGCTGGTTATCCAGACTAAATTTATTTTAGGAACCCTGCTGCAGTCACATCTATGTGAGCTTGTTTAGGGGAGTCAGATGGACATTTCAACAAGATCAACATTTTAAGATTAAATTTTGTTGACTATTTAGGGAGAGAGATAAAGACAATGATGGGAAGCTCAATTTTCCAGAGTTTTATAATGGATTGTTTTACTCAATTCGACATTATGATGATGAAGCTTCAACAGATGACTCCAATGGCTCTGATGCACCGGCTAGAAAATCATTTTCACAGCTTGATCTGGATAATGATGGGTAAAAATTACAGTTCGTAGTGTTTTCTATTGGTCATATTCACTTAAGAGCGAACTTGTGAGACTGAGTTTGGAGGATCTCACCATTTTGTAGGCTTTTGTCAGCAGATGAGATAAAACCTATAATTGGAAATCTCCATCCAGCAGAACACTTCTATGCCAAGCAACAAGCTGACTATGTGATATCACAGGTAATACTAGCAGACTGCATCTTATTTTATTTTCAGGAAATATTGGCGGACCTTTTTGTCTAATGCTGTTAGAATCGCATCTAGATTCCGGATTCATGAACTGTCATCAGTGTTTGTGCAGCAGCTTGCACTTTTTTGCTAAACATTCTTTCAACTTCAATCAAGTTGATTGAGTAACTTTGCAGTACGTTTGTCAAGAAAGACCTGATGATTTGTTATCTGACAGCCCTTCTGTCCAATGTAGGCTGACACAAACAAAGATGGACAGCTGAGTTTGAAAGAGATGATTGAGAACCCCTATGTATTTTACAGTGCTTTATTCACGGAAGATGATTACGGGTTTCATGATGAGCTCCGGTAGTTCCTTAAAGGTATATGCGGCACAAGATTGTACTTCATGTGCTTTATTTAATTGCTACCTTTCACTAATCCATGAGTTTGCATGTTTAGCAGAACGAAGTATTCAGGAATCAACTTTAAAACACTCTGTTAGACTGCTATGAATAGATAACTTCCATGAACTGTGGGTTTCATCTACTGGCTGCAAGCCCGTTTCATGGTATACCACTTGAACTACCTTGTTGGTCCTATTCATTTGACTGAAGTCTCGAGTATTTTTGATCGGATGATTTCCTTTTTTGGCAGGTGATTCCATGTATAACACGAGTGTGTATTTTCATGCACCCGTTTTAGAAGCAGGGCGTTCTTTTGTAACCTTAACGTTTCTTGAATTAATTTTCTTCATATGTACGGTGACAGTATTGGTTCTTTCATTTAAAAAAATATATATATATGCAAAAGTAGCCTTTTCTTCCAGGATCACACACTTGTAAACTACGGAAACCAGGAAAAGTGCAACTGTAGGGCTTGTATTGGCATTCCTTAACCCTACCTGTGAAGACTGCAGTTCTCTACATTGAAAACGGTTCTTTTCTCATCTTGCATGTGTGACATCTTGATGCAGACAAATCCGCTGTCTATTATGCCAGAAAAAGACCCTCCTTTGCATTTGATGGCAGGTGCTATCGAAATGAAGGGCAGAATTAATCAGCACCTGATGCTGATCTGATTGATAAGCAATACTGGTAGAAAACTATTTGCCGGCCAAGGTTAGGGCATGTTTGGAAAACGGAAACTGCAAATAAATTATGTAGGAAAGGAGGCATCAAGTGATCGAGACTCGAGAGTCTGTTCCATTCCCTACCAAAATTTCTACGGTGATTGGCCTTGCAGTCCAAAGCGCCAATTTTACGGGTCAAAACTGGGGGGAAAAAAAAATCATGTTTGCATGATTGCATCTGACGACTTGGTGCTGGAAACCTTGCATTCAAGTTTGTTCCCCGTGAATTGGTAGCTTATTTTCCTGCAAGAGAACTGTATTTGCAGCACCTTTCCAACTTTCGAATTTGAAATTAAGTTGAACGTCGAAATACCAGTAGCGACTTTCGAATTTGAAGTTAAGTTGAAGGTCGAAATACCAGTAGCTTACATTGCAATTTCCTCCAGCTGGCTAAATACGATACAAATTCAACTCATACACACAGCACACACCGTCATGCATGCAGCTTCGAGTTCACACCCCCAGAATGGCAAGGGCGACTCACGAACGTCGACGACGACCACTCCTGATCCTCGCTCAGGCGTGCCTCCTGATGGCCCTGAGCTTGACGCCGTGGCGGAACCCGAGGACGAGGTCGAAGTCGAACTGGATGGGCGACTCCATCGCCGGCGAGTGGCGGAAGACGTAGCGGCGGTAGAGGTGGACGACGGCGAGCTTCACCTGCTGCAGCGCGAACCTGTGCCCGATGCACGCCCTCGGCCCGATGCCGAAGGGGATGTGCGCGTACGGGTGCCGCACGCGCTCCTCCTCCCCCTCCGCCGCGAACCGCTCCGGCCGGAACTCCTCCGGCTCCGGGAACTGCCGCGCGTCGCGGGCCAGGACCCCCGGCGCCAGCCACACGTACGTTCCCTGCTACGTACGGTACACGGCGCATCCATTCGTTATAAATAAACTCGTCTTGGCCTTTGGACATGAAACTTTGCTTTGTGTCGAGAGCTAAAAATGTGCCATGACAAAAATCGCTAGCTCTAGTATATTCATGCCTAATACTCCATACAAAGCGGTGCGGTGAGATTAAGGGTCAGTTTGCTGTTGTTGTCCTGTGTGTGTCGCTAGCGACCTGGCGTCCATACAAATTAACACACAGTTGGAGGAAGTCTTGATGGTAGTTTCTTGTGCATATATATAGTTTCAGCTTAATTATATGTCACATATTTTACCTCTCTTGTTTCCACTATCATAGTAGTTAGTTAACGAGGGCAACATATCGAGTCCGCGGGGGCAAATCGCCAAAGGGCGAATCGGGGAGCTCCTACGTGCGATTTCGGCCACCAATTTCGGATCGGATGGACGCGAGCGAGTTTGTGCATAGAGTTATAGATTGGATCATGTGCACCAGAAATGTTTAATATGTATGGGTTTAAGTTGTGATGTACCTTTGGGAGGAGGTAGCCACCGATCTCCACTTGCTCGGAGGTCTCCCTGGCGATGAGCGGCGAGACGAGGTGAAACCTCATGGCCTCCTTGATCACCTGGTCGAGGTAGGGGAACCTGCTCTGGAGCTCGTCGGCGTCCGGCGCGCGGCCGCCGCGCGGGCTGAACCCGTCCACCTCCCGGAGCAGCTTCTCCTCCACGCGCGGGTGGCACGACACCAGGTACACCACCGACGACACCGTGAACGCCGTCGTCTTCGTCCCGGCGATCAGGTGCTCGTACGCCAGCGCCCGGACGTGCCTGTCCTCCAGCACGAACTCCTTGGCGCCGTGCCCGTGCCCGCCGCCGCGCTTCCTCGCGTCCAGCAGCGCGGCAATGAAGTCCAGCTCGGCGGCGGATGAGGAGCCGTCGCGCGCGCTCCGGTCCCTGTCCTTTCTCCGGCCGGCGATGATGGCGTCGATGCGGAGGCACAGCCGGCGCTCGTTCTCGTCCATCTTGTAGTCCGCTGTGCCGGGCACCCGGCGCAGCAGCCGCTTGCACGGCGTCTGGATGCACGGCAGGAAGAGCCCGAGGATGGTGGACAGCGAGCTCGACAGGTCCATCTTGATGAACTCCATGGACTTCTTGTACTCCTTCAAAAACTCCCTGACGTCATCGTCGCCCTCGCCGCTGCCGCCGTCCGCGACCTTCTTGCACAGGCCGAACTCGATGCCGAAAGCCGTCTTGCCGATGATGTCAATGGCCATCCGCAGCGAGAGCTGGCAGAAGGGGATGCAGTCCTGGTCTGGGCAGGCGGCGATATTGTCCACGAGCGAGTCGACGTACGACTGCATCGTCGGCACGAGACCGGCGAGCCGCGCCGGCTGGTAGAGCGGGATCACCGTGTTCCTGATCGACGACCACGTGGAGTCCTTGGTGAGGAAGAGGGCGTCCTGGTGCAGTGAGCCGACGTTCGGCGGCGGGGTGCTCCGGTTGCGGATGTCCTTGAATTTCTTGATGCCGACCTCCTTGCACAGCTCGGCATTGGCCACAATCACCAGCGGCTGCCTTCCCATGTGAAACCTGCATTATGCATGGTTTAGTTCTTCTCCATTAGTAACTAACTGCTCACTAGTCCTATCCTGAAAAGTTCTGAAATTTCATATATACATCACAATTTCAGTGACACATGAGGTACATCTTTGCTTCTTAGGATTATTTACCTGAAGATCGGACCGTACTCCTTCGCTATTGCGCGAAAGACGTCCGGTCCGTTCTTGGCAAGAAGATGAAGGTGGCCTAAAGGGAACCTGGTTGGAGGCCCTGGGACCGTCCTCACACTCCAGAATGGTGCATAGAAGTATATCATAAATGCACTGAGCAGAGCTAATGAAGATAAGAGCAGCAGAACAGGTATACTTGTGGGTGCAGAATGGTCTGCTTCCAGAGCAATGGAGCAATTGGTCACCTCCATGGAAGAAGCTAGCTAGCTGCTCAGTGTTCTGGTTTCTGCATTGGTGTTGCTCATGCCAATTTATAAAGGCTGAGGCAAATGGCATCCAATGTTGTTGTCGTCATCGTCGTCGTCGTCAGATGATGCTGTAGTAGTCGAGCTGTGCCACACGATGGATGCATCAAAGGAACCATGGAGATCACGTGGCGACACGTCAGTAATTTCCATTCCGGTTTATCGGAAAAAAATTGGATAATTTCATCAATCTAAAGATAATTTCCATTCCTGTTTATCGGAAAAAATTGGATAATTTCATCAATCTAAAAGACCAAGTTTTGGTTTCTGAGTTCTGACTCACTGCTGAATTTTCGTTTGCACCAAAATTTAGCAAGGGCAACTATAGATTTGTCTATAGAATACAAACTACAGGTTGCATACAATGATACAATAGCTAAATATTTTCTGATCAACCAGCCTTTTCTCTATACCGATATATGCTTAATTAATTTGCCCTTTTAATTCAGTGTACAACTGTACATATACACATTTCTTGCATGATCTATAAGCATTGTTAGGAAATAAAAGATGATTTTTTAACATGGAATGCATACACTGTTAGTCTAAACTATGAACAGCTTCAGAGGATCAATTATAGATACTTGGATCAAGAAAAGAAACAGCATCACCAATTTAATTATATTTTTAATACTGTAACAGTGCAGAACTTGTGTAAGAAAAATCAGCAATAGTACAAAATGGTTGCAAAAGGCACTACATAAATCAGTGATTGTTTTGCAAGTGTCAAGTCACCTATCGGCTATCTGAACCAAACAAATTGAATTCCGCCAAAATATACTGTATCAACCTGCAGCCCGTGTCGACACGACAGTACAGAGCCACAGACAGAAGGAAGCGGAAAGTGAGGGATTGTTCATCGCATATCCTTTTCTGATGGAAATTGGGTTTGGTAATTGGCCAGTCATCGATCGCCTTCACACAAATCTTAAAGCACATGTCGCAGTGATAAAGATGACGACAACAACAAAACGCACTACCAAATGGACTAGATCGATGCACCAATGCCAGTGCTGTAATGTGGTTAAGAAATTCGCATCATCTATTCCAAATCTCGATCTTGGCCAATGACAGTCAAAATGGCTGTCGACTCTTCACTGTGAATGTAATAAACTTTGCAAGTATCTCTGTAGAAAGGATGAATATTATGTAATAAATGATTGTATTGAGACTCGAGGGCGGTTTATATAGAGTGCAAGGCTTGAAGGGTAAGAAGTCTCTCCTAGAGATAAGGCAGGAATCCTAGAGATGAGGCAGGTATCACGGGATTACAAATCCTACCAAATATAGAGATATGCCAATATGCTCTAACATCCCTCCGCAGTCGTAGCGCTAGCGTTGCAGACAACAGGAGCGTTGCGGACAGCAGGAGTGTCGTGGACGGTCAGACTGAAGCGAAGGCCGAAGGTGGAGAATCATCGGACTGATATCCCTCTGCAATCGTAGCGAGAGCGTCGGGGACTACTGTGGTGTCGTGGACGCGGTGACAGTAAAGGCAATCGACGAGTTTGCTCAATATAATGATAGCCATTTGTTGCTGAGGTAGCCGAGAGTGGGGTGATCATGGTCGTAGCCGTGGAGAAGGGAGCCATGTCGAGGTCGTCGTTGTGATCGAGGTGGTGGAGTTGATGCAGAGGAAGACGTGGCCGAGGTCGTTGAAGAGGTCGCCGACATCGTCCGGCCGTGGTCAATGATGAAGCAGAGGGGGGGGGGGGGGTTGCGGCCGGATTCGGCGAGGAGGAGGCCGGATCTGGGCGAGGCACCGTCGGATCCGGCGCGGAGGAGGCCGGATCCGGTAGCGGCAGCACTGGAGAAGGCCAGGGCAAGCTGGAGGCAGCGGCGCCGTCGATCGGGGAGCCCGGATCTAGGGCCGTGGAGACGAGCGGTGTAGAGAGCCGGCTTTAGATCCGGGCGGAGAGAAGCCCGTCGGCTCAATCGATGAGGAGGAGGCCATACTGGGCGAGGCACCGCCGGATCCGACGCAGAGGAGGACGGATTCAGGAGCGACGGTACCGGAGGGCGACACAAACTGATCTATAATCGGAAAAAAATAGAGAAAACCCGATCTGAAGATGACCGGAGAAAACTCTAATTGGTAGTAGAACGGATGACCGGCGACACGACTTAATCTATGAGTTGCGGAAGCTGTGGAGGCGGCGTCTCAGGAGCGGCACTGCTCTGATACCATGTAGAAAGGATGAATATTGTGTAATGGATGATTGTATTGAGACTCGAGGGCGGTTTATATAGAGTATAAGGTTTGGAGGGCAAAAAACCTCTTCTAGAGATAAGGCAGGTATCACGGGATTATAAATTCTACCAAATATAGAGATATGCCAATATACTCTAACAATCTCAATATTCAAAATAGGAAGGTATTGACACTAGGATTCTGACAAGGACGGTATTGATACCACCATACTTGGGCGGCTGGTATCTTCCACTCTTTTCATTGTGCTATGGCTTTATGCACTAAAAGCTCACTGTGCATTTGTGCAAGTGTCACTTGCCAGTCAGATTCAGCTCATGCCTGCTAATTTGCTTGTAAGAAGGGTTCACCAATCCATCAGCTGACCAGTCACCACTTGTATGTTAGTAGCCTAGTAAGAGGAAGTTTATTCATAAATCATGGCATGGTGAAATTCGCTTTGAAATGGGTCCTTTACCACTTGTATGCCAAGTTATGGACAAAAAAAAAAAATGCCCCAAACATCAGGCTTTATACTTTTATGTTCACTTCTCAAATTGTGTGACAGAATTACTTGTTTTATCTAAAGAACACATCAAAATCGGCACAAATTAGCCCCCAACGACGCGTAAATCAGTTCAACTATACGGGGTTTCCGATCTAATTAGACAAAATTCATACCTCACCAGGGAAATCACCAGCAGTTATTAATTGGCTCCTAGCAATTCTCTCTTCCCCAGTTGATCCCTGATGCTGATGATGTAGTAGCACTGTTACTAGGTGACTCCAAATTTCCCCTCCAGCATGGCCTACAAAAAGAAAAAGGATGGTCCACATTCTCTGGATATTGGCTGCAGGGTTGACATTGTTTCTCCTGTTTCCATCCTCTTGGGGAAAGATTCTACCCTGTGAAGTGCCTTTTTAAAAGGCTGTTAGTCAGACGAAACAGCCAACCCAAGAGGATTGTGCTTGAGCTGTATATACATGCTGTTCCCTTGTATGGATGTGTCTGGACTTTGGCTTCTCTGTGTTCTTTTCATCTATTTGGTCTTGCTAATGAGTTGAGGATAAGTGCTATCTTACTTAAAACTTTGGTAGTATCCAGCTTCCATGTCTTACAAAAAGATTAAAGCTCCTTTGTTTTTACCTATATGTAGGCACAAGGCATTAGTGCAATCAAATTCAATATTAATTTACTATTTATCGGCTTATTTATAATATAACTCGTCTCCTCTTGACAATGTTTTAGAGCATCTACAATAGTTTGTTTCTTAACTTGTTACTAAGAGGGAAGAGAGTACTCAATTTAATAAAAAAAAACAAGCATTCCAATGGATTGGTTTTTGAGCTTGTATCTAAGACTTTAATTCTTACTTTAATTACTATACACAAAATATGTTTTTAAGTAACAAGCAAGTCTATAATAGCTATCTTGTTATTTCTTGTGTCTTGGTATCAACAATTTGCTTGTTTCTTCATCTAGAAACAAACTTACATTCTCTCCTCTACATCACCAAAATGTTGATATGGTAACCCCTTAGTAATAAATGACATGGATTATTGTAGATGCTCTTAGCACCTTCAAAACCTTGAAGAAGTAAGTTTTGACGTAACATAGCGAGTCAGGGACTAAGCACGTTTGGAGCTATGCAAAAAATGTCTACTCCACAAGAGTAGAAGGGGAAGATGGAGAAGACAAAGCATACAACTAAAATATATTTCAGTGCCACAAACCTTAGTTCATAACAGGGTAAACACCGCCGAGAGGACGGTCAGACGGCGACAACTTGGTATGATGAGAGATTAGACTATAGACATGGATGATGAACCTTGGGAAGGAGTCTAGATTAATTTATCTTTCTTGATTGATTGACAATGGATACATGCTATCATTTTTATAGAGATGACTCGACTTGACCCCTAAGAAACGATCTCTATTTCTAAGAAAACTTATATTTATTAGATGAAATACATCTCTAAGAGCATCTCCAGAAGGAGCCCTCAAAACAGAGCCCCTACTTTTAATTTGAGGTTCCCCTACTTTGAGGACCTGTTTTGAATGCACTCAAAGAGAGCCTCAAGCAGACTCCTACTTCTTAATTCCTCTATTTCCTCACACACTATATGCATATGTATTTGAGAACATCACATTATATAATAATTTATTTAAACTATAACTCTAAAGCACTATACTTAAAATGATGAATGAAAATACAAATATTCAAATTTAAATTCAAAGACAAATTTGGTCGAATTTAATGATAGTCGATCACAACATAGTTCATAACATCTCTGCAAATCAAATGACATAATCATCAAATTTGGGCGGAAGGAGCGCGCGCGGGAGGAAAAAGTCAAGGGGAAGAATCGGGACCAGGGCGAGAAACCGTGATTTGGGGCTTGGCCTAGAGCCCCGTGAATGAGGGCTTGAGGGGATTTTAGGGCCCCTCAAATTTGAGGGCTCTAGTAGGGGCCTGCTGGACCTCTGTTTTTACCTCAAGCCCTCAAATTTGATTTTAGGGGCTCAAGTAGGGGCCCTGCTGGAGATGCTCTAAGGAAGTAAACCCAACTAACAAGGAAACTAACTATTCTTATCTCTATTTCCAACTACTAATGCACCCGCGGGCCCAGTATAAACAGTGCACAATGCTACAGTATTCCCCGCACGTGGCAACTTCTCCCCTTCGGACATGACTTGTCCTCGGTGTGGCGCGCCATAGTCGAAGCCTAGGTGACCAGAAGAAGGAGAAGTTTGGCATGGAAACTATTCACAAGCACAAATAGTACATACATCACTGTAGCATAGTGCACTGTTCATATCAGGGCCACGGTGCATTAGTAGTTGAAAATAGAGATAAAAATAGTTAGTTTTCTTGTTAGTTGGGTTTACTTACTTTGAGATGTATTCCATCTAATATAGATAAGTTTGCTTTGAAATAGAGATTGTTTCGTAGAGGGCAAGTCAGGTTGTCCCTATAAAATGGATAGCATGTATCTATTATCAATCAAGAAAGAAAGATAAATTAATCTAGTCTCCTTCCCAATGTTCATCATCCCAGTCTATAGTCTAATCTCTCACCCACCAAGACGACGACGTCCGCCGTCCTCCCGGCGGTGTTTACCCCGTTATAAACCAACATTCGTGATATTTGGTATCAAAGCCACTCACCATGGCTTCTGGTGCCGTACCATCTCTCTTGAAGAAGTTGAAGGCTACGCGAAGAGCAGAAGGTCTTACTCGACAACATGACTGTTATCCATTGGAGCTTCGTTGATCCTCATCAACATGGGTTACCAAGGACTTCAATCGTGGCCACCACTACAGCTCGAGGATGATCTACCTCGTCGCGAGGGGTGTAATGTCATGGTCAAATATCCAGGCGCGCGCACTGTTGGATCATGTATTACTGTAGCCCCACGGTATTGTAGCGTCACGAATATTAGGCGAGGTTTGTTATTTAGGAATCTATCTAGTAGGTGTTTGGTATTACTTATTGGTTGGGCAAATTATTATTAGATTAGATTGTTAGAGATAAGTTTCCTTATAGATTACTTTTTAGGGGTCAAGTCGGGTCGTCTCTATAAAATGGGAAGCATGTATGCATTATCAATCAAAAAGATAAATTAATTTAGTCTCTTTCCCAAGGTTCATAATTCTAGTCTATAGTCTAATCTCTTATCCTACCAAGCCGTTACCGCTCGGCCGTCCCCCCAGCGGTGTTTACCCTTTTATGAACTAAGGTTCATGACATTCAGAACCTGCTCTAGCCATCCTTTCTCAGACGAAATTAGCAACTCAAGAAACTTCATAAGACACACATGCATGGATCAAATGGGGGAATGTTTTACCTATTCACATTCAAGATTTAATTCTATCACAAGTGGCATGCATCAAATAGCCCCTTGATCGACAACAAATAAGGAATAGTTAGTGGAAAGCATGACCGGAGACATTTTGTAGGATAATAGGCTCTATCAAGATTCAAGAGGCATCCAAATATTCTTGGACATCGACCAAAGGCAGAAACGTACGCCAGCTACACAGTTTTTTCCATTGGGAAATGTGAGTGCATGATGCATGAACCACCAAAGGTGGCTGCAAACCTGTCACTTTTTGACCCAACGTGCAAATACACCACCACACTCAGAACGAACGATCATAGTTAGATAGATCCAACTAGATCGCAGCGTCTCGTGAACAACCTCTTGGACGTGTACTGCCACCTTGTTACATTTTGTAGGTTGTCGTGATGCAAAACCGGGTTTCAAAACGGAGCAAATGGGCATGGTGCCATGCAGTACTTGCAGTCATTGGACTAAAAAGTAAAGTGTAATATCTTTCTAATGCAACTAGTAAGCAGTAGTACTGTATCAATTACTATAGCATGATACTGTAGCAATGTCCAAGTATAGTACCACTGATACATTGCGATTGGGTACCACTACAAAGCACTATAGCTCCGTGATTTTGGCTCATCAGTTTAGAACCCTTCCAAGGTATTGGGTTGATGGATACTGGAAGAAAAAGTTAATGGTGCAAGCCGTAGCTGGACAATTAGGGTTTGTTTGGTTGGTGTTGGATTTCATGTATGTGAAAAAGTGGCGTCTGAAAGTAGCCTGAAAAGTAGATGATTTTGCTTGATCAAGTAGACCTAAAGATGAGTTGTTTGGTTAAAAATATATACCTAGAGTTGATGAATAAAAAATAGAACGTTGGATCAAATAATCAATGTAGAACTAGAAAGCCTGGGAGGCCTGGGAGCCCGACACTCATTTTCTACGCCTGACTCCCAGGCAGCAAACCATGCAACAATACGGCAGCAACCAGGAGGTGTCCTAGCCAGGCATAGTGTCACCAGGGACCGAAGCAAACAGGCCCTTATTATACAGGACTCCAGAGGAATCTCAAGTTGTTGCCTTTTTGCATGACTTGTGATCTGTGATTTGCATTTTTTGCCCCTGAATTTTGCAGCCTCCTTTTCTGACAAGGATGTGCAGAAACCCTCATTTCTGGAGGTGCAACCTGATGGCTCAGTGTTTGGAGATGATTATTGGGGAGGCTCAGCCTATGTAGGCTAGGCCAGTGGCTGATCTCAGTAGGCAGGTAACCAGGCAGGAACATACAACTTCATGTGGATACCAAGGGATTGATTGTTGATAACCGAAAGTGAAACATTCTCATGACATCATGTGACGGCACTCATCAACTTCAATTTTACATCCTTCATTCTCTGCCTACAATCTCTGCCATAGTGCATGCAATTGACGATGCCAAAACCGTTTGCTGGGGTGCGGGGGCTGTTTGGAATTTCACAAGAAACAGTACAGTTCCTCTAAAATCCCACAAGAATCCTCCATTCCAAAAGGGGCCTTACGTTATCTGATCAGAAGTTAGGCAATTCAGATGAAGATAGGAAACTGTGGTACACAGTTACTTTTCAATAATTTCTTGCCTACCTCATCTTTATCGGAGACTTATAATCGAAACCTAGGCCTCGTGGACGAATAGTATGCCCCCATTTGGACTTAAAGTAAAATAAGACACAAATCCAAAGTTTCCTAGTCTTCCATGAATTTTTGGCCGTATTAGCACATTTTCATCTCATATTTATAGAAATAACGATCATCCATTTTTTTTTTTTTGCAAAAATAGCCTCCTGCTGCACAGCTGTAACATCACAATTTTCTGAGCTTAAAAATCATTTAAATAGTTAGTAGGGAAAAATTCACCATTTGAATTTATTTGAATTTAAATTCAAAAGCTTAATATTGGACTTTTCAATCAAAAATATTTAATGTGAATAATCCCAACATGAACATTAGCCAAAACTATTTTATTTGGGTTCTATGTCCTCAGATATATTTTCTAGATTTTCTAGAATTTTTCGAGTTCATTTGCTATTTTCTATTGCTTATTTGAATTTACGGTATTTTCTAAAATAGAAAAGCTATTAAAAATCTCGAGTTAATCCTTGGGCCGAATTCCAAAACCCGACCCGTTTCCCACCGCCATCCCAAATCCCGCGAGAGGCCCACCCGCGCCGCTGTCGCCTCAAGCGACATCACGGGCCCGCATGTCGATCTCTCCGCCTTTCTCTTTCCTTCCGAGCACCGCTTGTTCTCCGCGTTCGATCGAGCATGAGCGGTGGATGTGCACGATCGATGCGCGGTGTCGAATGTTCCATCGATTTTGGGCCGTTCGATCTAGGATGAAGGTCGATCCTTGAGTCATTTTTCGTGGCCGTGTCGTTTCACGCGCGCGCGCCGAGCCACCGTCGCCGACGGTGGGCCCGACCGCCACATCATCGTCGTCTCCGACGCGGACTCTACCTTCCGCCCGATTTCTCGCACGCGCGTGTCGCCAGCGGACTCGCCTCCCGAGGCTATTTAAGGCCCCAAGGACCCTCGTATCCCGCACCCCGAGCCTCGCCGCCTCTGAAAACCCGAGCCTCGCCGCCTCTGAAAACCCTAGCCGCCACGAGTTCAGCGCCGCCAGAAACCCTAGGCGCCGCCTTCGTCTTCATCTCCGGCCGAGGAACCCTGCCGCCACCGTCGCCGTTCCAGCCCTCCTCGTCGCCACCGGACCCCATCTTCGGGATCGCCGTGTCGCCTGCACCTCGGCACCACCCTCATCTTCGCCGGAGGACCCCTCCAACGCCGTTGCCGTCGAGCCCGAGCCTCAACCTCCGCTTCGAGCTCGCGCGACCACCGCCGTCGCCTCGACCACCCGAGTTGCACCCGAGGTTCGCAATAGCGAGCTACACGCGATACCACTCACCGCGAGTGGATCGCGCCCGTCGCGTTGTCATGCCGGTTTCGCGCCGCGCTTCGTTGTCGTCACGCCACCGCCACCCGCCGCCATGTCGGCACCGCCGCCTCGTGTCGCATGCGTGGCACCCGATCATCGCCCACGTGCGCGCGTGCGTGGCGATCCGATTCAGATCTAGCGTGCTCGGTAGACTTGGTCTACTGTGAGCCATCTCACCGACATGTGGGTCCCACATGTCAGGATTTTCTGTTATTTCTTTTAATGCCGAAATTCCTTCGCTGACGTCAGCATTGCGCAATAATCTGATTTTTCTTCAGAGAAATAATTCAGAAATTCTGGAAAATTCAAATTAGGGTTTCTTTTAGATTTAAAACTTCCAAAGGCCATAACTTTTGTATCCTAACTCCGATTGAGCCCATTCAAATTTCTAAATTTATCTAAATTCGAGCTCTATTTATCTGAGATTTTTATTTAATTTTTGGAGCTTGTTTTGCCTCTGTTATTTATTTATTTTGTTTATTTTTGTTTCGTTTGCGAGTAGACGTCGATTCGTCGGTAAATTTTGGTGAAGAAGGAGCACCCCAAGACCAAGACCAGTACATAGACCTTTTCCAAGACAAGTCATACCTTTGATCATCTTGAACTCAGTTTTCCAATTACTTTGTGTTAAAGTATTGCATTTTATGTTAACTATGTATTTAAATGCTTTGGGCATAGTTATTATCCAAATTTGTTATCACCCCTTGGCCTTGTATGTCATAATTCCTTATCACCCTAGATTGGTTACTAGTTGGTAATATTATAGCACCAACGTGGGTTGGTTAGATGCGAGTACAATTGCTTAGCCATGCTACGACTCTCACATCTCATGTAAGTTGCAATTATTAATATGACTAAGTGACTATGGAACTTTGTGTAAAACTGTGTGCTATGTGTTATTACTTCGTGATGGCATGTGTTGCACTAAAACCAACTGGGTGGTAAAGGATTTAGACTGAGGCAAGTGGTGGAAGCTGTGTGATATGGTGGAAGCTGTGTGCTTGGGAATGATAATCTGTGTGATTTAGTTAGAAATTGGAAGTCTTGCATTGGTCAATTAAGGACTTAACTTTGTGCGTCATTGAACTGAGCCTTACTGTACGACCACATGCCTGGTATGGGACCGGCCTAACTTAGTAAGTTATGGATTCTCGACATTGATGTTCAGGTGGATAGGTTAGGCTGTGTGACAGGGTGGAGGTGTGACTACTTGGTGGTTGCATCGCGGGACGATTCATTGCTTCCTGTCGGTGTGTGTTATACTAAATCTATGTGAGCTAGTATAGCGGGAAAGCACATCGGGAATGTCAATGTTTGAGATGAAGTTTCCGAACTGTTTTGTTACGATTAGTGCCTGCTACACTAGTTGTATCTTGTGGGTAAAGTGTACAACCTCTGCAGAGTGTTAATTCAATCTATTCGAATAGCCACGTCCGCGGTCATGGACATGCTCGGGGATTTCACACGAGGGGTAGTTTTCATAAAATGTTGGGATGGGAGCTGTGTGACCTCAATCATATGGCTATGTGAAATAATCTGTTTAGCTGTGTGTCTTTGTGGAAACAATTGCTAATTTAATATTGGATATTTGTTTTAAATTATATTTTCAATCTATTATTTGTATTCAATTGCAAATGTTGCTTTTATACAAAAGAACCACAGAAGCCTTTACTTTGGAATAAACCTGCATCTATAAATTGCATTCTGTGGTATGATTTGCGAGTACGGTTGTGTATTCACGCTTGTTGTAAAACTTGCGCCCAAACCTACAGAAGAGGAGGAGTCTACGCCTGCTTTCGAGGAGGAGTTCGCCGAAGGTTGTTAATCGTTAAGGTCTAGATCCCGATCGGTTGCGTGGTGAATTGGTGGGGTCTGTTGGAGTTATTTCCGTTTATTTCTTTGCTTTATTGTCAGTAGTTCTGCGTGGCTTAATAAGTGTAAACTCGACCATAAGATCAAAACCCTTATTTGTTATTCAAACTAATCGTTTACTTTATTTATCGCTTGTGTGGATCGATTTTTACATATGTTGACACTGTGTGCACTAGCGTGATCCTGGACTAGTGCAGTATACACAGAGGGTTTCAGAATCGTAATTCTGGGTCCCGACAGAGGTGGTATCAGAGCCATACTGACTGTAGGTCTTGACTTTAGTTAGTTTGGCCGTCTTTAAAGTGTCCAAACTATTTTCTAAAAGAAAAAATTAACTTGCAAGATTAATTAATTGCTTAACTCTTCTCATATCTCTCTCGACTCAACTATTGCTATAATGATCTCTCTCTCTGCTGTTTTAAAGTTGCCCTTACCCTCTCCGTCTGTCTTGACAGATGCCTCGACTCCAGAGCTATGGTGAGTGCACAGGAGGATATGCCGCCGAGCTTTGGAAGCTACTTCAGGTTCTTGGAGGCTTTGATCGTCCGTTGTACGTCGGCAACAACTGGATCGTGAATGGACAAAACCATGGAGTAATCTGTCGCCTGACGATCTACGCCAAGAGAAACGACAAGGCGAGCCAACCTTCGCACATCTCTGTGAGGAAGATCACTTGGCTGGAAGGTATCCAGGAGTCGTCGCGCTTGGCCATGCTATGTATATGCAACATCTACGCACGAGAGCTTCAAGACACCGTCTTCCGTTACCATCCCAGAGCTGCAGCTGTGGATCTGCCAGCACGCTACCCATCTACACAAGAAGAGAGCAATGCTACAGTCGTGCACCTCGCTCAGTTTGCAGCTGCCCAGGAGGAAGCCTTGGAGCGGACTATCACGGAGTTGGATAATGTCTATGAGGCTCTGCAGAGAGCTGAAGAGAAGGTCGCCACTCTGCAAGAGATTCTCTGCGACCAAGTTCCAGAAGAAGAGGAAGACCCCGAGGAGGATCCTGAAGAAGATCCGGAGGAAGGCCCAGTTGAGCCAGAAGATGCGAGCCGAGGAGCCGGTGAGCTAGTTGCACCTGAAGCGCTGTTCTCGCTGCACGATTCGAGGGCATCGAGGATCGGTTGCCAAGATGCCGGCTCACTTCCGAGTCTCATACCGTCGGGAGCGCCATGCGTTGTGGAGGCTTTCTCGAGTAGTTGGTCTTAGTTTCAGCTTTGTTGGCTTAGCGATTTCGATTTAGTAAGTCGCCTTTAGGCGGTAGTTTTGTGTGCTTAGGTCGTTGTTTCTTTTGTGTGCGAGTATGAGCTGCAAAGGCCCTTAGGCATTTGTTGCAGCCATGCTAAGACCCTAAGTAATAAAGGTATTTCATTTGAGTTTCTTGAGCTGTGTTTCGTTGGGTTTAACCTACCCCCTTGCTTATTTCTTAACTTATCTTGTGCTTGCTACCTTATCTAACCCATGGAGCTTCGCCAGATGGTTCAAACTCTTCAGACTGATGCTAGTGGTTCCGGTACCCCAGCACCGAGAAGTGATGAGCAACTAGTCACAGGAGCAGTTCCGCCACAAGCACCCCCGATTGACTTGCAAAACTTTGGAGCTTTCATGGCAGCACAAACTCAACTGATGAATACCATGATGACTCAGATGCAAGCTATGAACAACCAGGCCAACAACAACAACAACAATCAACAGTATGGAGCCCCAGCTGCTCATGGTCACCATGGACCATCCAAACTGGTGGAGTTTATGAGAACCCGTCCACCAACATTTTCTGGACACATTTCTCCAGTGGAAGCAGATGATTGGCTCAGGGTTATTGAGAGAAAGCTCGCGATCACCCGGTCTGGCGACCGTGAAAAGGTTACAGATACCACTCACGGATGGAAGGCACCGCCATCAATGGTGGGAGAATTTCTGTGCCGCGCATGAGACACCACAAGATATCACATGGGAGGAATTTTCTGCAGCTTTTCGCCAATATCATGTACCAGAAGGCATTATCGATCTGGAAAAGGATGAGTTCTGCGCTCTCAAGCAGGAGCTATGTCGTTGTCCGACTATCTCAACAAGTTTTCAAATAGCTCGCTACGCAGTTAAGATGTAGCCACAGATAAGGCTCGCGAGTCGCTTCTTGAAGGGTTGAACATCTGGATCGCAAGTCAGTCTAATCGCCAATACTTTTCCTGATTTTCAAGAGCTGGTCAACAAAGCCTTTGTTCTAGAGGACAAACGCAAGGAACTGGAAGATAACCGCAAACGCCGGATGGCTCAACAAGGGAACCATCAATCACAGCAGAGGGCAAGAACAGTGCCAGCACAGTTCAATCGATTTCTACCCCAGACTTCGTTCAGAGCACCTGCACCAACTTCAGTACCCCGTCCAGCTGTCCAGAACTTCCGCAACCCTGCACCTGTCAACCCCAACCTGGGAAGCAATCAGCAAAGCGCACCAAAAGTCTGTTATGCCTGTCGTCAGCCGGGACACTTTGCCAACCAGTGTCCGCAAAGGGGAACAATCACTCCAGTACGTTTTAACCTTGGAGCTACTCCATCCAAGACGCCAGCACCAGGCATCAACCAAGGAGCTTCACAAGTTGCCGGTCAAGCCGGAGGAGCACCACAGTCCGTGATCAGAGGCCGTGTCAACCACGTCACTCTGGAAGGAGCCCAGGAATCACCGGACGTCGATCGGGTAAGTTTTCGTTAACTCGATTACGTGATCGCTTTGTTTGATTACCGAGCTTCGCATTCGCTTGTTTTCGGAATGTTTGCAACCAAGAATAATTTGGAAGTTATGCAACTTAAGCATACTCGTTAGTCCGATCGCTTGGAGCAGAGCTAAGTGCTAGAGTGGGATGTTTAGGAGCTAAGCTACTCATAGCTGGAGTTGAGTTTCTAGCCAACCTAATTGTCCTAGATTCCCAAACCTTAGATGTCATTCTTGGCATGGATTGGTTATCCAAGCACAAAGCCGTGCTAGATTGTGGCCGAAGAGCCGTAACAATCGAGGATACCAAGGGAAACAAGATAGAATTTCTAGCCACCTCAGTTCGTGATGGACATCTAATAGTGAACAGTCTGAAGACCCTGTCCTTAGAGGAAGTACCAGTCGTTAGTGAATATCCGGATGTGTTTCCAGAAGAATTACCAGGAATGCCACCAGATCGTGACATTGAGTTTGTCATCGACTTAGTGCCAGGGACAGCACCAATCTCAAAGAGACCCTATCGGATGCCAGCCGATGAATTGGTGGAGATGAAGAAGCAGATAGAGGAACTTCTTGAGAAAGACTTCGTGAGACCTAGTTCGTCGCCATGGGGAGCGCCAGTGTTGTTTGTCAAGAAGAAAGATGGAAGTATGAGGATGTGTATTGATTACCGTTCCCTTAATGAAGTTACTATCAAGAATAAGTACCCACTACCCGGATAGATGACTGTTTGATCGGATAAAAGGAGCTGAGTGTTCTCAAAGATCGACTGCGATCGAGGTTACCACCACCAAGATTTGTCCTAAGGATATACCAAAGACCGCTTTCTCAACGCGGTATGGACATTATGAGTTATTAGTCATGTCTTTTGGTCTGACTAATGCCCCTGCATACTTCATGAACATGATGAATAAAGTATTCATGGAATATTTGGACAAGTTCGTAGTACATTGATGATATTCTGGTGTACTCCAATTCGGAGGAAGAACACGCCGAACATCTAAGGATAGTCTTGGAAAAACTCAGAGAGCATCAGTTGTATGCCAAGTTCAGTAAGTGTGATTTCTGGAACAAGAAAGTTGATTTCCTTGGTCATGTGATGACAGCCGAGGGAGTAGCAGTTGACCCCGGTAAAGTCAAAGTAGTGTTACATTGGGAGCAGCCCAAGACCGTAACTCAGATTCGCAGTTTCTTGGGAATGGCAGGTTATTACCGCTGTTTCATCGAAGGATTCTCATCGATTGCTAAGCCTCTTACGCAATTTTTGAAGAAGGAGAAAAAGTTCACTTGGACTCCAGCCTGTGAAGAAAGTTTTCAAGAGTTGAAGAAGTGTTTGACTTCAGCCCCAGTGCTGATTTTGCCAGATATTCGGAAAGATTTCGATATCTATTGTGATGCTTCACGTCAAGGATTAGGATGCGTCCTGATGCAAGAAGGAAGAGCTGTCGCTTACGCGTCAAGGCAATTGAGGCCTCACGAAGAGAATTACCCTACTCATGATCTGGAATTAGCTGCCGTAGTGCATGCTTTAAAGATTTGACGTCACTACCTCATTGGTAATCGCTGTGAAGTCTACACAGATCATAAGAGCACAGTACATCTTCACCCGATGATTTGAACATGAGGCAGAGAAGATGGTTAGAATTGATCAAGGATTATAATCTTGGAATCCACTAACATCCCGAAAAAGCCAATGTAGTTGCAGATGGCTTAAGTCGTAAAAGTTACTGTAATACTTTGGAAGTAAAGGAAGGTTGCCCAGAACTTTATGAAGAATTTCAGAAGCTAAGGCTAGAAGTTGTGTCCGAAGGATTCGTAGCCAATTTGGAGGTACAGTCTACCCTGGAGAAGCAGATTCGTGAAGCACAACCAAAGGATTCCGTGTTGTCGGACATTAAGGTCAAAATGGCAGAAGGAAAATTCAAAGACTTTACCAAGGATGATCAAGACATACTCTGGATAAATGGTCGTATCTGTGTACCAGATATCGATGGTCTAAGGCAGCTAATCTTAAAGGAAGCCCATGACTCAAAGTATTCGATTCACCCTGGAAGTACTAAGATGTATCAGGATGTTAAGAACAAATTTTGGTGGCCAAATTTGAAACGAGAAGTCGCAGAGATCGTTGCCTTGTGCGACACCTGTCAGAAGGTAAAGGCAGAACACCAGAGACCCGCAGGTTTGTTGCAACCGCTTAAGATTCCAGAATGGAAGTGGGAAGAGATCGGGATGGATTTCATCACCGGTTTACCCAAGACTCAATCGGGTTACGATTCGATCTGGGTAATAGTCGATCGTTTGACCAAGGTCGCCCATTTCCTGCCAGTCAAAACCACGTATTCAGGAGATCGTCTTGCGAAATTGTACATGGCCAGAATTGTCGGTTTACGGTGTGCCCAAGAAGATAGTATCGATCGAGGATCTCGGTTCACCTCGTTTTTGGCGAGTTTGCATGAACCATTGGGTACCTATCCAATTTCGCATCGCGTATCATCCACAGACAGATGGACAGACTGAAAGAGTTAATCAGATATTGGAGGATATGCTGAGAGCTTGTGCCCTAGCTAATGCTGCCCGATGGGATAAAAGTTTACCATATGCAGAATTCTCGTACAACAATAGTTATCAAGCCAGTCTACAAATGTCACCATTTGAAGCTTTGTATGGCCGTGCCTGTCGAACCCCGTTGAATTGGTCGAAAGCATACCAACGTTCGATTCGTCCGACATAATCCAAGAAGCAGAAGAGCAAGTGGCCATGATAAGAGAAAGATTGAAGATAGCTCAGTCCAGGCAGAAGAGCTATGCTGATAATCGTCGTCGTGATCTCAGCTTTGAACCCGAGGATTTCGTTTATCTTCGAGTCACTTCGCTTAGAGGTGTCAAAAGGTTCCATGCCAAAGGAAAGCTTGCCCCTAGGTATGTGGGTCCGTTCAAGATTTTGGAACGCCGAGGAGAAGCTGCTTATCAGTTGGAGCTACCGCAGTCGTTAGCAGGAGTGCATGATGTCTTTCATGTCTCGCAGTTGAAGAAGTGTCTTCGTGTGCCAGAAGAGCAAGCCCCGCTAGAATCGATTGACTTGAAGGAGGATCTTACTTACAAGGAGCAGCCAGTCAAGATTTTGGATGTCGCAGAGCGCCACACCAGAAGCAAGACTGTTCGTTTTTGCAAGGTTCAGTGGAGCAACCACTCAGAAGGAGAAGCAACATGGGAGCGTGAAGAAGAGCTGAAAGCCGAGTTTCCTAGCCTTTTCTCTAGCTAACCTGAATCTCGGGGTCGAGATTCCTTTAAGGGGGGAGGTTTGTAACATCCCAATTTTCTGAGCTTAAAAATCATTTAAATAGTTAGTAGGGAAAAATTCACCATTTGGATTTATTTGAATTTAAATTCAATAGCTTAATATTGGACTTTCCAATAAAAAATATTTAATGTGAATAATCCCAACATGAACATTAGCCAAAACTATTTTATTTGGGTTCTATGTGCTCAGATATATTTTCTAGATTTTTCTAGAATTTTTCTCAGTTCATTTGCTATTTTCTATTGCTTATTTGAATTTACGTATTTTCTAAAATAGAAAAGCTATTAAAAATCACGATTAATCCTTGGGCCGAATTCCAAAACCCCGCCCGCTTCCTCCGCCTTGACCCAAATCCCGCGAGGCCCACCAGCTAGTGTCGCCTCAAGCGACATGCGGCCCCGCATGTCGGGCCTCTCCACCTTTCTCTTTCCTTCCGCGCGCCGCTTGTTCTCCACCGCTCGATCGAGGATGAACGGCCGATGTGCACGATCGATGCGGTGTCCGAATGTTCCATCGATTTTGGTCCGATTCGATCTAGGATGAGCGGCCGATCATGAGTCTGCATTTAGTAGCCGTGTCGTTTCACACGCCGCGCCGGAGCCACCGTCCGCCGGCGGTGGGCCCGACCGCCACGCCATCGCCGTCTCCGACGCGGACTCTACCTTCCGCTCGATTTCGGCCGCGGCCGCGTGTCTTCGCGGACTCGCCCCGAGGCTATTTAAGGCCCCAAGGACCCTCGTATCCGCACCCCGAGCCTCGCCGCTCTGAAAACCCTAGCCTCGCGCCTCGAAAACCCTAGCCGCCACGAGTTCGGGCGCGAAACCCTAGGCGCCGCCGTCTTCATCTCGCCGAGAACCCTACCGCCACCGCCGCCGTTCCGCCCTCCTCGCCGCCACCGACCCATCTTCGGGATCGCCGTGTCGCTCGCACCTCGGCACCACCCTCATCTTCGCGGAGGACCCCTCCAACGCCGTTGCCGCCGAGCCGAGCCTCAACCTCTCGCTTGAGCTCGCGCGACCACCGCCGCCGCCTCGACCACCCGAGTTGCACCCAGAGGTTCGCAATAGCGAGCTACACGCCAGTACCACTCACCGCGAGTGGATCGCCGTTCGCCGTTGTCATCGGTTTCCGAGCGCCGCCGCTTCTGTTGTCGTCCACGTCACCGCCACCTCGCCGCCATGTCAGCACCGCCGCCTACATGTCGCATGCGTGGCGCCCAGTTGTAACAGCCCAAATTTTAAATTCCAGTTGAAAATAAAGTTTAATTATTTTATTGGATTTTTGTGGAATTTTCAAAAGCTTTTCCTTAACTAAAGTAAAGCTAAACAAATTTATGTGCAAAATCTATTACCACAAAATAGCTGGAAATATTTTTACTTAAGTCCTAAATGCTCCAGAGAATTTCTATGAATTTTCTCATAATTTTTGGACTTAATATACTATATTCTAAAGCCTAATTGAATTATCAGCAATTAATAAAAATCAGAAAACAAAAGAAAATCCTCAAGCACCAATGGGCGAAACCCACTCGGCTGCACCTTTTCCCGCGCTGCCCGCCACCCACCTCGTATGGCCGCTTCTCCTCCTCTCGGCGCAAGGACCCACCTGCCAGCCTCTCCCTTTGCTCCCTCTCTCGCACCCGCACCGACGCACCTCAGCCATTGGATCTAAATCCAACGGCCACATTTCACCGAAGCAATCGCACGTTCCGAACAATCCACCCAACGGTGACCGTTGGATCTAGATCGAACGGCCCCCATCGGACCTAGCACTTAAACACTCCCGCACCGCGATCTATTTCAACCGTTGGATCAAAATCCAAAGCTACACCAACCCCAACTTACCGGTTCGCACGTTCTGTTTCCACCGTTCGATCAAAATCGAACGAGCCTGCATCGTCGTCTTCCTTTCCTTCTTCTTCCTCCTCCTTCCTTCTTTATCCCGCGATCCCGCCATGGATGCCGATTCGGAAACCTTCCATACGCGCCAGATCCCGGCTAAACACCGAAATCCCGCGCATTGAAGTCCTCATCTTCTCCGCCCGACACGGCCATCACTTTCCATCCGCGCCTAAATCCCAAAATCTCGTGGCGTGACCGCAAGGACCTTCTTGAGCTCCACGGCAGCTCGGCACGCCGCGCCCTATAAATAGGTGCGCCAGACCGCCAGATCCTCCACCACCGTAGCTATCACCTACACTCGCCTCCGCCACCGGCGCCCTAATTTCGAGTTCCGCGGCGAAACCTCTCGGTTTTCTCCGCTGCGCCACCAAAGCCTCCTCCGCCCCCGCCGTCGGCACCATCGTCATCACCTCACCGTGCGGCGGCGCCACCATTCACTTCGCCGGAGGACCTCGGGATCGTCTTCTTCGTCGACGACCGCACGCCGCCGCCGCCGCCGCCAAACTTTGTCGCCGACGACCTTTCGCCACGCTCGCCGCCGCTTTGGTAACCCACGAGTTCGCAAACATCTCTTCTCCGCGCGCATAACCATTTAGCTCGCCGCGCGTGGAACGCCGCGAGGCCGCCACCGAGCACCTCCACGTCGCACACGTGGCTAGACCACGTCGGCGCCACCTCGGCCGGAACCCACGTGGCGCCGCGTGTCGCGTCTGTGTCGGCCGCGGGCGAGTCCACCGCGATCGGCACGCACATGGCTCGGTGGAATCAGTCCACCGTGAGCCGTGCCTATGACACGTGGGGCCCGCATTCAGGAATTAATTTAATTCCTTTAATTTCCGAAAATTCAGCGCTGGCGTCAAAGATTGCGCAATAAATAGAATTTCTTTTAGAAAATAATTGAGAATTCAATTAAATTCCATTTTGAATTAAACTTCTAAAATTCATATCTTTTGCATCCGAACTCCAAATTGGGTGGTTCAAGTTGCAAAATTTGTCTAAAATCATAATCTAGCTAACTCAAGCAAAATATTTCAATTTGGAGTTAGTTTGAGCTGAGTTTTTGAATTTATTTGAATTTGGAGTTAATTTATCGTAATTTCATGTATAGACCTCGACGACTCCGGAGAGTTAGACCCTTCCGACGATTTAGAATTTCAAGACTTCAACGAAGGCAAGTTACACTATTGATCATATTGTTCCCAGTATTTTAAATTATTTAATTCCTGTTTTAAATTACTACTGCATGTATATGTTTATATAATTGTTTAAATGTCCTGTTTATATATAGTTATTCCAATCTCCATTGTATGGCCAATTTGATTATTGAATATGAATACCTTGACACCCTTAGGCAAAGTTCTACTAAAATTTGTCATATGCTTAGCCATGCTTAGATCACATTTATTTGGGGAGGTTTAGCCAAATCCTTTACAATATGATTTTAAATTTGTGAGACCCCGGTTTATTAAACTTGTAATACTTAACCTTCCACTGGTTCAAGTATCACAAATAAAATAATCCGCGTCTCGATGGACATGTGCCTCCCGAACAAGCAAAGACACATACATCAAATCACAAAGATGCATCATTTCCATACAACGAATATAACAAGTCTACCAAAAGACATACATAAAATAAGTTATTACAACACAATGACCGGCCAAATGACGTATACCAAAAGTAACAATGAAGCAAAAGTTGCCATAAGATGGCTTAAACCAAAAGACGACCAGGTTAGCCACATAACACCACAGTATAACCGACGGCCGCCAAGCTAATCGCCCGTGAATCAAGCATAAAGACAACTCACAAAGTGAGGTCCATCGGACTCACTATCATCCTCTCGCACAACACAAGCAATGCAGTGAGTACAAAAATGTACTGCAAGACTTACGAGTAGCAAGCTTTGTACATAGCTACATGAAAGTCTGTATTCAAAGGAATGTGGTTATATGGTTCTTTGGACGCATAAAACAAGTTTCATTTGCAATATTGTAATAAGTTGAACAATGAGTTTGTAAAATCTGTTTTTAAGCATTTAAATAACAGCGAGTAAACATAAGTAACAAGTATCCACCTAGAAGTGACTTTCCCCAAAGCCACCACAACATAGCATGAATCCCTGATTCATACCACCCATCAAGTTTTAATTTTTAAAAAGGTTGTAGTCTAACTCTTGAAAAGCTTATCCAAGCGTGTCCATAACCTAGGACGAGGCTATTCGAATAGTTTTAATCCCTGCAGGGGTGTACCAATGTACCCACACTTCAGACCGCCTTTTTGCCAAGCTATTAAGCACACTTCCTTTGGTATGCCGGCACGGCTAAGTCCTACGAACCCTTTCCAATGGAATATGCTAATCAAGAGACGACGTATGGGGTTAATCCTTAGTGATCCGACGAAATATGGATCACAAGGACCCATACGTGGAGCAAGATACACCGCCCTCGGCGGGTGTTCCCCCTCCTACAACGTGTCCATGTTGCATATAATCAAATATGCAACCCACCACGCGACTCATTAATTAACACAGCCCAAAGTACTCGGCTAGAGAGGTCCCATATCCTCTAGTGTGGTTAGCACGCATTGTAATGCTCGGATAATGATACTCACAAGTAGTTCGATCCTTAATTGACCGGGCACCATTCCATTCACACCCAAAAGATCACACCATCTTACCATTGTGCCCAAGTCTAAATTGTTTTCATTTTCAGTTTTAGTTTTGCAATTTAGACAAAGCACAAGGCTGAAATATACACATAGTAATAGTTTGTGTGATCAAAGTTATCGACAGTCGATAACCGCCTATTTCTACCGATAGCTAAGCATGGCTAAGCATAATGACACGAAAACTACTAAGTGACAAGGGTCCATTCATCGAACCCAAAATCACAAAGCAAGTAACCTAGGCTTGAGTAGAGGAATAAACATTTCCTCACGATAATGCATCTAGTAGGCCAACTATCGACAATAGTTTAAAACAACATAGCAATGCATACATAGAATTTGCAAAAAATATATTAGAATTTGAAAATAGTAGGAACAATATGATCAAATGAATGCTACATCCGCTTGCTCGTGAAGTGCAGATCGATGGTTGCCGTGGCTCAATATCAAGATTAATAATATTATCTTCTAACCTAACGCGAAAAGGCGATAAGCAAATAAGAACGAAGAACACCAAATAAACTCCAACAGCAAAACACATCCAAATCTAATAAAATTTATACTACAGCTAGGGAATGATCTAAGACAATGATAGGGACCAGAATTATGCAATTTGAACTAAGCATGCAAAAGATATGAGCAGAATGCTCTTTCTCAGCTTATAACAACCTAATTAATAATTAGTATTGTTCATGGCGAAATTTTCTAGAATGACCTAGGGTCTGAAATTTTTATAGTAGGTAGATTATGACATCCTAATAACAGCAAAGTTGGATTTACTAATTTTGGAGTTATACACATTTACTTATGATTTTTCTAAGTTGTAAATCTAATACAAATCATTTTACAGAATTATGAACATGCTCAAATCCTATTTTATATGAAATTATACTAACAGACGAATTTAACAAAATTGGTTTTGCACAATTTGGATTTATACAGAAAAAGATATGCATTTTTCAAGATTAAAACTATTTCTGGAATATTCAAAATGACAGAAATCGAGTTATTCCTAGTTACACAAGTTTCACATCGCAACATGCTTAAATCCATTTTTATAATAAACTAAAGTGATAACCAAATTTATTACAGTTGGAATTATCTAAAAAGCAGTTAAAATGAATTAGTTATGAGTTTCTTAAAGTTTTTATATCATTTTCAGTTGTTAAACAAATACTTACCGAAATACAGAACAACCCAAATAAAAGAAAACGACGTGGACAATTCCCAACCCTTGATCTAAAATCCCACGGCTCACGTACTAACAAAACGACGACGCGCGCCGAATCGAACGGAGCTCACCGCTGGATCAAGATCCAATGGCGCACACGAGTGTATGCATTCGGACGGTGCGGTTGCATACACGATCTCACCGTTGATCGAAAGATCGACGGTCGAGAACGATCAAGGCATCCGGAGGGTCCGAACGCACACAAAGATCAGGGCCGCAGATCTAAAAATGAACGGCAGATATTGAACGCAGTGCAAAGGGAGATGCCGACACGTGGGACCGCATGTCGGTGACTTCGAGTCACCCACGCTACCGTTTAACCCACGCACGCGGTGCTCGCCCACTTGTCGCCGATCGAGAGTGGCGGTTAAGACCAAATTAATGCCATTAATGATTAACCTTAAATGAACACTAATGATCACGAAATTTGATTTTAACCCCTGCCCACAAGTCACGACCGCAGGTAAATTCCGAGTGGATTAAATGCCGACACATTCAATTAACCAATGATTAATCTTAATGATGTCGGAACGAGGCGGATTGAACCAGAGAGCGATTAAAGGATGTTGGGCCCACTGGTCAGTGGCTCAACGACAATGATTAAGACATAATTAATAACTAATGATTAGCAATTAATGTGTCCTAATTAAGTGACGAAAACGGGAGCTCTGTGCCGGCAAAACCCGAGCGACTTGCACGGCTAATCGCCGGCGACACTGGCCGCGGCGGCGCCGAACAAGAGCCAAAATGGATTCGCAATAGCACTACGAATCTAATGGTGGCATTCTCACCGGCGGTGAGGGACTAGAACGCCGGCTAGCCGGAAAACGAAAATGGGAGCTTACTGCTAAACACGAAAATCGCGATGAGCTCCACTGCAAGCCTAGGATGCGGGTGCCAAAGCTTCTAAGGACTAATAAGAAGCTACCTTAAAGGAGAGGAACTTCAAAGATGGCCGGAGTTGCTAGATCACAGAGGGAGCTCGCCGGACTTGGAGAAGAAAACCCGAGATGGATATCCTGAGCCAAATGAGTGATTCCAAAGCATCAGTATAGCTTCATATTGATTCACAGAAGCTACATGAGCAAGTAATTAGAAAATGGAGCACTCACCGAAAGTGAGGAAGAAGATGACCACTTCGGCCGAATTTGAACAAACCCCAAATTGGACAATTCCGAGAATCAAATCCAAAATTAAGTGAGGGAAATGTTCAAGGAAGTAAATAGATAAGGTTAGGGCAAAGAAACGTGAAGGAGGACCACTGGAACACCAAGAACACCCAAGGAGCTCCACGGGTCAACAATGGCGATTTGCCATTTTTGAGGTGTTAAGCTCCAATATTGAGAATGGAGCTTGATGGTGGTCTAAAGAAATACCAGGAAGCATTGAGAGTGCTTATAAAGCCATGAAAGCATTAGGGTTTGCACCACCAATCTTTCGGGCGGCAAAACACAAAGCACAATGCGCGGCCGACAAGGAAAAGATAAAAGCTGGTGCACTAGGGCATGGCATGGCCGAAAGTGTCTCCCACGACCCTCACTGTTGACTAGGGCGGCCGTAGGAAGCATGAGATGACACTGCCATAACCCCTACTGTGCTCGCACGGCTCAAGGTTGAAGAAGACCAGGGAAAGATGCTCGGGCGATTTTGAGCCCTATGATCTAAATCGGACGGCTACGAAAGCGCCACGCCTACGGGCTTTAAAACACAATGGGGAGATTGCGAGCCCTACGATTAGAAACGAACGGCTCAGATAGCCCCACGTTGCAAACTCAATTTACAACGAAGGGGCACGCGAGCGTTGGATATTAATCCAACGGCTCTGATTCAAGAATGCAACCGGAGGGTCCGAATGTTCGGGCAATCTCAACGGTTGGATGAGAATCTAACGGTCGACAATCAAACTTGCAACCGGAAGGTCCGAAGGGTTCCACGCGCGCGGGCCGTGCGATTTCGATCCAACGGCTGAGATCGATCGCGGGATTTTCAAACGGGCGCGGTGCGGTTAGTTGACTAGACCAAGTCACTTGGCTCGAGCCCGAGTCTGACTCGAACCCAAGTAACAGTAAAACCAAGTTTGACTTTGAAATAAGAACAGAGACTTTGAAAGATTTATTTGAGGTAGCAAAATAACTCCAAAAATTATAGAAATTTTACAGGAGCTTGCTAACTCAGATATTAACCTTGTGTAAAATTTTCAGAGGTTTTTATACTATGAATAAATCTCCAAAAATTCTGCAAGGCTCTGTTTTAATGTTTGACTGAGAGTCAAACAGGTTTGACTGCCTCTAAAAATATTCAAACAATTTCTAAAAATTGTGAAATTTTTGAGGGGTTACATACCATCACGAGACTTAGGAAAATATTTCCAGGGGATGATCACAAAATTTGACAAGATTGTTTTTGGAATGTCAAGATTTGGATCAACTAGACTTGTGACAATGTATTTCCATAATCCCTTGTACAAGAATTGTTTGGCACAACAGGAAATACATGATGTAAGAAAAAGTTTTAATTTCTACTGATTTTCTTACATTTGAAACACAAGCCTAAAGTTGGGATGTTACAAAACTGTTTCGGTGGTATGGTTTTACCACGAAAGGTTTATTAATAGTTTTTCACTCTAAATAAAATAAAATGGGTTTGGACTTGGCGAGATGGATGTATGGTGGGTGCAGTTCATGCGGGCCTAATCTGTTAGGATTACGCCCATGGGTTTATTTAAATGGAAAGTCGTCTAAGTCAATTAAGGACCGGTCTTTGAGCGTATTTTGCTACGCCTTACCGTAGCACCACATGTCCGAATGGGATGATTTTGCTAAATAACTGTGGTGTCTTAGTGTTATTTATGCTATGTTGTATGTGTGGGTGTTGGTTAGACATTAGTCCCACCGCGCAGGAGGGGCTTCCTGAGGATGGTTAGTCCAATGGTAGCGAAACCTTAGCGGGCATAAATACATTAAGATTTGCTTTGTAACGGCCTCATGATAATTGCTTAGTCACACGCTTCGAAGCGTGCTTTGGCCACATTAAAAGCATATTATCTCGTGTGGGTAAAGCCGTATAAACTCTGCAGAGTAGAAACTATTCGAATAGCGCGCCATGGTCATGGACATGCTAGCAAAACCACTCTAAGTTAGACTTGTTTTTTTGGTTTATAAAATGATTTCCACAGATGATTTTAGGATGGATAATCCGTGGTAAAATTGGGATTAGCCAAGTGTTAGGAGGGTATCCTTCACTATTCATTTATTGGAGGTTATCCACTATTCTTTGTCATCTCAATCACCGATTTCAGCTATAATATTAAACTGCCTTAGAAAACTATTAATGGTATTTAATCTGAAAATCTGTTTATGCAAAACAACCCCGCCCTTATCCTTTGTTTACCCTATGCATGCATTAATCTTCAATATTGGGTATAACTTGCAAGCACTAAGTTGTGCTTACTCTTGCTCGAATAATCTTTATTCAGAGAAGACCTCTATCGTGACGGTGAGGACTCGGACGAATAGGCTACGTCCTAGACGATTGCCTATGGCAAGTCGTGTGGCCTACTACTACTACTTTTCCATTGTGTTATTTCTTTTCATTTGGCCTCGTGCCCGCTTGTAATAAAACTCGAGATATTATTAATAAAGCGCGTGATATGAGTTTGCTATCACTTTTGTTGATCGTGTACACCGGAAATCACGGACTAGTGTATAGACACGAGAATTCGGGATCCTTTGTTCCGGTTCGACACCGCCATCGCCCACGCACGCGCAAGTGCGGGCGATCCACCTGTTCAGATCTAGCGTGCCGGTGAGACTTGGTCTACCGTGAGCCATCTCATCGACATGTGAGTCCCACATGTCAGAATTTTCTGTTATTTCTTTTAATGCCGAAATTCCTTCGCTGACGTCAGCATTGCGCAATAATCCAATTTTTCTTCAGAGAAATAATTCGTAAATTCCGAAAATCCAAATTAGGGTTTCTTTTAGATTTAAAACTTCCAAAGGCCATAACTTTTGCATCCTAACTCCGATTGAGCCCATTCAAATTTCTAAATTTATCTAAATTCGAGATCTATTTATCTGAGATTTTTATTTAATTTTGGAGCTTGTTTTGCCTCTGTTATTTATTTGTTTTGTTTATTTTGTTTAGTTTTGCAGTAGACGTCGATTCGTCGGTAAATTTTGGTGAAGAAGGAGCACCCCAAGACCAAGACTAGTACATAGACCTTTTCCAAGACAAGTCATATCTTTGATCATCTTGAACCCAGTTTTCCAATTACTTTGTGTTAAAGTATTGCATTTTATGTTAACTATGTATTTAAATGCTTTGGGCATAGTTATTATCCAAATTTGTTATCACCCCTTGGCCTTGTATGTCATAATTCCTTGTCACCCTAGATTGGTTACTAGTTGGCAATATTATAGCACCAACGTGGGTTGGTTAGATGCGAGTACAATTGCTTAGCCATGCTACGAGTCTCACATCTCATGTAAGTTGCAATTATTAATATGACTAAGTGACTATGGAACCTTGTGTAAAACTGTGTGCTATGTGTTATTACTTCGTGATGGCATGTGTTGCACTAAAACCAACTGGGTGGTAAAGGATTTAGACTGAGGCAAGTGGTGGAAGCTGTGTGATATGGTGGAAGCTGTGTGCTTGGGAATGATAATCTGTGTGATTTAGTTAGAAATTGGAAGTCTTGCCTTGGTCAATTAAGGACTTAACTTTGTGCGCCATTGAACCGAGCTTTATCAGTAACGACCACATGCCCGTATGGGACGGCCTAACTTAGTAAGTTATGGATTCTCGGCATTGATGTTCGGTGGATAGGTTAGGCCGTGTGACGGGTGGAGGTGTGACTACTTGGTGGTTGCATCGCGGGACGGTTCGCCGCTTCCCCGGCGGTGTGTGTTATACTAAATCTATGTGAGCTAGTATAGCGGGAAAGCACATCGGAATGTCAATGTTTGAGATGAAGTTTCCGAACTGCTTTGTTACGATTAGTGCCGCTACACTAGTTGTATCTTGTGGGTAAAGTGTACAACCTCTCGCAGAGTGTTAATTCAATCTATTCGAATAGCCGCGTCATGGTCATAGACATGCTTGGGGATTTCACACGAGGGTAGTTTTCATAAAATGTTGGGATGGGAGTGTGACCTCAATCATATGGCTATGTGAAATAATCTGTTTAGTCAGGTGTCTTTGTGGAAACAATTGTTAATTTAATATTGATATTTGTTTTAAATTATGTTTTCAATCTATTATTTGTATTCAATTGCAAATGTTGCTTTTATGCAAAAGAACCACAGAAGCCTTTACTTTGGAATAAACTGCATCTATAAATTGCATTCGTGGTATGATTTAAGTACGGTTGTGTACTCACGCTTGTTGTAAAATTTGCGCCCAAACCTACAGAAGAGGAGGAGTCTACGCCTGCTTTCGAGGAGGAGTTCGCCGAAGGTTGTTGATCGTTAAGGTCTGGATCCCAGTCGGTTGTCTGTGGTGAATTGGTGGGGTCTACGCTGGAGTTATTTCCGTTCGCGCCGCTTTATTCTCTCGTTAGCCTGCGTGGCTTAATAAGTGTAAACTCGACCATAAGGTCAAAACCCTTATTTGTTATTCAAACTAATCGTTTACTTTATTTATCGCTTGTGTGGATCGATATTTACATATGTTGACACTGTGTGCACTAGCGTGATCCTGGACTAGTGCAGTATACACAGAGGGTTTTAGAATCATAATTCTGGGTCCCGACAACAGCCATCGTGTGACAGCCCTTCCTCGGCCGCCACGTGCCCCCCGTCGCACGGACACGTCGCGGTGGCATCCGCACGCACGCCGTGGTGGTCCGTTGCCGCGACGCCGCCGCGGCGGTGGTCCGCTCGCGCCACGTGCCCCCCTCCCCCGATTAGGGTTTCAGTTTCGGCTATGTTCGTAGGATTTTTAAATACAACAAATGAGTTCAAAAAATTATAAAATTTTACGGTGTGCTTTCTTTTGTAATTTTTTTCATAATTTTACTCGTTCTGATTTTATATCGCAATTTCATTTAAGTGTAATGTTTTGTACGAATTTGTAAATGTAGAAATGAGCTCCAAAAATTATGAATTTTGTTTCGAAGGCTCCTCACGTAGTGGACTTGACTGTGTAATGTTTTGACAATTTTATATGTGTTCTGGATCATCATGGTGGCCCGATACCCTGCGTACAAAATTCATGTACACCATCAGTTTCCCGTAAATGGTTGCCTCGGGCTGGGAGGCAATCTGCATGTACTGGCTCATGCTACGCTTCCAGCCACCTTGATGAGCTCCCACACATCATTCGTGCAGGTGATCCCCTCGATCAAAATTTTCTTCGTTTTGCCTCCGTGACGAACTCCCTTCGGATGCAGCTCTGAAGCTCGTGAATATTCATCGCGTCAAGCCCCTCCACCTGGACCACCTTGTATTGGCATCTCTGCAGGTCCAACACGCTGGGTCCAGCCCGTACGAGACCATCGTCATAAAACACCAACAAGTCTTGCATGTTCGAAATTACCTAAAGTCACAACAACCCCATCCGCGGTACATATTTGTAATTAAATAAGACAAATTGCATGCAAGTGATGGATTACATATGCGTAATTAAATAGGAATAATTAATTAATTATCAACAATTTCTGAAACTTAATTACGAGTAATTATTTACTGCTAAACTAATTGCTAGTAGTTAATTTGCACTAATATAATAAGCCAGATCGATAACCACTAAACTGATCACGACTAATTATTTATCACTAAACTAATTAACTATGAATAAACTCACTAATTACGACTGATTAATTACCACTAAATAACTTACGAGTTGTTAATTTGCACTAATATAATATGGTGGACTGGTAATCACTAAACTAATTACGACTAATTATTTACCACTAAACTAATTAACTACGACTAAACTAACTAATTATGAATAATTAATTACCACTAAACTAACTAATTATGATTGATTAATTACCACTAAATAAATTATGATAGTTAATTCGCACTAATTTAATATGCGGGACTGATAACCCTAAACTAATTACAACTATTTATTTATTACTAAACTAACTAATTAATTACTAGTAAACTAACTAATTAATAACTAGTAAACTAACTAATTACAATAATAACGATAAAAGCATCCGACAAATTACTTACCCTTCGGGGTAAGCTATCAAAACAAGCCAAGCGATGAGCGACGAGCAACAAGCAAATACTTAATCTCTAAAAAAATTACTTATGTTACGTTCTCTTAGTTCTCAGCGACGAGCGCCAAAACGAGAAGCGAAATGCAATTGGGATGAGCGAAGAGCGACTACGAGATTTTGGTATTTATAGCCGAGCGAAGGAGGAGCCGTTGCGTTGGTGTCGGGAATTTCGGATGTGTTGTCTACGCACAGCACTGCGGGCAAGGGGGGACAGCCGCGAGGAGTCGATATATGTGCGGAGGAGGGTGGATAGACGGTTGGAAAGGGGGGTGGCCGTGCGGGAGGGGGGAGAGGAGGGCTGGCGGGAGGGGGAAGGGGTGACACGTGGTGGGAACAAATCAGTACACTTAAATGAAATTGTGAGATAAAATCAGAATGAGTAAAATTATGAAAAAATTACACAAGAAAGTACACCACGTTAGGAGCATTCACATAGAATTTTTAAAAATTTTGAACTTATTTGCTATATTTAAAAATCCTACGAAAACAGCGAAAGCCCTAATCCGCCGATTAGGGCTGAAACCCTAATCGGGAGGGGGACATGCGGCGGGCGGGCGGGCCACCGCACGGTGGCCGTGCGGCAACGACTCGCATGGCAGCCTTGCAGTAGGGGGGTACGTGGCGGCCGGGGAGGGGCTGTCGCACAACGGTGGCCGTGCGGCAGGAGGTTGTTTTTGCAAAAAGAAAAGTTGAGGACAACCATTCCTGTAAATACATGGTGAAAACGTGCTAATACGACCAAAAATTTGTCTTCTAGATAGTATACAATCTACTTAATACTGAATACGTGGCTCACAGCCAATGAGCGTTCTGAAGTTGTCCTACCATTGCTGTGTATGAATAGAGAAAATTTATTATTTGCCACTGCAATCAAGTGAATTTCAGAATTTGCCATTGTTTGTGAGTATAACGTGTGGGTCCAGGACCCACACGTCATACTCACAATAATGACAAATTCTAAATTAGACACGAAAGTACAATGGTAAATAATTGAATCTCCCGTATGAATATGACAAGAGTATTTCTCTTGGCCCTATTCATACTATACATGGCAGGTGAACATCTGGTCTCCAATGCATAATAAAGTACCCTTTTGGTCTTTGAATTTTCCTTGGCCTAATTATTCCTCGCTCCTGGGATGTGACATGCATTAACAGACAAAGGTGACAGGAGTATTGCTCCATCTGGTCAAAATGCTAATGATCTAGTTCCTCACAAAGTGATGATATTCGTATGCCAGTTTGCTATGCAGAGTCAAATGATTGATTGGACTACTGTGGTTAGTATAATTTTTAGTCATTTTTAGTTTATCAGATATAAATTTTTAGTCATTTTTAGTTTATCAGATATAAATTGGGATGCTCTGTGCAATATGTAGAATTCAAGCATCAACCTCTTTGGAAATGTAAGAATTTTAGAGTGAAGGTAAAAAGAAAATCAAATCTCATTGAATGCTTTCTTTCCTACGAAATTCAATACACCTGGAAGGCGAGAAGCAAGCATATTCTTGAGCAATCTGACTCTAAAACAGTTGTAGTTTCATACAAGGAAACAAAGACGGCAGTGTTGAATTCCTTTTAAGCACGTACCTTAATTAGTTCTCATTTCAGAGAGTAGGGAAGCTTGCCCACTCACTGCTCTCTTGATAACTCTGGTGTAAAAATCTACCATCTTCTATTGATGAATGCACAACCTGCTCCCAAGTCACGCACGCAACCAGGTGGTGAGGCTAATAATGCTTGCTGTCGCCTCTTTATAGGCCCTGTTTGGAACGGTTGGACTTTTCTGAAAAATAGTCTTCGACCGTGTTACAGGGCTAAATGGTTGCGGGCTGAACGGCTAAGCTTTTCTGGTTTGGTGTTTGACTGTCTAACTTTTAGGTATGTTGACTGCAGCTTTTGAAATGAAAAATGTCTGAAATACCCCTGAGGACAGTAACAGCTTGTCTGATGTCGTTTAACGAGAACTAACGATGGTTAACGACAATTAACACAATTTGACTCCTTTGGCCACGTTATGTTGTTTATTTATTACAAACTTCAAATAATTCATGCCCCTTCCATTTTTTCGGACTTGAGACCGACATCGGCAGTGTTAGGCATATTGCTTAGATTTAGAATGTTTGTTTATTGTTCTCAGATGTCGAGTTGCATAAGATGCAATCTTGGCTCTCACAACACTTGTGTCAAAATTTTAATCACAAATTAAAAATGACAATCAATTGAGGTAAATTAGGCCTTGAGCTAAAAATAAAATCTTACTTGTTTAATCATTCACTTCATGCAAATCATCAATTCAAAGTCCACTGATAACAAATAATTGTAACAAATGAATCACAATGAATCAGAATGAGCCAAATGAAGCAACCGAATGAAACACAGTGAATCACAGTGGACGGCTACTAAAGACCGAATTAATCATATGTACAGAACAAGCATGAATTGCATGACTCGATAAAAAAACAAGTAATCTTTTAGCTCAAGACCGAATTATACTCCATTGTTGTATTCAACCTCAATTTGACATCAATACATCATTGAGCATTAATCCGAGCCCACAACATCAATACATCAGCATGCCAATTGTCAGAAACCATCAGCATGTGTATCAATCTAGTTAAGAAAGCAAATGATAATCAAATTCAGGAAACATGATAGTCAATCATATACAAGACATTGAACAACAAGCAGATGGCAAGAACTAACAACATGCAGTAACATAACAGATAGCTCATGTTAGAGAAGACAGCTATGCCAACACCAAAAAGTACTGCAGCATTTTCTTGCTTTTATAGCCCTGTAAAGATTGTGCTGTTTCGTTTTTTGAGCATGCATCAACTGGAACCATCTTTGGTGCTTGTACTCCCTAGAGCTAAACAAGTGGGATCAATGGTCTTTCTATCAGTTTGGTCTTTAGATGTAAACATTGTTTTTTTATAGGTAGATCAACCTGCTCGGTTTAGAGGTAATGACATAATGTTAAATCAATGCAATGTTACATGTATATAGTTTTCAACATTCTGTCCAAGATCTGAGACAGCATGTTGCATTTTTGCTACTTCATGTACAGAGAAATTAAATGAGAACTAAGCTATGAAATGTTTAATGCTGTGAGCAAAGTAGATCAGAAGCATGTTAAACTATCAAATTATTAAATCTTTTACAAATCAAGTTCACATTATACTCAGTGATGATTGCTCATGTTTGCATCATGTATGTATCATCGCAAATGTGTTTGAGTATGCATACATCTAGACTAGGCACCAACCAATCCAGACCTTGATGGTCACATTTAGGCATCATCCATCCAGCTCCAACATCCATCACAGAATCGGACTTGAGTATTTCATGACATATACATCATGAAGATCAACACAGATAATTATCATTCGCTTCCAGGAGACTAAAAATGGTGACGTGAGTTGTGATATCTCAACTCCCAGGAGAGGAGGGCTATGTTCTGAAAGAGGTATCAGTTGGAGTATGATCATGACGAGAATCTGTGTCTGCAGATGGTGTAGGTGATTCTACTTTCCATTTGTAACAACTAGATATCTACCCATGCTCTTGCACAAGCTAGTTATCGTAGTCATTTTTTTTTATGTCACTTTCACATATAACATGTTCATGTGGATGCAGTCGCAAACTGATAATCAGACTAGTAGTCTAACTAGTAAAACATGCAGCTATTCTCACAAAGCATACAAACTGATTCCTGAAAAGACACAAAAATGATATGGATGTTGGACTGGACTATTTAATCACACTAGCTTTATAGGATGGCTCGTATTAATTAAAAAGGGTGATTGAAGTTCCTAATTATCACGAGCTAAAGGAAAATGTATTGGAGCTGTATAGGTTACTCCAAGCAAGTAATCAGTGAAGTTGCTCTTCCTAAAAAGATCAGCAAAAGTTGCCAAAGTTCAGAGATGCTAAACATACATAATAGTCAAATTTTAGCCCAAGAGCTTCCTTTCCCCATTAATCTCCTGCATTTTTCTTACTCGGAACTAATTGATCAAACACTACGTTTCACACGAATTTCGCAGGAACTTTCTAGGAGACAATACAATCTCCACGGTATTCCTACAAAATTCTGGCGTTCCAAATAGGGCCCTAGTTGAAAACAAAGCTCATGTTTCACCACAAGAAAGTTCAGTCTAAATCCAACTTCCAATTTTACACATGAATACATGATGCACAAGAACATTTTACTATTTACATCCAGGAAACCCAAACTGCACCATATAATATAAGAGCATGTACAATGCAGGTGCTTAGAGAAGTGTTTAGCAAATAAAAACTGATTTTTCTTGCCACGTAAGGATAGATGAGGTGCTTATTTTGTAGCATCGATGCTTGATTAGGCACCGGTGCTTAAGAGGTGCTTATGTATATAACTATATATAATTAATAGATAATACAATAATCTAAACACCTACAAAACAGATACTTGCATCGGAGAAAACAATTTTTACATAGGTACTTGATGACGTGGCTACATTATCTTTCTTTAAGCACTCGTATATAAGCATCTCGCATTGTACACACCTAAGTAGCAAAAGGACTCACCTGATGATTCCGTATGGAGTGGAGGCAGTGGTGGAGCTAGGAATTTTCCAAAGCCTGGGAAAGCTACGCCAGCCATGCCCAGCGCTCGCTCTCCGGCTCCTGACGGCCGCCGCTCGTGCTGCTGCAGCAGGCTGCCGCTCGTGCTTGCCGCTTGGGGAACAAAGAGCAAACGAGAGAGAGAGAGAGAGAGACAGAGAAAGGGAGCCAGGCAGCCAGCCAACTAGCCAAGGTCGCCACTCGCTAGGGCCGGGGCAGGGACGTGCGGCCCAACAATGCGGGCGGCCAGGCGAGGGCGCAGCCGGGTGTGTGTTAGGGATTCGATGTGGACGGCGATGCGAAACATCATCGTGTTGTTTTTCCGGGAACAACATGTGTGTCCCGTAGGAACCCCCACACTCTTTATTTATAGTCTCAAAGTAGAGTCCAACTCTAATACAACTCATTATTTAGATATAATACGAACTCTTCAACACTCCCCCTCAAGATGGGCCGAAGATATCAATCATACCCATCTTGTTACAAATTGTAGTACACTTACTAGGACCTAACCCTTTAGTAAAACAGTCAGCCAACTGTTCACCAGACTTGATATACTCCAACTTCAATATTCTGTCATCGAGCTTTTCCTTTATAAAAAATCTATCAATCTCAACATGCTTGGTACGATCATGTTGAACTAGGTTGTTCGCAATGTTGATTGCAGATTTATTATCACAATACAACACCAAGAGATTATTCCTCCATACCTAAAGCTCGGACAATAAACCCTTCATCCATATCATTTCACTCACACTCAACGCCATTGCTCTGTACTCTGCCTCTGCAGTAGACCGAGCCACAACCTCATGTTTCTTGCTCCTCCATGACACAAGATTACCTCCCACAAAGATGCAATATCCAGAAGTAGACCTCCTGTCATCCACATTGCTTGCCCAATTAACATCGCAACACCCTTCCATATTCAGGTGTTGATTTTTCCTAAACCAAATACCTTTCCTGGGACTACTCTTTAAATACCTCAAGATTCGATAGACAAGATCCATGTGTCCTGTTCTTGGCTCATGCATATATCGACTAACCACACTCACTGCATATGAAATATCAGGTCTTGTATGACACAAATAGATCAGACGCCCAACAAGCCTTTGATCAGCTTCATTGTCAAGTGGATCTCCCGACTCAGCACATAGCTTGTGATTCCTATCAATAGGTGAAGCAATAGGGCGACACCCAAGTATATCTGTTTCTGCCAGCAGATCAAGGACATACTTTCTCTGGGAGAGAACTATACCCTTCGAAGAACGAGCAATCTCGATCCCAAGAAAGTATCGAAGAGCTCCAAGATCTTTCACCTTAAATGCCTCTCCTAGCATTTTCTTCAAAGACTTGATTTCCATGGCATCATCTCCAGTGATCACAATATCATCAACATAGACAACCAACATAGTGATATGTGATCTTCTATGCCTATAAAATACAGTATGATCTCCATTACACTAAGAATAGCCCATACTACAGACTGTGCGTCTGAATCTATCAAACCACACCCTTAGAGACTGCTTCAGACCATATAAAGACTTCTTGAGTTTACACACCTTCCCATTAGTATGCCTGTTCTCAAAGCCTGGAAGAATATCCATGTATACCTCCTCTTGTAAATCTCCATGTAGAAATGCATTCTTCACATCCAACTGATGTAGGGACCAACCAAAGTTAGTTGCACAGGAGATAAACGTTCTTACCATGCTCATCTTCGCCACTGGTGCAAAGGTCTCATCATAGTCTATCCCATATGTTTGACTATAACATTTTGCAACCAACCGTGCCTTGTATGTTTCCATCTTGCTTTCAAGAGTTTGCTTAATTCTAAACACCCATTTGGATCCAACTGTCCTTTTTCCTGCTGGAAGTGGAACAAGATCCCATGTCTTGTTCTTCTGAAGTGCACTAAGTTCCTCCTTCATAGCATCCTTCCACTTAGGATCCTGCTTAGCAACTCGTCAATCCTCTGGAACATGCACTGTTTGAAGAGATGCAATGAATACTTTGTATGCAGGTGAGATATGAGAATATGAGATAAAATTTGTAATGTCATGCTCAAAGCCATACTAGACTAGACGCTTTCCTGCATTAGCTCTACTTTTCCTACGTTGTGCAAGTGGTAACTCTAGATGGGAATGAACATTACCACTCACCCCAAGGGGAGGCAAAGAACTGGATGAAGAGAGATCTAAGGAGGGATTTGGGACTGGATCAACTGACAAGGCTAGCTGTTCAGAAGGCTGTTCAGGCTGTGGCAATGCCGGCTGATCAGAAAGTTCCGCCATTGGTGGCTCAGGTGCTGACTGCTTGTCTCTCGGCTCCTCCCCCTGTTTCCCAAAGGGTCTTCACTGATAAACCTTCAATTCTTTTAGGACTATCACATCTCTTACATATTCCGTTAGGTTTGGGCACGGAATTGTCCCCACAATGACTTCTTCTCGTTGACTCTCCTTGTTCTCCCTCTCTCGACTGTCACCCTCAGTGATAGGAGAGAACTTCAAAAACTGATCGAGCTGATCAAGAGTACTTCCACTCGTGTAGTAAGGCTCAAACTCCCGGAATGTCACATCCATACTCACGAACAACTTTTGTTCAATTGGGTTCCAACATCTATAGCCCTTCTGACATGATGAATAGCCTATAAAGATACATTTTAGTGCTTATAGATACAGATTGCCAACAGCTGGTCGGTGATCTCGTACAAAACACACACAACCAAATACCTTTGGAGGTACCTTGCATTACCGCTGACCCAAAAGAAGTTCAGCTAGAGACCTCATCCCAAGTATCCGAGACGACATGCGATTGATGAGATACACTACCGTCATTACTGCCTCGCTCCACAATCCCTTTGGCACATTCATCTGAAACATGAGTGAACGTGCTACCTCCAACAAATGTCAATTCTTCCTTTCAGCCACTCCATTCTGAGATGGGGTTCCTGGACAAGTAGTCTGATGAAGTATCCCCTCTTCTGAGAGATACGCTGTAAAGTCCTTGTTAACATACTCAGTTCCATTATCTGATCAAAGAATCTGAACCTTTGTGTCAAATTGAGTAGCAACCATCCTATGGAAGTCCTGAAAACATCGAAGGACCTCGCTCTTGTGTTTCATCATATAAATCCAAGTCATACGAGTGTAGCAATCAATAAATATAACAACCACTTAAAACCACTCACAGAAGTAACTGAGCACGGGCCCCAAACATCCGAATGTATTAATATAAATGGTTCATAACTCCGAAGACCAAGGCTACTATATGTAGACTGTGTATGCTTTCCAAACTCACAAGCATCACACACAAGTTTACTCTTGTCTACCCTTTTGAACAATTCAGCGTATAACTGATTTAAACTCTCAAATGATAGATGTCCTAAGCGACGATGATTTAATAAAATTTCTCCCTCGATTTCTCCTATAGCCACAGCCAATGCTGCATCAACCTGATCAATGTACCACACTCCATTATACCTTATTCCAGTCCCAATTCTCTTCCCAGTTCTCTTCTCTTGGAACAAATATGAATCCACATCAAATGTGACAGTGCATTTGAATTGATCAATGATAGAACTGACTGAAAGAAGGTTGACTGAAAAGGAGGGACATGCAAAACGGAGGATAAAGCAATAGATGGTGTGTACTTGATAGATCCTACACCCTAAATAAGCTGGGAGGTTCCATCAGCGTTTTGGATAGTTTCAGAATGAGTATATGGGTTGTAAGATGCGAAAGCACTAAGTGAACCCGTGACATGCTTGGATGCTCCTGAATCTATGATCCAATAAATATGAGAGTGCTTATATGTGGATACGAGTGCATGTGCCTGAGTACCTTTGCCCCACGTGGGCATAGTTTGCAAACTTATCAAAGGAGGTGGAATCATGAGAAGTCTCCAATGTCTTTCTCTACTGCCACTTTTCCCACTGCATAGCTTGGTCTTCTATCAGAGTAACAAACGTGATCTCCTCTGTCATGGCTACATTAGCCCTGGGGCCAACTCGGCCCCTTCCTCGACCTCCACCTCCACGACCACCACGATCTTCACCTCAGCGTCCACGACCACCACAACCTCCATACTGTGGAGAAGGACAAGAATGGTTCATATGTCCTCTCATCCTACAGTTGTAGCACTCCCTATCATCTGGTATGGCGTATGCGGATCTGACCGGGTTGTTGTCCCCCATTACTCTTAGTCGAACCTCCTCCTGTACCATAGCAGAAATAGCCACCTCCATGGTAGGCAAGTTTACTAAGTGAAACATGGCAGCTCTTCTACTCTCAAACTTTGGTTTCAGTCCCTTTAGAAAGTGTGTAACCCGTCTACGTTGCAGCCACATCCTGCCAGCCTCAATATCACTAGCACATGTTAACTGTAGTGGATCATAGTGATCTAAATCTGCCCACAGTTGTTGTAGTTCACTAGCATACTCCTGTACGGTCTTCTCATCCTGGTTTAGGGCCTCCACCTTGCTCTGGACCTCCACCATCATCATCACATTTTCTACCCCGGAGTACATGTTGCTTAGCGTCTTCCACATTGCTAGCGCACTCTGCATCATCTCCACCATCCGAGCGATGGATGGAGACATTGAAGTAAGCAACCAAGCTACCACAGAGTTGGTGGTGTTCCACATCCTCCAATCCATGCTTGCTTTGTCTATAGGCTCAGCACAAGTTTCCCGCAGGTAGTGCTCCATCCCCTTCGTCCTCAGAATTAGCTCAGCTCTTCTAGACCAATTCAGATAATTCTTACTTCCTTCTAACTTGACATCATTCGGCATCAGCTCCAGCTTTAGGTCAGATGTCCCTGCACCAGTCCTCAGACCTATCATACCTGCCACGAAGAGGTCCTGTAACATACTTCTCATGTCACCTTGAGTTACTAGCGAGGAAGTAGTCTCAACAACTGCCTTCCTGTCCTTTTCTGCCGCCCTCTTCGCGGCCTCTTCTTCCTCCTTCGCAACCTCAATCTCCTCAGGAGTCATCTTCTCAAAACAACTAGAGCAATGCAAATCACTACCAAAATATGCTGCGCGTATCTCCCACAATCACGACAATTCTTCACGCATCAACGTTCTGCCAAACCTCGATGACTACCTGAACAGTTACCAAAAACATGCAGATTGGTGACATAAAAATTCTCCTTCCCAAACCGATTGTTTTTTCCTTTTCTTCCTTTTTTCTCTCTACTCCTTTTTTCTTCATTGTCAGTATTCCTCCTCCCGAGTTCTCCTCCCGAGCGCAAAGCAAAAATGACTTCTTCCTCCCGAGTGAAATGACCGAGCGCTTCTTCCTCCCGAGTTTTTCCTCCTGAGAGCAGCTAGTGGCGGCCCGAGCGGCGGTAGTGGCCCACGTGCTCGCTCAGCCCGAGCGGCGGTGGCGGCCCGCGTGCTCGCATGGCCCGTGCAGTGGCCCGAGCGGTGGCCTGAGCGGCGACCTTAGCAGCGGCGATGGCGTGTGCGTGCTGGAGGGGTGGCGACGGCGAGCATGCTCGAGCGGCTTTGAGTTGAACAGTGGCGGTGGCGATGGATCTGAGGTGAGTACGGTTAGGGTTGGGTGGTGGGGGATGGCTCTGATTCCATGTTGTTTTTCTGAGAATAACGTGTGTGTGCTGTAGGAATCCCACAACCTTTATTTATAGTCTGAAAGTAGAGTCCAACTGTAATACAACTCATTATTTAGATCTAATACGTACTCTTCAACACATCGTTTCCATCTACTAGCCATCGCACCTCGTTGGGCTGATCCCTAACAGGAATCTACTTAATTTCTGAGAAGAAATTCAGAGTTCTAAAACTTTTCGGAAGCGCTACAGTATTTCTTCAAAGAAGTTCGGAAACCAGAGAAACACACACATTTGTGCCGCGTGCAACCAATAGTGGCTTTTCCATTTTTACTTCCATTTATTGCTAGCTAATTGCATGAATTAGTTACATGCAAGTTAGAGGCCGATACTCTCTCAAGGCCATCCCATGATCTGACGAATGAATCGGTCCACCAAAACGAACAGAAACAAAACATGCAGAACACATTCAGAAAAGACTACATGCAGAGCTGACTAGAAACTGAAGACACAGAGCTGACTAGAAATTGACAAACTAATCAAAGTGCAACTAAGCAAAGTGCAAGATGAAATTAACTAACAATCTCGACCATGGAGTCCTACGTTGAGTGCACGGCAAGTAACCTCGGCGACGGCTAGGAGATCGCCTTCTCCAAGCTCGCGTTGAGCCTCTTCACTGACGTCATTGGGCAGGTGGCGTTCGGTGCAAACTTAGGCCTGTCGAGAAAGCCCGGCGACAATGACAAGAGCGATGGAACCAGTGTAGACAATGGCGTCATGACGGCGATGGCGTCGGCGGGGTTCGTCAAGATGCACCTGCACACGACCACGTCGCTCAAGATGGACCTGTCCGAGTCGCTCTCCATCGCCGTCGGCCAGCTCGTGCCATTCCTGCACTAGCCAACAACGCGGGCAGCTAGGTGGGAGTGCAGGGCGAGTAGCCCAGCAAGCCCGGGCAACTGCCCAAGGTGGAGGGACAGTAGATCTGCTGAGTGGAGGCGCGAGTGAGCTAGGGAGTGTGAGGGGGTGACGCCGGAACGACAATGGAGGAGCTCTGCCTATGTCGTATCTGACGACGATGCCATGCAAATGCTACCGCTTACACTGGGATGTCCGCGGCAGAAGTGCCAGAAACCGCCGCCGCGGAGAGGGGGAGAGAAGTAGAGAGGGGTAAAACAGTAACAAGGAGAAGAAAACAAGAGTTTTTTTTTTAAATAATATTATTTTAATAATGAATTACAAAAATAAATAGTCAATTTTTATTACAAAAATGGGCTACTGCCGCCATTTGAAATGACAATATCCCTGTCGCCATTCCAAATAGCGACAGTAGCCTTGTCGCCATTAGAACAGTGTGCAAATACCTAAGTTGTTAGTTCAGTTGGTGACAAGTCTCTGTCGCCAATTGAAATGGCGACATGAGTCTATCGTCAATTGAACTAGCGATAGGATCAGGGATTTTTTTAAAAAAATGAAAGTAACGGCAGACATAAGTTACACATTACAATTCGACGCACGACATAATAAGAAATAAAAACAGAAAGTAATAAGAAACAATATTAGCAGTAGTACATAGGTTACACACATCAGTATAGCGGACAACACAACTAAATAGGATAGACGTCATCATATAGTTTGTCGACAAATCACAAAGATATTACAAAACATTCAACACAACATATTTCAACAAGATAAATCATTCCCATGGTCACAACCTTAACGTTTGCCATGTCGACCTCCACGGTGCCCGCCTCGAGTGGAGCGGATGGATGAGGTCCCCGCGGTGCCGTCCGGACTGCCTACCTCTCCTTCATCTTATGCATTTCCCTAGGGCAATTATTGAAGGTATGCCCGGATTCCCTGCAAATAGAGTACTTCTTCGTATGACGCCCGACTTCTGCTTCGTCCATATCATTCCTGATACATCATTTCTGTCGCCAGCCAACCTTTCCCTTCAGCCTAGAAATGACCGCGGCACAAACTAGTTGCTCCCAGGTAGGATGGCCGGTGAAATAGCCAACTACGTCGTAACCATACAGCTCTGCATTCCAGGTTTGCATCACCTCTTCCTTTGTGAAATATTTAGAAAGGTATTGGTCGGGATGCTACGCCACCATCGAACATGCGACCACATTTAAGCATGCCTTATGCCGAAGAAGTGGCTTGTTGCAATTGCATATGCAACTAGCACGGTGTAGCGTTCACTCGTGGATGATCCTCTCATGGTTCGTCTTGTAGTGTCCTTTCTCCCTACAAAGTACCTCAAAGCGAAGCTCACTTGTGCCCATCTTGAATGACCGGTGCATCTCACCCTTCTTGCTCTTCTCCTTCATGTACTTAGTGATTATAGCGAAGTATAATACTCTGTCATTTGCCATGGAGAGCGAGACGTTGTTGCTTCGATCAACAAAGTACTTTGTGGTACCGCGGAGAATTGCCTCCACAGTACCAACCGAAGGGAGACACCAGGCACGCGCATGACCTAATTGTACACCTCGGCTAGATTGGTTATCATGACACCATATCGAGCACCATCCTTGTCATGTAGCAACGACCACTTCAACTTAGGCTCGCGCTCAATCTAGTCTGAGAAGCATTTCACCTGCCCCTGTCTTCCTCCTGACACCAGGACCACATGTGGGTAACTTTGGCAGTGCCTCAGGGTCCTGGTCAGTGCTTGTAGTGGGTTTTTTCGCTGCCTCCCTTCTGTGTGTACTCGTTCACTCATCCCGAGTTTTTCAGTGTGTATTAAACTTTCTCTGTTGGTTCTAGTTGCACAGCTGCTTGAATAGGTTCATTAAGTCCTTGTTGTGGAATTACTTGTAAAAGTTTGCACCGAACCTTGATTCCAATGTATTCAGCTTTGCCCTCGACGCCTTAGTATAGCTGATTGTGTACTAAAATCTTGACTCGATTGCCCGAATGATGGATCGTGGTTCGAAATCTAGATTATCCATGATCTCACCATACATGATGTTTGCGATGAAGCCTAATGACAGGTTCTTGTGGGATTGCATTGGTTCAGCGATGACACATGTGTGAGGGATTACTATAGAGCATTTTCAGTAGGTGTCCCACTTAGGTTGGAATGCGTACACTCACCAAGGGAATCCTGCTATGTCGCACTTCATATCGTAGCACCTTAGGTTAAACTTCACTACAGTGAATGTACGCCGCAGCGACAAGGCTCAGAATTTGACAGCCTCCTGCACAGCCTTCTTGCATTTTTACATGGCTCTTTGCCTGACCTCGTTTTGATCGCACTCCCACGTACACGGGAGCCTTCATCCACGATGAGGTTGTCTAATTGGTATGTGTTCCACTCAGAAGGAACCGCTTAATGTTCCATAGCATCCTCCTCATCAGATCCTTCATCTTCCAATAATGCCTGATAGTCCTGGTCTTTGAGCATCATCCTTTGAATTATGGCTTTGATATCCTCACATTCGTCAACAATCCCACTAGTTTCCTAGACCAAGCTTCTTCCACATGGTCTTCATCGGCAACCTCAGCAACTCTCCGACCTTAGGCCATTGTGTGCGCTGCGATATGGTTGGAGTCACCAACTTCTTCTTCGACATCACCACCACCTCCTTCTTGTTCAGCCGCAGATGCAGGAATGGTCTGGGCATATGCCTGGTTAGAAGGACCAAATCCCACCCTTTTCCCTCATCCTGCGTACATATGACTACCATGACCTTGTTCCCTTCAGCTGTACTAACTCCCAATATATGCCCTGTGGTGCTCAGTTGGCAAGGCAACTCAATTTCAGATCATACAAAGCATGATCCAAATCGAATGTGTAGAATAACCACTGCATCATAGCGCCCCATGTACGCTGCTCTGGTCTTGTTAGGCTTAAGGTCGCCGATTGGAAATAATACAAATCAACCCCCTCGGGACCCTGCAAAACAGTCCCCTGATCGTAGTAAATTTTGAAAATGATTGCGTCTGACATATTCGACGACTGCATCATAAAAAAGATTTACACGATTAACCATATATCTAAAACTAAAATACACACCGAAAATGATGTACTACAACATACTACACTACGTAACCATATATCTAACACTATATAATCCGTTCTGTTAAAAAAATTACCTACAAGGTGAACGACCGAACGGGCAGCGCCTCACGAGTTCCTCTCTTCCCCTCTACTCCTCCCTTCCCTTCCCTTCCCTCTTTCTCTTTTTTCTGAATAAAAAGGAATTATACCCGAATTTTGGGGTCTTTTATAGGGGGGTTGTCGCGACTGAGACTTGCAGAATCCCTGTCGCCATTTGGAATGACGATTTGTCTATATTTTAACATTTAAATTTTTTATCTACAACATGGCATGCCGAACCCCACATCTACAAAAACCCATCTAATCAAGTAAACTCTAGCCCTTTCTCTTCTCATCTACTTACACTTGTCTTAGAACTCTACCTGGCACCATGTCTCAGTCGTCTAGTTCAATGAGCCGAAGAGCGGTGGCGCTGGCAAATGCAAGGCGCATGAACTGCCCGAATTGTGAGGTCCAAGCAAATGTCCTATACTCTAACACCAAAGAGAACAGGGGTGTGTGTTCCACAAGTGTCCATATTTCTCGGTGAGTTTGATTTCTACGAATGTTGCTATTTGCATTTTGGGTTTGTTTATCACTTCTTTTTCACTATTCTGTGTGGTTTTTAGGCCGACAGATGCAGTACTTTCAGTGGGTGGACTCTGTTTGTGCTGTGGTTGAAAGAGTAGTTGAGCGTCCACCTGTAGTTCCACATGGTCCGATGGTGAACATGCCACCTGTAGACGATCGCTTAGACATGATTCTTGACCACCCGAAGTGGCTCAAGAAACTTATGTGTGTGTATCTTACTGGTAGTGTGTTCAATATGTATTAAGTAGTAGTCGTTGTCTGCATAAGGGATTCATTTATAAACGATGTTGTATGTCTGTTTATGAATCTCAAGATGTTTTTATCTTTTGGCAACTGGATCTGTACGAACGTAACATGACAAGGGACAATTGTATTAGAAAATGAGACTTCAATACCACAATGAAATTAAACTTTGTACCCAGGTTCATCTCAAACGAAAAAGTCCACACACCACAACTACCTTTTGCAGATCAAAATGACCACACACTGCGACACTACTTTTTCAGATCGAAATGACCACACTTTGCCATGTCGTCTTTTAAGACCGAAAAGACCGCACTCTGTCATGCCACAAACTGCCATATTTTGTAGACCAAAATGACAACACACTACGACGCTACATTTTCAAACAGAAATGACCACCCACTACCACGTCACCTTTTCAAACCGAAAAGACCGCACCCTATCATGCCACACACTACCACCTTTTCCGATAGAAATGACAACACACTGCGACGTTACCATTCCAGATCGAAATGACCACACCCTGCTACGCTACCATTTTAGACCGAAATGATGACTCTTCTCCCTCTACCCTCAGCACTACACCCTATCCGCTTATAAAAGGAGGGAGAAGGGAGCTAGAGGAGAACACTACACACCATCACACCCAATGTCGGGACCCGGATTAACAGATCCAAAACCCTCTGTGTATTCTAAACTAGTCTCATGATCAGTAGCTAGCTCACATAGTGACATATCGATGAAATACCATCCATTCAACGAATTAACTAAAAATGTAGAATAATAATAATAAATAGTAATAACCGGATGTTATGGTCAACGTTTACTTAACTTGCCACACATAGCTTAAGAAACAAATGAAAATCTTACAGCAGAAAAGAAACTTGTGGTGGCTATTCGACATGCCCATAGGCACTTGAGTGGGGGAGTGTATCCTAGTTCATAAAGTCTTCAAAGAACTTCTCCTCATAGAACTCTTGAGTAGTTTGATCTTCAATGGAATAACAATGTTTAAAGCTGTGAATATATAAAGTACTCAGCAACTCGTAGGGACCAATATATAATTAATATTCATGTAAGGCTTGATCAAAGGAATAGCCACATGCCCATATGGTTATTTTGCAGAAAGCAAGTATTGACAGTAAATACAATAAGTAGATTGTAAAGCGTAGATGAAAAGATATAAATAACTAAAGTAAACCATTGCTTTGAAACAACTAATGAACCTTCCATTCACTTTCCAACCAAACCACCGAGTGAACATCACATTCACCAAGGGTGTGTTTGGATGAGTGAATGGAGTGGTCCTGTTCTGGATGGTTCGGGAAATGGGCGTGTTCATGTGTTTGGTTCAATGAATGGAATCGATTGGTCTAGGACCAAAGCGTTCGACCGAAGGGAATATTCAACGAAGATGCGGTACCATCTCGTTCAATGAAAAGGAGTGAACCACGTTGTTCAGCTTCTCCTCGTCCAAGCGCTGCATGCGCTCACTCGTGGCCGCACTGTAGCCCCGGCGAGCTCCATCCGTCCTCTCCCATGCGCTCTGCTTCCCTCCATTTCATCTAATGCCCTCTGCTCCCTCCCCGAACTGGCCTGAGCCCGCGATGCCGCGTCGTCCGTGTTGGCCACCGCCATCATGTCACCATTCTTGTCACCTCGGTAAATCCCTCGTCATTTGGTTCGTGTCACTTCGTGTTCCGCAACACCACATGTATTCCCCCCAGTCAATTTCGAGATTCCACCACGGGTGCTCGCGTCGCGGTCACCTTCTCCCGCTCCGGCCGAAAACTGCCATTGCCGTCACCGCTTCCACTCCGGTGATCTCCCCTCTGATTACCTTCACCAGGAGTATCCCCTCACCTCCCCAGACCTACCTCCATCACTCACCCGAGCTCCCCTCCTCTCCAATGCTGCTACCACGACGCGCCAGCTGCATCACCTCGGGCTTGCCAAGCCGCCACAGCTCCTCCCCACCGCCACCATCGGCTCCGGCGAGTCCTCAATATCCCTCTTATGCTCATGCTCTCCCTAGCTCCACCCCTCATCCACCCAAATGCTGTCACCCCTTCTCCTTCCCCAATGTCGGTCGTCGGGCTCCATCGCCCGCCCGCTCTCGTGCTTGCCCGGCTATGGCTCCACCACCCATGTGGTTGCCTTCCACTGTGCAACCCATTTGGATCATCCTTAGCCGCTGCCACCGCCTCTTTCGTCGGTGTCCAGCCTCGGCACTGGTGCCCAGCCACCTCCCATGTTTCTTCTCTTATCTCTGTCTCAGTCTCTCTCCATTGTGTGTTGTGGCGTTCGATGATAGGTGGGCCCTAGATGGAGGTAATTTCACCGGGAGACAGAGCAGGTAACCTAACCCAGCTCATTCAACTTCATCCCCAGAACCAAACACCACCTTGAACCATCATGTACCATCACATTCAATCAGCCAAACAAATTCATGTATTGTATCATCCTACCAACCAAACACAATACTTGTACCATCCTATCCAAGATCATTCCATCCATCCTATACCATCCCATTCTATTCTCCTTGGTTCACTCAACCAAACGCACCCTAAGTGAACATCACATTCACCTTTCAATTATTTTTGTAAAAACTCTATACCTCATGTAAAATCCCTAAGTATTGTCCACAACTAGGGACACAGCTATTCGAACAATTTTTAACACTCTGTAGAAGTTGTACAACTTGACCCATAAGACATAAATAAACTTATAATGTCTATTCACACACTTTCATAGGTGTGCGACTAAGTGATTATCATAAGGCCTTTACAAAGCTCCTTATCAACCCAATTACTGCTCGTTAAGGTTTCAACAATGAATGTCATCTCATCTCAGGTAGACAGGGCCCCCCTCTTGTGCCATGTGAGTATACATCCATCCCGGAACTCACACCACTACAACAGAACAGAAGTTGAGACATTGATAATTAATTAGCCAGGTCCATCCCATCCCATGCTGGACATGTGGTTGTAAGATATGGCCCAGTTTAACAACGCACAAGGTTAAGTCCTTAACAAATGCTCAAGCGAGTCTACCTCATCCCAATGTGCGAACAACACCCTCTTTAGTGCACGATCACTCGCCTGAGCATAAAATTATTTTGTTTAACCGCACCAATGACAATCCCTATCATAGCACAATTTTGTAATAGTGGCATCGCACCACAACTTGTACAATAACAACATCCCACCACAAATTGCATAACAGTGGCATCGCACCATAATTCCATCTCTCATTAAGTCAAATTAACATTATTGATTATGTGACATGAGCACATCGTATAACTAAGCATGACTAAGCATTTCTACGATAACTTATGTTGGTGATACAAATATGTCCAACTAGTAATGATCATCCTACGGTGACAATGGATACATGGTATTCAAAATAATCCATGGTGGCATAATGACAAATAAACTACTCCCAAAAGCAGTTAATATAAAAGTAGCATGCAATTTGATATAAAACAATATACTTTTGAAAATATAGGTTCAATATGATCAAAGAACTATGACTTGCCTTGGCCTTGCTCAGTTACAAAACTTTGGTCTTCAAATCTTAATCCTACTCCTCCTCCTTGAAAATCACTGTCTAAATGAGAGAGAGAGAGAGAAAATGAACGAAACACAAAAAAATTCAAAAGAAATTCAAATAAAACCCAAAACTAGCAAAACAACTCTCGGAGAAAGATCTCAATTTTATATGAATTTAGAAATTTGAACGGGCTGAATCGGAGTTTGGACGAAGGAGAACGGGCTCTCGAGAGATTTAAATCTAAGAAAAAGATAGCTAAAACACTATTTTGGGATTTTGGAATTTTCTTTCTAAAGGAAATTTTGGATTACTGAATCAACATGATGTCAGCAAGAGAAAAAGAATTTCATCCAAAATTAAATTTCTAAAGGAAAAAGTTTTGGGTCACTGAAAGGTGGGGGTCAATGGTCTATAGACAAAGTCCACAAGAAAAGGGTTCATGGCGCATAGTGCACCTGGTTCATGGAATAGGAACTGACAAGTGGGACCGACTTGACAAAGACACGTCTCACGATGGACCAAGTCCACAAAGACTTGAGTCTAGTGTGGGGCTTGCGTTGACATGCAAGCATCCACGTGGCGGCCACGCAACAGACACATAGGCACTAGGGCTGAGGTGGCTGCTGACATGGCGGCTGACTAGGATGACACGCAATGGCGGTGTGCACAGCGACCGAAGGTCGACGGCGAGTGGCAGCGCAACTCCAGCAACAATGAATCTGGTGAACTACGGCGACTCAGGAGGCATGAAGGGGTACAAAAGAGAGAGGATGCGATAGTGAACTCACCAGGTCTTACACAGGACGAGAAGACGATGGAGGCAATCGGCGGCGAGGAGGAAGCAGCGTCGGTGCTATGGCTCTTGACAACAACGAGCTATGACAACTCTCCAGCAAAATAGAGGGGAGGGTGCCATAGATCAAGGCGGTACAGAATCAACTACAGCAGAGACGAAGCGCGAGGTTCACCGACGGTGGCACAATTTGACGACAAAGAAGGCGGCGCCCTTAAGACTCGAAGCTCCACTCCTGACGACTTGGCGACGACTTCGAGGTGACTACAGGGCTCACGGTGTGCGGCGCGACAAGAGGATGCAAAAATGAGGGGACAGTGAGCTTTTAAAGGCTGCATCAACAAGTTCCACTCGGATGAGGCGGTGAAGCCATGTCAGAGACGGAGACAAGAACGGGTGTAACACGGCTCAAAGGTGGGACCCACACGTCAGTGGCGGCGGGGAACACGACTGGTCTGGGGGCATCAAAATGAGCCGACAGGGAGGAAAAATGAAATGGGCCGAGAGCAAAAAGGAGAGTGGGTCGTCGGAAATAATTGGGCCCAAAGGAATTTTCAGAAAAGAAAAGGATTTCAAATTTATGAAAAGGAATTAAATCAAACTGAGCTCAAAGAAATAGAAAATAAACTCCATAAATTCCAAAAAAATACTCTGGAACCAAAGGAACTCAAATAAAAAGGCTTTGAATTTAATTAAAGTTTAGATTATTCATGTTAAATGGTTTTGATTTTTGAAAATTCAAAGTAGGTTTTAAATTAAGTATGAAAATTAAAATCCTTTGCGATCAGTTAAAGAGAGAATTAGAGGATCTCAGTATAACGAAAGTTGTAGATAATTGTCATAGCTTTCAGGGAAGAACAGGAACGTGAAATTTGGGTAAACGAGCTGAAAGTTATGTTAGTTTTAGTGCTCTGTCCAGAAAGGGTGACACGAAATTGATGTTTTGTTAATCAGCTTAAAAGTGATTTTAGATGGCCGAATCAGGGAGGCTCACCAACAAGGTTTAGTTGGGAAATTTGATTACCTTTCAATGAAGTGCAAGAACACCTACTTTGGACCACCAGACGGAAAGATATGAATTTTAGAACTTGACTGCTCACGAGGGCATTTCAAGATTTAAGAAAGCGGAGTCGGGATCGCGTTGCAATTTGCTACTTGATGAGTTCGCTTATTTAATTCATGTTTTTCATTACTATGGTCTTAGTTTATATTCATAATGTATTAGGTGGGGATTGGTACCGAGGCAAGCACCGCCTTCACGTTCTCCATTCGCACGCGGTTAAGGCAAGTGCGTTGTTTGATCGTGGTTGCGATTGATTGGTGGTTGTGTGCTTTTTCGATATGTGATAGTATAGTGAGATTGATGGCATGATGTTGGTTTAAGATTGGTGGATGCTCCAAATATGTTTATGCTCTGTTGTGGTATGATGTTATCGCTTTGTGGTAAATTGATGAAGATTAAATGATGAGCATGTGCATATTGAGATCATGTTGAGGCTTGGTCACGTGGTGACCAAGTATGTTTCCTTTGAGATCCCGTCATGAATGTGACGGGCTCGAGATCCCACACTCGTGGAGTGTGGGCATGAGGTCCCCAATACTTGTGGAGTATTGGGCAATTGGTCCTCGTGCGTGCGCGCGCATGAGCATGGGTATGCGGCGACGGTTGCATACTTTGCATTACCGGTGTAATGCACAAAGAAAGATAAAGAGAAAGGACCCTTGAGCATTGCATTTGCATATGAGATGTTCTATTGTTGATCACCTTTACATGGATGCTGATGTTATAGTTTCTTTATGTACTTGCTGAGTCTGTGGACTCACTCCTACTTTTATTGTTGTTTTAGGTACCCGAGCCAAGAACGACATGCATGGGGGGAAGTAGTCTGCTAGTCACACACTTGCCACATGAACCAAATAAAGATGAATGATCTTCAGAACGTAATTGTTTTAGTAATTGGGCGAGATGCCCAAAGATTTATTATGTTTCGTCTCATGCAATGGATTAAATGTAATAATGTTGAGTAGTAGAAATTCATATCTCTCTAGTTATGTCAGATACTTAGCATGTCTTTGTTTATCTTTTGATGTCCTTGGAAGAAGGTTTTAGTTAATATTTGAATTGTGTGTGTGTTGGAACCTTCGTGTAATTAACTTTACAAGGGAGGTTCTGCCGAAATTTATTAAGATTGTCTAGTTTGGAATTATTAGAGTTTGTTTAGTAGCATTCCGTGCTCATGTCGGGTCAGTGTTACTGATTGGTATCAGAGCCAGGTTGTAGGTCCGTGGTGAACAGATTAATAACTTAGGTAACTTAGCTTGTTAAATTTTTTTGCTAATGGTTAATTAACTGAAAACCTGACACACTGGTGCACAGTAGGATGGGATAGGTCAAGCATTGCATTTACGCTTCCGTCATGTTGTAATGATGATTCCTGTTATGAGATGATCTTACATACCTATAAAATGATTATATGATTATTATGAGTGAGAGCAGGCCTTGTTGAGAGGATTGAGGTCATGGTTGTGGCCCTGGGCTTTACCAGGTTACACCATTGTTCGTGGTAAGAGAAAAGGGAAGAGGTTACCTCAGATATCTTAGTACAGGCGTTAATAGTGAGTATCTTTTGAAAAAAAAAATTGTCCACTTCCTTGAATTTGAATTTGATCAACTCTTGTTCAGTTGTGGTCGATGAATTTCTTTGGGTCGATGAGTTCATTTCAATCGATGGGTTTCTTTGAGAAAGGTTGTTATGTTTTATTGGCTTAATCTGTCCCATAAAGCAATTATTGTTTTTCCAATTCTTTGAGTTATTCTTGTGGCTGGTGGACTTGGTTAGTTGTCAATACTGACCTTTGTATTGGAGTTCCGTCTTTCTTACTGGAAAGCATGATCCATTTATTTCACTTGATGATTTGGATAATGAAAGTTTCCTTTTGCAAGTCCTGTAGTACGTGAAAGTTTTGATTCAATATATCTCTTTTGGGTATCTTGAGTTTTGAAGTTGAAAAGTTCTTTTATGAAAGAAAACGCTAAACTCTTTAGCGATGTCGTCTCGTGGTTAAGTGAGAGGTTATAATCGAGAAATTAGTGAATATGATATGAGTTATCAAGTTGGATCGTAGTGTGGTGTATAATCGATCCTAACTAAGATCCTGGAAGGAAAGTTGACTAATTTGATGGTGCCATGTAGTAGTTCTTGTTGAACTGTGATTAAGTGTATGGCTATACCTAATTGGAAGCAATAGAGTTATTAACAATCGTGTAACTTTAACGGAGTGCTTGACCCTAGAGTTGTTTAGTTTACTAAACTTGTTAGATTATTTGATCTCAATGGATTAATCTAATGCATGGGAAGAGAAATATAAGATGTGTTCGATTGTCGTCTTGGTAGATATTAATATAGAATTTTTCTTTAATTGGCTATTTGATGATCTTATTTATGCTCGTGGGAGTACAAATAGATACAGACCAACAATTCATCCATGATTGAATAATCATCAAAAGTTTATGATAACCTCTAGATTGGAGTTAGTGGGTACTAAATAAGTATGAGCATTCGAATAGTTGAAGGGTTGAAATTTGAAAGTGATTTATTCACGAGTGTTTCACGAGGATGTATTGTGGTGCATGCCATTGTTAAAAGAGGTCTTGCTCGATAGTGTTGTGGTGTATTAGATATACTCTAGAACAGGTTGGATCGTTGCAATCTTATTGAGATAACAAAAATGTTATGAAATAATATCTTGTGTTTGTTTTGGAAAGGTTTATGATGGGATTTTATAGGTGACATGTGGTTGCTCGATGGTAAAAATTGTCAGATAATAGTATGTCTTTGATGAAAGGGTTTTGGTGTAACCTTGTAAATTGTGTAGTAGGTTCCTTCAAAAATCTGGTGGTTGTTATAGTGAGGGTGTAAGAATTTGGTGTACTCTCAATTGAGGATGAGAGGATAAAGTGAAATGTAACAATTTGGTCAGCTTTTGGGGACTTAATAAAGGAAGAGTTGATGATAACGAACCTTGTTAAGAGTGAATTATTCTTGATGTTAGTAATAAGGTCTACAAGAGATTGTGACGCGTTGGAGTGATGATGATTCTTCTAGAGAGAAAGTAAGTTGATTATTTTAATAACGATTAAATGAAATGTTTGGAGTTTCGTATTCGTGATCTTTTGGGGGCTCATGATTTATGTAGTAGATAAAATTAGTTGAGCAATGTGACATATGGAAAAGTTCCGTTTGGTTATGAAGTGATGAATGTGATTTGGTATTAAAAGCATCTCTTGTTTGGTTTGGCAAGTAATGTTGTAATCAAAGAGATTGCTTTCGTTGTGTTAACGGAAAATGTTTACCATAAGTATTTGAGGTTGGAGCTAAAAAAATGTAATCCGCAACTTACTTGTTGTCTCAGCTTAAGAGTTTCTTGGTTTGCATAGCAATGTTTTATTATGAGTTATGGAGATGGAAAATTTCTTCTTGTGGGACTTTTGCCTCGATCGTGGATTCGCATTCATTTTCTCGAGATCATTTCTATTTGATTATTTCTCTTGGTCTCGTGCTCACTTGAGGAGCCATGACTTCTTATGCGTCGAACTTTGTATCTGTTTATTTCTTCCTTTTGAATAAGGAAGTAACCAAATTGTGTTGCCAAGTGTTATAAAGAGTAGCATGGTGATTGGTTGAGGTGGTCAAGTATTTGAAATTGTTGATATTTTTGGGAACCAATCTATTTGAAGAGCAGATAATGTGAATTGGTTTAGACTTACAACACTGGAGAGAATTCTACTTAAATGGAAAGTTTGTCGATGAGATAAAAGTGATTAGTGTTACAACTAGTGGAACCTATGGCGAATTATGATCCAGTAACCTTTGTCCATGTTGAAATATTGGGACTATTGAAATTTTGGACTTTTGATAAATTTATTAGAGTATCACAATTGGGTACTTAGTATGATTGTGCAGAAGAGTTGTGGTGGTGAAGTTTAATAAGATTCGCGGTGTGGAGGAACCTAAGTGTTATGCTAATTAGAGCGATAGCAGGAATTGTTGAGCTATTGTCAAGTATGACTCGGCCTCAGTAAGTGACCTTATGAGAGTTAAATTATCTTCGAGGATATCTTGGTCAAAGAAGATATTTATTTATTGACATTAGTGATTGGGTATGTTTGAATCTTAGTCATATAGTGAGGGTATGACGAATGGGTATATTGTGGTCGTGTAATTGAATTTTGATTAGTGTGGTTTAGTGAAGGTCCAAGATTGGTGACATGAAACGCCTTGAGCGGTTACTTGATTAGTGAGGAACGTGGATGTTAATGATTGAGGTTATTGTTGAGCTATGTAAAATTTTAGTAAATGAATTGGAAGATTTCCTATTAATCATACCAGAAATTCATTGATAGTATCCTTTGAGGCTAGTATATGAGAGTGTGTGATGTGAATTTCAAATTGCTCATCCTTAACGGATTAAGGGATGTAATGGTGGGTGAAATCTATTGAGTTGTGTTGGAAATTATTTTGACAAGTAATTCATTCGGTGGGGAAGTTGGCTAGAGTACGATATTGTGGATTGGAAGAGTCTACCTGCATAATTGTGGATTTTGTGTTCGGTAGAGCATAGGTTTGGGATTGCCAATTTAAGAGAAATGAGTTAATGCGTTATGCGATGATTTGGGATCCTATGGTTTAAGAGAAAGTTGATTTCTTAAAAGAAAGATTGTGGTAAAGGGTGTTACAGGGTGTGATCTTGGATAGTGAGATGTTTTCTTAGTTCTTACTTGAACTATGTGGTTATGACGGATGTCAATTACAAATTGAGTTGGTTCTTGTCGGTATGTGTGATTCCTTCCGCTTAAAAAGGGGTAAACTGTTTTTCGAGTGTTTTCGCTTTTGGCTTGTGTGGTATTATTTCTAAACTGCCTATTTTGGAAAGTGAAAAAAAAATTTCGTGGTAAATCCATTGATTTTGGATTGGGCTCTTCTAAGGGAGAATGGCTTTGAGTTGGATGCATTTTTTTTACTCCTTTGTTCTCAGTTGAGTTCTTGGATAAGTGAGTTGGTAGGCGAGTTCTTTGTCGTCCCTTGGTAAAGGAGATCTGCTTGCATAGGTAAAGTGATCGTGAGAGTTGGAAGAAGAGTTCTATATATTTTGTGTAGACGGTGTACTTGATGCGAAAGGAAGTTTAACCAAAGGTGTGACGGATAGATCCCCGCCACGGAATTTGTAAATTGGCGTATCACCGGGACCGCCTCGAGTACTTATGGAGTACACAATGTCTTGTGTTTTTCGGTCTTGATAGAGCACATGAGAGGTCCGAGTATGAGATTTTGTTAGAGTGTTGGCCAAGAAGTAAGACCTTACCTTTGAGTCCCGTGTGTTGAGTGTACTTGTAAAGGTTGAGGCTAGTGTTGAGGCGAAATATGTTGGTATCCATCTAGGTGGTGTGATCCCATATGTCCAAGAGGGAAGTGACTTGGGAATTAGAGTCTTGCTTGCGCGAGCAATATTCGGAATTGTTCACAGCAGGTGTGTGGTTTTGTTCGTAAATCCTAGCTGTGATTGTTCTTTGGGTTGAACGATGGAAAGAATTCAGGGACGAATTCAGTTTAAGGGGGGTAGAGTGTTATAAACCATAATAGGATTCGGGAGAAAACCTAAAGATTTAAAGGATACGAGTAGCTGAAAATCGAATCGGGAGAAGGACCTAATAGAAAATAACCAATTAAACAAATAGAGAAGGGGTTAGCAGTGAATTCCGGCAACCTGGGCACTGGCTGCGCCCATAAGGCAGTGGTGGCCGGCCAAGGGGGGGGAAAGGCACCCTTTTGCCCCCCCAAACCCTAGCCACCCATACTTCCTGCCCCTCTCCCTTGCGCCCCTCCCTCTCCCCTAGGTAGCCGCCACCCTCCTCCTCCCCCTTGTGCGCATCCCTAGGCCACCCCTCCTGGTCCTTGCACCCTCCCCACTACATCTCCATTGCTGCCGGCGAAGAATGTCCGTTCTCCACGCCTGCCGACTAGGAGGAAGAAGGAGATCACTGGTGGTGGTCGGCTGTTGGAGGAGGAAGAAGAGGAAGGGATTGGGACCATCTTTGGGGGGAGAGTTTGCTGGAGGGTGCTCGTCGTGCCCAGCAATCGGTTCTTCAAGGGTAACCTCGTTTTTCCCTCGTTTAGATGCTTTAGTGCTTAATTGTTCTATGTCGGTAAATCTGTCGCCTAAGGGAAGATCGTGTTAGAGGGACGTTTTGATATAGTTAAGTGCGGATTTAGTCTTGAACGTCTCCTAGGAAGTTGTAGAGGACCTCAATAGCTTTCAATGAAGTGCTAGAACGTAATTTTTGGACCTCTGTAGCAAAAGATATGATTTTATTGGTGCGGCTGTTCTGCAACCCTGTCAGTTTCTGGACAGGTTTTAGTGAGCTGACCTTTGCGATCAGTTAAAGAGAGAATTAGAGGATATCAGTACAACGAAAGTTGTAGATAATTGTCGTAGCTTTCAGGGAAGAACAAGAACGCGAAAGTTGGGTAAACGAGCTGAAAGTTATGTTAGTTTTAGTGCTCTGTCCAGAAAGGGTGACGTGAAATCGATGTTTTGTTAATCAGCTTAAAAGTGATTTTAGATGGCCGAATCAGGGAGGCTCACCAACTAGGTTTAGTTGGGAAATTTGATTACCTTTCAATGAAGTCCAAGAACACCTAATTTGGACCACTGTACGGAAAGATATGAATTTTAGAACTTGACTGTTCACAGAGGGCATTTCAGTACTTAAGAAAGCGGAGTCGGGATCGCGTTGCAATTTGCTACTTGATGAGTTCGCTTATTTAATTCATGTTTTCGTTAATATGGTCTTAGTTTATATTCATAATGTATTAGGTGGGGATTGGTACCGAGGCAGCACCGTCTTCACGTTCTCCATTCGCACGCGGTTAAGGCAAGTGCATTGTTTGATTCGTGGTTGCGATTGATTGGTGGTTGTGTGCTTTTTCGATATGTGATAGTATAGTGAGATTGATGGCATAATGTTGGTTTAAGATTGGTGGATGCTCCAAATATGTTTATGCTCTGTTGTGGTATGATGTTATCGTTTTGTGGTAAATTGATGAAGATTAAATGATGAGCATGTGCATATTGAGATCATGTTGAGGCTTGGTCACGTGGTGACCAAGTATGTTTCCCTTTGAGATCCCCATCATGAATGTGACGGGCCCGAGATCCCCACACTCGTGGAGTGTGGGCATGAGGTCCCCAATACTTGTGGAGTATTGGGCAATTGGTCCCTGTGCGTGCGCGCACAGGCATGGGTATGCGGCGACGGTTGCATACTTTGCATTACCGGTGTAATGCACAAAGAAAGATAAAGAGAAAGGACCCTTGAGCATTGCATTTGCATATGAGATGTTCTATTGTTGATCTCCTTTACATGGATGCTGATGTTATAGTTTCTTTATGTACTTGCTGAGTCTGTGGACTCACTCTTGCTTTTATTGTTGTTTTAGGTACCCGAGGCAAGAACAACATGCATGGGGGGAAGTAGTCTGCTAGTCACACACTTGCCACATGAACTAAATAAAGATGAATGATCTTCAGAACGTAATTGTTTTAGTAATTGGGCGAGATGCTCAAAGATTTATTATGTTTCGTCTCATGCAATGGATTAAATGTAATAATGTTGAGTAGTAGAAATTCATATCTCTCTAGTTATGTTAGATACTTAGCATGTCTTTGTTTATCTTTTGATGTCCTTGGAAGAAGGTTTTAGTTAATATTTGAATTGTTTGTGTGTTGGAATCTTCGTGTAATTAACTTTACAAGGGAGGTTCTGCCGAAATTTATTAAGATTGTCTAGTTTGGAATTATTAGAGTTTGTTTAGTAGCATTCCAGGCTCATGTCGGGCTGGGGTGTTACAAATGCCATTGCTGCCCACACAAATGCACGCTCATCTCGAACACTAATCCTTTATAATTATGAAACAAATTACTTCTGCAGCGCATCTCTAACGATCTCGCTCAGCACTTGGACGGCAGCGGTAGCAGTGACATCGGCACCGAGGGCACAACGCTAGTCTCCAATCCATTCGGTAAGGTCTGGCGCGCCGAGGTCGGCTAGGATGGGAATGGGATACGTCTTCTGCCTCTGATGTAGAATACGTCCTCTTGTTTGGCGAATTCTTGGTGCGTATGTCCTCTGCCTCTAATGTAGAATTTCAAGAACAAATAAAATGTGTGGCCAATTTGTACTATAGTAAGAAAAAACACCATTTTTTGTTTGGTTGGAATTGCCAAGTTTCTAAGAATATCTTTAGATCACATTCAGAACACAATACGTAGTTTTATTTTTGAGCTACTAATTAAGTGATTCTTTGCGTGCATAATTTTTTTTCTACGCTACTAATTAAGTGATTCTTTGAGGGCGTTCAGTCTGAGTTCTGACAGTTCAGAGGTAAGACATCTGATTCACTCTTGTCCACGTTCAGGTGCAGCAATCCGGAGTAGCACCCCGGGTGCTCGTAGTACCCAGTCGCAAGCTGAATTCTCTTCAGATATAAACATATTTATTTTTCAATTTCTAGCTTCTGTCATCATTTCAAATGGCGAATTAAGTTTCTCCCACCATTTCAGTATTGTTACCATGGCAACAGGGCTAATGTCGCTATTTCAACTAGCGACAGGATCCTATTGCCATTTGAAATGATGATAGTATCCCATTTTTTTAAAAAAAATTGTGATTCTTTTTTAAATTAATATTATTTTTAAAAATGAAAATAGGATTGCGAGCCCACTAACATGCAGGCCCACTTGCGAGTGGCACGAAGTTCTTCCACTTGAGGCTCGTTCCCTTCGATTTCGGGAGTTTTTTTTAAAAAAATAATATTATTTTAAAATATAATTACAAAAATAAATAGCCACCCCCAAAAAATTACAAAAATGGCTCCCTGTCATCAGTTGAACTGGTGACAGGGAGCCTGTTTACCCGTGGCAAATCAAAATGATAATTCAGAACATTGGTAATAACATATTACAACTGTCCGTGCTTTCCCGTGGTCGTGATCTCAATGTCCCCCATGTGGACTGCCTCGAGTTAGGCGACCAGATGAGGTCCCCGCGGCAACGTTCGGAGTGTCGATGTCTCCTCCGTCCTAAGGATTTCTCGTGGGGCATTTCTTGAAGGTGTGCCCAGACTCCCTGCAAATGGAACACTTCTTCGTACGACGTCCAGCTTCTAGTTCGTCCATGTCGTTCCTGATGCGCCGTACCTATCACCGGCCAACCTTTCCCTTGAGCCTATCAATGTTCGTGGCCCAGATTAGTTGCTCCTAGGTCGGATGGCCAGTGAAATGGCCAACCACATCGTAACCATACATCTCTCCACTCCAGGTTTGCATCACCGCCTCCTTGGAGAAATAGTCAGAGAGGTACTGGCCGGGATGCTATGCCACCGTCGAACATGTGGCCATGACATGGGAGCAGGTCCTATGTAGAAGAAGGGGCTTGTTGCAAGTGCATATGCAACTACCACGGCGTAGCGTGCACTCGTGGGTGACCCTCTCGTGGTTCGTCCCACGGCGTCCTTTATCCCTACACATTATCTCGAAGCGAAGCTCCCTTGTGCCCATCTTGAATGCTGGTGCATCTCACCCTTCTTTCTCTTCTTTTCCATGTACATGGTGACCATGGTAGAGTAGAGTACTCTATCATTTGCTATGGCTAGCGACGCGTTGTTGCTTCTGTCAACAAAGTAGTTCGTGGTACTATGGAGAATTGCCTCCACGATGCCAACCAAAGGGAGACTCCTTGCGCCGCGCATGACCCAGTTGTACACCTCAGCTAGATTGGTTGTCATGACACCATATCGAGCATCACCCCTGTCATGTAACAGCGACCACTTCTCCTTAGGCTCGTGCTCAATCCAGTCTGAGAAGCATTTCACCTGCGCCCCCGTCCTCCTCGTCAATCTGGGAGCATCTGTGGGTAGCTGTGGCAATGCTTCGAGAGCCTAGTCAGCGCTTGAGGTGGCCCTTTTCATTGCCTCCCTTCTATGCGTCTTGGCCTGCTCATCCAGAATCTTTCAATGTGCTTCGAACTTCCGCTGCTGGTTCTGGTTGCACAGTTTCTTGAACAGGTTCATCAAGTCCTTGTTGCGGAACTGCTTGTAGAAGTTTGCCCCCAAGTGCCTCATGCACCACCTGCTCTGCTGATTTGCCTACAGAAGTGGTACATTCTCTCCTTGTTGTAGCTGAGTTATTACACTCAGCAGGCTCGCATGCTGATCATGTATGAGGCATACGTTTGGACGGCCATGTACAATACAAATCCTCAAATTCTTCAGGAACCACAACCAGCTGTCTGTGTTCTCACTTTCAACGAAAGCGAATGCCATGGGAAGAACTTGATTGTTCCTGTCCATCACTATTGCAGTCAGTATCTGGCCCTTGTACCTTGTAGTCAGGAATGTACCATCGACGCACAAGATTAGACGACAGTGTCGGAAGGCATTAATGCATGGACCAAAGTCGAAGAATGCTCACTACAGTACTTTCTTATTGGCCCACTTTCGATGTGTGGAATCTTAAATGTCGACATGAGTGCCGGGATTCCTGTCTTGTATGGCTCGGAGTAGCCCGGGTAGGTTGTGGTAGGAGTACTCGAACGTACTGAACCTTGATTCCAAAGCCTTCTATTTTGCTCTCCACGCCTTGGCATAGCTGATTGTGTATTGGAACCTTATCTCAATCGCCTGGATGATGAATCGTGACTCAAAATCTAGATTATCCACGATCTCACCGTACATGAGGTTGGCGATGAAGCCTGATGACAGGTTCCTGTGGGATTGCACTGACTCAGCGATGACACATGTTTGAGGGACGACTATAGAGCACTTTCAGTATGTGTCCCACTTTGGCTGAAATGCATGCACTCGCCAAGGGCATCCCTCTATGTTGCATTTCACGTCGTAGGATCTTTGGGTAGACTTGATGACTCTGAATGTGCGCCGCACCGACAAGGCTCAGAATTTGACCTTGTCTTGCACGGCCTCCTTGCATTTATACATAGCTCCTTGTCTAACCTTGCTCTGGTCGTACTCCCACGGCACACAGGAGCCTTCATTGATGACGAGGTTGTCGAACTGGTATGTGTTTCACTCGGATGTAACTGCCTATTGGTCCACATCATCCTCGTCGTCGGAACCTTCATCTTTTGACAATGCCATATAGTCCTGGTCTTCGAGATCCATCATTTGTACTACGGCTTCCACCTCCTCACCCTCGTCAGCAAGACCACTAGCTTGCCTAACCGAAGGAGCTACCTCCGCAGGGTCTTCATTGACAGCATCAGCAACTTCGGAAGCTTCAGCTATTGTGTGCGCTGCGCTGTGGCTGGAGTCCCCGACTTCTTCTTCGGCGTCAGCACCCCCTTCTTGTTCAGCCACAGATGGAGGGGCGGGCTTGGCATATGCCTGAGCCAAAAGGACCAATTTTCACCGTCCCTCCCTTGCCATGTGTACATATGACTACCATGAATTTGTTCCCTTCAGCTGCACTAACTCCCAATATGTGGGTTGTGCTGCCTAGGGGCAAGACAACTCAATCTCTGATCGTACACATCACGGTCCACTTGGAATGTGTGGAACAACCACCGCATCACAATGCCCCATGTACACTGCTCTGGTCTTGGTAAGGGCACGGTCGTTGATTGGAAATAATGCAAATCAATCCCCTCAGGACCCTCCATAATAGTCCCCTGACAGTAGTAAATTTTGAAATTGGCGATGTTGGACATATTTGACGCACTGCACCATAACAAACATTTTCACGATCAACCACATATCTAAAACTAGACTACCCACCAAAAAAGTATTATGTAAAACATACTGCACTACGTAACCGTACATCTAAAACTATGTAATCCATTCGGTTAAAAAAAATTACCCGACAGGTGGGCAACCGGACGGGTAGTGCTTCGCTAGCTTGTCTCCCCCCTCTACTTCCTTCTCTTCCCTCCTCCTCTTTTTTCTGAATAAAAGTGAGTCATGTGTCGAATTTAAGGGTTTCAAGGGGTTTTTATAGGGTCACGCTTCCCTGTCGCCATTCCAACTGACGACAGGGAGATATCGCCAGTTGAACTTCTGAAGAATTTTGTGAGGACGATTGAGACATTAATGATTCGTAAGTACGAAGGTAAGTTATATTGCGATGCGCTATAGAATTCACACACGGTGCACAATTTTCAACAGATGACACAACAATAACAAGACGACAGTTGATCCGACAAGAGGGGTTATATGGCATGCAGTCTAACGAACCAAGGACAGTACACACATACCTTTAGGGAATTAGAAATAAATGGGACAAATGGACGAAGAGGGTCAGACTACTGTGTGGACCGGGGCCATTTGCCCTTCCTTGACAGCTCGGCGTTGTACTCCTCGCCGGCCGCCTTGGCCTCAGCCGCCATTTCCCTCTTTTTCTCGCGCTCCCTCTCGCGAGCCTCATGCTCCCTACACCTGCATGCCTCAAGATGGGCCAACGTCTCCCACCGGATACGTTGGTTATGCTCTTTGGTGCGGCGCTCCTCCTCCCTCCGCTCGCGATCCTTGTTGGCATCCCACTCCTCGTAGTCGAGAGTCCACTGGTCGTGTGGGTGGATCTTTAGGTCAATCCACTTGCGGTAGCCATATAGCGGATCTGGCTGGGTGGGGTACGTGTCGGACATCGTAGCCTCGTGTCGTGGTGGGTTGACCACGACCCGGATGCAGCGAAGCCTCGTTCGACTGGCATACCATTCCTTGTACTCCTCGTACGTCCCGAGGTCATAGGGAGCATCCTCTTGGACTAGGTCATCGTAGGCGTTGATCCAAGCCTCAACCCAAGAGGACATCCTATCCAACCAGGAGACCATGCCACGTACTCCCTTCCTAGCGTACATGTCGAGGACAAGACAATTATTTGGTCGTCACGTAACACACATTGTATGAAAGAAGTAAAGCGTGAACTTATGCATAGACGTGCACCGGCACTCACACCCCCCACGGGGCTGGGACCTCATGTCGCAGACCAAACTGGCGCATCACCGGCTGCACCTGGTACTCCTCCACGAAGACTTCGTGCACCAAGGCCCTCCACGTGTACAGTACATGTAGTCTCACATGCACAGGCTCGACAGTCCTCCAGGAGCGTGCACGTGCACCCTCTCCTGAGTGTACGATGTCTAGATGACGCGGTCATCCATCAGCTGATTGAAAATCGTAGCCTACTCAGGGTAGGTGCCCTGCGAAGTGATCGGCGTGTACGTGACTTATGGAATATAACAACAGAAACTTATCACCCGAAATTGTGATTACATTGCAAAAAATAATAAATGATCATGAAACTAACCCGGCGGCACCACACCATGCCCATGGTCAGCCAGTCCATGTCGTTGTCCTCGGCGTACAAGCTGACCGCGTACGCTCCCAAGTCCAGCTGTAGTCGTCCGATCTGGAAGCGCTCGAAGGACCATAGCTGTAGAAGTAGCGGGCATCTGGACAGGATGGATCTATCCTGGGCATGGTGGCACGCGTCGCACAGTGCACGGTACGTCACTTATAGCATGACCGGACCCCAGGCGTAGGGCCGGATCTCGTCCACCGGCCAGTCCGCTAGCTCACGTGCGTACTGGACGTAGTGCTTGTCGATGCTGTCGCCGTGGGACCCCAGGAATATGACCCACCCAAACAACCACAATAGGTAGGCCTCGAAGTGCGTCCTGACAATGACGCCGCCTACGTTCTCCGCCATACGCTCAGGCTGCAAGAAGACATGTACACGTCAGTAAGGTTCACATAAGAATTGATGCGAGAGGACAATAGTTACGAAGACTTACGTAGAACTAGAAGATCCACCCCAACGTCGTCCCGTGCGGGCTGCTGAACTCTATGTACCTGCTGCCCAGCGGCAGCACATCGTGGAACCTCGCTAGGAGGTCCGTGCGCCACGTGGTCGGGATGTCGTACGCCGCCTTAGGGAAGCCAGCGCAGGGCAACCCGATCAGGAAGGTGACGTCATGAAGGGTCGGTGCCATCTCCCGCACGGAAGATGGAATGTGTGCGTCTCTGGCCTCCAACGGTCAACCAGCATCGTCAATAGGGCTCAGTCGTATGGAAAACGACTAGACGTACGACCCCGATTGCGGTCCTGGTCGTCCTCCCATGTCGCCTCTAGCATCCTCGCTAGTGGAAGGAGGTTTGTCGCTCTCAACCTGCATCGAAACGATTAAGAATAAACATGAGTCTACGCAAAGTAGTCAGACCTCGATTGAGTGTATGAAGGTCAGAACTGCACGTACCTCAGAACCCAGTCTGGGTGCAGCCTCCATGCCCTGATGGGCGTGCGCAGCCGCAACGCGCCAAGCTCAATCGGCGCCTCGCCCTCCGAGGGGAGGATGGTACTGAGGCGGATATGGTGATGCACGTCAATCATCGGGTCAAGCAACTCGTAGTGGTCCGCCATACCTAAAAAATCAACGCATGCATTGTAAAGACTACAAAACATGTACAAAAACCAAAATTCCTACTTTATAAATAATTTTTGGCGTTAACAGAATAATTACCACACAAAAAATATAAACCAAATATAAGCTACTCAACAATTTAAACTGACTTGTAATTCCAATTTAGACGATTTTTTAAATATTTTCCAAGTGCAAATATAAACAATAAACAAAGTTCTTCCTATTTTCTTACAAAGTTTCGTAGTTTAAAATTAATTTATGACATTAACAATATAATTACCATGCACAAATTGTAGTCGAATAAAGCTCGGATTATTTTTTACATATACACAGCTCAAATAATGTAGTACATAATTTGACTTCAATTATCTAATCTACTAAATTCTACTCGCTATTCTACTGGATTCTATGTCACTATTCTTCTGAATTCTATGTCGCTATTCTACTGAATTTTATGTCGCAATTCTACTGAATTCTATGTACTTAATTCTACATAATTCTACTCGCTACAGCTCAAAAGAAGTACTTAATTCTACATAATTTGACATAATCTACAAAGTTGCAAAAAAAATCTACTAAATTCTACCGCTCAAATGATGTACTCAATTCTACATATTTGACATAATCTACAAAGTTGCAAAAAAAAATCTACTAAATTCTATAGCTCAAATAATGTAGTACAAAATTTGACTACAATGATCTATTCTACTGAATTCTACTCGCTATTCTACTGAATTCTATGTCGCTATTCTACTGAATTCTATGTACTTAATTCTACATAATTCTACTCGCTACAACTCAAATGATGTATTCAATTCTACATAATTTGACATAATCTACAAAGTTGCAAAAAAAAATATACCTGCAAGATGGCCGATCGGATCTGATGCTCGTCATTCTCTCTCATCCGCGACGAACTAGCAGAGCTTCGCTACATTCTCTCTCATCTGCGACGAACTAGCAGAGCTTCGCTACCTTTCTTCTCTCCCTCTCCTCCTATCTTCTGTTTTTTTTTTTTGGAATTAAAATGTCCTCCTATCTTCTATTTTTTTTTTGGAATTAAAATGAGTTCTGGAAGATTTTTTTGGGGTTTTTATATCAACCGGCGACAGGAAGCTTGTTCATTTCCTTTCGGCAGTTTAACTGGCGACAGGGAGTTGGACCGACGATAGCGGGAGCAGTTCAACTGGCGACAGGTTGCCATTTTTGTAATTTTTTGAATCGGCTATTTATTTTTATAATTATTTTTAAAAATAATATTATTTTAAAAAAATTCCCAATTCCGGCGGCAGCTAGCCGCCCCCCAAAGCCCTAGCCGCGATGGCCCCTCGACCGGCGGCGGGCACTCGCCGCCTGGTCTCCGCCGCTCGCTCTCCACTCCGGCTGTTATACGCGACGGCGGAGGAACGACGAAGTAAACAAGATCAATCGCAAAGAGACACGAGATTTAACGTGGAAAACCCTCTCAATGCGAGAGGGAAAAAACCACGGGCGCCAGCCAGCAACAATCTTCACTATATCGGGGTGAGGTTACAACGCTGGGGATTTACAACTCTAATTCAATGATCCCAAACAGCGGCTTACAGGAAATATATATATTAGGGAAACCCTAATTCGACTAGGATCCATACCGCGGGGGGCCCAGGCGTCCCTGGGTGCACGGGCCTTGGGCCGCTTCAGGACTTCGCTCCCGCCCTAAGCCTCCGGCGACGGGCCTCCGCTACGCTCCGTCCAGAAGCTGGTCTAATTGATGTATAGAATTTGGATCACAAATCAACACCGGCGACTCTCACACGTCTGTCCATCCCGCGATCACTCTCACGCCAGCCTTGGAACTACACCTGGCGTTCTGATACTGTTCAGCGTCTCCATCGTTTGATTTGCTCAAGTCTGAATTTCTGCTTGCATTCCATGACCCGGGCATGGTGTACGTAAGATCTCAAGTGCAGATTAGATATCGAAACTGGTATATTGTAGTGTGGACTCGGGCAGGTTCTTGATTCGCAAAGTCATGAACAGTTCTTGGCTTTTCTTGTTAATGCTTCCAGCTAATGTGTTATACTGGTATCTGGTCTCAAGATTTTGTTGTGCATGCGCGCGCGCGTCTTGTGATTGATTGCCTTGCACTCCAAGCAGCAAGACTTGTTTAGAGTTTGATGTGGTCTGATTTCTAACACATCGGTGGCTTCTGTATTTGATATCACTTTCCCTTTCATGGACGTAGTATAGTATAGTGCACAATTGCACATTGATCTAGTCTCACATGTCAACAAATTTTTATTTTTTAAACATACTATGTCAAGAAACTTTTGCAAGTTGGTTTGAAGGGAAGTTTCATGGAAACTCCCCTGGTCTCTATCCACATCTTTGATGGCCTTTCTCAGTGGTATATATACATAGGATCATTGGAGCACCTCCTACTTCTACTCATCCATTTGTTCAAGAGTTTTGAAGTTGTTCGGTTATAGTTTTCATTGTTGTAAACTAAGTGCCAAAGAAATGGAGGTGCAGGAAGGAAGGAAAGGGATACCATCTCTGCTGTCCTCCCAGGGGGAGTGCATTGCATCCAACATCACACAGGTGGCGGCTATTTCTGAACTTTCTCTTTGTGTAGTCGTTCTTCCTTGGAATAAGTGGCAGTATTGCAAAGTTTCTTGTTTTTGACACTGCAATGCTTGTTATGCTTAATTTTAAGTAAATTCTATGCCTTTCAGCTCATTGGTTGGACACCACTGATAGAACTGAAAAATATTGCTGTGAAAGATAGCATAGATGCTCGGCTGATTGGGAAGATTGAGCCATACCAGCCCCTTTCCTCTGTGAAGGATCGGAGTGCTCTCAGGTGACTGGCCTTTTTTCATTGGGACTGTTTATTCATAAATTGTCTAATTTTTTTAAAAGTTTAAATTACTTGTTGTGACCATTGGATCAATATCCAATCATATGACACACCAACCTCTACACAAATCCACTGGTCACAACAAGAGATTTAAACTTAACAAAATTTCAGGCAACTTAAAACTAGCAAAACCCTTTTTCATTATCATTTTTGAGGAAGAATTTCTTCACCTCAAATTTACCATACAACGCTTCGAGTTTCGACAACAATATGAATGAAGTCATTAAATTGTATCCCTAACCTGTTATTGAATGCTAAATTTGCAGATTGATCGAAGATGCAGAGGAGAAAGGCTTGATCACACCTGACATCACAACACTAGTGGGGGTCACGAGCGGTAATCTCGGTATCGGTGTGGCGTTTATTGCTGCTCAGAAAGGCTACAAGTTCATTGCCGTCATGCCTGCTAAACTCTCACTTGATAAGCAGATGCTGATGAGATACCTGGGCGTTGAAGTGATATTAGTTGGTAAGAAGTTAAGCACCATGTCCCTGATATCACAGTTCAGATGGTAACATGCTTGTCTCCTGCAGATCCTGCACCACATGGATTCAAGGGACTGCTTGATAGAGTAGAACAGCTGAAGAAGGAAGTGGAAAATGTGTATGTTGTAGATCAATTCACCAATCCTGCAAATCCGGATGCGCACTTCAGATGGACAGGTAACATGATTTCTTTGAAGTAATTTAAATGTAAGAGTAGTAGTGTTGGAGTAATGTTGGATTCTTCGTGTAACCAGGATATTATATGAATGATGCCCAATACTCAATTGAAACTTATGAGTTACACAATGGAAACTGTGGATTGAGCAACTTAAATTGTTGAAATTAATTAAAGAATGGCATGCGATAAGTGTTTTGACTTTTGATGTGATAAACATTGTGTTGGCTTTTGCACAAACATGCTTACATGCAATGTCTCTACTCTACCAATTCTTGACTAATAAATGAACCTCAGTAATATGCTCCATCGTGAAACTTTGTTTTGAACTTAAATTTGTCCATAGGACCTGAGATATGGAAAGATACAGCAGGCAAAGTGGATATATTTGTAGCTGCGTCTGGTTCAGGAGGCACCATCACAGGCACAGGGAGGTATCTCAAGACGAAGAATTCGTCCATAAAACTAATCTGTGTTGAACCAGCTGAAAGTGCTGTAATTTCAGGCAAGACATCTGACCACTATGTTGATGTTTACATTCCACTCTGCTATGTGAAACAAATTGAGAGTGATACTTAACACGTGTGATAACGTTCGTTAGTACCCTTGATTCTGGCTTGTAAATTAGCAAGATCTTACTGTGCTTATCATTTGTAGGTGGCGAGCCAGGCTTCCATAACATCCTAGGAATAGGGCCAGGTTTTGTCCCAGAAATATTGGACAGATCACAAATAGATGAAATTGTTACAGTGACCACTCAAGAAGCTATGGACATGGCGAGAAGGTTGGCAAGGGAAGAAGGATTGCTCGTTGGGATATCTTCAGGGGCAAATGCAGCTGCTTGCTTAAAGGCAAGCTCTTTTTTCATGAGAATCCAAGCTTTTTTTTTTCGTTGCAATGTTACAGTGAAGATTATATAGATATGCCTGTTACGAACTCTTCTGATTTGTGTGGTGCCTGACAGGTTGCAGCAAGAGAGGAGAACAAGGGCAAGATGATCGTGACGATGTTTTCCAGTGGTGGGGAGAGATACCTGAATTCGGAACTCTTTGCGCAGGTGAAGGAGGAGTGCGTCAACATCAACATGACATTCTGATGTTCAGCTTGATGCAATGACAGTGTAGGGGGGATCCTGATGTGTAATGTTATCTACCCATAACGAAGTTATCTAGCTTATAAGGAGTGGCTGTTTGAGCTCTTCCATAACTAGGGATGAAAACAGGGTCCATAATATCTGCCCAATTTTGATGCTGTATAATCAGTGTGGATTGTGTAGGATCAGTTACGGCAGGGGGCGATGTTGAATGACTCCGACAACTGATAATCAGACTAGTAGTCTAACTAGTAAAACATGTAGCTATTCTCACAAAGCATACAAACTGATTGCTGAAAAGACAAAAATGAAATGGAGGAGCTCTGCCTCCGCTGTATCCGGCGACAACGCCATGCGAATGCTGCCTCCTACACGGGTACGTCCGCGGCAGAAACCGCGTCGCGAAGAGGGAGAGAAAAGTAGAGAGGGGTAAAACCGGAAAAAAGGAGAAGAAAATAGGATTGTTGAGCCTGACATGCGGGCCCACTTGCTAGTGACACGAAGTTCTTCCACTTGAGGCTCGTTCCCTCCGATTCCGGTGGCAGCTAGACCACCCCCAAATCCCTAGCCGCGACGGCCCCTCGACCGGCGGCCGGCGGCCGGCGCTCGCCTCCGCCACTCGCTCTCCACTCCGATGACTCACACACGTCCGTCCAACCCGCGATCACTCTCACGACAGGCTTGGCACTACACCTGGCGTTCTGATACTATTCAACGCCTCCATCGTTTGATTTGCTCAAATCTGAATTTCTGCTTGCATTCCACGACACGGGCATGGTGTACTTAAGATCTCAAGTGCAGATTAGATATCGAAACTAGTATATTGTAGTTTGTGGACTTGGACAGTTTCTTGATTCGCAAAGCCGTTAAATTTTCAAATCATTTTTCCTTCCCTCTCCATCAGTTGGACCACAACCCAGACACCAACCTGTCTCCCCCTCTTTCTTTCTTTCTTCTTTTTCCTCCCCAGCCGGATCGGCCCACACCGCCGCATTCTTTCTTCGCTTCCTCCTCTCCCGCTCGCGGCCCACGAGCCAGCCAAGGCCCAGTAGCAGCTAGCCCAACTCCCTACTCTTGTGCTCGCTCACGAGCAGGCCTCAGCCCTACCTGTCAGGCGAAGGAGAGAGAAATAGAGAGACGTGTTGTTTCTCTTCCTCCTCACACCATCTCTCTATCTCTCTCGCTCGTCTTTGCCCCGTACACAGGCGACGCTTAGCTCAGACAATGTCATCATCTCTCTACAAGACCTCAAGCCCTTGTAACGCCGCAACCTTGTCAAATCACCACCTTATCCCATCGGGGCCGAGTTCCTATGCGTCGCTTGTGATATCTCACGCTCGAACCCGTTGCCATGTCGCCGCCTCCCCTCATCTTCTCCTCTGTATTTAAGCTCCAACAGAGCACGCCAAAACACTTGGTCGCTCCTCCTCTGCATTTCCCCCCAACCTTGCCCCTCTTCTTCGCCCTAGGTGGAGAGGGATTTTGCCACGTGAGCCGTCTTCTCTAACTCCGGCCATTGGCTTCGCCTGTTGATTCCGACCGTTGGGGTGAGCCTATGCTTTGTTTTCTTGTGCATCATGGCCACCTCAACCTCCTCTTCCTCATGCTCACCTTGCCCCTGCTCGTTTCCCCACATAGAGGATGAAACGCCGTCGCCATCCGTAGAACATTCTAGAGTGCGCCCTCGTCCTCGCCTTGGTACCCTCTTTCTAATGCTTGTCTTCTTCACCGTTGCCGTGGAACAGAGTAGCCAGAATGCCTTTGTCCCTGTCGCCAGCCCAAAGCACGCACAAATCCCGCTGTCACGCTCGATCTCCTTCTTGCTTGGTTTCCATATTAGCCCTTCTATCCCCTTGCATTCTAGCATATTACAAACTCGCACTACTATAGAAAAGGTCTTTACAGACGGTTCAAAAATGTTATCACAGACGATTTCGTGAGCCGTCTAAGTTTATGGGTCAGTGATGACATGAGGTCATCACAGACGATTTTCGAACCGTTTGTAATGCATACTATCACAAACGGTTATTAACTCAGAATCTTCTGTGATAGTTGTCTATCACAGACGGTTTGTAAATAAAACTGTCTGTGATGACTTATGTATCACAGACTAGCCGATGTATCATAGATGGTTTGTAGATGAAATATATATATATCATGATATATATTCTCTATAAAGTCTAGATCAGATGAGATACAGCTCAAGCCTTTAAAACCAACTTCATATTATATATATATATATATATATATATATATATATATATATATATATATATATATATATGTGAAGTCGTTTTAAAGACACATACTATATATATATATATATATATATATATATATATATATATATATATGAAGACACAATCAAAGTTTTAAAGACACAAGCAGCCACTGCTTGGAGACTTTATAGACAAGAGATCAGGAATGAAATGATAGGACGTACTTGGAATGCAAGGGATGAGAACTTGACCAGCATAAACATGGTTACACAGAATATCATACAGGAACATACCATAAGATTAGTTACATGTACAAAAATTTGTATATGTGCGACGCAATACCGGCGGCAACACCTCCACCATGCATTAACCCACCTCCATTTCATTTACCATGCTTAATCAATAAATTAACCCACATCAGTAAATAATCAACTCACATCAGTAAACCAAAACAAGCTCAAGCATGAAACTAAAATAACAAAAAGAGCAATTCATTAGAGATCAAATATGAACTAATTATCGATTCAATTTCAGCATAAGACTGTTAACATCATTGAGTAATTCAACAGAGTATACAAATACCAATTTGCAATACTTCCCAGTGCTAGGCACAGATAAATCACACAAAGCATATATACAAATATTTCTATCTACAACTAGCAGCACTAGCAATCACACCCGAACACAACCCCATTCCCCACCTCCAGATCCATCCATCCATCCATCCAGCCAGCCAGCCAGCAGTCACAGAGGGCAAGACAGCAAGACCAAGGGTGTCCAAACCGACCATCAACCCACATTGCAGCTCGATTCACATGAATACCAACAGCACAAACCAATAGGTGATAGATCTGTCTTACCTCAACATCGCCGGTGTCGGTGGTGAGGTAGACGAGGCCGAGGTCGATGGAGAGGTAGCCGGGGGAGGTCGGTGGAGAGGTAGCCGGGGTCACGCACGCTGGGGGGAGGAGGAAGAGGGGAAGGCAGCGCCACCGTAGTTGTGGCACGACAGTAACACTGCACAAGACACTCTTATCGTACGAGTGTCTTGTGCAGTGAACCGTGGTGTCACAACCAGCGGTGTCGGTGACAGGGTCGGGCGACGGCGTTGAGGTCAGGGGCACTCGGGTGGGGAGGGCAACGGGCGAGATTAAGGACGTTGGGGAGTGACGAGTTAGGACGCAAACCCTAGCGGGCTCCTACTAATAAAGAGTAATACTTATCACTGACGGTTCCATAATAGAACCATCCGTGATATGGCCTCATATCATAGATGGTTCTATTATAGAGCCGTCCGTGATATAAGACACAGACAGTTCCATAATAGAACTGTCTGTGATATGAGACCATATCACAGACAGTTCTATTATGGAACCGTCGTGAATATGGTTGTTCTCAAGTTCTATGTTTTGAGCATATTATCATGTATACATTTACGTGACATGAAAAAATTACATGTTTATATATCAATTTTGTCATTTAAATATTGCTAAAAATTTGCTATAACTATGATACATTTCACAAATGGATATTTGTTCCACTAAACCGTCTGTGATATATAGTTCAACATATAATATAGTAACTTCACCTCCAAACTAGATTTTTTTTATTTTGGAATTTACATATGGCCAAACAGCGTGGTCAGTCGCTTCTTACAAAGATTAAAATAAGTATAAACCTAAATAAATAAAGTTTTTCTAGTGGCGGAGGTAGGCTACTATCTCCGTCTTCAAAGCTTCGTAGGCGGCAGTGGTATTGTACGGTTCGTGATCATCAGCGAACAAAGCCTGAAATGTGTCCACCCACTGACGCGCTCAATCGAGTGTCTCCTGAAGACCTTCGGACTGTTGAATCAAAAAGAATTGAGCCCATAGGCTCTCTTCCCTTGCTTGAGGGGTCTCGGCTTGCTCGATTCAGTCGCCCGGCACCTCGATTAAGCAGTCCAAGTGACAGCAAGCCTCCTGGAGACATACAACGTCATTGTGGAGGACCACATCGATGACACGGTACCCTCGCCGGAAGTGGGAGATCACCTAGAAGACGCGACGGAGGAGGATGTCAAGACGGCGGAAGTGGCCGTCACCTGCTCTAGCAAATCCTCGGGCAGAGTAGTGAGGACACTGTTGAAACAGTGTCCTTCTGCGGCATCCGCCAACGTACGGCCGGAGAGGTGCTCGTACAGTATGGCCAGGAAGGCTATCAATGCCGGCGACAAAGAAACAAAAGAGGGAGCCATTTCTGCTTTAGAAGTATATATTGTAGAGTATATATGTGGGGATGATCATCTTCGATGGAGGATGATCCTTTTTATAGAATAAAGAATAAGTTTAGCGTGAGAGACGAAGAGACGCATCGGGGAGCCGAAGCGGCATTGATGCGACAAAGAGACACATCGGCAACGACGGCGACGAAGAAACTCGCCGGGAACTATAGCGATATTATCACAGACGGTTATAATTAAAAACCGTATATGAAGTCTACAATTATCACAGACTGTTCGTGTTAAGAACTATCTGTGAAATATCATATACGGTTGTTTGTTGAAAACCGTCTATAATATTTCTAAATATCACAAACGGTTATTGTTAAGAACCGTCTATGATACTTCACAAACGGTTTTCATCATGAACCATCTGTAATATTACCTCTTCACAAACGGTTTTTAGCACGGCCATTAACATAGACGGTCTCTAAACCAAAACCGTTTGTGATCGCAAGTAATACAGATGGTTTTGGTCAATCGTTTGTGATAAGGCGTCTAGTATTAGCCTTTTTTGTAGTAGTGTCGTTAGCCTAGCCAATCATGCGGATTGATGACCATAACACCTTGCCACGCCGCCGTAGGTTGCCGTGGAGAGTGTGACACACAGCACCATCTGGAGCACCGATGATAGGGATAGGATCGCCTTGTTGTGTGGGTGGTCAAGCCCTGTTTTATTTTGAGGTTGTCGTCGTGCACCGTGTCGCCGCCGCCACCCTTGCCATGGCGCCACCGCCTCAGTGCATCTTCCACTATGCCATCATAGCTGTTAGGGTCGCCGGTCCGCACATCCTTATTCTTGTTCACGTGGATCCATGTGTACCTTGGTCCCACAGTATCTTATGTCTTTCCTAATAAAAATAATGAGGAAAGAAATTGAAAATCCCAGCTGGACCCTACCTAGCAGGATTTTTCGATTTATTTGAGTTTTCTCTTGGGTTAGCCACAGAGGTTTTTCTTAATGAAAATAATTGAGAAAAGAAATTAAAATCCGCTTGGACCTGCCTATCAGGATTTTCTGATTTATTGGAGTTTTCTCTCGGGTAAAAAATTGGAGAGCTTGTTCTCCCTCGTTTTAAATCCAATAACTTGATTTTTTTTTGTTCTAAATTAATATAAATTCAAAATATTTTCATCAGTACCAAAATCATAATTTTTGGAGTTCATTTTAATTTATTTGGATTTATTTGAATTTGATTTGAATTTGGATGCTTTTTGCGATTATAGACTTTGATGCTTCGGACACCGCTGTCGATGCTGATCAAGACCAGAGATATCTACTATTGAGCAAGGCAAGTCCTTATGATTGATCATGTCGAACCTAGTTTTCTAATGCACTTACTTTGCTATAAAGTATTACCTGCATACTTTATATATTTATTACATATTAGTTAAATGTTGATGTGAGTTAATCCCTGTCAATTAGTACGTTGTTAATCCCTTCTTTGATTGTTGATAATCCATTTACCTTGTCACCCAAGGATAATTATTATATTAATAAATTACCCTTGGTTAATCAATAACGACTAATGCTTGTGCTTGGACATTGCTTAGCGGTTAATTTGAATATGACAGGATCATCGTCATTAGAACACTTGGGACATAATATGATTTGTAGTGTGGTAATGTGGGTTATCATTAGAAACAAGAAAATATTTTATAAAATGGTGGAGACTTGGGCGAGTGGATGGTATGAGACCAGTGCAGGGACTGCACAAGTTTTGGCTTTGTGGATTGTCTCACCTAGGTCTATTAAGTGCCGAATCATGTGTCACATTTCTGAACTAATAATTGTGCAACCACAAGTCAAGTTACCTGGTGAAGTGCTTTGCTTAGTTTCGACATGACTCCCGTACATAGTAGTAGGTTGGATTTCTATTGTCGAAAAGGAATGTTGATTTCCCTCACATGGCGGGTCCCTAATTGAAAATGTAGCTTGCTGAATGGAGCATTCTGGGTGTGCCCTGTAACGGTCACGTCCAAGTGTTGAGGGGTTTCACCCACCAGGCGGGAAACATGTCGGAGCGAGGCATCGAAAAAGTCTTGTTATGATCATGTTAGTCGCACACCTAAGAAAGCATGTTATTGGCCGACATTATGAGTTCATCATATATTATAGGTAAAGTTGTACAACCTCTGCAGAGTGTATAACATATTCAAATAGCCGTACCCTTAGTCATGGACATTATGAAAAAGGCCACACTTGGTTAGTTTTATAAAATATTGGTGGGAAACAAGTAACAAGGGATAATTACGGTCATAGTAAAGCTACATGTTCCACTAGTGTACGTGGAGGGATCTCACTAGTATAGGGGGGAGGGATTCCACTAATGTAGGTAGATGGATTCCACTAGTTTAGATGGAGGGATTCCAATTCTCATGATGATCTTACATGATAAAACTTGACACTTTGGTTTTAAGTTAAATAGTTAGGTTATAGGTTTGGAAAATAACTATGGTATTTGAACTAAAACTGGCTTTGTGCTAAATAACCATAAGACTTCTCCTTAGCCAAGCATCGATATACTTGCATTTGGTATAAGGACTTGCTTAGTACCTTTGTACTCATGGTTACTCAAATATGTAGATTCAAACTTTGAGGACAAATACCCAGTGTGTGGATATTTATATGCATCGGGATTTGGAGGAGAAGACGACGACGAGTACTACGTTGTAGCCCCAGTCGATTGTCTGTTGCAGATCATGAAGGCCCCTTTTAGTTTACTTGCCTTCTGCTGCTGTTTCCCTTCTAGACCCACTTGGCATGTCGGCCCGTTGTGTAAACCTCAGCCATAAGGCCTGTTTATGGCTACTTATGTAATATGAAGTACTCATTTTAATTATGCGTATGTATGGATGTGGTATTCATCGATGTTGTACTATATGAGGTAGCTACCGATCATGGACTAGCTTGGTATGCAGAGATGGTCTAGATATAATTACAGGTCCCGATACCTAGGCGTTGAAGTGATATTAGTTGGTAAGAAGTTCAGTATCATGTCCCTGATATCACAGGTCAGATGGTACATGCTTGTCTCTTGCAGATCCTGCACCACATGGATTCAAGGGGCTGCTTGATAAGAGTAGAACAGCTGAAGAAGGAAGTGGAAAATGCATATGTTGTGGATCAATTCACCAATCCTGCAAATCCGGATGCACACTTCAGATGGACGGGTAACATGATTTCTTTAAAGTAATTTGAAGGTAAGAGTAGTAGTGTTGGAGTAATGTTAGATTCTTCGTGTAACCAGGCTATTATATGAATGGCGCCCAATACTCAATTGGAACTTATGAATTACACAATGGACTATGAACTGGTCAACTCAAATTGTTGAAATTAATTAGAGAATATATGCAATACATGTTTCGATGTGATCAACAAGTGTTGGCTTTTGCACGATGATACTTCCATGCAATGTCTGTACTCTCTTACCAACTCTTGACTAACAAATGAACCTCAATAACGTATTGAACTAAAATATGTCCTTAGGACCTGAGATATGGAAAGATACAGCAGGCAAAGTGGATCATTTTGTAGCTGCGTCTGGTTCAGGCAGGGAAAAAAATTCCCGGCCGGTAACCGCCAGTTACCGGCCGGGGTCCGGGAAAAAAATCTTGGCCGAAAAGTAGTCAAATGTGAATTTGAAATTTGGACTGCATAATGTCCTTTGCTTTAGCAGCAGTAGCCCCTAGCTCCCTTTGGACACCATAGAAAGCAGATTAGATGCCTAGATGCTTAGCAGTAGGCCAGCAGCAGCTCCTAGGCCCTAGCTCCCTTTGCACATGTGCCTGCCTCCCTTTGCTTTAGCAACAGTAGACCCTTTGCTTTTGACTTGTCTTCACCACTTGCTTTTGTATTGGATGGTCCCTTCTCCCTTTTGCTGCAGTAGCACTCTCGTGAGTGGTGACAACTTTTTTCCAGTGGGGAGAGAACTGAATTCGGGACTCTGCGCAGGTGAAGGAAGAGTGCGTCAACATCAACATGGCCTTCTGATCTTCAGCTTGAGGCAATGATAGTGCAGGGATGATCCTGAAGCGTAATGTTATCTACCTTTCAAGGCTTCATTGCGTAGTTGTCTTTTCCAGCTTATGAGAAGTGGCTGTTTGAGTAACTCAATAACCAGACACTCTTTGTATTAAGCGAGGAAATGAAATGCATTGATGTCATACGTCAAAATCTTGTGGTTGCGGGTTACAGAGAAGGTTATTTACTTACCCATCTCCATACTGCTCATGTATGTGTAGGACTCATGTATAACAAGGTGAATGGAAGGGTTGTGTCTAGAAAGTAGAGGCGCAACGTACGTTTTCTAGACACAGCCCTACAGGTGGAGACACAGTTATATGGGGTTATAAAATATTGTGGACCTAGGGTACGATGGCCGAAGCCCTTCGCAGTACGGATTACGAGTCCTAGTTGAACATGTAGTTAGGGTATAAATATATACCGTCGACATTTTGTAACCCTAATTGTAAAAAGAAAAAAGAAACTCCTCGTACAGACATATCCACCACGATTCGGCTCTCAGGGATATAGACTTTGCCGAACCTCGTAAACAAATGTAGTAGACTTGTTCTTGCTAGATGCCAGAAGGTATTTAGGATTATAATGGTTCATTATCAAAGCAAGCAAGATTTTTATTGTACGAACATTTTTCAAATTCAAGTTTATCAGATATAAATTGAAAGACAAGAATCTTGAAAGAAAGAAAATATCAACTCTCACTAGATGTTTTTTCCCCTACGAAATGATGTATTCTTATACCAAGGCTTTCCATATATACCTGGAAGGTGACAAAATCAGTGTGTTCTTGAGCGATCTTAATCCAAAAAACAGTTGCAGCCAATAGGAAGCTGCTAAAGGGCAACTGCTTCATTATGGAATGTTGGCATATTTGGTTACAAAGGGATAAGTGCATTTTTTTTTCAAGAAAAAAGACAGTGATTTATAGGGCGTGTTTGGAGCGGCTTCGATCGGCTTCGGCTTTTCACTCGAAAAACCCGGAAGCTGTTTGTCGGGACCCAGAATTACGATTCTGGAACCCTCTGTGTATACTGCACTAGTCCAGGATCACGCTAGTGCACACAGGGTTAACATAGGTAAATACCGATCCACACAAGCGATAAATAAAGTAAACGACTAGTTTGAATAACAAATAAGGGTTTTGACCTTATGGTCGAATTTACACTTATTAAGCCACGCAGGGCTAACAAAGAATAAAGCAGCAGCGGAACAGAAATAACTCCAGCATAGATCCCACTAATTCACCACAGGCAACCGACTGGGATCCAGACCTTAACGATCAACAACCTTCGGCGAACTCCTCCTCGAAAGCAGGCGTAGACTCCTCCTCTTCTGTAGGTTTGGGCGCAAGTTTTACAACAAGCGTGAGTACACAACCGTACTCGCAAATCATACCACAGAATGCAATGTATAGATGCAGCTTATTCCAAAGAAAAGGCTTCGTGGTTCTTTGCATAAAAGCAACATTTGCAATTGAATACGAATAATAGATTGAAAGCATAATTCAAAACAAATAAACAATATTAATTTAACAGTTGTTTCCACAAAGACACATAGCCTAATCAATTTCTTTCACACAGCCATATGACTTAAATCACACAGCTCCCATCCCAACATTTTATGAAAACTACCCCTCGTGTGAAATCCCCAAGCATGTCCATGATCATGACGCGCTATTCGAATAGATTGATTTAACACTCTGCAGAGGTTGTACACTTTACCCACAAGATACAACTAGTGTAGCAAGCACCAATCGTAATAAAACAGTTCAAAACTTCATCTCAAACATTGACGTTCCCAATGTGCTTACAAACCGCTATACCACTCACATAGAATTGGTATAACACACATTGGGACGGGAAGACGATCGCCCGCGATGCGACCACCAAGTACTCACACCTCCACCTGTCACGACCTAACCTATCCACGAACATCAATGCCGAGAATCCATAACTTACTAAGTTAGGCCCGTCCCATACGGGCATGTGGTCGACAAAGAAGGCTCAGTTCAATGGCGCACAAAGTTAAGTCCTTAATTGACCAAGACAAGACTTCCATTTTCTAACTAGATCACAAAGATTAACATTCCCATCACATAGTCCACCATATCACACAGCTTCCACCACTTACCTCAGTCTAAATCCTTTGCCACCCAGTTGGTTTTAGTGCAACACATGCCATCACGAAGTAATAACACATAGCACACAGTTTTACACGAAATTCCATAGTCACTTAGTCATAGTTCATATTTGCAACTTTCATGAGATGTGAGACTCGTAGCATGGCTAAGCAATTGTATTCGCATCTAACCAACCCACGTTGGTGCTATAATATTACCAACTAATAACCAATCTAGGGTGACAAGGAATTATGACATACAAGGCCAAGATGTGATAATAATGTGGATAATAACTATGCCCAAAGCATTTAAATAAATAATTAAAGTAGAATGCAATAATTTAACACAAAGTAATTTGAAAACTGGGTCCAAGATGATCAAAGGTATGACTTGCCTTGGAAAAGGTCTATGTACTGGTCTTGATCTTGAGGTGCTCCTTCTTCCACAAAATTCCCCGACGAATCGACGTCTACTCGCAAACGAGACACAAACAAACAAAACAAATAAATAACAGAGGCAAAAATAAGTCCAAAAATTAAATAAAAATCTCAGATAAAAAGATCTTGAATTTAGACTAATTTAGAAATTTGAATGGGCTCAATCGGAGTTAGGATACAAAAGTTATGAGCTCTGGAAGTTTAAATCTAAAAAGAAACCCTAATTTGGATTTTCTGGAATTTCCCGAATTATTTCTCTGAAGAAAAATCGGATTATTGCGCAACGCTGACGTCATCTGAGAACGTTCGGCCGGGATGAAAATTGGTCTGACGGTGGGACCACATGTCGGTGGCTCTGCACCGTGGACCAAGTTCACGCCGATCGATCGGGGTTCGGTGGACCGTGCCGCGAGCGCACACGTGTCTGGCGACACGGCGCCACACGCGAGATGACACGCAGCAAGCGGGTGAGGTGGATGTCGACACGGCTGCCATGTCGGGCCGACGGCGACAATGGCTCGGGAACCAACGGCACGGCGAACGGCGGCGATTCACCGGCGGTGAGTGGTACTGGTGGGTAGAGGGCGTTATTACGAACCTACTGGTGCAACTCCGGGTGCTCGGGGTGGACGGTGGCGACCGGCGGCGACGCAAAACAGAGAAGAAGACCGGCGGTGAGAAAACCCTAAAACTCTGATTGCGGCGGCGCTAGGGCTCTTGGGGCGAGGTGGGTGGCGGCTCTGGGTTGCGGAGGTGCTGGCGATCCTCGGGGGCCTATTTATAGGAGCTGGGGTGCCCGGGATAAGGAATCCCCAAATCGAGTCCTTGATGAACACGAGACCAAATTTGGAAATTCGGGGATAGGGTGAGATTCGGGATTGGATTTTATGAAGCGAGCGCGAGAGGTTAGAGATAGGATTTGTACGTTTTCTAGAAGGGTTTTAGATAGAAAAGTGGCGTTGTCGGACAGAGCTGGAGCTCGGTAATGGCGGACGACTCGGGCGCTCGCGAGGAAGATGACGACGCGGGGAAGACGACGACCTGACGTGCGGGGCCCACATGTCGTGGCAGGGAGGCGGGCGCGCGAGCGAGGCGAGCGGGCGAGCCGTATGAGCTAGGCGCTAGCGGGGCGCGCACGGAAGAGAAGATGGGCTGCGGAGATGCGGCCGAGTTGATTTCTGAGATTTTAAATAGTTTTTCTAATTTAGAAAATACCAGAAATTCAAATAAGCAATAGAAATTAGCAAATGAACTCAGAAAAATTCTAGAAAAATCTAGAAAATTATATCTGAGCACAAAGAACCCAAATAAAATAGTTTTGGCTATTGTTCATGTTGGGATTATGCACATTAAATGTTTTTGGTTCTAAAGTCCAATATTAAGCTTTGGAATTAAAATCAAATAAAATTCAAATGGTGAATTTTCTCCCTACTAACTATTAAAAGATTTTTAAGCTATGAAAATTGGGATGTTACAAACCTCCCCCCTTAAAGGAATCTCGACCCCGAGATTCAGGCTAGCTAGAGAAAAGGCTAGGGAACTCGGCTTTCAGCTCTTCTTCACGTTCCCACGTTGCTTCCCCTTCTGAGTGGTTGCTCCACTGAACCTTGCAAAAACGAACAGTCTTGCTTCGGGTGAGGCGCTCTGCGACATCCGAAATCTTGACTGGCTGCTCCTTGTAGGTAAGATCCTCTTTCAACTCAATTGATTCCAACGGGGCTTGCTCTTCTGGCACACGAAGACACTTCTTCAACTGCAAGACATGAAAGACATCATGCACTCGCTAACGCATCGCGGCTCAAGCGTAAGCAACTTCTCCACGACGTCCCAAAATCTTGAACGGACCAACATACCTAGGGGCAAGCTTCCCTTTGGCATGAAACCTTTTGACACCTCTGAGCGGGGTCACTCAAAGATAAACGATATCCTCGGGTTCAAAGCTGAGGTCACGACGACGATTATCAGTGTAGCTCTTCTGCCTGGACTGAGCTATCTTCAATCTTTCTCTGATCATGGCTACCTGCTCTTCTGCTTCCTGAATAATGTCTGGACCAAAAACTGATCGTTCAGCTTTTTCTGACCAATTCAACGGGGTTCGGCAGGCACGGCCATACAAGGCTTCAAATGGTGACATTTGCAGACTAGCTTGGTAACTGTTGTTGTACGAAAATTCTGCATATAGTAAACTTTTATCCCATCGGGTAGCGTTAGCTAGAGCACAAGCTCTCAGCATATCCTCCAATATCTGATTAACTCTTTCAGTCTATCCATCTGTCTGTGGATGATACGCGGTACTGAAATTCAAATGGGTGCCCAATGCTTCATGCAAACTTTGCCAAAAACGAGAAGTGAACTGAGATCCTCGATCTGACACTATCTTCTTGGGCACACCGTGCAAACTGACAATTCTGGCCATGTACAACTCCGCAAGGCGATCTCCTGAGTACGTGGTTTTGACCGCAGAAATGGGCGACCTTGGTCAAGCGATCAACTATTACCCGGATCGAATCGTAACCCGATTGAGTCTTGGGTAAACCGTAATGAAATCCATGCCGATCTCTTCCCACTTCCATTCGGAATCTTGGTTGTTGCAGCAAACCTCGCTGGTCTCGTGTTCTCGCCTTTACTTTACGGCGGTGTCGCACAAGGCCACGAACTCTGCGACTTCTCGTTTCAAATTTGGCCACCAAAATTTAGCCTTAACATCCTGGTACATCTTGGTACTTCCAAGGTGGATCGAATACTTTAAGTCATGGGCTTCCTTTAGGATTAACTGTCTTAGACCATCGATATCTGGTACACAGATACGACCATTAATCCAGAGTATGTCTTGATCATCCTTGGTGAAATCTTTGAATTTTCCTTCTTCCATTTTGATCTTGATTTCTGACAACACGGAATCCTTTGGTTGTGCTTCACGAATCTGCTTCTCCAGGGTAGACTGTACCTCCAAATTGGCTACAAATCCTTCGGACACAACTTCTAGCTTTAGCTTCTGAAATTCTTCGTAAAGTTCTGAGCAACTTTCCTTTACTTCCAAAGCATTGCAGTAACTCTTACGACTTAGAGCGTCTGCGACTACGTTGGCTTTTCCGGGATGGTAATAGATTCCAAGATTATAATCCTTGATCAATTCCAACCATCTTCTCTGTCTCATATTCAAATCTAACTGGGTGAAGATGTACTTTAGGCTCTTATGATCTGTGTAGACTTCACAGCGATTACCGATGAGGTAGTGACGCCAAAATTTTAAAGCATGCACTACGGCAGCTAATTCCAGATCATGAGTAGGGTAATTCTCCTCGTGAGGTCTCAACTGCCTTGACGCATAGGCGACTGCTCTTCCTTCTTGCATCAGGACGCATCCTAATCCTTGACGCTGAAGCATCACGGTGAGATATCGAAATCCTTTCAATATCCGCGAGAATCAACACTCGGGTGAAGTCAAACGCTTCTTCAACTCTTGAAAACTTTCCTCACAGGCTGGAGTCCAAGTGAACTTTTTCTCCTTCTTCAACAATTGCGTAAGGGGCTTAGCAATCGATGAGAATCCTTCGATGAAATGGCGGTAATAACCTGCCATTCCCAAGAAACTGCGAATCTAAGTCACGGTCTTGGGCTGCTCCCAATGTAGCATCGCTTTAACTTTACCGGTCAATTGCTACTCCTCATTGTCATCACATGACCCAGAAATCCACTTCCTTTTCCAAAATCACACTTACTGAACTTGGCATACAACTGATGCTCTCGGAGTTTTTCCAATATTATCCTTAAATGCTCGGCGTGTTCTTCCTCCGACTTGGAGTACACTAGAATATCATCAATGAACACGACTACAAACTTGTCCAAATATTCCATGAATACTTTATTCATCATGTTCATAAAGTATGCCGGGGCATTAGTCAGACCAAAGGACATGACTAAGAACTCATAATGTCCATACCGCGTTGAGAAAGCGGTCTTCGGTATATCCTTAGGACAAATCTTTAGCTGGTGGTAACCTGATCGCAGGTCGATCTTCGAGAATAATCCGGCTCCTTTCATCTGATCAAACAGATCATCTATCCGGGGTAGTGGGTACTTGTTCTTGATAGTGACCTCGTTGAGAGAACGGTAATCAATACACATCCTCATACTTCCATCCTTCTTCTTGACAAACAACACTGGCGCTCCCCATGGCGACGAACTAGGTCTCACGAAACCTTTCTCAAGAAGTTCTTCTATCTGCTTCTTCATCTCTACCAATTCATCGGCTGGCATCCGATAAGGTCTCTTTGAAATTGGTGCTGTCCCTGGCACTAGGTCGATGACAAACTCAATGTCACGATCCGGTGGCATTCCTGGTAATTCCTCTGGAAACACATCTGGGTATTCACTGACGACTGGCACTTCTTCTAAGGAAAGGGTCTTCAAGCTGTTTACTAGCAAATGTCCATCACGAACTGAGGTGGCTAGAAACTCTACCTTGTTTCCTTTGGCGTCCTCGACTGTTACGCTCTTCGGCCACAATCTAGCACGGCTTTGTGCTTGGATAACCAATCCATGCCAAGAATGACATCTAAGGTCTGGGTGTCTAGAACAATTAGGTTGGCTAGAAACTCAACTCCAGCTACGAGTAACTTAGCTCCTAAACATCCCACTCTAGTACTTAGCTCTGCTCCAGGTGACTGGACTAACAGAGTATGCTTAAGTTGCATAACTTCCAATTTATTCTTGGTTGCAAACATTCCAGAAACAAATGAATGCGAAGCTCCAGAATCAAACAAAGCGATGCAGTAATCGAGTTAACGTAAACTTACCCGAAGACGACGTCCGGTGATTCTGGGCTCCTTCCGAGTGGCGTGGTTGACACGGCCTCGATCACGGATGTGGTGCTCCTCCGCTTGACCGCAACTTGTGAAGCTCCTTGGTTGATGCACGTGTTGGCGTCTTGGATGGAGTAGCTTCAAGGTTGAAGCGTCATCGAGTGATTGTTCCCCTTTGCGGACATGGTTGGCAAAATATCACGGCCGGCGATAGCGAATGAGACCTTTGTGCGTTCTCGTGGTTGATTCTGGATTGGGGTTGACAGTGCGGGGTTGTGGAAGTTACGGCGGTGGGAGTCTTGAAGTTGGTGCAGTGCTTTGAACGAAGTGCAGGGTGGAAACTCGTTGAACCTGTCTTGCACCGTTCTTGCTCTCTTGTGATTGATGGCTCCTTTCTTTGAGCCATCCGGCGTTCTGATTATCCTCCGTTCCTTGCGTTTGTCCTCTAGAATAAAGGCTTTGTTGACTAGCTCTTGGAAATCAGGAAAAGTATGGGCGATCAAACTGACTTGCGATCCGATGTTTAGCCCCTTCGAGCGACTTTGGCGAGCCTTGTCCGTGGCTACATCTTCCGCCGCATAGCGAGCTAGCTGAGAAAACTTGTTGAGGTAGTCAGACACTGACATAGCTCCTTGCTTGAGAGCGCGGAACTCATCCTTTTTCAGATCGATAATGCCTTCCGGTACATGATACTGGCAAAATGACGCGGAAAATTCCTCCCATGTGATATCCTGTGGCGTTTCATGCGCGGCACAGAAGTTCTCCCACCATTCAGCAGTTGTGCCCTCCATCTGGTGAGTGGCATACAAAACCTTTTCATGATCGCCGATCGGGTGATCAGCAGCTTTCTTCGATAACTCTAAGCCAATCATCCGCTTCCTTTGGAGGCGTGTCAGGAAAATGTTGGTGGGCGAGTCCTCATAAATTTCGCAAGTTTGGATGGTCCATGGTGACCATGAGCGGTGGGCTCCATATCGTTGATTGTTGTTGTTGTTGGCACTGGTTGTTCATAGCTTGCATCCGAGTCATCATAGTATTCATCGGTGACTGCGTGCTGCCATGAAAGCTCCAAAGTTTCGCAAGTCAATTGGGGGTGCTTGTGGCGGAAGCGCTCCTGCGGTGGTTGCTCATTGCTTCTCGGTCTTTGGGTACGGAACCACTAGCGAGATCGACGAGTTTGAACCATCTAGCGAAGCTCCATGGGTTAGATAAGGTAGCAAGCACAAGATAAGTTGAGAACTAAGCAGGGGGTAGGTTAAACCTAACAAAACACACTCAAGAAACTCAAATGAAATACCTTTATTAATTAGGGTCTTAGTATGGCTGCAACAAATGCCTAAGGGCTTTTGCAGCTCATACTCACACACAAAAGAAATAACGACCTAAGCACACAAAACTACCGCCTAAAGGGCGACTTACTCTGTTGGCGGCTAAGCTTGAAAGACCGAGACTAAGACAACTACTCGAGAAAGCCTCCACAACGGCGACGCTCGGACGGTACAGACTCGGAAGTGAGCCGACATCTTGGCAAACCGATCACGATGCCCTAGGAAGTGTGCGCAGAGCAGCGTTCGGTGCAACCGTTTAGCTGGCTCCTCGCTCTGCATCCTCCTGCGCTCAAGCTGGGCCTTCCTCCGGATCTTCTTGTAATCCTCCTCGGGGTCTTCCTCTTCTTGGGAACTTGGTCGTAGAGAATCTCTTGCGAGTGGCGACCTTCTCTTGACTCTGCAAGGCTTCATAGACATGATCCCGGCTCGTGATGGTTCTCTCCAAGGCTTCCTCTGGCGGCCACTGGCGGGCGAGGTGCACGACTGTAGCGTTGCTCTCTCCTTCTATGGACGGGTAGCGTGCTGGTAAGTCCATAGCTGCAGCTCTGGGGTGGTAACGGAAGACGGTGTCCTGAAGCTCCCGTGCGTAGATGTTGCAGATACGCAGCATGGCCAAGCGCGACGACTCCTGGATACCTTCCAGCCAAGTGATCTTCCTCACAGAGACGTGCGAAGGTTGGCTTGCCTTGTCGTTCCTCCTGGCGTAGATCGTCAGGCGACAAATAACTCCACGGTTTTGTCCATTCACTATCCAGTTGTTGCCGACGTACAGTGGACGATCAAAACCTCCAAGAACCTGGAGCAACTTCCAAAGCTCGGCGGCATACCCTCCAGTGCGCTCACCATAGCTCTGAAGACGAGGCATCTGTCAAGGCAGATTTAGCAGGTAAGAGCAACTTTAAAACAGCGAGGAGAGAAAGGATTATAGCAAAAGTTGAGGCGAGAGAGATATGAGAAGAGTTAAGCAATCAATTAACCTTGCAAGTTAATTTTTCCTTTAGAAAATAATTTGGACACTCTAAAGACGGCCAATCTAACTAAGGTCAAGACCTACATCGGTATGGCTCGATACCACCTCTGTCGGGACCCGCAGTACGATTACGGAACCCTGTGTATCTTGCACTAGTCCAGGATCACGCTAGTGCACACATGGTTAACATAGGTAAATACCGATCCACACAAGCGATAAATAAAGTAAACGATTAGTTTGAATAACAAATAAGGGTTTTTACCTTATGGTCGAGTTTACACTTATTAAGCCACGCAGGGCTAACAAAGAATAAAGCAACAGCGGAACGGAAATAACTCCAGCGTAGATTCCACCAATTCACCACAGGCAACCGACTGGGATCCAGACCTTAACGATCAACAACCTTCGGCGAACTCCTCCTCGAAAGCAGGCGTAGACTCCTCCTCTTCTGTAGGTTTGGGAACAAGTTTTACAACAAGCGTGAGTACACAACCGTACTCGCAAATCATACCACATAATGCAATGTATAGATGCAGGCTTATTCCAAAGAAAAGGCTTCTGTGGTTCTTTTGCATAAATGCAACATTTGCAATTGAATACGAATAATAGATTGAAAGCATAATTCAAAACAAATAAATAATATTAATTTAATAGTTGTTTCCAAAAAGACACATAGCCTAATCAATTTCTTTCACAGAACCATATGACTTAAATCACACAGCTCCCATCCCAACATTTTATGAAAACTACCCCTCGTGTGAAATCCCCGAGCATGTCCATGACCGCGGACGCGGCTATTCGAATAGATTGATTTAACACTCTGCAGAGGTTGTACACTTTACCCACAAGATACAACTAGTGTAGCAAGCACCAATCGTAACAAAACAGTTCAGAAACTTTATCTCAAACATTGACGTTCCCAGTGTCCTTACAAACCGCTATACCAGCTCACATAGAATTGGTATAACACACAATCTTTGGGCGGGGAAGGCGAATCGCCCCGCGATGCAACCACCAAGTAGTCACACCTCCACCTGTCACACACCCTAACCTATCCACGAACATCAATGCCGAGAATCCATAACTTACTAAGTTAGACCCGTCCCATACGGGCATGTGGTCGCTGAAGGCTCGATTCAATGGCGCACAAAGTTAAGTCCTTAATTGACCATGACAAGACTTCCATTTTCTAACTAGATCACAAAGATTAACATTCCCATCACATAGTCCACCATATCACACAGCTTCCACCACTTGCCTTAGTCTAAATCATTTACCACCCAGTTGGTTTTAGTGCAACACATGCCATCACGAAGTAATAACACATAGCACACAGTTTTACACGAAGTTCCATAGTCACTTAGTCATAGTTCATATTTGCAACTTTCATGATATGTGAGACTCGTAGCATGGCTAAGTAATTGTACTCGCATCTAACCAACCCACGTTGGTGCTATAATATTACCAACTAATAACCAATCTAGGGTGACAAGGAATTATGACATACAAGGCCAAGATGTGATAATAATGTGGATAATAACTATGCCCAAAGTATTTAAATAAATAATTAAAGTAGAATGCAATAATTTAACACAAAGTAATTTGAAAACTGGGTCCAAGATGATCAAAGGTATGACTTGCCTTGGAAAAGGTCTATGCACTGGTCTTGATCTTGAGGTGCTCCTTCTTCCACAAAATTCCCCGACGAATCGACGTCTACTCGCAAACGAGACACAAACAAACAAAACAAATAAATAATAGAGGCAAAACTAACTCCAAAAATTAAATAAAAGTCTCAGATAAAAAGAGCTTGAATTTAGACTAATTTAAAAATTTGAATGGGCTCAATCGGAGTTAGGATGCAAAAGTTATGAGCTTTGGAAGTTTAAATCTAAAAAGAAACCCTAATTTGGATTTTCTGGAATTTCCCGAATTATTTCTTTGAAGAAAAATTGGATTATTGCGCAACGCTGACGTAATCTGAGAACGTTCGGACGGGATGAAAATTGGTCTGAAAGGTGGGACCCACATGTCAGTGGCTCGGTGCACCGTGGACCAAGTTCACGCCAGATCAGATCTGGGGTTCGGTGGACCGTGCCACGTGGCGCACGTGTTTCGCGACCGGCGCCACGCAGATGACACGCGAGCAAGCGGGTGAGGTGGACGCCGACACGGCCGCCACGTCGGCATCGACGGCGACAATGGCTCGGGAACCAACGGCACGGCGAACGGCGATGATTCACCGGCGGTGAGTGGTATCGAGTGGGTAGAGGCGTTGTGCGAACCTCATGGTGCAACTCCGGTGCTCGGGGTGGGCGGTGGCGGCCGCGACGCAAAGCGGAGAAGAAGACCGCGGTGAGAAAACCTAAAACTCGATTGCGGCGCGCTAGGGCTCTTGGGGCGAGGTGGGTGGCGGCTGCGGGTTGCGGAGATGTTGGCAATCCTTGGGGCCTATTTATAGGAGTCGGGTGCCGGGATAAGGAATCCCCAAATCGAGTCCGAGATGAACACGAGACCAAATTTGGAAATTCGGGATAGGGTGAGATTCGGGATTGGATTTTAATGAAACGGCGCGGAGAGGTTAGAGATAGGATTTGGCACGTTTTCTAGAAGGGTTTTAGATAGAAAAGTGGCGTTGTCGGACAGAGCTGGAGCTCGGCAATGGCGACGACTCGGCGCCGCGAGGAAGACGACGACGCGGGAAGACGATGACTGACGTGCGGGACCCACACGTCGCCAGCAGAGACGGCACGAGCGCGGCGGCGGCGAAGCCGGGCGAGCCGTCGTGAGTGGGCGCTAGCGGGCGCGTGCACGGAAGAGAAGATGGGCTGCGGAGATGCGGCCGAGTTGATTTCGAGATTTTAAATAGTTTTCTAATTTAGAAAATACGTAAATTCAAATAAGCAATAGAAATTAGCAAATGAACTCAGAAAAATTCTAGAAAAATCTAGAAAATATATCTGAGCACAAAGAACCCAAATAAAATAGTTTTGGCTATTGTTCATGTTGGGATTATGCACATTAAATGTTTTTGGTTCTAAAGTCCAATATTAAGCTTTGGAATTAAAATCAAATAAAATTCAAATGGTGAATTTTCTCCCTACTAACTATTAAAAGATTTTTAAGCTCTGAAAATTGGGATGTTACACTGTTCCAAACACCTACCTTTTCTCCCCCGCTTTTCCCCGAAGCCGCTTTGCGTTACAACATGCGGAACCCAGAAGCCGCCCGCGGGGAGCTTCTGCGGATTCCCGTAGCCCCTATGCCACATTTACCCCGATGTTGGGGGTAATTACCTAACGTTTGCCATTCCCTGCGCCCGCTTTTCCTCCCTCCTCGGCGCCCATCTCCTCCCTCCTCCCGCGCCGGCGCCACCGCATCCTCCTCCTCCCGCCCAGATCTGGACGCTGCCGCTCTCCTCCCTCCCCCGGCACCCTCCTCCTCGGCGCCTCCACCTCGCGCCGCCGCCGTCCTCCTCCCCCGACACGGCGTCTCCTCCCCGACACCAACCTCCTCCTCCGTCGAGTCGTCTCAAGCCGCCGTGGTCCTCCTCCCTCTTCCTCCTGCCCCGCCGCCCTCCTCCCCCGACACCAGCGCTTCCTCCCTCCTCCTACTACCCCGACGCCCATCTTTTCCGCCGTTAGTCTGGCTCAACCCCCTCCCGCTCGACGCTGGCAAGAACATCAGGAGGAGATAGGGGAGGAGGCTGGAGTCGAAGAGGAAGGGGAGAGTGGTTTGGGGCAAGCGGTTTCGGGTGCGGAGAACGAGAGGGTTGGGGTTTTCATCCCGGTGATAAGTGCTTTTTGAAAAATGCATCTCAAAAAGCATTGCTGGAAAAGATTTTTAGTGGCATACATGTTGTTCTTTTATGAAAGAGCATATAAGAAAATTCTGAGTAAATTTCACAAAAACCTATGTACATGTCCATATGTATCACAAATTAAACAACATGTTTTGCAATTCTTTGCACATAACCACATATGGAGATTACCCTTGTAACAAAAAACCCTAGCTTTTGGCATAGCTCTGTCCACCCAAGCATTATAGCAAGTGTTGACTTGGTAATCCATTGCCTCATCGGATGGCCCACACGTCAAGATGGAGGTATACTAGGGTCGATTGGGTGGGATGCGGCACACATGTGTCCCATTGTCATCTACGTTTTCCCTTGTACCCACGCTAAGATGGGCAGGGGCGAGGCATGCAAAAGAGAAGTAGAGCGACAAAGGATTGGATGGTGGTGGAGTTTTTGGCTGATATGGCACTGTTGCCAGGCGTAATACCAAATTTAGCCCCCTCCCATCCGTAATGCCAAAAATGGCACCACGGAGAAGCTGGCGACCGACACGTAGCTAAGTCTGGTCCCTAGGGGGTCGAACTCCACCTCCAATGTGCCCCAGGGGGCTGGACTTCCCCCCGCGCAACACGTGCTAAATCTGGGCCCTTGGGGGCCGAACCTAGAGCATTCGTGCCCCTAGGGCACAGTTTCGCCATGCCATGGCCCTAGGGGGCGAACACCCCCTAGCCATGAGGTGTTTTATGATTTCATGTGAACTTTTATGATTTCATGTAAACCTCGGGTGTTTTATGATTCCATGATTTTTATGTGAACCTCGGGTGTTTTATGATTCTATGATTTTTATGTGAAACTCGGGTGTTTTATGATTTCATGTGAATCTCAGGCGTTGCAGTCGTCTCCGGTACCGATATACTCTGACAATACACACATAATGTATACAAATATGTTATACAAAATATGTATACAGATATGTTATACAAAATATGTATACAAATATAGTACGACATAAGCGCACAACATCTATACAATGTAATTGCACACGGGCTACAATATGGCTCACTCGTCTGCGTCACTCTCTGCTCGCTGCATCTGCGTCTGCTTGTGTGTCTTGGTCTTGTGTTAAGCATGTCCTGTGGGATACGTGAACCGGTTCGGAGAGTGTGTATTAGTTTGGAGGGCGTATAAAGACTGTTGAGTGGGCGGAGGTGCTTCAGCAAGTTGACTCTGGCCCATATGAGTGTCCAACATCAATGTCGTCCAGCTGAGTCATGCCAAACTAGCTACCACCTTCCATCATATCCGTAATGAACGAATCAAGAAATCTGCCCCGGAGACACGACCCCTAGGTACGATGTACGAATGGCCCTCGGTGCAGAGGAGCTCTAGCCTTGATCATACGATGTACTAGTGACTCCGGAGGAGTTCTGTCCTTGGTACAGTACTCCGTGCTGGTCAAGGTTTTGCTGAGTGTAGACCAGGGGTGGGCGCCCTGTGTGGTACACTCCAAATTCTAGCGCCGTGTACTCCTCCCTGGCAGTAGCTGGGATGCTCGTCTCCTCATCGGTTGATTCGTCGTCACCCCTACGCTCAACTGAAGGCTGCAAGTTGGAATGATGTTAGGTGAAATCAATAATCATAACCTAAGCTGAACGTCACGTACCTCCCCGATGTGTAGTGCGGATGACCGACGGGGAGCGCTTGGACGGCCACCAGTCTGAGTAGGCTAGAGGATGTTGATCGCAGAAGTGATGCATCCCGACGGACGTGCGGTTGGAAGATGACATGATGTTAGTACAACGTAAGGCATAACAAATAATTAGGACGTAAATTGAACATAACTTACCTCCTCGATCTGCAGTGCGGATGACCGACGAGGAGCGCTAAGACACTTGCCAGTCTCACTAGGCTCTGCTGACCTAGCAGGTGAGCACGGTTGGCCCACTCGATGCGCAGCCTGATGGACGTTGTCTCTCGACCGATCGCAACTCATGTTCTTGATTATTTGCTTGGACTCCTCCAAGATGGCTTGAGAGTACTAAGAAGCCCTAGAACAGTGTGATTTGGGCTGCAAATGGCATAATCTAATGCGCGTGAGATCTGCTAGATTCGATCAAATTGAAGTGACAGACAACAACTGTTCAATACTAAACAGTAAAAATATCATAAATAAAGCGGACATAGGTTGTGAGTATTTTACAGCGTCGTAACGCCACGAAGCACTGTGTCGATCGAGTGATGAAGCCTCTCGTCGTGCGTGACCTACTTCTGATGCTCTGGTGGAGGACGGGTGTGTCTGGTGCACAACCATGGTATGTACCGCTCGATGTACTCACAGTAAGCCCGAATATCGTACGTCCGCTGCTCTTGTAGATTCTTATTGTGCACTGTCTCCATCCAAGTCATGGTCCATTGATGCTGGACTGTCTGCCAGTCCTTAGAATGTTGACCCATCCTTGATTGCCTACATTCGAGAAGAATTTATGTGAGAAGAGTGGGTGTAGGTATGAACTGTAAACATTACTCGGATGGAGTTGCGCTCACAAGTGGACAGCTTGCTCGAGCATCCTCCCGTCGGGAGGGGTCACAACCTGGTAGAGTCGAACTATCGCATTATGCACTGTGGCACGTAAGGCTCCACTATATGGGAGAACACAAGGTGGCAGGTCGTCGCCCATAATCCGGGGTCCTCCGTGCATTGCACAGACAGTCCGTGTGGCGCTACCATGTTCACGAAATGTGAGCTCCATGGAGACCATATGATGCTATCACCGTGCAACGACTCGAACTCGTTGTGGAACAAGGAGTAGCACCTCGTCGGTCTATCTCTAGCCCAGTGTAACTTGACAGCAGCCCACCAGGTGCCCATAGTGGGCCCGTCTAATGCGGTCATGGAACTCGACGTACGGGTACATTGTATTCCAGACGGTGGGCCGCCCAACAGGGAAGTGCTCCCAACTCTATAGCTATAGGAGCACATAGCAAATGGCAAGGACCGATTTCAAACCGATGTCGTGCCGTGAAGCGTCACACAACCCACCGTATGTGGCGCAAAGGATGCCTGATCCGAAGCTGTAATAGGGCATCCCCCCAGGTTCGGCGACATCCAAAGTCTCGGCGATGCGGACGAAGCTGGGGTACACCCAATCACCCAGTAGGTGGGAAACAAGGCCCAACCAAAAAGATGCAAAAGGTACGCGACGAGGTGCGTCCTAACAACCTCATCCAGTGCATCCGCTGGGCATTGAATGAAATGCCTAAGCCATGTCCGACGGACACAATGGGCCTTGTCTAGCATAGCTAGACCAAACCGTTGTGCCAAGCAAGCCTTCCAATCCGTCGGCGGACAGGGTGGAACAAGTGCGTCTCCCGTGATCGAGAGACCGATCAAGGACACATCCTAGAGAGTGACCGACATCTTTCCCCACCAAAAGTGGAATATGTGCGTCTTGGGTCTCCATCTGTTAACAAGTGCCGACATGAGACTCCCGTCCAGGGTGAAGTAGCGGCCGACGTAAAGCATCCTCGCAAAGGGCAACAAGACCGTGTCCCAAAGGGTTGGGACGTAGCGAGGGTCAAGGTCCCAGTAATGCTTCTCCGACCAAAGCATGAGGGGTGGTCCACAACTTGCTCCGGTGATGTTCGTCGTGGAATGGTTCGAGTAGGTTCTGTAGAGGCATGGCATGCAAGAGATGAAACGTCGAGTCAATTCGGAACAAATCGAAAGGCGCTAATTAATAATGACTAAATTGATTACGACTAATTAACTACAACCAAATTAATTACGACTAATTAATTATAACTAATTAATAACCACTAAATTAATTACTACTAATTTAATCATAAAACACCTCACAGCTGGGGGTAGTCCAGCCCATAGGGCCATGGCATGGTGAAACCATGCCTCAGGGACACTTCACTTGTCAGCACGGTGCCCCTGGGGCACAAACTAGAGTGCTCTGGTCCCCAGGGGCACAAACACGCTAGGTCTGGCCCCTAGGGGCCCGAATTTAGCACATGGCGCGCGGGCAAAGTCCGACCCCCTAGGGCATGGTGGAGGTGGAGTTCGGCCCCTAGGGACCGGACATGGCCACATGTTAGCCGTCGGATGCTATTTTTAGCATTACAGTCGGGAGGGGCTAAATTTAGCATTACGCCCGGCAACAGTGCCATATCAGCCAAAAACTCCATATCAGCCAAAAACTCCAGGGCGGCGGCCAAGGGCTCCAATTGTAGTGATCGCTGACACGACAGGAGGCAACATCCACAGCAGGTAAGATTCAATTCCTTTCTTGAGAAGAACATGGGCTCAATTCTGGTCGCATGTGTTGAACCCCAAGGGCGGGTAGAAGTGTCCTCTGTTTGCAAGTGTTGAACCCTAACCGAAGGGTTTTTTCTTTAGATTGGTTTGGTAAATTTAGAGCTACTGGGGATGAAATTTAAGCCTTATCAAATTTCACAAGCATACCCCATGTTTCCATTCAAATCACCCAAAAGCACAAATTTCCCCCAAATCACCGAAACCCTAAGCCCACAATTTCCCCAAATCCGGCTAATAAGGGACCCTACCTTGTCAACAGGAGTTGGAAATGCTTGCCTCCACCTTGGCACAGTGCACTCCAGCCCTTGTCTTCGGTGCCATGGTTGTCGTCTTCCCTCCGCTCGGCTTTCTCCACAAGCGCGGGGCAGAGGACGAAGAAGCACACGACAGCTAGGACTCATGTGCGCTACACCCCGCCCAGTTCCTCCTAATAGGTGTTTTTTTAAAATAATAATACATTAAAAAATTACAAAAATAAATAGTTGATTTTTTTTTTACAAAACTAGACCTAATTGGCGATAGGAAGCTATTGCCAACAGAAAAATAAGCCAAACCTCTGTTGCCAATTCAATTGGTGACAGGGACTTCTCCTATGGCATATACCCCTTTCAAACAAGAGCAATTCATGGATTCAGTTCCTGTCGCCAATTGGCCCTGTTCTATAGGTGACAGTGTCACTGTCACCAATTGAAATTGCGACAGTACCTTGGCGATAGAGGTCTAGTTTTGTAATTTTCTTTTTTGACTATTTATTTTTGTAATTCTTTTTAAAAATGTATTATTTTTTGAAACAATTCCTTAATAGGCACCTCTGTCCTAATGTGTGGGGCCGATCCGATGTGGCAAGGAGTTGCCATGCAATCACCAAGTCAGCGCCTGCGTGTGTGCGAGTTGGAGTCGGGATGCTGGGTTGCACAAGGTTAAGCTAAAATTCGTGGTTTTGTGCTACAAAAGCCATCTATGTGTGGATTGTTCTAAGAGACTAATCGTAACTCCTGATATATCACCAGGAGCTATATTCTGAAACAGATTCATGTTCCAACTGAAACTTGCATCACATTTTTTCCTTCAAAAGATGAAACTTAAAACATCACCTCGAAGGAAAAGAACAAGGGAATTTATGCTGGTGATGATCAGATGTCGGATAAAACTGATTGCCTGAACTAGTTGATCTCTGTTGCACTTTCTCGTCCACCTCCAATAGGTTGGAAGCTCAGATGCATCACCGATGGAAGTGTTAAAGAGATGGTGACTGCCAACTGAGGTGTTGTGTATTGGTCTAAAGTTTGAACCACGAACTGGTCGGTATGCTGTGTAGTAGTCTGAACTCTGAAGTAGAGACATTGTTATGGTCGGTACTCAATATCATCATCGCACCAAGCTACGACCAGTCCAGGCACAGGAGGAGGGCACGGCCAGCTTGGCCACGACCAGTCCAGGCAAGCCACTACTAGTCCTGGGCCTGGCCACGACCAGTCCATGCAAACCACGACCAGTCCTGGCGCAAGAGGAAGGTGCGGCACAAGGGGAAGGTGCGACAGCTAGCTGTCGCTGCATCCATGCATTCAGGAGTTTCCTTGCCCAATAGATTAGGACTCTTTAAATCAGGATAGTTTATTTCCTTGTGTTAGTTACTTTCTAAATCTGAATTTCCTTAGATAAGTTTCTATCTTTAAGTTGTAATCCCTATTAAAGGGGACAAGATTGAATAGAAGGGGCAAGCAGAGATTAAGCAGAAACTTACCTTGCTTCTCCCTACGCCTGCCGACGCCGTGAGAGCTCACGACGGGGCCTCCTCGCCGTCATCATCCCCTTGTCGTCCGGCCACTCTCCACCCATCGCTATTTCCTTCGCAATTGAGCCCTGGTCCACAACAACTTGGTATCAGAGCCAACTGTTACATCAATCATGTCAAGCAACGGCGGTTTCGACTCCCAGGAGCTCCTCGCTCGATTCAACACCATGCTCACTTGGTTCGACACCATGCTCCTAACGCAAGACAACCACGGCGCTCAGCTCGCCACCATCAACAACCGACTGGAAGGTCATACCACGCGATTGCACGCGTGGAGATGATCAAGACCGATGACACGGGAATTCCGGGGACTGGCGCGGGCACGGACGTCGCAGCAACCACGCTGCTAGGTCGGCCGACTCTGCTCCGCCAGCGCACACCGAGCACGTCGGGGTTCCTCGCTTCCATAAGCTCGACTTCCCGACATTCGATGGCAAGGACAACCCGCTGCAGTGGGTAAGTCGTTGCGAACAATTCTTCTGAGGGCAAAGAACCATGGAAGAAGAAAAGGTGTGGCTAGCGTCCTACCACCTGACTGGCAGTGCACAGACTTGGTTTTGTCGACAGGAGCACAAGGAGGGGACATCGTCATGGCATCGCTTTACGAACCTCGTGAACGTGCGCTTCGGGCCACCATTGCGACACAACCCAATGGAAGAACTAGTACAGCTAAAGCGTTCGGGCACCATGGACGACTACATCGACCAGTTCCTAACGCGACTCAGTAGAGTCGCCCTCTTTACATCTGAACAACAAATATAGTTGTTCACCGCAGGGCTTCAGGAACCTCTTAGCATCGACATCGACCTTCAGGCGCCGCGGACCGTGGAGACGACCATGAGTCTGGTGCGAGCCTATGAGCGATGGGCTGCCATAGTGGTTGGACTAGCCGCCACCACAACACCGACAGCAAAGCCGACCAAGCCCGCCTTCACGGGGAGGTCATCGGCGCCAATTCCGGTGGTGCCTAAGGCCGATGTAGGAGGCAACCCAGCTGGTGGAGGACCGAAATGGGTTTTCTGTCGCATTCTCACACCCGAACAGATGGCTGAGCACAAACGTCAGGGACTTTGCTTTAATTGCGATGAAAAATTTACACTGGCCCCATGAGTGCAAGCAATTGCTGCACATTGAGTTTGTCAATGAGTTGACTGGAAGTGACGATGACAACCTAGGGGAGGAGCCCAATCCAGAAATTTCGCTACATGCGTTGACCGACATCAATATCGGTCGGACCATGCAGTGGAGGTGATTGTAGGCGACAAGCTACTCATGGCGTTGGTGGACTCAGGTTCCACGCACAATTTTGTGGCCAAAGAAGTTCATAACCAGCTTGGCTGGCCCATACATGCAGGGCGGCAAGGCCTCAAGGTAGCGGTGGTGTAACATCCCAATCTTGGACTTGTGTTTCAAATGTAAGAACATGAGTAAAAATTAATACTTTTTCTTACATCATGTATTTCCTGTATGTTCTAAACAATTCTTGTACAAGAATTATGGAAATGCAAAGTCACAAGTCTTTTGATCCAAAACCTTGTCTTCCAAAAACAATCTTGTCAAATCTTTTCATCATCTTCTGGAAATATTTTTTCTAAGTTCCAGGGTTGGTATGTGACCCCTCTAAAAAATTTCAAAATTTTTAGAAATTGTTTGAATATTTTTAGAGGGCAGTCAAACCTATTTGACTTTCAGTCAACACCCTATTCCAGAACCTTGTAGAATTTTTGGAGAAAAATGCACTACATAAAAATCTCTTAAAATTTTACACAAAGTTAATATCTAAGTTAGCAAGCTCCAGTAAAAATTTTAGAATTTTTGGAGTTATTTTTCTATCTCAAATAAATCCCCATAGTCCAGCTCAGTTTAAAACCCTAAGTCAAACCGGTTGGGTTCGAGTCAGACTCGGGCTCGAGCCACTTGACTTGGCTTAACCAACTAATTGCACCCAAGCTCACTTTAAAACGCGCATTCAATCCCAGCCATTGGATCTGTATCGCACGACCCTTGTTCGCGTGAATGTTCGGACCTCGCGATCGTGCCAACTCGTTTGGGCCGTTAGATCAAGATCCAACCGTCCAGATGAATTGGGCTGTTCGGGTCACCCGGTTGTCACCTCCAATCGTGACCGTCCATTTTAGATCCAACGCACTCGATCTCCTCCTTTGTTTTAAACCTTTGGGGCCTTGGGCAAATCTCAACCGCTGGATTAAAATCGGACCGCCCACATCAGCCCTAGCCCTTTTCTGGTCATCTTCTTCCTCGAGCCGTGCGTGAACAGAGGGAGGCATGGCCTGGTCAAGTCCTGCTCCCTCGTCAACCTCTCTCTGGTCGGTCATTTAGTGCATGCGGCTCACTTTCGGCCATAGCCATGCCCTACTCCTACCCCCCATCATTTCTCTTTTTCGGTCCATGGTTATGCCGTGAACCAAGCTCACCCGAGGAGCTCGTTTTTGCCCAAACCCTAACTTTCTAGCTATATAAGGTCCCCAAACCCCTCTGGTACTCCTTTACACCACCCCTAGCTCTTTATTTGCTTGTGGAGCTCAAAACACCAAAATTACCAAAGCCACCATTTTCGGCCTTGAAGCTCCATTGTGAATCTTGATGCTCTAGTGGTTCTTCTTCAAATATTTTTGTCCCCTTTTGAGCTCCTTATTGCCCTAATCATTTCCCATAACTCAATTTTGGGTTTCATTCTCAGGAATTGATCAATTTTGAGTTTGGATCTTTTTCGGCCGAATCATCCCCTTTCTTCTCCAACTCCGGTAATGGCTTCTTTTCTCAATTAATTGCTTGTGGAGCTTCTCTGAGCTTTAATGAAGCTATTTTGACCACCAGTGGTTTTCATTTTGGCTCAGGTCTCTATTCCCACTTCATCTTCTTCGGCTCCGACAAGCTCCACCGTGGTCTAAGCTCCTCCGGCCATCTTTGAAGCTCATCTTGGCTAAGGTAGCTTCTTATTAGTCCCTAGAAGTCGTGGCACCCGCTTTTGTGGACATTTGCGGAGCTTTTAGCCATTTTCGTTTTCGGCAGTGCTTGTCCCCACCATTCTTTCCCGGCTCGCAGCGTTCTGGGCCACCGCCGCCGGCGAGGTCACCACCATTGGGTCCGTAAGGCTATTACGAACCCATTTTGGCACTTTGCGGGCACCGCCGTGGCCGGAGTCGCCGGCGGCAAGCCTTTGGTTGCGCTCGGTCTCGTTGTCGGACGCGAGCTACGTTGTGCGTTGTCGTTAAGACACCATTAAGTTATAATCATTGATAATCATCAGTTAATCATTAGTAATCATTGGTTTAGCAATTAAGGGCTGTCTTAACCGGGCCTTGGTGTCACTTACATGTGGGCCCGCGCGTTTAAAACTCCCAAGCACTTAAAACCCTCACGTGTTTTATACGCGCATCGTGGACCGTCGATCTCAAGATCTGCGGCCCAGATCTTCGGGGACTTTCGGGTCCCCGAACGTTCCAAGATGCTCTGGACCGTCGATCTCGAGATCAACGGCCCAGATCTGGTGGCCGTTCGGACCACCCGGCTTCCAAATCGTGCGAGCCGTCCACTTCGCAATGAATGGCTGAGATACGTGTGTCGTTCGGGTCACCCGAAGTGCGCCGCGCCCGAGCCCTCCATCTCAAGATCTACGGTTGTAGTTGATCGTGGCGTTCACGTCGCCGAATGGCCCAATCCACGTGGGCCGTTGGATCTAGATCCAACGGTGAACCTCTTTTTGGATCGCGCGCGTGCGCTGTTCTCCATGCGTGTGGGCCGTTGGATTTCGAATCAAAGGCCCATGTTCGTCCACGTCGATTTATTTATGATAAGTTTGATTATATTTCGGTAAGCCTTTATTTATTAACTGAAAATTATATTAAACTTTAAAAACTCATAACTAATTCATTTTAAATCCTTTTTAGATGATTTCAGTGGGGTTAAATTCATGTTTGACTAAGGTTTAATATAAAAATGTTTTTAGACATTGTTCTGTGCCTGAAAATTTTGTAAACAATATTAACTTGATTTCAACCATTTTAGAATATTCCAGAAATTGAATTGAACCTTGTAACATGCATATCTTTTTCTGTATAACTCTAAAATGTGCAAACTCAATCGTGTTAATTTCCTCTGTTAGCATACTTTAATATGAAATAGGTTTTGATTATGATTTCATTTCTGAAAAGTAACATGTGCTAGTTTTACAACTTAGAAAAATTATAATTAATTCATTTTAACTCCAATTTGAGTAAACTCAACTTTGCTGTTCTTAGGATATCAATATCTACCTGCTGTAAAAATTTTAGGTTCCAGATCATTCTAGAAATTTATGCTATGAATAGTACCAGCAATTAATTTCATTGGAATTAACAGGTTGAGGGAAATTGTTTTAACCATAACTTTTTCATACTTAATCCAAATGACTTGATTCTTGTTCCTAAAATTATGTAAAATCATAATTTTGCTGTTGTATGAATTTCATAAGATTTGGATGACTTCTGCTTATTGAATTTTATTTGGTGTTCTTCGTTCTTATTGGTTTTATCGCCTTTTCGCGTTAGGTTCCGAAGAGATTGTTGATCTCGAATCTGAGCCACAGCAGCCAGACTCTGCCCTCCAGCAAGGCAAGCAGATGTAGCATTCATTTGATCATGTTGCTCCTATTATTTTCAAATTCTAATATGTTGTTTGCGAATTCTACATATGCATTGCTATCTTGTTTTAAATAATTGTCGATTAGTTGACCTATTATATGCATAATTTGTAAGTAAATGTTTATCCTCTACTACTGAGCCTAGGAATACTTGCTGTGATTTTGGGTTCGTTGGATGGGCCCTTGTCACTTAGTAGTTATCGAATATGTTGCTTAGCCATGCTTAGCTACCGGTAGAAATGGACAGTTATCGACTTGTCGATAACCTTGATCACACAAAACTTACTATGATCTTTATGTTGCAGCCTTTGTGATGTGTTTACTTGTGAAAACTAAAAACTGAAAACTGAAAACAAAATGATTTGGACTTGAGCACAACGGTATGTTGGTGTGCTTTTGGGTGTGACTGGAATGGTTCCCGAGTCAACAAGGACTGAATACTTGCGCCATTGATCCAAGCAATTTGTGCGTGCTAACCACACTAGAGGGTATGGGACCTCTCTTGACTAAGTACTTTGGGGGGTGTTAATTAATGAGTCGCGTGGTGGGTTGTATATTTAACTATATGCAACATGGACAAGTTTGTGGGGAGGGGAGGACCCGCCTAGGCCGGTGTATCCTACTCTACGCATGGGTCCTTAGTGGGGACCGTAAAGGTGGTCCACTAGGTGATAACCCCCATACGTGCGGCTCTTGATTAGCATTTTCCATTGGAAAGCGTCTCGTAGGACTTAGCCGAGCCGGCATACCAAAGGAAGTGTGCTTAATAGCTTGGCAAAAAGGCGGTCTGAAGTGTGGGTACATTTGCACACCCTTGCAGGGTTAAAACTATTCGAATAACCTCGTCCTAGGTTATGGATACGCTTGGTTATTTCCCGCAAGCATTAGACTACAACCTTTTAAATTAAAACTTGATAGGTGGTACGAATCAGGGATTCGTGCTATGTTGTGGTGGCTATTGGGTTAGTCACCTCCAGGTTGTTACTTATGTTATTATGGTTACCTCGCTGTTATTTCAATGCTGAAAAACAGATTTTGCAACTTGCCTTCAATATATTACATTATTGCAAATGAAAATTGCTTTATGCGTCCAAATAACCATATAACCATTTCCTTTGAAAATAGCTCACATGTAGTTATGTATAGGCTTGTTACTCGTAAGTCTTGCGAGTACAATTTTGTACTCAATTGCATTGCTTGTTGTATGCAGAGGAAGAAGGTGAGCCCCAAGGGCCTCACTTCTATGAAATGTGTTGTGGCGGTGTTTGGGACTACTAGCTTGGCGGCCCGGTCGGTTGCCCTGTGGTTATGGCTAACCGGTCGTGTTTTGGTTAAAGCCATCTTATGGCACTTTTAGCTTCGCTGTTATATTTTTTTATTTACTTGTTGTCATTTGGCCGGTCGGCATCTTTTGTAATAACTTTATATTATGTACGTCTTTTGCTAGACTCGTTATATTGTGTTGTATGGAATTGATGCATGATTTTGTAAAGATGTATATGTGCTGCATTTCTGGGAAGCACATGTCCATCGAGACACGGTGTATTTTATTTGTGGTGCTAGAGCCAATGGAAGGTTAAGTATTACAAACTAAATAAATCGGGGTCTCACAGGTGGCCAATGGAGAACAATTGGCTAGTGGCGGCATATGTCGCAATCAAGAAGTCAGCATACACGGGGAAGTATTTCGCGTGGTCCCTTGAGTGGTTTCGATTTGGTATTGGGGTGTCCAATGGCTAGAGACAATGGGGCCAATAGTATGCGACTTTGGACGCTTGACAATGTCCTTTTGGCGTACAAATCGCACAGTGAATTGGCAGGGGTACGCACCAAGCAAGATGGCAGTGCGTGCACTCATCGGAGAAGGTAATGATTTGATGCATGTATTACTCGAAGAATTTTCAACGTTGTTTGCAGAGCCGTGTGGTCTTCCCCCAGCTCACCCTTGTGACCATCACATCCATCTGGAGGCCGTCACCACTACCATAGCAGTCTGTCCATACCGCTATCACCAATTGCAGAAAGATAAGCTGGAAAGGCAGCGCAAAGAGATGATGGCGCAGGGCATTATTCATTTGAGTACGTTCGAGTTTTCCTCCCCCGTACTATTGGTGAAAAGCAGGATAATTCAGGGAGGTTTTGGGTGGATTATCATGCGCTGAATGAGAAGACCACCAGGGATAAATTTTCAATTCCGGTGGTGGAAGAACTATTGGATGAACTCAGAGGGGCAATTTTTTTACTAAACTGGACCTCCATTCCGGTTATCATCAAGTCTGTATGCACCCTAATGATGTGAAGAAAACAGCATTCCGCACACATCAGGGACATTATGAATTCTTGGTGATGCCTTTCGGCCTTACAAATGCGCCCGCTACATTCCAAGCTTTGATGATGGCATTCTTGGACCTTTTCTCCGTCAGTTTGTTCTTGTCTTTTTGATGATATTTTGATTTATAGTTCATCCTGGTCGGAGCACTTGCGCCATGTTTGCATGGTTTTCGAGGCATTACAATGTCACCACCTCGTCCTCAAACGATCCAAGTGCCCCTTTGGAGCCAAGATGGTGTCTTATCTCAGGCACGTCATCTCGGTGCATGGTGTTGAGATGGATCGACAAAAGGTGGTGGCCGTGGAAGACTGGTCGACACCGACTTCGGTGCGCACGGTGCGGTCCTTTCTTAGGTTGGTCGGGTACTATCACCGCTTCATCAAAGACTATGGCATGATAGCTACTCCACTGACCCGGCTCTTGAAGAAGTAGGCTTTCAAATGGTCGGAGGAGGCTAGCCTCGCCTTTCAAGCCCTTAAGTAAGCACTGGCTTCGGCTCCGGTTTTGCAACTGCCAGATTTCAACAAATCTTTCATAGTGGAATACGATGCTTCTGACTCGGGTTTTGGCGCAGTGCTACATCAAGGCGGCGGGCCAATCACATTTTTCAATCGCGCCATTGCTCCTCGGCATGCTAAATTGGCAGCCTATGAGCGGGAGTTCATTGGACTGGTTCAGGCAGTGCGACATTGGAGACCTTACTTATGGAGTCGTTCATTCCTCGTCCGGACAGATCATTACTCACTAACATTTCTCCTTGATCAGCGTTTGTCCACTATACCTCAACATCAATGGGTAAGCAAGTTAATGGGCTATGACTTTTTGGTTGAATATCGGCTGGGCTGACTCAATACAGTGGCGGATGCATTGTCGTACCGCGATTCTGACACCATGGGATCTTTGTGCGCACTGTCCTTGCCTCGACTGGCCCTCTTTGATGAAATCCGTGTGGCAGCCAACACCGACCCGGCCATCGTCGCCCTACGGGAGGAGGTAGTCGTTGGTCTTCGAGGTGAGCCATGGGCTGTCATCGACGGTTTGCTTCTCTTCAACAAGAGAATTTATATTCCGGCCACATTGCCTGTCTTGCCGTCCATCCTATCGGCAATTCATGATGAAGGACATGAAGGGGTCCAAAAGACGTTACATTGCTTGAAGGTTGATTTCCATGTTGCTTGCGCCCGCCAGATCATCCAAGACTTTATTCGAGACTGTCTGATATGTCAACAAAATAAAACCGAACATCTCCACCCGGCTGGCCTTTTGCAACCCTTGGAGGTACCTTCAGTCATTTGGGAAGATATTTCCATAGATTTTGTGGAGGGATTACCTCGTATCCATGGCAAGTCCATGATTCTCACTGTCATCGATTGATTCTCTAAATATGCGCATTTCATTCCGCTTGCGCATCCTTACACAGCAATGACAGTTAGTCAAGCGTTCTTTGGGGAGATTGTGCGCCTCCACAGCATCCCTAGCTCCATCGTCAGTGATCGTGACGTGGTCTTCACCAGTACTTTTTGGAAGGAATTATTTGCATTAGCGGGTGTCCGCTTGAATATGAGCACGACTTATCATCCTCAGTCTGATGGACAGACCGAAGCAACAAACAAGGTCATTACTATGTATTTGTGATGCCTCACTAGTGATCGTCCAAAACAATGGCTCAGTTGGCTTCCATGGGTTGAGTTTTGTTACAATACCTCCTTCCACTCCGCTCTCAAAACTACACCATTCAGGGTAGTTTATGGGCATGACCCGTCGGCACTTTGCTCATATGAACGGGGCGATAGCCACATTCTGGCCGTGGATCAAGCGCTACAGGACTGTGACGATTTCTTGGCTGATGTTCGTGACCGACTACTCCAAGCTCAAGATTATGCTAAACAATATTATGATCCACTTCATCGTGAAGTTCATTACCAAGTGGGCGACTGGGTTTGGCTTCGGATTTCTCATCGGCAAGCTTTGTCTTTGTCAACTCAGACATGGCATAAACTCAGCCTATGTTTCTTTGGACCATATCAAGTGCTGGAGTGCATTGGCGATGTGGCGTATCGCTTACAATTACTGAGTGGCACACGTATTCATAACGTCTTTCATGTTGGCCTGCTCAAGCCCTTTCACGGTGTGCCCCCTTCAGCTCCACCTTTGCTTCCGAAGATGGACCATGGTCGTGTGTTACCTACGCCATCTAAAGCTATTCGCGGTCGTCTTCATCGGGGCATTTGGCAACTTCTGATTGCATGGCAAGGCCTGCCTGAATCAGAAGCTACATGGGAAGTTGTCAGCGAGTTTCGTCATTTGTTTCCCGCCTTTCAGCTCGAGGATGAGCTGTTTCCGTAGGACATGAGAGATGTTATGGTCGGTACTCAATATCATCGTCGTGCCAAGCTACGACCAGTCCAGGCACAGGAGGAGGGTGTGGCCAGCCTGGCCACGACCAGTCCAGGCAAGCCACGACTAGTCCTAGCGCAAGAGGAAGGTGCGGCACAAGAGGAAGGTTCGGCAGCCTAGCTGCTGCTGCATCCATGCATTCAAGAGTTTCCTTGCCCAATAGATTAGGACTCTTTAAATCAGGATAATTTATTTCCTTGTGTTAGTTACTTTCTAAATCTGAATTTCCTTAAATAAGTTTCTATCTTTAAGTTGTAATCCTTATTAAAGGGGACGAGATTGCATAGAAGGGGCAAGCAAAGATTAAGCAGAAACTTAACTTGCTTCGCCCTGCGCCTGCCGGCACTGTGAGAGCTCATGACGGCGCCTCCTCGCTGTCATCATCCTCTTGCCGTCCAGCCACCTGCCACCCATCGCTATTTCCTTCACATCGAGCCTTAGTCCATAACAGACATCCTTCAGTTCTCATTGCTCATCTGCTCTCCCCGGCTTTAACTTTCAGTAAGGATATGGCAGGGATTTTTTTTCTTCTCCCTCTCATGTACATTTTTCGAGACCATCTCATCCAGTCCTGCACATAGCTTCATGTTTGTTCTTGCAGTCTTCCAATCTACTGTTGTATGCGTCGTTTCGAGTAACTGCTTCGCTGGTTTTTGCATCAGAGACTTGCATAATTAGGTCCCGTAAAGTGGAGGACCCTGACATGTCCTACTTGAGGTGGTTGCATAGACATGTTCCACAAACCACAACTCACATGTACATGTCAATTAAAAATGCAAATGCATAATTTTTCTTACATATGCATAGCTGTTTTTGTAAGTTGTTCAAGAACTCACAAGTTAGTTTGTGAAAAAAAGAAGCACGATAGTATACTTGTGACATTGATTAATTCATATACGCTGTTCTGCCAAGAAAAGAAAATGTTAGTGTTACTGCAAATGTTGCCATTGTGTGAACAATAGCCTCTTTTGAATGTGGGTTACCAGCAATGGACGAGGGAGTGCATTTTATAATTTGTTCTCATTTATCTGATTTCCAGGTTATTTTCAGTTTCATTGGGTTTTCGTATTTTTTGTGGTGTTTTGAATCTTTGGAATTATGTCTATAAGAAATATTCTTATTTAGTATGCTTTTATGAAGTACTTGTAAACTTGAGACTTTTATGTATTCTTGTGAATCTTTTAAACAGATATAATTATATATGTGCCTCTCCAAAGCACTTTAATAATAAAAATTCCACTACAACATGTCAATTATAAAAATGCCATTCCAAATCAATAATTCTTACATTTATGCCACCTTACCCTTTTATTTAGACAAGACGATTGCATCCCTTTAAAACTAGGAAAACTTTTGTTTTTTTGCAATAAATAATGCCCTATTCTTCACTTTGCCACCGAAATTTTGCACTTCTCTACCACTCCAAACAGATCCACTTTTTTTTTTCAAGGAAGTGCAAAAGCTTTGTACATCATTTCATTAAGTAGAAAAAAAAACATAGCCGAATATAGATTAAAAAAACAGAAAAGACTCTGAGCACAACCAGAAGCACAACCCTCAGAGAAAAACTACAAAAGAGAAAGGTAGAACACGCGCCATGCCGGAGCAAGGACGTCAGCTCGAGGCCACATCAACTCCACTCACTGCCGGCCAAAGCTACAACGAGGAGGGGCATAGACTCCAAGCCGACGCCTCCAAGGAGGAAATGTGAGGACCCCGATTTATTCGACTTGTAATGCTTAACCTTCCATTGACCCTAGCATCACAAATCAAATAAACCAAGCCTCGAGATATGTATACTTCCCAGAAATGCAGTATACACACCTCGTTACAAAATCATGCATCAATTCCATACATCACAATATAACAAGTCTAGCAAAAGACATACATAATATAAAGTTATTACAAAAGAGCCGACTGGTCAAACGACATCAAAGTATCAATAACAGCGGAAACAAAAGGTGTCATAAGATGGCTTTAACCAAAATACGACCGGTTAGCCATAACCCACAAGGCAACCGACCGGGCCGCCAAGCTAGTCGTCCATACCGCAACAATACTCACCAAAGTTAATTCCTTGGGGATCAACCTTCTTCCTCTGCAACAATTTAAGCAAAGCAAATGAGTACAAAAATGTACTCGCAAGACTTACGGGTAACAAACCTAGTTACTACTACATGCAGGCTTTAATTAAAGGAGAAGGCTCAAGGTTAATTTTCAGCATAAAGCAAGTTTTATTTGCAATAAGTAATAGTTTGAAAGCAATTTTGACAATCTGAATTTTATTTGCATAAATAACAGCGAGACAATAATGTAATAACATAACAACAACCTGGAGATGACTAACCCAATAGCCATCACAACCATAGCACGAATTACCCATTCGTACCACATATGTCAAGTTTTAATTTAAAAGGTTGTAGTCTAATGCTTGCAGGAAATAACCAAGCGTGTCTATAACCTAGGACGAGGCTATTCGAATAGTTTTTAACCCTGCAGGGGTGTACCAATGTACCCACACTTCAGACCGCCTTTTCGCCAAGCTATTCAACACACTTCCTTTGGTATGCCGGCACGGCTAAATCCTACGAGACATTTCCAATGAATAATTAATGCTAGTTAAGAGCCGCACAACCCAGAGAGTAGGAGACACCGGCCCAGCCGAAGCAACCGCGGGAGCTCTTCCTCTATAAAAACAGTTCTACTCACCAGCGACCCCTAACTAACACCTCCCAAAGTACTTAGCCAAGATGGGTTCCATATGCCCCTAGTGTGGTTAGCACGCAATATTGCTTGGATCAATGGCGCAAGTATTCGGTCCTTGTTGACTCGGGCACCATTCCAGTCACACCCAAATTCACACCAACGTACCAATGTGCCCAAGTTCAAATTATTTTATTTTCAGTTTTAGTTTTTCACAATTAACCAAAGCACAAAGGCTGAAATCATAAGTCATAATAAGTTTTGTGTGATCAAGGTTATCGACAAGTCGATAACCGCCCAATTCTACCGGTAGCTAAGCATCATATCGCAAAGACAATAGAAAGACCATAAATCATCCACCGGGCTCTAATTCACCAGTGAGGATAATAACCTAGGGTAGGGGCGGGGTGAATAATTTCAGGGAAACTATGCAATGGGATTAGCTACCTCTAATCGGCAAAATAAATCTTGACACAAGAAGCATGCATACTTAGGTTTTGCAATCAAGATATCAGACTTTTAAAAGTAATAAGAGCAATATGATCAAATGATGTTACACTGCTTGCCTTGATGGAGATCACTTTCTTGCTGCAGAGGATCACTCACGAAATCAATAATTTCTTCGGAACCTAACGTGAAAAGGCGATAAACCAATAAGAACGAAGAATACCAAACAAAACTCAATAGCAAAAGATATCCAAAACTTATAAAATTTATACAACAGCAAGGGTATGATTTTAGATAATTTTAGAAATAAGAATTATTCAATTTGGGCTTAACATGCAAAAGTTATAGCTAAAATAAGCTCTCTCAGCCTATTAAATCAACTAAATTAATTACTGGTACTGTTCATGGCGAAAATTTTAGAATGATCTAAGGCCTGAAATTTTTATGCTAGGTAGATACTGATATACTAAGAACAACAAAGTTGAGTTTACTCAATTTGGAGTTAAAATGATTTACTTATGATTTTTCTAAGTTATAAAATTAGCACATATTATTTTTCAGAAGTATAACTATGTTCAAAACCTATTTCATATTAAAGTACACTAACAGGGGAATTTAACAAAATGGGGTTTGCACAATTTGAAGTTATACAGAAAAAGATATGCTTTTTACAAGGCTCACTTGAATTTCTGGAATATTAAATAATAGCATAAACAAATTAATATTGTTTATAAACTTTTCTGCTACAAAAACATGTCTAAAAGCATTTTAAAATCAAACTTTAGTTAAACATGAATTTAACCCCACATGAATCATCTAAAAAGGTTTTAAATGAATTAGTTATGAGTTTTCAAAGTTTAATGCAATTTTCAATTGATAAACAAAGACTTACCGAAATATAATCAAACTTATCGAAAATAAATCGACGTGGACGAACGTGGACCTTTGATTCGGAATCCAACGACCCACGCGCACGGAGAATAGCGCACGCGTGCGAACCTAAAGAGAGTCACCGTTGGATCTAGATCCATCGGTCCACGTGGATTGGGTCGTTCGGGCGACGTGATTGCCACGATCAACCACGGCTGTAGATCTGGAGATGAGCGACTCAGAGCGCGGAGCTCTTCGGGGGGACCCGAACAACACACGCATCTCAGCCGTTCATCGCGAGACGGACGATCCAGAGTCGTGGGGAGCTCGTATGGTCCGAATAGCCACGCGATCTCAGCCGCAGATCTAGAGATGGACGGTCCAGAGTGATTTGAACGTTTAGAGGACCCGAAAGCCTCCGAAGATCTGAACCGCAGATCTAAAAATCGACGGCCCGCGAGGCGCGCTATAAACACGTGTGGGTTTTAAGTGCGCTGGCGGTTTAACTGCGCAGACCCACTTGTCAGAGACACACGGGGCTATTTTAAGACAGCCAATTAATTACTAAATCCAATGATTAGTGATTATTAGCATTAATTGTGTCCTAATGTTTTCGCACAGTGAGGTTTTAAGTGGTTGAGGGCCCACATGACAGTGACACAAAGGCTCAATTCGGACAGCATTAATTGCTAACAATGATTAGCAATTAATGACCCCAGATTTTGTCCTAATGAACCCGGAACTGTGGTTTAAGGCCTACGGGCCCACATGTCAGTGACTCAATGAGTCATTTCCGACAGCCACTTAATGCTAACATTAATTATCAATGATTATCATTAATTGATGTCCTAAGGGTGTGGATTAGGGCCGACGGGGTTTTTAAGTGGCTGGGCCCACTGGTCAGTGGCACAGTGGGCCGGCTTAAGACAAATTAATTATTCCCCAATGATTAATAATGATTATGCCATTAATGATGTCCTAATGACAACGACACAGAGGGAGTTCCCGTTCGGCAAAAACCGAGCGGCAAAGATGGGCTCGTCGCCTGCGGCTCCGGCCACGGCGGCGCCCATAAAGTGCCAAAATGGGTTCGCAATAGTCTTGCGGACCCAAAGGTGGTGACCTCGCCGGCGGCGGTGGCCCAGAACGCCGGCGAGCCGAAACAATAACGGGGACACAATCGGCCGAAAACAAAAATGACTAAAAAGCTCCGTATTTTCCAAAGAAGTGTGTGCCACAGCATCTAAGGACTAATAAGAAGCTACCTTAGCCAAAGGGAGCTTCAAAGATGGCCGGAGAAGCTTGGACCACGGTGGAGCTCGCCGGAGTTGAAGAAAATGAAATGAAAAAGATGCCCTGAGCAAAATGAGTGATACCAGATCATCATTATAGCTTTATTATGGCTCAGAGAAGCTCCACGAGCAAGTAATTGCAAAATGCACCACTTACCGGAGCTGGAGAAGAAAAGGGTAGAATCGATCGAAATGATCCAAACTTAAAATTGGTCAATTCCTGTGAATGAAATCCAAAATTAAGTTAGGGGAAATGCATAGGTGGTTAAGGAGTTCAAAAAGGTACAGAGAGAATTGAAGATGAACCACTAAAGCACCAAGACCATCAACAGAGCTCCACGACCATAAATGGCGATTTTGGGATTTTCAGTGGTTTTGAGCTCAACACACAGAGCAAGAGCTGGGGGTGATGTAAAGGAGTACCAGGAAGGGCTTTGGGGAGCTTATAAAGCTAGAGGATTAGAGTTTGGCAACAACACGAGATTTTCGGGTGAGCTAGGTTCATAGGGCTGACATAGCCCGAAAAAGAGATGATAGGGTGCAGGAGTAGGGCATGGGTATGGCCGAAAGTGAGCCGTACACTAATTGCCCCGACAAGCAGGCGTTGACGAGGGAGCACGAAAAGACAAGGCCATGCCTCTCTCTCTGTTCACGCGCGGCGCGAGGAAGAAGATGACCAGAGAAAACCTAGGGTTGCTGTGAGCCGTTGGATTTTAATCGGACAGCTGAGGTTTGCCCAAAGCTCCTGAGGTTTAAAACAACTTGGGAAGATCGTGAGCATCAAGGTAGTCAGAGTCGAGATCCCGAGTCGGATCGATTTGCCTCCGGTAGGATCGAATCGTAGTATCGAATCGTAGAATCGGCGATTCTACGGATTTGTAAAAATACACATATTTACCATCCATACTATAAGTTTTATAATTCTTATAAGGTTTACCACTTACTTATTACCAAAAAGGGGCAAAACACTTCTTATCACACAACAGAAAAGCATAATGGTTCTGACATGATGGATGATATAGTTCTGAACTATAGGAGAACAACATTACCACACTGATATAATATTTTGCACGCTCCTTGTTTATTTATAGTTTCATTCTCATAAATTAATATCAACAAATTTTGCTCTAAAATAAAATATCAGCAAAGCCTAGCCTCTAAAACAAATTGCCCTAAGTCTCTACAAGTAGGATCGATAAGCTGTCGTGGGTTCGTAGAACCGTAAGACTCTAAGAGTAGGATCGCGATCCTAACTACCTTGAGTAGGATCGGATCGACAGTGAGACTCGGATCGACAGGCTGTCGTGGGTTCGTAGAATCGTAAGACTCTAAGAGTAGGATCGCGATCCTAACTACCATGGTGAGCATTGGATCTAAAATGGACGGAATGTGACCACAGGGTGACCCGATCGGCACACTCAATCTGGACGGTTGGATCTTGATCCAACGACCCAAATGAGTGGGCGCTTCGCGAGGTCCGAACGGCCCAATCAACGCGGGTTGTTCGATTTAAATCTAACGGCTGAAAAGAGGCGCGCGTTCAAACTGGCGCGGGGTGCGATTAGTTGGCTCGATCGAGTCCATTATGCTTAAGCCCGAGTCTGACTCGAACCCAAAGAATAGTGAACCCAGGTTTTGGGTTTTTAATTTGAGTTGGGACTTTGAGAAATTTTTAGGGATAGCAAATGAACTCCACAAATTCTGAAATTTTTACAGGAGCTTGCTATCTTAGATATTAACCTTGTGTAAAATTTTCAGAGGTTTTTATGCAGTGCATTTTTCTCCAAAAATTCTACAAGGTTCTGGTTTAGGGTTTGACTGCCCTCTAAAAATATTCAAACAATTTCTAAAAATTATGAAATTTTTCAGAGGGGTCACATACCATCCTTAGAACTTAGAAAAAAATATTTCCAGGAGATGATCAAAAGATTTGACAAGATTATTTTTGGAAGACAAGGTTTTGGATCAAAAGATTTGCGACTTTGTATTTTCATAATTCTTGTACAGGAATTGCTTAGAACATACAGAAATTACATGATGTAAGAAAAAGTTTTAATTTCTACTCATTTTCTTACATTTGAAACACAAGTCCAAAATTGGGATGTTACAGGAAACGACGCCGAAGGCGTCATCGTCATCCGATCCGATCCGCAGGAACCGGATCTGAGGTTTTCACCCCGAAGAATGCCACAAGAACTCAAGGAAGGGTGAGGAACCGAAGCTCCAAGACGACGCCTCTAAGGAGGAAAACGACGCCCGAAGATGTCGCCGTCGTCGGATCCAGCTAAAAGCCAGATCAAAGGTTTTCAATTGGACACATGCCACCACACCACCCCCACAAGCTCCCGCTGTTGCCCGCCATAGCCACCCCGCAACAGCACCGTTGTAGCCACCTTCTCGCCGGCCGTCGCCCAAAGGCCAACCGGATTCAATGGAGACACCAGATCCAGACGGCTCAGCACGGAGCTAGCCTTGCCAGCCACCTCCACTGACCTCTACATCAGGAGCACCACCAACCGACAACTGAAGCAGCCACTGGGGTCAGGGCCACCCACTGACCTCTTTTTTCAGTCCAGATCCGGAGCCCGAATGCCCGTAGATCCAGATCCGCGCCAAATCGACGCCGGCGTGTGCCACCAGCGAGCCGCACCGACGGCCACGCCGCCCTGGTCGCCCGAGGCCGCACCACGCCCTCGGCGCGTCCGACGCTGCAAGCACAGGGGCGAGGCCGTGCTGCCTGCAAGCTCCAGTTGCGCGCCGCCACTCCGGGGGGGCGCCGTCAATGCAGCCGCCAAACCCTCGCCCGACGCCGCCTGAAGCCGCCACTCCGAGGGGCCTCGGGCCACCGCCGGCCCCCCGCCTCGCTCCAAATCCAAGGCGCCTGCCCGCGACCGCTCAGCTGGTGGTCGCTCGGTCTCCCCCCGCGAAGCCGCCTCCAAGCATGAAGAAGGTCCCGCCGCCGTCGCAGGGGGCACCGTCGACGCGGCCGCTAGGCCCTCGCCCAGCGCCGCCTGAAGCCGCCATTCCGGGGGCCTCGGAGCTACCGCCGGCTCCCGACCTCACTCCAGATCCAAGGCGCCCACCCGCGACCGCTCAGCTGTAGGTCGCCTAGTCTCCCGCGCGAAGCCGCCTCCAAGCACGAAGAAGGACCCACCGCCACCGCAGCCGTCGCCGGCGGCGAGGAGGGATGGGGAGGAGGGGTGGGCTCGAGCTAGGGCTTGTGTCGCCGCCGGTGTCGCCCAGGAGAGCGACACGGGAGGCCCTCTATCTCGCAGAATTTTGGAAAGAGGAAAAGATTACAGCAGATCCACTGACAATTGAGGTTCTAGCATGCAATGATGGCCTGCAACATGCGCTGATCTGGGGCCTGAAACAAGTAATTTTGGAACTGACAACCAATGCATTGTTAACTAAGGTAGACTGACAGATGCAAATATGACTAACCACAACCAACAATCTATCACAATCACCTAGTTAATCTCCGTGACAGAAGCAGACAAATAAGGAATCATACAAGCTGTAAGCTAGAAATGATAGTCAATTGCACATTAATGGCAGGAGGATTACTAATCGTGGACCTATTGCTAATGACTCCACAATCTTTATTCAAAGAAAACAAAGAGTTCTCACCGCAACATCAATCGATAATATAATAACTTAGAGCAGATAACTTTTTATTTGTTGGGAACACAGTAGAATCACCTTGAATTTTTAGGCTTTGAAGTCTTCATAGGATCCTACAATTTCTCTAACAAAGTAAAACGATACGGATTTCTGAAATAGTTTACCCAGATAAAGCCTAAATATTTTTCTCTTTTTTCTCTACTGTTCCCAAACACGTACTCCCTTCACTGCTTGGTTGGAATTAGCATTGCTTGGTTGGAATTAGGCCCTGTTTGGTAAAGCTCCAGATTCTAGCTTCTCGTCTGGATCTTGTGGAGCAGTGCCAAACACGCAGCTTCTCAAAACCACCTGATTCTAATTCTCGCGAGAATCTGTCTCAAAAATGAACTAGCAAGGAGAAGCAGTCTTTCCGTAGATTCTCGTGAGAATCCAACCTTACAAAACAAAAATACCCTTTAAAGTTCCTAGTATTTACCCGCCACTGCCATCGAACTACCCCCGAACCATTTTGCGATCCACCGCCGCCACCCACTCCCCCGCCCCGGTCCTCGCCCTCTCATCCCCTCCATCCGTGCCCTCGCTTTCCACCGCCGCCACCCACTCCCCCGCCCCGCCCTCTCACCCCCCTCCTCCTGCCGCCGTGGCCGCCTCCGTGTCCCTGCTCCAATCCGGTGCGCTCCCTTATGGCCTCTCCTCCTCTTCCTAGTGCTGGTCCTCCGCCCGCCGGTGTAGTCGGTCCCCGTGTGCCTGAGGCAGCGTAGCGGGCTGGAGATCCACGCTGCCGCGGAGAATGTCCTCCCCAGGTGGGGGCATGGGCGCACCGCCAAGATGCGCGAGCTCGTCGCCGACCAGGGTACCATCGGCGACGTCAGGGTGGTTAGTTCTTGAAACCTTCCTGCTAAATTCGGATGGAAATTGCAAGTCGTTATGCTTTAGGTGTAAGCTTAAATTTACCCCTATTTCTTGGCCACTATGTAAGGAAAGACTGAATCTTTAGAAAGGATCGGAGCATTTTGGGTACGAAAAACTAACTTGAGTTTGATCATTTTGGATTGTGGGGAGTGGTTTGGTTGCTGATGTCGTTGTAATTAAGCAAGATATGGCAGCTACCTTTCCATATATTTGGCAAATTGACCCTAGTGAAAGTATAGCGAATTACTACATTTTGTTGCTAGCAGTTGGTACTATCATCTTCCTTGAGATGAAGGTTTTGTTCAATCTACTCCTTCCTGCAAAACTCCTCGTAGGTTCTTATCCTTGGGAAGCTCTAACCAATTGATTGATGGCCTTAAAAAATCGGCTTAAAAAAACCAATAGATTGATGAAACTTGTATTAAGCAAGGCACGGCATATAGCTTTCCATGTCTCAATTACCTAGTTGACCACAGTGAACGAACAGCGATATGTTGTTGCCAGGAATTGGAACTACCAAAACACTGGAAGTCCCTTGTCATTGTGAAGCTCTAACTAATAAAAGCATGAAATCGTTATTAATACAGCATCTACCGTTCCAAGTTTCCATGTCTCCCTTCCCTAGTTTATGTGAAGGAACAGTGATGTCATTTGACCATGTGTGCTGGCTTTCTTTCTTTACTTCATTGAGGAATTTTTAACAGTTCTTCCAAGTTTCATGTAAGTTTACACATTATAATAACTAGTGATTAAGACATTGTTCTGCCAATATAAACAACTTGGCCCTTTTAGTGATGTTATGTTTCCAAATAATTCCATATGTTCACAAAATCTGTTACACAAGTCTTTTAGTGCAGGAACTGTTTAACCTCGGGGGGCGGCAATTCTGCTTGGCAGGTCTTCCGCCATTTGGTTGCACACCTATTCAGATCACATTGAGTGGAGACCCTGAGGATGAGAGGGCATGTGTGGATGAGCAAAACAAGGATGCCCAAGTCTACAACTCTAAACTTCAAAAAGTTGCTTCCAACACTGCAAGGCTCACTCTATGGAAGCAAAATTGTGTACTTGGATGCATACGAAGCTCTCAAGGAGATCCTTGATTATCCTACTAAATATGGTAATGTTATGCATTAATGTCAGGACTGACGATTTATCTAGTAAAAATGCGTTCACTTGTAAGAGATCGCTTATAGTTCTGAAGCAAAAACCAGGAGAGCGTCTTAACTCTTAATCCTAGCTGAAGAAGAATTGGTAAACACCACGGTGCTAAACTTGTCCGCCAACAACTAGAAGCTAGCAGAAAACCAAACAGCTAACAATTTAATGACAAAAGACAGATGTATCAGTATTTGTTATTTATTCAAGTCAATCTAGAGTGCTTTCTTGTAATTATAGCAGTTCTCACCAAAGGTTTGCCATGATAACAGGATTTACAGAGACAACACGAGGATGTTGTGGGACTGGGCTCATAGAGGTCGGACCGCTTTGCAATGCGTTGACTCCTACATGCACGAACATGTCATCCTATGTATTTTACGATGCTGTGCACCCAACAGAGAGGGTTTATAGGATAGTGACTGATTACATACTGCAAAATGTTATTCCACAGTTTTAATGAATAAAATGCTCAAATAAGGGTTTCCTCCTTGTATCAATGCATTCGGCTCATTCGTTTGGATTTGTACTTGAAGTCCACTTTTTAAGAAAGAGTCCTGGAATGTGTTTCATCTATCATGTTATGCATAATATGCTTTACTCCTTGGCCTTCTCAACAGTGGATTTAAGAATGGAAATATAGAGGTTGAAGGCATATAGAACTGTGACTGGATTAGAGAATCTTGAGATGGCTGCACAAGGAAATGACTACAGGATCTCCTGCATAGTGCAGACATGTAATCCGCTAGAGGGAGTGCAGCAGTGCTGCTGCTGGAGGTGGCGCCAGTATAATGCTCTAGTTCTACACCAACGAGACTGTTGGGCGCAAGATGACCCTGAACGTTGTTCTGATCATGAGCATAGGGTTTATTCAGTATTCATGTTTTGTGATCGTGCTAGGAAAGGAAAGGAAAGAGAGCTTGCGGCCCTAACAACGACAAGGGGAAGAAACCAAAGAGTGGTTTTGTGGTATTGTGTACAAATACAACGTATATATATTTATATAGTCTAAACAAATTTGGGGAAGAATTCTATAATCTATACACAAAAACACAGGAGAAAGATACAAATGCAATTGAAGTATTACAACCAGGGGTAACAAGGTCTATTTGTCTCTAATCCTCCCTTATATGGTTTTTGGAGCCAATCTACCAACCAAACGCTTTCAACAGACAGCTCCAGATTCTCAGAGAAGTAGATTCTCATAGAATCAGGAGCAGAATCTGAAAAATAAGAATCTGGAGCTCTACCAAACAGGGCCACAGAGTTCATTCTGATCAAAGACAGAATCCAATTTTCTAGTTTTCTGAAGAAGCTGGCACACTTCTTAGATAAAAATTATATAATTCTTTCTCACTCAAAGCAGAAATAAGCCAAGTCAATGTTACAGCAAGTATGAGGGCATCGACGTGCAACAGCGAGGTGGAGGCCTGGTCCTTACATGGCCTAGCATGATTGCAAAGCTCCAGGATTGGGACCACTTAAATATAATAACAACTAATCTTGACTAGCTGGTAGGAGACTTGCTGGTCAACAAAGTATTCCAAAAGGAGTTCTTCAGTGCCCACTGACTAATGACACTAGAGAATAAATTCAGTTTCATAGGAGAAAACAGGTAAATCCCCATGCACTCCTCTCTTAGCAAGAGACTTCCAACCAAAAAGATTCAGCAGACATGGCTACCAACTGCTACGTTAGCTTCTTCCTATTCTTTACAATACTACTTTCTCTCCATCCCAAATCTTACCCACAGTCCACAAATCAAGCTAACGATGAACACCAAATCCTACTGGGACTCAAGAGGTATTGGGGGAGCTCACCTGCGCTTGGCAGATGGAGCTCCACTTCTTCTGCTCACTGCAACTGGGGAGGAGTTACATGCACAAATGATGTGGTGACTGCCATTTCCCTTCCAAACCAATCCTTCATCAAACCAATCCCTCCCTCCCTTTGCCTCCTCAAGAACCTTACCCACTTGGAACTCTCCTACAATAACTTATCCACTTCATTCCCTACCACACTTTACAATTGCTCCAATCTGAAGTACCTAGACCTTTCCAACAACGCATTTGCTGGGTGCCTCCCAACTGACATAAACAGTTTATCTGCGCAGCTCGAGCATCTCAACTTATCAACTAATCGTTTCACCGGAAGAATTCCACCATCCATTGGATGGTTCCCAAGGCTCAAGTCACTGCTCCTTGACACCAATGGGTTTGATGGGAGTTATCCAGCTGAGGATATCAGCAATCTTGCCAACCTTGAGAGGTTGACATTAGCAGTCAATCCATTTGTGCCAGCTCCAATGCCAGTGGAGTTTGGCAAGTTGACACGCCTCACATACTTGTGGATGTCGGGTATGAACATGACTGGTGAGATCCCTGGGATCTTGTCAAGCCTCACAGAGCTCAGCCTATTGGACTTGTCAGTGAACAAGCTGCAAGGCACAATTCCGACATGGGTTTGGCAGCATAAGAAGCTTCAGTACTTGTACATGTTTGGGAACGGTTTCACTGGTGAGATTGCATCCAATGTAGTAGCCTTGAACTTGGTGGAGCTTGATGTGTCTTCAAACGAATTAACAGGAACAATACCAGACGACTTTGGTAAGCTTATCAACCTTACTTTATTGTTTCTCTACTTTAACAAACTCTATGGGTCAATACCACCTAGCATTGGGTTGCTACCAAATCTCAAAGACATCCGGCTGTTCGGCAACAAGCTGTCTGGTGCCCTCCCACCAGAGCTTGGTAAGCACTCGCCATTGGGCAATCTTGAGGTCTCCGACAATAACCTCTCAGGCGAGCTACCAGAGGGTCTTTGCTCCAACAGGCGGCTATTTGACATCGTTGTGTTCAATAACAGCTTTTCTGGAAACCTTCCACCATCTCTGGATGGCTGTTATTTATTGCAAAACATAATGATGTACAACAATAATTTCACCGGGGAGTTTCCCAAGAGCCTCTGGTCAGTGGTGACAAATCAGCTCAGTGTAGTTATGATCCAAAACAACAGCTTCTCTGGCACATTCCCTGCCCAGCTACCGTGGAACTTTACACGTCTTGACATCAGCAACAACAGATTCTCTGGTCCCATTCCAACATTGGCAGGCAAAATGAAAGAATTCAGAGCAGCAAACAACTTGCTTTCTGGTGAAATTCCCTGGGATCTGACAGGCATTTCACAAATAACAGAATTTGACCTTTCTGGGAATCAAATTACTGGCTCAATACCCTTGACAATTGGAGTGCTGAAGGGGCTCCACACACTTATTCTAAGCAGAAATCAGATATCTGGTAACATCCCTGAAACATTTGGGTTTATCTCAGTGCTAACCATTCTTGACCTCTCATCAAATGAGCTATCTGGCGAGATCCCAAAGGATTTCAACAAGTTGAGGTTGAACTTTCTGAACCTCTCCATGAATCACCTCACAGGCGAAATTCCAACATCATTGCAAATCGAAGCATACAAGCAGAGCTTCTTCTTCAATCCAGACCTCTGTGTCTCATCAAATTATTCCATCCCTAATATTTCGGTTTGCGGTACAAGAGCAAACATCAGCAATGATCTCTCCAGGAGGCTTATAATTCTCCTTTCTGTTCTTGCAAGTATTATGCTTTTGGGTTCAGCAGTGGGTGGATTCTTCCTATTAAGGAGGCAAAAGAATAGCCAAGATCCCCTGTCATGGAATCTGACCCAATTCCATGCACTGCATTTCACGGAGTATGATGTTCTTTGTGGGCTCTCTGAGCAGAACTGGATTGGAAGTGGCAGGTCCGGCAAGGTTTACCGGATTTGTGTTGTGGATGGAGCAGGTGGTAGCAGGATGGTGGCTGTCAAAAAGATATGGAACATGCAAAATCTTGACGAGAAGCTGGAGAAGGATTTCCTTGCAGAGGTCCAGATATTGGGTGAGATCCGGCACACGAATATTGTCAAGTTGCTCTGCTGCATCTCAAGCTCAGAGGCAAAGCTTCTTGTCTATGAGTACATGGAGAATGGTAGCCTAGACCGGTGGCTGTACCAGAGGGAGAGAATTGGTGACCCGGCACCTTTGGATTGGCTCACAAGATTGCAAATTGCCATAGACTCAGCCAGAGGTCTCTGCTACATGCACCATGATTGCTCACCTGCCATAGTGCACCGAGATGTTAAGTCCGCAAATATCCTTCTGGACCCCGAGTTCAGAGCAAAGATAGCTGACTTCGGGCTTGCTCGGATTGTTCTCAAAGCTGGAGAGCCTGAGTCAGTTTCTGCCATTGGTGGAACTTTTGGCTACATGGCACCAGGTCAGAAATCCAAATGCAAACTCAAACTAGTATAGATTCTTAGAAGTTGCATCATGTGCTAATGCGAGATTAATTTGTTTGCAGAGTATGGATATCGACTGAAGGTGAATGAGAAGGTCGATGTCTACAGCTTTGGAGTGGTCCTGTTGGAGCTCACAACTGGGCGGGTGGCCAATGATGGAGATGCAGAGTACTGCTTGGCAGAATGGGCATGGCGACAGAATCAAGAATATGGCCTGTCAGTTGATCTTCTTGATGAAGACATTCGATACCCATCCTACATTGAAGATGCATTAGCGGTGTTTACGCTAGGTGTTATTTGTACTGGGGGGGAACCTTCATTGCGACCATCAATGAAGGATGTGCTGCATGCCCTTCTCCGATTTGAACATAAATCCAGGGAAGGAAGCCTGCAGCATGCTGTCTTTGAAGAAACAGCACTTCTTGAATCCTAGAAAGGCGACAGGAATAACAGTATTTCAGTTGATGGGAGTATGACGATCTTGAGGTTTTTTGGGTGCAGATGGTGTAGGTGATTCTACCTTTTATTTGTAACGACTAGCTGTCTACCGAATCTTGCACATGCTAGTTTATCTTAACTGTTTTGTGTCAACATAAAGCATGTGAAATTGTGAAGTGTACATGCAGTCACAAACTGCCAACAAAACTTTGTAGACTAAATGCTAAAAATACACGCTGTTATTCTCAGAGCACACCAAAATGTTTGCTGAAAAGCTACATGAAAGATATGGATGTTGTGGTATGAAAGTACATGGAATTTTTGGGCAGTATGCGCAGCATTAGCTTCTAGGAAGGCTCACACTAATCAAAATGGGTGCTAGAAATTCCCATATTATCATGAGAGAAAGGAAAAGGTATTGTAGATAGGTTACTCCAATCAATTGTTGATCCTGCAGGGAGCGATAGCGGTGGCGCTAAGTTCTAATACTCTAAAAATACATTGAAAATGGTCAAGTTTTAGCTCGGGAGCTTCGTTTTCCAAGTTAGTTTGCATACCTAGAACTAACTGCTAAAACACTCATCATCTAACATTCTAACTAGAGCATTTGCAAACAAAAATCCCAGTTTGTAACACAAACAAAACTAGTCTGAATTGACCTTGAATTTCACACACACACACACACACAAAACATTGCATTAAGACATTCGCTCTTTGCACATTGAAAAAAATACTCTTTAGATTATTAAGAAATCATTTTTTTAGAGAGGACAATTTGATTAAAATTACAATTTACAGCACAACGTGCGGAGTTCCACGGGCTTACTTGATATTTCGTACGGATATGTGAGGGGGGTGACGCAGGTGCGGCCACGGAGGAGATCTGCTTCCGGCGGCGGAGGCGGAAGTGGTAGAAACCGCCGTTGCCGGCGACGGCGGAGTCGGAGGAGGTGGGCGGTGGAGGCTGTACGGGAATGAAGCAGGGGGTCATAATAAAACAACCGTAGATGTGACGAGAAAAAATATTCACCGAGCCACTGGCATGTGGGCCCATGTGTCAGAGACTTGACATTCTCGGATTCTCCTGCTGGAGATTAGTGTAGTTCGCTGCATTTCCGGCGGCTCGACCACCCCCAGATCCCTAGCCGCGACGGCTCCTCGACCGGCGTCGAGGAACCGGCAAGAACCACCGCGCCGCCTCTGCCGCTCGTTTTCAAGTCCGGCGGCTCCCACTTATCCGGCCATCGTGCGGATCACTCTGACGCCACACTTGCTGTATACGAGGGCTTCCATATAGATTTGAGTGAATGGAAATGCTTAGCGGCGATTCCCTCTTCTTCTTTTTTTTTTTTGTGAATTTAATGGATAGTTAGGGTATGTAGATGCGGCGATGTAATCACGTCATCAGTATCTATGTAAAAGTTCTTCTTCATCTTTTTGTGAATTTAATGGATACTTACTATACGCTGTATCAATCTATTATTCGTGCTGATTGTGCAATTGCAGTTACAGAGGCGAGGTGAATTTCCGGCTGTTCGACGAGGCGAGGAAGACGCAAGTAACCACGCTCGCGCCGCCCTTCGGTTGTCGTCCTGGCCGCCAAGACGCGAGCAAGTCGATTCGTTTCACCCTAACGAGATAATGGGATCATGGGAGGGGCAGCGTGGAAAGGAAAAAATAGGCAAGTGTGGCTATTGGAGGTGTAGGTATGCTTAAAGATTCGTGCATCGTCAGATGTCCTCGTTCTAGGGATGGTGCTGTATGATTCTACGTGGTGCCGGTGCCGTAAAGTTTCTTTTTTTCCTATGTGCCACCTTCACCGCTGTTTTCGTTCTGTATGTGAGTTGTTGTATACGTGAGAACCATTTGGTAATCTCTCATTTGAGAAAGGAAGAAATGAAAAAAAGAAAAGAAACGGTGGGCCCACCTGTCGGTGAGAAAAAGGAAGGATAAGGCGGGAGACGTCTCCGGTCCTATTCTCTCGCGCGTGTGGCTTGGGGAGCTCCCGGGCGAGCGGCGGCAACGCAAGAGGCGCTGGCGGTCCGTGTACTTCGGACGCCGGCCGTTGGCTGCAGCCACGTCGTGTTCCCCTCTTCCTCCTCTTCTTTAGGCGCTCCTCTCCTCTCCTTTCTTCACCCGGTCCGCAGTGAGATAAATCCCCTCTTTTGGTTCTTCTTCTTCCCAATTTTGTCTTCGGATTTTGGGGGCTTTGAGAGCCACTGAGCTACTATGGTTGGACCTGGTGGAGAGGTGGTTTCCCCTCCTCCTTGCGCATCTCGGTTTTCCCTCTTGCTTCCTCTTCTCTGTTGAGGTGCGGTGAGGGCTTGGATTTGCGATGATTTGTGGATATCATGGAGATATGTTCATGATCTTAGGATGATATTACAATTGGCAATGGTATTGAGGGTTTGCGGAAACACTCGTTTTCGGTAAAGTTTAGGATTTTCGGTCTGATCGACTTTTGTGCTGATTGCTGATCTTATTGGCTAATTGATTTTGGGATAGGTCATATCCATGTTTGTCTTTGCATATATGTTGCATATTGCATGTTTTGAGCTAACGTGGGTCAAGTTGTGAAGAACTTGTTCCCGGAGACGATTTCTTTGTCTATTGCTGTGCAGGTGGCTTGCAGGTCAACGACGGTCAACGGCGAGGAGGATCGGGACTAAACTTGAAGAGCTGAGGTCCAGAACGATCATGGATGCGGGTGAGGTCAAGTGACTCAAGCGTGGCGCAGAATGGACGAGGATGGTCGAACGGGCAGTTCGATGCAGCTGGTTGGATCAAGCGACGCGGGGGTCGGTGCAAGTGTCTTGGTGGTTCCGGTGGGATCCGAACGGGAGAGACTTGCCGACACGATGAGAACCGTTGATCAACCTACACGTGGCGGAGCAGGCGATTGCTTCGATAGGATTGGACTTGGTCTATGGAGAAGGATCAAGAAGGGGTATTTTGGTCATTTCACAAAACCGCCTTTGTGATCTCTTGGCTAAACCGAGGCGCGGGTCGGCGCTTGGAGAAGTGGTTTAAGTCAATCGAAGATGAAGATGGCGCTTTAAAATACATGCGTATGTGTCCCGTTTGTTGTTGGGCCTTAACGGGAGCCCATTAGGGTTAACTCTTCTAGAAGCTAGACCTCTCTATAAATAGGGGGTGTGTTGGACAGCCACTTTATGGACTTCATTTTGTAAACCCTAGTTTGGTTTTTGGACTTAGAGATGAAAGGAGAGGCTTAGGGTTCTAGAGAGATGAGTTGATGGTGTGCTCATGGATTGAGCTCTTGCCCTCCTGATTGGAGTGGCTGTAAAACCCTCATCCTCTAGTAGCAATACATCAAACCTTGTTCATCTTCATGAATCTCTTTTGTGTTTATTGATTTGCTCTTGATTTGGTTGGGTTTTCCCCATCTCTCTTCCCTTCTTGATCTTGTTGTGCCAAGGACATGTAAGAAATGGAGATAACCTCTAGAAATCAATCTCCACCCATCTAGGCACTTTCATGGCAAGATTCATGAAGAAACCCGATTTTCCTCTCTTTGGTATATCGGAGTGATTTCTTGATTCAGTTGTTTATGCCTCAATTTCTTTGGTGTTCTTGCTTGTTGTGATATGTGGGAACATATCTAGAGCCATCTTGGCCATCATATATCCACGAGCAAGTCATATTCACCATATTTGGTTTTTGCCCCGTTTTTGTGCAACTTTCTCTCAAACAGGAAAATGTCATAACTTTGGCAACGATTTTCTCGATCATTGAGTGGAATAGGTTCCTGACATTCTAGATAGGGTGCATACCAAATTTCAAGTCATTTGGAGTTTTGGTTTGAGAGTTAGCTCATTTTTTTGTTTTGACCCGATTACGTGCAGCAGAGCTTCATGATCCAAAAGATCCAAATTCTCTCAAGTTCTTTCCGATTTTTCTGTTGGGATAGGTTCCTAAGATCATGATCTAGCCTTGGGTTAAGTTTCAAATCATTTGGACTTGCGGATTAAAAGTTTCATCGATTTTTGGATTTGAAATAGTGCTGAAACGGTTCTATTTTTTACTATTCACATCCCGAAAACACTATAGCAGCGAGATTTCCTTTGGATTTTTGGCATCATGATCTTCGTAGCTTCTCATAGCTATTGGAGTGAAGAGTTGGTGAATACTTGGGGGAAAATTTGAAGGCACCATTCACCCCCCCCTCTGTTGCCATACCGGTCCTACATGATTGGAGGTGGGAATCGGTTGGCCTTGGATTGATTTGGGAGTGGAAGTGATCTTTCGATTTTGGTGCTTGGTGCTCTGTTGGTGCATTCGGTCGGTGCATCTCATTTGGGTATTGAGTGGTATTCTCTGTACCTCGTCTTCGCACACTGGTGTGTCCCACGTTTGTGAAGTTGGCAATGTATCTCCGTCAACCTCGTTTGGTATTCGCGGCACAACGGGTAATTGGTTTTCTGAGACAGCGCATTTTGCGTGCCTTGCCCAATTCTACTCGGTGGCTTCGAGCCATCAGGTTTCGTGAGTTTTCTGTTTTCACAAGTGCATTATTTTACTAAAGTGTGATGTGCTAGTTGATTCTACATTATGTAACTTTGACTAGTACTGGGAGACTTGGTTTAGTAATGTTGTGGGCTAGGATTAATACTCGATGAGGATTATTGTCACTTATAAAATTAGATTGACAACGTTGATTATAATTTTTTTTGGAGAAGGAAAAGATCCCAGCTTTTATAAAGCATATAACAGTTTTACAGAAACATAACCAAGAATCTGGGAACCCCAGAATGCTACAAGCCCAACCACAGAAAGACCAACAGATCCATTATAGAGATTACAAGCAAAGACCAACCCCAAAATATCCTACTGATAAGTATGAGAATAACAAAAGACGTTGCAAGCGCCAACATCAGGCGGGTAAACAAAAGGATTACAAGTTTTTAGAGGCAAGACTGTCTGAATTATAGAAATCCCTATACCACTCTTCAATGTTCCTCATGAAGTTATCCAGATTAGTGCGTTCAACCCCGGTGATGAGGATTCGCCATCGCTGCAAACAAGATAGAAATTTGTATATCACATCCATAGGTTGCCAAAGGTAAACACCCTCAAATGCCACCCTGTTTCTAACACTCCAGAGAATCCAAGCGGGAGCTGCAAAACTAAACAAAATAACGTTGTAGTCAGTAGCCCCCCTCCTATCTAGCCAATTCAACTGAAAATCATCGACAGAAACTGGAATACGGTCCCAATTAAGAGATTCTTTGATACAAAGCCAAAAGAATTTAGCAATGACACAATTGAACAGAATATGATCAATGCTCTCGGTGCAACCACACAATTTGCAATTCAGATCCCCTTTCCACCCCCTTTTGCTAATTTGTTCCAAAGTTTGAACTTTATTATGATAACACTACCACACAAAAATTTTAACCTTCAAAGGAATTTTGCATTTCCAAAGTTTTTGTAGTTTGCTAGAAACAACACCCCCAAAAAGAATCTGTCTATATAAGGATTTGATTGAAAACAGCCCAGAACTTTCCAAACACCAGACAGCTCTGTCCGAATTATTAGTAAAATCCACTTCAGCAAGAACTTCTTTCAAACTCTCCCATTTAACAGTTTCCTCAACTCCCAGACATCTCTTAAAAGTGATGTTCCACTGATTATCAATCAGACCCTCTGCTACACTCATTTCAGGAAAGCGACAAATGTTGTAAAGACTGTTAAATGTAATCCTGAACGGGCAGTCACCATTCCAGACATCACCCCAAAAGGAAATGTTAATACCATTCCCAAGCTTGTACTTGACACCCCTGTCAAAACAAGATTTTGCTTTCATCAGTTGTTTCCAAAATTGAGAACCTCTGTGAGTGTTAATAACTTTTCTGAAATTACTTCTGGGGAAATATTTAGCTTTAAGAATCATAAACCAAAGTTCAGTACCAGCATGATTCATGCGCCAGATCCACTTAGCAATCAAGCAATCATTCATAACCCTTGTATTGATTACCCCTAACCCCCCAAAGTCTTTAGGTCTGTACATAGTATCCCACTTTATCATGTGATATTTAAAACTGCTATTCGACCTCCTCCAGAGGAATCTAGATCTAATGGTGTCCATTTGTTTGTGAGCCTCCTCACTAAATCTGTAAAAAACGTTGATTATAAATCAGGCTTAAGCTTGTTGTTGCGTACTGTTATCAAGGCCCTGTCACTTTTCTGTGGTTCGGTTGTTTCTTGTTGACCGAATTTGACTAGGCTGATCGCTAATTGTGCATTGTGGTCTATTATTCCACTGTTGGCCAATAGTAGTAAGTGCTGATTTTGTTTATTTTTTATCTCAGTTTACATTGTGATATCCTTACTCCTTCTGTTGGCCAAAAGTAATTAGTGTTGTTGTGACTTGTGAGATTATTCTTACTTGTTCTTGATATAATAGTAAAGCATTCATTTTCAGCTCAAAGTCTTATTTATCTTTTCTTATCTAATTAGTGAAAATTCTTAACAAAAGTGGCGAAGAAGCAAAGATTATATCTTGATCAGCCCGACATCTGAGAGTAATAAATAAATATTCCAAATCTGAGTATTATGCTGATTTCTTTTGTTGTCAAGTTCTATATTCTAAGCATATTATCTTGTTTAATTGACATAGGAAAATTATATGCTTATATGATTTTTTTTCTCTATCATTTAAATGCTGCTGAAAATATACTTTAATTATCATAATATATGCTGGGATTAATTCTGAATATTTGCTAAAACCGCTAATTTTACAACAATTCCATTGTAACAATCTTCTTGATCCGGAGTTCTTGAGGGGGAAAAAAAGGAATTTTGTGGAACCATGGGAATCAAATCAACATTGGCCAGGTAATTCTTACCAATGATACGCTCTAGATTGTACATCACTTGCAGTGGTTTTTTTGGGAGGAATTTGTTGTAACCGTGTTTCTCGCTGCCTGCGATCCAAGCAGGAAATAAATGTTCAGAATTTGGTGTGGTTTAATTTTCAGCAATTAGTTTGGTTTCTGGGGAAGTTTCCTGGTCATTCCCTGGTTTCCATCCTCATCTTGCAGAGTCAGATTTTATCTATATCCTATACAATCAGACTGTAACTTCTCAGGGATATATATAACATCACTGGATCACCACCTATTTTTCTACCCATCAATCTGTTCAAGAGATTGGATGCTGCCCAGCTCTATTTCACTTTCTTGAGAATTAAGCACTGAAGAAATGGAGGTGCAGGGAAGAAAAGGGATACCATCTCTCCTCTCCTCCCAGTCCCAGGAGGAGTGCATTGTATCCAACATCACACAGGTGCTTTGTTCAAACTGTTTGTGTTATGATTCTTTCTTGGAATACTTCTCAGTGTTGCAAAGCTTGTTCTTTTTGGCATTGCAGTGCTTGTCACATTTTGGGTACCAATTTTTGTGCTTTTCAGCTGATTGGTTGGACACCACTGATAGAACTGAAGAGGATTGCTGAGTAAGACGGTGTTGCTGCTCGGTTGATCGGCAAGATTGAGCCGTACCAGCCCCTGTGCTCTGTGAAGGATCGGACTGCTCTCTGTAGCTGGCCTATTTCTCATTTTCTTGAGCATATGATGATGAATGTTTTTGTAATGAACCTTAGTTCATAACGGATAAACATCGCTAGGAAGAAGGTCGGACGGCGTCGACTCAGTGGGATGAGAGATTAGACTATAGACTAGGATGATAGAACCTTAAGAGGGAGACTAGATTAATTCATCTTTCTTGCTTTCTTGATAATGGATACATATTACCTTTTTTATAGGGATAATCCGACTGACTGTTAAGAAATAATCTCTAAGAAAACCTATCTCTAACAATCCAATCTAATAATAACTTATCTAACTAATAGATAGTATCAAACACCTAATAGATAGATTCCTAAATAATAAACTTTTCTAATAATCGAGGTGTTACTGTTCATGCATAAACAGTAACCATCGCGTGACAGTTTTTGCTCAAGGAGTAACTAACATATAGCGTAATAAAAGTATAAAACCATGTCAGCATGTCTAGTGTATTGCTATGCTTGTCTCATGGCTATGCTATTTGTTTTCTAATTTTTAGGTGCTATCACGCAACACAAATAAGTTATACACATACGGTTTTTTTTTCATATGAAATGACAGATATTGTTATTTGGCGTCACATGATATGATCTGACAATAGTATGAATTAAACATTAAATTGTTTTGTTAGCCTCTTACCAATGCTAACTTTGCAGATTGATTGAAGATGCCGAGGAGAAAGGCTTGATCTCACCTTGTATCACAACACTAGTGGAGGTCACAAGCGGTAATCTCGGTATCGGCTCGGCTTTTGTTGCTTCCCAGAAAGGCTACAAACTCATTGCCGCCATGCCTGCTAAGCTCTCAATCGATAAGCAGATATTACTGAGATACTTGGGTACTGAAGTGATATTAGTTGGTAAGAAGCTAACCACCATGTGCCCCATAGTAATCTGAGTTGCTCATGTTACAGGTGAGATGGTAACCTCTTTGACTTGTCTCCAGATCCTACGCCTCTACTTAATAGAGTAGAACAGCTGAAGAAGGATATGGAAAATGTTTATTTCCTTTATCAGTTCAGCAATCCCGCTAATCCTGATGCACACTTTAGATGGACTGGTAACATGATTTCTTTGAAACAATTAAATTGGTTGTAATCATAGTTGTGTGCACCGTGTCCAATACTCAATTGCAAATTGTTAGACGGCTTTATGAGTTACACAGTGGGAACTATGGGCATAGCACCTTAAACATGGAGTAACAGAGGAATTTCAGTAATGTGCCCGATTCCTGAAACTTTTTATTTTTTGACTGAAATTTGTCTTTAGGACCTGAGATATGGAAAGATACAGCAGGCAAAGTGGATATATTTGTTGCCAGGTCTGGTTCAGGAGGCACCATTACGGGCACCGGAAGGTATCTCACGATGAAAAATCCGTCGATAAAGCTAATCAGTGTTGAAACCAACTGGAAGTCCGATAGTTTCAGGTATGACATTTGACGACTATTTGGTACACCATGCATTATTCTTCATCGCATTTCACTCTGCAATGAGGAAAAACTAGTACGAATGAATCAAACATGTGAGACGAAATACTTATCACATAAGTACTCTTTTTTTTTATATCTGCGATTTTCTCCATCCGACCCACATTAAAGAAGAAGAAGTACCCTATCTCGAGGCACCACGGAAGCCAGCGCTCAAACTTATTGGTACTCTTACTCTCTCGTGTTTTATACTCATTGCCATTGGTACTCTTGGTTTCTTGGCTTGTACATGAGTAGCATCTCATGGTGTACTATCGTCTGTAGGTGGTGAGCCAGGTCTACACAACATTCAAGGCATAGGACCGGATTTTATCCCAAAAACCTTGGGCACATCACAGATAGATGAAATCGTAACAGTGACCACTCAAGAATCCATGGACACAACGAGAAGGTTGGCGAGGGAAGAACGAAGAAGGGCTGCTCGTCGGCATATCTTCAGGAGCACACGTTGCTGCCTGCTTGAAGGCAAGCTCGACTTTTGCAAAATGCAAATGGTAGTGTACTAGTAGTTCCATAAACCTGCTTGCTCTGATTTCTGAACCATGCATTTTACTAGGTTGCCGCAAGGGAGGAGAACAAGGGAAAGATGATCGTGACGGTGTTCCCCAGCGCCGGTGAGAGGTACCTGAACTCGGAGCTCTTTGCGCAGGTGAGGGAGGAGTGCGTCAGCATCAACATGGTCTCCACTTGTTGTTCAACTTGATGCGTATTGTTATCCACTGCTTGTCAAGACCTTCTTTTTTTTTTTTCTCTCGAAATCACACCACTTGTCAAGACTCGATGGCCTGCATGGTTGTCCTAATCTAGCTTAGAACTGGCTGTTCATGTTTGAATTACATTACATCTTTGGTATTGGGTAAAAAAAGAGTGGTACAAAAGCTGGTCTTGAAGCCTGAAGATTCAGTGTTATGGTTAATCCGCGTCATATTGTCCGCACCCCAGATGACAACTTACTCAAAAACGGCATAGTTCAGTACAATCAACTATTCAAAATTTCTCGCAATAAACCGCACCGTTTCATCATTAATTTTCATCAGCCCCTTACCATTTCCATTTTCCGCAATGCTCATATTCCAATTGTGTTAGCGGAAGAGGCAAAGCTCCTGCCCTCGATGAACTTGGCTGTACAATGCCGCCGACCTCATGACCATGATCTAATGGGCCGCGTGCTTCAGTGATCACCATGAGCTACCTGGCCGAAATGGGACCGCGTGTGAACTTGGGAAGTTAATGCAATCGGAGGACCTTGCCAAGATTTTACCCATCGGCCGTTGATTTGGTTGATCGATGAGAAATCAACTGCTGATGGTAAAGATCCTACCTGGCAAATTTCCTTCCGTAATCTTGTCTAATGTCGGATAGGTGGACTAGATAGGTTTTTTTGAGCCTCAGAACTTGATCGTGGACTAGATAGGTGTTGCCAGGCTTCAAGTGGCCTAGATAGGTGGACTAGATAGGTATTGCATAGGTGGACTAGATAGGTTTTCTTTTGAGCCTCAGAACTTGATCGTGGACTAGATAGGTGTTGCCAGGCTTTTAAGTGGCCGGGCCCGGCTTTTGACGCGATGGGCGTGGCGTGATCAGGAGAAGCTAGTGCATGCACAACCTCTAGCTTAGGATGGCTCCATTTGAACGACTAATATGCATGTGTGTATATATCGATCAATCCTTCCTGTTAAAAAGAACGAAAGGGACTATTTCCTTTCTGTTAATGGAATGAGACAAAGCTCCTACCCTTGTTTCAAAAAAGGAAAAAAGAAAGACAGAAAGGGACTATTTCCTTTCTGTTAATGGATTTCTGTTAATGGAATGAGACAAAGCTCCTACCCTTGTTTCAAAAAAGGAAAAAAGAAAGACAGAAAGGGACTATTTCCTTTCTGTTAATGGATTTCTGTTAGTGGAATGAGACAAAGCTCCTACCCTTGTTTCAAAAAGGAAAAAAACAAGAAAGAAAGGGACTATTTCCTTTCTGTTAATGGATTTCTGTTAATGGAATGAGACAAAGCTCCTACCCTTGTTTCAAAAAGGAAAAAAAAAACAAGAAAGAAAGGGGCTTTTTCCTTGGGAATTGCTATGTAGCATACGTCCGATCCAGCCCACATTCGCTCGGACGGCCCATCATGGCGAAGATGTCTGTCGATCTGCTCTCCAACCTCGCCTCCTCCTACCACATCATGGGCAGCATCTGCTCCGAGGTTCTCGACAGGAAGCTGCAGCCTACTGCATGAGACTAACTGGAGCGATTTCATTGCGTGTACTATGCCAATGTAAAATTATTCAAGTACTACTGGTGTAGTGGTGTTGCATTTCGATATTAATGCGAATGTTAAGGCAAGTGTCTATGAGCTAATCACATTATGATATCAATGGTGGCAAACTCTCGAATTTCCCAAAAAAAAAATCTAAAAACTTTTAAGTTACATGTACATCTTCTCGTCATTGAATTGACTTGAGGTTGTTCTAGAATGTTGCAACGGTTGTCCAGAGATGTTGCAACTATTGTCCTAGGATGTTGCAACCGTTGTCCGGAGTTATTGCAACTATTGTTCTAGGATGTTGCAACCGTTGTCCGGGGATGTTGCAACCGTTGTCCGGGGATGTTGCAATAATGGTCCGATGATGTTGCAACCGTTGTCCGGAAATGTTTCAACCATTGTCCTAGGATATTGCAACCGTTGTCCGGGGATGTTGCAACCGTGTTCGAGGGATGTTGCAACCATTGTCATAGAATGTTACAACCGTTGTTCGAGGATATTGCAACCGTTGTCCTAAGATATTGCAACCGTTGTCCGAGGATGTTTTAACCATGTCCGAGGGATGTTGCAACTATTGTCCGGGGATGTTGCAACCGTGTCCGAGGGATGTTGCAACCATTGTCGTAGAATGTTGCAACCGTTGTCCGAGAATGTTGCAACCATGTCCGGGGGATGTTGCATACAACGACGTATTTCTACCCCTTTTACTTGTGTAAATCTTGGTCGGATAAATTAAAGTCGGGTATTTTACCCTTTGCGATGTATACGTACATACGTGAATCGGTGTGTGGTGATGTGACGCGCGCACGTACGATGAGAAAATCTTGTGCTCATCACATACGAGAACCCGGATGTCCGATCCTAGCCTCAAAACAGACGTCGAGTGCTAGTATCACCCTAAAACAAAACACCTGAAAAGATCGATTTTCTTTTCTAACGTGCTCGCTTACGTACTATATGCTGTTCATGTTCTCTAACCAAAGCTAGCAGAATGCTCGTGTATGTACGGCTTCTAATTGCTTTTTTTTTTTAAATTTGTACGCGTGTGGTGTGCGTGTACAGTGCGGTGACTAATGGCGGTGCAACTAGCCGCTGCGTGCATGTTGTGTCGAGTACATTTGTCGTGTCTGCATGTATGTGTAAGCGTACGATTTCTAATATCCACCCGTACGTATGGCTCCTAATTGCTCCCTTTTTCCTTTCTGCTAATGGAGTGAGACAAAGCTCCGTTTCATCATTAGTTTTCATCAGTCGCTTACCATTTCCATTTTCCGCAATGCTCATTTTTCCAATTGTGTTAGTACATGTCAAATTTAATGGAATGAGGCAAAGCTCCTGCCCTCGGTGAACTTGGCTGTACAATGCTGCCAATTTAATGGAACATGTTATGCTTCCTTCATGCAAAAGATGGTAGGCTTAGAGAAATTCTTGAACTAGATGTGAAAGTGCATCAATAGATACATGACTAGAGGGCAAAAATTCGATGTACTGGCCGGTATTCTGATGCAACTGCCACCTTCAATACATACTAGAAGATCACCCGCGCGACGGCGTGGGCTGGTCAGCTGGGCCGACGTGGGCCGCTGAAGGCCAGAGTGATGGAATCGGGCGGGCGCGAGGCAGCTGAGCTGAACACGATCTAGAGCGGTAAGTGAAGATCCGACGGGCGAGCTCCTTCGGGCGACGTCGAGCTCGCACGGCCACACCTTCACAACGACCGCATCACCTCAGATCGGATGGGCCGGAGGCGAGGGCGGTGCGATCCGACGGCAGGCGGCTTGCTGTCGACGTAGAGGGCCTAGGAGGAGCCCCTTTCTCCCAGCTTTAAAGTATAGTAATGGTGAAGCTAGCTAGAGACATGTCCTGTTTTTGGTGGTAAATCATAATACTCTTAAGCCCTTTGTAATTATTTGTTTCTTCAATCTGATGGTTGTCATGGGATTGGAAACTATTTTTTTTCTTTTGAAACAAATGGGGTTGGAAACTATTATATGGTTGTAAGTTATGAGACGTTGGACTCAAAATTCATTCTAGTCCGTGGAGAAGCAAATAGTAGAGTTTTTTTTTGTTGCTAAAATAGCGTTGTTGTCGCGTGAAATAACAAAACTACCCACAGCGCGCGTATCAAAGGTAAAAATGACACTTTGTTCGTGCTCCAGAGGACCAGAGTTGCCGTGCGGGTGACATATGGCCTCGTCCACGCCCCTAGGGGCCGGATTCCCTTCGTCCTAACCCCTGGAATTTGCCTAGTCCTAACCCCTGGGGGCCAAATTCCTCTCGTCCTAACCCCTGGGGGCGGATTCCCCTCGTTCTAACCCCTGGGGATCGGATTTGCCTCGTCCTAACCCCTGGGGCGAGGTATTTCCCTCGTCCGGCCCCTAATGGCGCAGTATTTCCCTCGGCCGGCCCCCAGGGGTGCGGTAGCCCTCCCTTTGTTTTTTTGTTTTTTAAAAAACTAAACTCTTGCTTTCGGTATCCTCGGATTCTCGCTGCCCCCCGCATACACGAAGTCGATCGGGACGTAGAGGAAATCGTACTCTGACTTCACGACAATATTCTGATACGGTTTTTTATCTTCTTTACAGTGGTAAAAAAGAAGTAAATATTATCACATGTACCAAAAAAATCATTCCACAAAATTTTTCACGTGGTCGCCTGCTTGATCTGCCCCTGCTGATCAGATCAAACTTTCGTTGTCGAGGGAGAGGCACGGTTTTGGCCAAGTCCAGCCCACAGGGACTCGGTTAAATTGTGTTTTAAATATGATGTTAAAATAATATTCAAATAGTGCCAAACAATCTCAAATAGTGACAAAACACTATTCACAATTTTTTTAGCCCTAAACAACGTGCCCTCGGGGTGGACTTAGCTTGTCCTACCCCCTGGGGCCAAACTTGGCCAAAAACGTGCCCTTAGGAGCCGAACTTGCCTTGTCCATGCCCCTAGGGCACGGACGACGGGTTCCGTGCCACTAGGGCACAATCTAGGACACGTGGCACGTTTGCGCTGCTCCTTGGTGCTATTTTCGGCTTTGATTGGGCGAGGGGGGGGGGTTAAAATTGCTATTGACCGTGACATTCGAGCTATACTAATATTGTTTGATATGATTTCGTCACATGTGATAATACCCCTCCCTTGACAATGAAAGTTTGATATGATCAAAAGGGGGTCGACCACGTGAAAAAATTTGTGGAATGAAAATTTTGGTACATGTGATGGTATTTACTTCTTTTTACCTCCGTAAAGAAGATAAAAACCATATCGGAATGTTGTCGTGAAGTTGGAGTACGATTTCCTCTACGTCCCGGTCGACTTCAGTTACTAAAACATTTTCGCGCATGCAGGGGGCAGTGAGAATTCGGAGATGTTGAAAGCAAGATTTTAGTTAAAAAAACAAAGGGAGGGGACTACCGTACCCCTGGGGGCCGACCGAGGGAAATACCGCATCCCTAGAGGCCAGACGAGGGAATTACTGCACCCTAGCGGTTAGGATGAGGCAAATTCGGCCCAGTGGTTAGGATCTCATGGGAGAAATCAATCCAAGATAGCTAAGAATGGTATCTCATATGTCGTAGCATCCTCAGTCATAGAAAGAATCAAGTCAAAAGCCCTCAAGAGCAAAACCCCACAAATCACCCTTTGTTTCACCAAAACCAGGCAAAATCAAACTTCAATCGAAAAGCTTGCTCGTGGGTGGATGATTAAGATGATCTTAGATCATATCCCAAATGTCCTAGAAAGCAAGATCACAGCAAGACTCCAAATAAAACCTAAGAAACACAAAACAAAAATCCTAAAAGCATCAAAGAGAGAGCAAAAATATGTTAGAACTCATCTTAGGGTAAATTTTGTATGGATTGATTAGAGAGATTGTAGGTTTATACCACTCCACTATAGAGGGCAAAAGCTCAACACTTGAGCACTCAATCCATCCATCTCTTATGAACCCTAGCCTCTCCACTTTCCTCTCCTATCCCTAAATCACAAATTAGGGTTTTTAGACTACAAAGGTTAGGAGGTGCACAATGTAACACCCTGGCTACGCGGAAGCCAAGATGCAACCTAAACTTCTAATTAACACCAATCAGCACTATAAATTTTTATCAATAAATTAACAACTAATGACAGCTAAACTTCATCACACAACAATTCTGATAACTTAACTAACATTAATTTCAGCAAGAATGTAAGCACTAAATTTCAGTTTATAACATTTCATTCAAGAGGAACAATATCATGAATACGTTCGGATAATTTTAAACCATCATCTAGAATGAATAAACTTTAAGGACGAATAATAGAAGTACATAAATTTAATTATTACATTCAATAGTTTCCAAATGAAAGGTAGCAATAGAGATATTATTTAATTGGTGAAGTATGTGATAATGTGGATTTCTTCATGTGATCTACTCCCTCCCAGGACGTGTCATCCTCCACGATCACCTAAAAACAAAATTGGCAAGAGTGAGTTCAAGACTCAGCAAGTACGAATGAAAGACATAAGAAACATTGAATCATATACATAAAGGAATATTGAATATGGTACAAATCATTCTCAATCTATCGCATACATATGAATATATTATGAATGCGATGCAAGATGCATATGACTCCACTTCTCTTCTGCATATATCGGTATAGCTAGTGTAATACCCGTCGGTATTCACTCATGACCGCATTATCAAAATACGGGGATCCAAGGCCCATATGAAGAATCTTTTATACGGGGATCCAGTTGCCCATATTGAAAATATGGGCATCTCAATACCCACTCCCGTGGATTAAGCACGAATGCTTGAAAGGAATGAAATGAATGAATTCTCCCATACTAGCAATTTTATATCAACAACAAATGGAAGTATGTAAAGAATGAAAATACTCATACATCATAAGATTTAACCACATCATAATCATATAACCAATTTTGAACAAACAATCAGCAAGTTGACTCAAACTGTACTTGCCTTTCGCGTTGTGACAAGTTGGAAGGTAAAAAAGGTGAAACCAATCCCGAGGTCACTCTGCCTACAATAAATAATTTACTCAAAACAAGTTTTGACAACATGAAACAACGCTATTCGCAACACTCTAATCCGCACTCCCAAAACCCGTACTTCAAATATTTATTTTACTCAAGCGAAACGACGAACTAGTAGTAACTCAATTCTGGACAGCGGCCTTCTAAAACGTATATCTTCCATTCTGCTTATCATAAAAATGCACTCTTGGGCTCTCTAGAAAGCTTACGAAAATGCATTCAAAAGTCTAGTTGGCTAGATTCTCAGATTTTGCTTTTAAATAATTTTAACAAATAGATCAAAACAACTATCAGAATCTGACAGATATTCTGGATAGTAAGATTGAAACATACATAATTTTCGTTCTAAAGATCTAAAATTATGTTCTTTAGCAATCGTGAAAGCTGATTGAATTACCTACAAAAGTTGTTTTGGTCAACATCCCTGATTCGGCCGTTATCTATTTTTAATCTATTTATTACTACGACTGTTGTAACCTGATAGAGGTTTTGGACAGCGACATAACAAAGATCATAACTCAAAAACTATTCATCCAAATAATATGATCAAAGACTCTATGGAGAGCTACGGATATTTACCACAAATCTCTAGTTGGTGACCAAATAAAATTTTGTGATTACCTGGTTCAAATCTACAACGCAGTACAATCTGTCTACACCCGATCCGCTACTCAAAATCAAACATATAGACAAGAATTACTCTAAATTATGGAAAAATGAAAACACCCATGATTACCTTGCTAAAACCCGCTGAATTCCCCCATGAGAACCTTCTCTTTTTCCCCTTCCTTTCTTCTTTTTCCCTCCTCTTCTTCTTCTCTGGTCGGCAGCAAGGGAACGACATGGCTTGGCCAAGGAGGGCGGCATGGAGGGGTGGCAGCAGGGGGAGGACGTGCTACATAACGGTGATGCTATAGTAACCATGTGCTACAGTAAAAGTGTTTAGGGTTTGGTTGCCCCTTCTTAAACCAGCTTCCCACTTTGGCCAAACAACGTGGGCCGAAAGCCCATGGCCAGATCTCCAACAAATGCAAAAATGCCCCTCTAAAACTTCCAATTCCTTCTCTAATTCTATTTAATTTTAGTATTAATCACTTATTTATTTTATGTTTAAACTTGATATTACACACAACCAGCACTCTCCCCTTTTATAGTGGAGGCTAGCTTTAGAGAGACATCTCAAACGAGCACCCGTTAAGCCCACACACAAACGGATTTCACTCACACACGCTTCTCAAAGCATCATCTTAATATTCTCTCGACCTAAACCACTTGTCCTTGCGTCATATTGAGCCGTGGTTTCTCCAAGGCCAAGACGGTGGTTTCACACACCACCACTTACCACTTTTCCGATATAGGGTAATTTCCCAAAATGTCCCTTTATCGACCTTTGGCGATTCCTTCGCCTCGAGGCATCTCCCATGCCCCGTCACCATCCATGTGACCCCAATGACTTTTCGCCATGCCTCTCACGCATCCAGATCCTACCAAATCATCCTCGCTTGCAACTGGGACCAAGTCACTTGGCGCACCACATGTCTCACCATAACTGCACTTGGCTTTCTTGACCGTTCAGGACCTTAACTCCTCCTTGAGTCTAGTCCGGGTCTCAACTCCTCCCTAAGCCTAGTCCCGGTCTACCTTGCCGCTACTTGTCATGTTCATCACTGGTAGCTTCTGCTCCGGTTAATTGTCTTCTTGGCTTGTAACCACCCCGCTTGCCTCAATCATCTTCTGGCACCACCTCGATCGTTCTGGACCTTGGTTCTCTAACCTATTCCCAATCTAGTCTGCCTCACCATGACCTAGCCCCGATATCCTACAAACAAGCAAACCATCACGTAGAACCACACGATACGCACAATCATCAATTCACATAATTGATGAGGCATGAGTACATACATTCGCAAAGGCCTTTGCTCAAACTTTGCATTCCATGATTCTTATCCATCTTGTGCCTTGCTTGAGTCCAAACATCTCACACATCATCCATGATGTTCTAGACCTTGGTTCTCCTAACTAAGTTCATGTTCTCCTTACCGTTGACCATAATTGTCTCCAAGCCACCTGCACAACAATAGACCAAACAACCATTTCTGGGCATAAGCTCTTCACAACTTAACAAATGTTAGCCAAAACATGCATCATGCAACATCTATGCAATGAAACTCATGACTTGGACCTAACCCACAAAGTTCACCGCCGTCCTAGCGTGTGAACCAACCAGTAGCCAGTCAAACCACTACATATGGCCGATCTGACTGCCAGGCTAGCCGGTCTAACCGTCCAGCAGGGCCAGCCTGACCATCAGTTCAAGGACTTAGACAAAACTCCAAGTCTGGCCCAGTACACTCTCTCTGGACATTTCGAAAAAACTCTATCTAATTTTGCCTTGAGACTCCATTTTCACTCAGACCAAGTTGAAGAATCTAGACTCGTCATTATGAATTAATTGAGTATTTTGGTAATTAATGACCATCATCATGTGGACTAACATTTTTCATGAGTTGGTGAAACAAGTTGAGTTCCATGATGATGAAGACTTTGGGTGGCATCGTGAGTTGATTGTCATCAAGACAAGATCCCGAAGTAAAGAAAATCATCATGTGTTGATGATATTAAAGACAAGGTCGCGAAGTGAAGAAGATCGTCAGGTGTTGATGATATTCAAGTCAAGAACTTGAAGTAAATGAAATCATCATGTGTTGATAATTATCAAGTCAAGATTCGAGATGAAGGATATCATTATGTGTTGATGAGCATCAAGACAAGATCCCAAAGTAAAGAAAATCATCATATATTGTTGATATTCAAGACAAATCCTAAAGTGAAGAAGATCATCATGTGTTGATGATATTCTAGTCACGAACTTGGAGTAAAAGAAATCATCAGGTGTTGATGATTATCAAGTCAAGAATCCGGACTTGGAGTGCAGATATTTGTCATCAAGTGATCACTCCAAGATGGATGATCAAGGCAAAGGTATGACTAGCATAGGCTAAGGATGTGTTCCTAGTCTTTTATCGGTCTCGATGTTTGGTTGGAAGACTGGATTACTAGTATAGGTTGTCGTACTATTAAGAGGAGTCTTGTCTAGTAGTTTGAGTCTCATCATGTGTTGATAGCTTAATCGCATTTGCTCTAGCTCTTCTAGGCATGATGCCATTGTTTGCAAATGTGTTTTACAAATAGTTGAAGCTCATGCATTAACTTTTTGTAGTATGAGACTATAATTTGCAAATATATTTTACAAATGGTTGAAAGTATCTAGGCTCCTAAAAATAATTTTGGTAATTAATGATAACAATGTGTTATGGGACTAACATGTGTGCAAAGATGTTTTAAAGGTTTAGTCCTGGATTTTGGATGACAACATGGAAATGGCATACAAAGACAAGAAAAAGATTAAATGGCTAAAGACAAAGGTATTATGTAGCCCAAGGACCATTTTATAGTTTTTATAGGTCTCGACGATTGGTGAAAAGACCGGATTTATAGGCTAGATGATGTACTATAAAGAGGGATAATGGCTAGTAGCTTGAGGATTTATTTTGTGCCATCTTGATCAACTAAGACATGCATGCATATTGAACTGCATTTGAAAAATAGTTGTCAGTAAACCCGGTATGACCGCAAGTATAACTTTAGTACTATCACCTTGCGGTATAACCGCACATGAAGTACGACAAGTCCGATTTCTAGTTGGCGGTATGTTATTTCCAGATAGCATGTTTTTTAGAGTTTTTCCTCACCTGGAAATAGGTAGTACCGGTAGAGTCGAGCGGTACTACCATTGAGCAGTAGTACAGGACCATGTGAGTGCGGTAGTACTGCACCAGACCGTAACGGCTAGTTCAGAAGCATTAAATGAACAACGTATTACCGTTAACCCTAGGTGCGGTAGTACTAGTTGATACATGGCGGTAGTAATGCACTTATTGAATTTTTGGAGATTTTACCCCAAACGGTCGAATTTACAGTTGAGGGATATAAATACCCCCTCACCAGCACCAAGCTTTTGAGTCCCGACCTCATTGAATACCTTAGATCCATTGGTGCATTCTCTACTACTTATTTACTCATATTGCACATTTTGAGGTAGTTGATAGAATTAAAGTGCATGTGCATCATTAGTTGATCATTTGACACTTGATAACCTTCAAGCAAGGGCTGTGATTTGTTACTCTTGGTGTTTGCGGGCACCTAGATGGCCTGGAGGAAGATTGTGCGGTGATCTTGTAATATTCCGAAAAGCGAAAAGTCGGTTGTTGTGGAGAGTAGTTTTAGTATTCTCGATCCTGGCCCGGATTGGGAAGTTGGCATACCGACTGGACCTCCCAGAGTCCATGAGGGGTGTACACAACGTGTTTCATGTCTCCATGTTAAGGAAGTACTTGCAAGATCCGGAACATCACATTTCTTTGGAACCTTTAACCATTGAACAAGATCTGTCCTTCGAGTCCAAGCCAGTGAGAATTTTAGAAAGATCAGAGAAGGCACTAAGGAATAAGACCTTGAAGTATGTAAAGATACTTTGGTCGTGACAAGTCGAACGGAAGCTACTTGGGAATTGGAATCTCGCATGCATGAAGTGTGATCCGAATTATTCACTTGGTGTGTATTCTCGTTGCTAAGTTTCTTCCATTTCTCCGTGCTCTTAGGCGTTTAGAATTCGGGGTCGAATTCTGTTTAAGGGAGGTAGAATGTAATATTCCGAAAAGCGAAAAGTCGGTTGTTGTGGAGAGTAGTTTTAGTATTCATGAGCAAAGACCTTAAGTAACTTGTTAAACCAGGATTTTTTGAGGGGGGAAATTGTCGGTTCACGGCAGCACTGGCTGGGCCAAGGCCCATGAGGCTTAGCCGGCCAAGGGGAGGGGGCACCCTTTCCTCTCCCCCAAACCCTAGCCAATTCAGCCCCCTCCATCCCTTGCGCCGCCCTCTCCCCTCTCTCCTCTCCCCTCCCCCCTCTCCACCTCCTTCCACCCTCCTTGCACCCCCTCCTTTCCCCCATTGTTGCTGTCCAAGAAGGAGGAGAAAAGGGAAGAAAAAGGAGAAGAGAAGGGAAGAGAAAGAAAGAAGAAAGAAGAGGAGAAGAAGGATTCGCAGCGGGAGCGTGGTGGTCGTCATCCCGCTGCGTGCTCTCGTCGTTTGGCAAGGGTAACCCGTGGTTCTTTGTTTTAGGTCTTTTCTAGTTGTTTCATTTTCGGGTGCCAGTTCGTCGGTATTCTGCAGCAGTGAAGATCGTTGTTTTTTATTAGGTTATGGGCAGATTTGGGTCTGGGTGTCTCCTAGAAAGTTGTAGATATCGTAGTTACCTTTCATTGCCGACAAGAATCAAGTCGTTTGGACTTCGGTAGCCAAAGTTATGATTTTTCTAGTGTTAGTAGGTTTCTGGTGGGTGACAGATTGGACAGAGGCTAATTAACCTGACCTAAACACATGGTTAGAGGAGTTTCCAGAGGGTCTCACCATAACGAAAAATGAGGCTAATCCTCTTAGCTTTCAGGAAAACTAAAGATCACTAAATTTGGACGAACGTAGAGAAAGTTATGATAGTTTCTATGTCGCTGTCCAGAAACCCGACAGGAAATGTTTGCTCTGATTAAATGGATTGGTAGGGCTAGAAGATGGCTGAATCAGAGGGTCACCCCAACTAGGTTTATTTAGGCAATTCAATTATCTTTCCAGAAAGTCCAAGATCATCCTATTTGGACTCCGAGCAGAAAGTTATGAATTTTTGAATTCTGCTGTCTGCAGTGGGCGATCGCAAGAAAATTAGAAAAGTTAGAAATGTTAAAAGTTAGCGATTTTCAATTGTGATGTTATGTATGATTTTGGTCCATTATGCTAGTCTTAGTTTGGGGTTATATTCTTGTCCAGTGGCAGCGAGATCCCAAAGGCAGCACCCACTCTGCGTCCGCCCGTTTTGCATGCAGTTGAGGCAAGTATTCGGGTTAAATGAAATTTCATTGTATGTCATGATTGAGTTGTGAATTGTTATTGTTGTCATGTGGAAGTAACGTTGAGATGTCCCTAGAGATGATGATGATTGCATATTATGACTGTGGTTATTTGATAATGCTACCGTTTACATGATTAAAGTTTATATTGAAAGCTGTTGAATGAGAAGGAATAGATGTTATATTCATGCATATTTTGAGCATCTGAAACTTGGTCGTGGTGACCAAGTGATTGAGTTGAGTCCTGTCGTGCAATGACAAAGCTTGAGGTCCCCACATTTATGAATGTGGGCAATACGTCTGAGGTCCCCGACATTTTGATGGCGGCAAAGGTCCCTATACAAGTTGATGTATAGGCTCTTGGTCCTCGTGCGGAGGGCACGAGCATGGGTATCCATTGACGGATGAATACCCGCATTCACACGTAAAATGCGTAAAGAGATAAAGAACAAATAGTGCATAGCATTATCATTGCATTTTCTTTGATATTTTGTAATGCCATGAATGATGTTGGCCAAAGATGTTTATACTATGTTGTCCTTATGATCATGTAACCTTGTTGATACTTCTTTGAGTCCTATGGCTCACCCTTGCTTTGTTTTGATATAGGTACTCGTAAAGACGTCATGCATGGGCGGGAGTAGATGATTGGAAAGCACACACTACCTCACATCATCAATACATTTGTTACTTTAGTTTCACACAAGAATAAATAGATTCTTTGAGAGACACTCATGGTGGTTTTATGATTCGATTGATGGAATAGTTACTGTTGTGAGAATGATGTTATTTGATTACATTGGATGAATGTCTTTTATGCATGGATGAGTTGGATTATGAAATTATTGATAAATGCTATGTTTACTTGTTAGAAACTTATTATTATTGATTATACAAAGGAGATTCATCGAAAAATTTGTAAACTTGTTCTAGTTGTAATTAGTTTTGGTAGCATTCGGGCTCGTTACGAGTTGGGGTGTTACAGTTGGTATCAGAGCGGGCTGTAGGTCCACGGGCATCGAAATATTAATTTTGACACACTAAGCACAATAGGTGGGATTGGGTTTTCTTTTGCATTGCACAACGCTATTGTCATTGTATGTTTATTCTTGAATTTTGGTTCTAGTTAATCTTACGCTTATTGTGGGTAGTTTCGTTGTGTTGTTCTTAGATGGCAGAGAGGGCGAGGTCGTGGTCGTGGCAGGGGTGCGGGCGAGGCCGAGCAACGCCCGCCAGGTTCGAACTCGTAGGTGGTGAAGCTAGTCCTGCGAGGTCGGAGGAAGAGGTTGCATCGCACTCACGGGATCGAGCTCCTCGGTATTCGGTTCTTTGTCCCAATGGTGGCCCCAGCGGTGGTACCGGCGATTACTATGGGATCGCATCGGTGGAACGCTCGCGCTTTGACACTTTTGATGGTTTGGGCACTCCAGTGGATGCGGCCCGGCTGCGTCACATGGAGAGGCACTTTGGTGCTTTGGGGATGTAAATGCGAGTTGAGGCGCGATTTGTGGCATTTCGGCAGGGGCAGCGGACATCCGTGGGAGGAGTCTTGACAACTAGGGCGGCCGCTCATGGCCTGTTACATGGGAAGTGTTTGTGGAGCAGATTTGGAGGAGGTTTTATCCGGCATCTTTTGTGGAGAGGATGGAAGTCTCGTTGCGAGCTACAAGCGGTAAGATGTCGTGTCGGAGTATGAAGCGGGTTTTAACAACCTGATCCGCTTTATACGCAGCGTGGCAGCAGATGAGCGAGAAAAGGCTAAGAGGTTTCGTAGGGGCTCAGGCGGGAGTTCCGTCGAGTTTGGGAGCGCTAGAATTGCGTGATTTTAGCTCCACTGGTAGAACAAGCCGAGGGCATGGAGCTAGAGATGCGGCTTGGGAGGATCTACAGTGCAGGAGGTACCATGGTTCGAGGATGGAGCTAGTGGCGGCGGAAGAAGAATTTTGGAGGAGGAAGTGGGTCATCTCTGGCCGGTTTCAAGAAGTTCAAGGGCCGCAGAATTCCTTCAAGTCCCGAACCACAAGGCCACGATCATCTTTTACTCTGCATCAGAAAGTGAGTGGGCCTAGGTTGCGCTTGATTCGAGCGGGTATGAAATGTTTCAAGTGTGGCAATGAGCATCGGGCGTCAGTGTTCTTGGTCGGGATCTTGTCGCCACTTGTGGTGGGAGGCCACAAGGCATTGGTTTGTCGGCGGAATCCCGGTATTATCAAATGGGAACCAGAACCGCCACGGCACAGAGCGGCGGCGTCTTCGCGAGTCGATTCGGATGTTAGCAGCCACACCTACTCGGTCTTGGGGTCGCCCCCCGCCTATTTTCAGCATCCCGGAGGGATGCGCCGCCGGGTACTTTGGCCACGGTGCCTTCAGACCGTTTCTGTCCCGGTGCCTTCAAGACTCTCCTGCAGATTGCCGCCCCTTCTCGTGGTGTCGAGTTCCTACCGCACCTGCAGAAGAGTGATTTCTATGCCATGCCGAGCGGCGAAGTCGGCGAGTCGTCTGATGTGGTGACAGTGCGCTCTTAGTGGACTCGATGGAGGCTTATGTTCTTTTGATTCAGAGCTACTTTCTCTTTGTATCTTTAGAGTTTGCTAGTCGGGCCAATTTGAGTATCGATCTTTATCTCGATCGATTGTAGTCAATTCTCTGGTGGAATTCTTGCTAGCTCCACGATCGATCGGGTTGTGTGATCTCATTGGATGGGAAGATTTCATTGCTAATTTAATGGTCCCAAAATGGAGCCATTTGATGTTATTTTGGGTATGGGTGGTTGCATAGTTTTCGAGCGATTATATCATGCTTTTGGAAGACAGTAACTCACTGGCACCTTAGGTCATGAGGTGGTTTTTCTGGTGGTGCCCCTTCCTACTCCTTTGCGTGTTGGCTAGTCTGTTTTCGTGAGAGCGAATCATGAAGAGTGGATTTCTTTTGTCTCTAATTGGGAAGCCAAGTTCTTCTTTGGCTTGAGTTAGTTCCGGTGGTTCGGGAGTTCTTAGATGTTTTTCAGCAGAGTTGCGGGGATGCCCCTCTCTCGTCCGTGGAGTTTGGATTGATTTGATACCGAGCTCAGCGGTTTCCATGACCCGTCTGCGTCTGCGCGTCCATTCCGGGAGGAATTAAAGAAACAGTTGGATGATCTAAAAGCGAAAGATCTTATTCGACCTAGTGTGTCTCCGTGGGAGCTCCGGTATTGTTTACCAAGAAGAAGGATGGTAGTTGGCGATGTGTATCGATTATCGTGCTCTTAACCAGGTGACCATCAGAATAAATATCCTTTGCCTCGCATTGAAGACTTATTTGATCGGTTGAGAGGGGCAAAGGTGTTTTCAAAGATAGATCTTGATCGAGTTACAACCAAATTCCGGTCAGAGAGGAGGATATTGAGAAAACGGCGTTCTCCACAAGGTATGGGCACTTTGAGTTCAAAGTTATGTCTTTTGGACTAACAAATGCCCTGCTGTTTTTATGGAAACTATGAACGAGGATCTTGCATGAGTATCCGGATGATTTTGTCGTAGTTTTTATTGATGATATTTTGATCTATTCAAAGGTGAAGTGGATCATGAGCGTCATTCGAGGTTGGTGTTGGAAACACTAAGAGAAAATAGGTTCTATGCCAAGTTCAAAAAGTGCGAGTTCGGATGTCCGAGTGGGATTTTGGGGCATATTATCAATGATAAAGGTATATCGGTCGATCCAGTGAAAATTTCCACGATGGTTGAATGGGCAAGACCGACCAATGTCAAGGAAGTGAGAAGTTTTCAGGTATGGCGGCTATTACTGGCGTTTTGTGCAAGATTTCTCCATCATTGCAAAGCCGTTGTCCGTGCTCACTCGAGAAAGATGTGAAGTTTTGTGGGACGATGATTGTGAGCACGCTTTCGGACTTTGAAGGAAAAGTTGGTGATCGCTCGGTTCTTACTATTCTCGAGCACGAAGCGATTCACAGTGTACTCGATGCATCTCGAGTTGGTTTGGGTTGTGTGCTCATGCGCAGGCGGAAGGTTCGGCTTATGCGTCTAGGCAATTTGAAGAAGCATGGCGAATTATCCAACTCATGATTTAGAATTGGTCTGCAGAGTGTTCGCCTTGAAGCTTTGGAGGCATTATCTTTATGGCGAATCTTGTGATATCTTTATCGATCACAAGAGTCTTAAGTACATTTTTACACAGAGGATTTGAATCTAAGGCAGCGAAGATGGTTAGAGCTGATCAAAGATTATGATCTCACACCCAAGATCATCCCGCAAAGCTAACGTGGTGGTCGATGCTCTTAGTCGCAAGGCGACACCGCTACTGGATTGTCTTATTGCGATTTTGACCGCATGGAGATATCGTATTGCTATGCAGGATCGCTCATGCCGAGACACGCTGATTTTGGGTCACCATTCCACGCAAGTACAAGAAGCGCAGAAATGACCCATTTTTGCAGAGGGTCGAAGCGTTGGACCAGGAAAGGAAGGGAATTTCAGTTTGATGGGTGTGGAGCATTGCGATTCAAGGGACGATTATGTGTGCCACGTAAAGCGGAGTTAAGGATGACATCTTAAAGGAGGCACATCGCACTCCAGATACTGTTCATCCGGAGAGACGAAGATGTACCGTGATTTGAAGCGAATTTACGTGGAAAAGAATGAAGGTGGACATTGCTAATTATGTAGCCTCTTGTGGTGTTTGTCGCCAGTGAAGGTGAACATAAACGTCTGCGGGATTATTGCAGACCTTTGGAGGTACCCCAATGGCCATGGGATGATATCTCTATGGATTTTGTTGTTCTTGTTTGCCTCGCCACGCGAGGTAAGGATGCAATTTGGGTTATAGTGGACCGATTCAGCAAGTTCTGCACATTTTATTCTGTCCGCTCGACGAACTCAATAGTGATTTGGCCCCTATCTATGTACATGAGATTGTGAGACTGCATGGAGTGCAAAGACAATCATTTACAGCGAGGATGCTAAGTTTGTATCCAAGTTTTGGGAGAGTTTGCAGAATGCTTTGGGCACGCAACCGTTTGAGTACGCTTTCCATCCACGCATGATGGACAAACAGAGCGTACAATTCGGACATTGGAGGATATGTTGAGAGCACATGTCTTATCTTGGAAGGAAGTTGGGAAGATCGATTGCCTTTGGCGAATTTGCTTATAATAATGTTATCACTCTAGCATAAAGGCCGCTCCGCTTGAGGTTTTGTATGGACGTAAGTGTAGATCACCCCTCGCTGGAAGTCGTGGGTGAGAAGGATTCTGAGGCTGGATTGGGTACAAAAGACGGTGGAACGAGTGGCCTTGGTGAGGCGAACTTATTAGCACTTCAGAGCGCATGAAAAGCTATGCGGATGTAAGACGGAGGGACTTAGAATTTGAAGTGGGTGATCAAGTACTCTGAGGTGTCACCCACAAAAGAGTAGTGAGATTTGGTACCAAAGGAAGCTTAGCCCGAGGTACATTGGCCTTTTCGATCTCGCCCGGATTGGGAAGTTGGCATACCGATTGGACCTCCCGAGTCCATGAGGTGTACACAACGTGTTTCATGTCTCCATGTTAAGGAAGTACTTGCAAGATCCGAACATCACATTTCTTTGGAACCTTTAACCATTGAACAAGATCCATCCTTCGAGTCCAAGCGGTGAGAATTTTAGAAAGATCGGAGAAGGCACTAAGGAATAAGACCTTGAAGTATGTAAAGATACTTTGGTCGCAAACAAAGTCGAACGGGAAGCTACTTGGGAATTGGAATCTCGCATGCGCGATGTGATCCTGGAATTATTCACTTGTGTGTATTCTCGTTGCTAAGTTTCTTCCGATTTCTCCGTTTTAGGCGTTTAGAATTGGTCGAATTTGTTTAAGGGAGGTAGAATGTAATATTCGGTGCGAAAAGTCGGTTGTTGTGGAGAGTAGTTTTAGTATTCATGAGCAAAGACCTTAAGTAACTTGTTAAACCAGGATTTTTGAGGGGGAAATTGTCGGTTCACGCACTGGGCTCAGGCCAAGGCCCATGAGGCTTGGCCGGCCAAGGGGGAGGGGGCACCCTTTCCTCTCCCCAAACCCTAGCCGATTCAGCCCCTCCATCCCTTGCGCCGCCTCTCCCTCTCTCCCTCTCCCCTCTCCCTCCTCCCTCTCCACCTCCCTTCACCCTCCTTGCACCCTCCTTTCCCCATTGTTGCTGTCCAAGAAGGAGGAGAAAAGGGAAGAAAAAGGAGAAGAGAAGGAAGAGAAAGAAAGAAGAAAGAAGAGGGAGAAGAAGGATTCGCAGCGGAGCGTGGTGGTCGCCATCCCCGCTGCGTGCTCTCGTCGTTTGGCAAGGGTAACCCGTGGTTCTTTGTTTTAGGTCTTTTCTAGTTGTTTCATTTTCGGGTGCCAGTTCGTCGGTATTCTGCAGCAGTGAAGATCGTTGTTTTTTATTAGGTTATGGGCAGATTTGGGTCTGGGTGTCTCCTAGAAAGTTGTAGATATCGTAGTTACCTTTCATTGCCGACAAGAATCAAGTCGTTTGGACTTCGGTAGCCAAAGTTATGATTTTTCTAGTGTTAGTAGGTTTCTGGTGGGTGACAGATTGGACAGAGGCTAATTAACCTGACCTAAACACATGGTTAGAGGAGTTTCCAGAGGGTCTCACCATAACGAAAAATGAGGCTAATCCTCTTAGCTTTCAGGAAAACTAAAGATCACTAAATTTGGACGAACGTAGAGAAAGTTATGATAGTTTCTATGTCGCTGTCCAGAAACCCGACGGGAAATGTTTGCTCTGATTAAATGGATTGGTAGGGCTAGAAGATGGCCGAATCAGAGGGTCACCCCAACTAGGTTTATTTAGGCAATTCAATTATCTTTCCAGAAAGTCCAAGATCATCCTATTTGGACTCCCGAGCAGAAAGTTATGAATTTTTGAATTCTGCTGTCTGCAGTGGGCGCCATCGCAAGAAAATTAGAAAGTTAGAAATGTTAAAAAGTTAGCGATTTTCAATTGTGATGTTATGTATGATTTTGGTCCATTATGCTAGTCTTAGTTTGGGGTTATATTCTTGTCCAGTGTGGCAGCGAGATCCCAAAGGCAGCACCCACTACGCGTCCCGTTTTACGTGCAGTTGAGGCAAGTATTCGGGTTAAATGAAATTTCTGTTGTATGTCATGATTGAGTTGTGAATTGTTATTGTTGTCATGTGGAAGTAACGTTGAGATGTCCCTAGAGATGATGATGATTGCATATTATGACTGTGGTTATTTGATAATGCTACCGTTTACATGATTAAAGTTTATATTGAAAATGTTGAATGAGAAGGAATAGATGTTATATTCATGCATATTTTGAGATCTGAAACTTGGTCGGTGGTGACCAAGTGATTGAGTTGAGGTCCCCGTCGTGCAATGACAGCTTGAGGTCCCCACATTTATGAATGTGGGCAATACGTCTGAGGTCCCGACATTTTGATGACGGCAAAGGTCCCTATACAAGTTGATGTATAGGCTCTTGGTCCCTGTGCGAGGAGGGCACGTGCATGGGTATCCATTGACGGATGAATACCCGCATACACGGTAAAATGCGTAAAGAGATAAAGAACAAATAGTGCATAGCATTATCATTGCATTTTCTTTGATATTTTGTAATGCCATGAATGATGTTGGCCAAAGATGTTTATACTATGTTGTCCTTATGATCATGTAACCTTGTTGATACTTTTGAGTCCTATGGCTCACCCTTGCTTTGTTTTGATATAGGTACTACGGTAAAGGCGTCATGCATGGGCGGGAGTAGATGATTGAAAGCACACACTACCTCACATCATCAATACATTTGTTACTTTAGTTTCACACAAGAATAAATAGATTGCCGAGAGACACTCATGGTGGTTTTATGATTACGATTGATGGAATAGTTACGGTTGTGAGAATGATGTTATTTGATTACATTGGATGAATGTCTTTATGCATGGATGAGTTGGATTATGAAATTATTGATAAATGCTATGTTTACTTGTTAGAAACTTATTATTATTGATTATACAAAGGAGATTCAGCCGAAAAATTTGTAAACTTGTTCTAGTTGTAATTAGTTTTGGTAGCATTCCGTGCTCGTTCTGAGTTGGGGTGTTACAGATCTCTTCAAGAAGGTTGTGAAGAGGCTCAGCACCGGTTGTGAGTGGTTTGGTGCTCGCCATCTCCGGAGTGGAGGAAGAGCAACATCGAGTGGATCGAGGTGTTGGATCAAGTGTTGAGCTCGTCCAATTCGTTTGGGCTTACCTCGGAGGTGTTGGCTTAATTCATGGAGTCGGTCCAATTCATTTGAGCTTACCTCAACGTAGATTAGCGGAGACCAGCAAGTCTTCGAACACCACAGTAAAACATCCATGTGTTATTGTAGTTTGCTCTCTTATGATTTACTTTATGTAATTTACATTCTTAGAATTAAATTAATTGCATGTCAAACTAGGATTGCAAATCTTGACTTAGACTTAGGGTGTTGGTGCACTTAAGAGAAACTAGAATCGTTAGACTTTAATTGTGTATAACCGAATTGACTTCCGCTTCTGTATTAGAAAATGGTTTTAGCCTTAAAGATTTTTAGAAAAGACTATTCACCACCCTCTAGTCAGCATCCTCAATCTTATATAAGTGCAAATCAACCTCCAAACACTCCCACATAAGTGTTTAATCGCATTCCCCAAAATTCATAGGTTGACTTTTTGGTTGGTCAAATCGCAGCATGTGGCCAGTCTGACCGCCGTGCCCCTGACTGGTCTAACTACCACCCATGGCTGGTTAGACTGTCGAGACTGGCTGGTCTAACAACCACCAAGGTCGATCAGACCACTTATGTCTGACAAGCAGCAGGACTTTGCCAAAAACGAGGGTTTCTCCAAACACCTCGATGCTATTGCCAATTGCTCAGCCCACTAAGATTAGGAGAGTATTTTTCATTGTCTAGGTGATTGCTTATCGTTCTCTGAAAATAAACTTCATGTTTGTAATGTCATTATATGGTTTGTTCCAGCTCCAATAGTGCGAATAAATTTTACCCTATTGACAGTCCAATTAGAGCATCTCCAATAGTGTATTTATTATCGTCTCTTAGCTATGCCACATCAACAAAATCCTATGTGGAGGAGAGAGGGGGAGAAGAGAGAGAACAGGTCGTCTCTTACTGAAGAGACGATCGTGCACGCGAAACAAGACATGATACATTAATCTACTCTAGTTGACATGTAGGCCTGTTTTAAAGAAAAATTATAAAATATAAGTGTTGGAGAGTGTACTAGAGACTGTTTATTGGAGATGTTGTCTCTAAAGATAATGTAACATATGTTAGAGACAAGGTTGTCTCTAACTATTGGAGATGCCCTTAAGAGAAGGAAGTAACAGTATGAGCTAAGTGATCCAACGCTGTCGTCACTTAAACACAAGTTTCAGGGCCAATTAATTTGGCAGGAGGATGAGTCTGCAAGAACAGAAAGCTTAGGATGTGATGGCATTTTCATCAATAAAAATTGTGACATGGACTAGGAGCGGACCTAGGACAAAATTTTAGGTAGGGTGAGTCGCAAGTAGGGGTGAAAACGGATCGAATACGGACGTTTGTAGAGGACCATAGGCAACAATGTCAAGCATGAACATGTTAGGCTTCAGATGAGATGGGCAGAATAAGGCAGCAATGCCAAGCATCAAAATTACATTATGATTGCATTTACTTGGACTATGATTATATGCCAAATCGCAAACTTCTACTGCCAGTCTGACATTTTGATGCAATCATAATGTCATTTTGATGCTTGGCATTGCTGTCCTATTCTGCCCATCTCATCTGGAGCCTAACATGTTCATGCTTGACATTGTTGCCTGTATACCTCTACAAACGTCCGTATTCGATCCATTTTCACCCCTACTTGCGACTCGACCTACCTTAAATTTTGTCCTGGGTCCGCCCCTAACCACTACGACTTTTGAGGTTCCTCAGCAGGATATGGCAATAGAAGTTTGCGATTTGGCAGAGAATCCCAAAGCCAAAGCCAGTATTCATATGCAAATCACTCACAGGAGTGTACAGCGGGCGAAGCCGATGGAGACCGGTGAGGTAAGGCAATCAGGAGGGGGTCTGGCCGACTGGCCAATGCCTGGGAGGGGGTGTCCGCACAGAAGGGGAGCTCGGGCAACCGCCTGAGCATGCCCGAAGGGAGGGTCCGCCCCTGACATGGCCAACATAGTTGAAGAATTGTATTCTTGTGAGAATACTTAGTCTTTTACGTGGGTGCATTGAAGTGGACGCATCATGTGGACGGTATTGACGCACAAGTTAGGCAGCATCTTGTTGTCTTGTTTTTCGAGTGCATTGAAGTGGACGCATCATGTGGACGGTATTGACCCACCAGCTAGGCAGCATCACATTGTCTTATTTTTCAGCCGACATGGACTAGCTCCAAATTTTTCAGAGCTGACCGATTTAATGCACAATACATGCATACTAGGAAGATCACCCGCGCCGAACGGCCCTCAGCGTGGGTCGTTTTCGTGCTGGGCACGGGCTCTCGCAGGGGGGCGTGGAAAGGAGCGAGCGGGAAGGCACAAGCGTGGGAGGTGTGGGAAGGCGTGAGCGGCTGCGGGCCTAGCAGAAGCAACCCGCGCGATTGCGTGGCCATGCAGGCGCCGTGTCACCGAAGGCGGGGCCCACTATAGGGGAACGATCTACGAGGCAGAGGCGATCGAAGCAGCCAGTGGCATGCACGAGCCTACAGGCCCCAGCGGACGCACGTCCCAGCCGGAACACGCGAAGCGCAGACGTGGGTCATGCGGCCGCGCGTGAGAGCGGGAGCGATCTGGCGGCGGTATTTTTGGGGCCGATGTGGCTAGGGCCGGGAGCGACGGAATCAACCAGCTATTAATATAGGTAATGGCTATGCCCATGCACAATACATCCTTTAATTAACTATCAGATTACCAGCAAGCAGACCGTGCCCCAAGAGCACCATGCTCGGTAATACCGTGCTCTAGGTGCACAGACTAGCTAGGTCCAGTCCCTAGAGGTACGAATGAGTCAGGTTCGGTCTTCAGGGGTCTGAATTTGTCATGTGGCATATGGAGGACAGTGTCGTGCCCTTGGGACACGGTGGAGGGGAGTCAACCTCCTTGGGGACTGGACTTGGTGAGGTGTCGAGTGTCGGCAGGTCCGTGGTGCCATTTTTGGTTTTAACTTCGGGAGGAAGCTAAAATTGCTATTATGTCAGTGTCATATGAGCCAAAAACTCCAAAAGGTAAGCATACAAAATGAGTCCAAGTCAGAAAAGAAGAAACAAATCCAAAAAATAACTATAATATGTGCTGCTCCAGACGACTACAGAAGCCGTCGACCCTACACTCCCACGAACCATCCTCCCATCAGAATTCGGATCACAAAAGAATAATATTAAATACACTCCTTGTGTTAAACATTCCAACAGAGTTTCCGAACCTTTTATGAACAACCACTACTACAAAACAGACTATAGTAGATGCCCCATCACAGACGGTTCCTTTGGAATCGTCTGTGTTGGGTCTGTCCGAATGCGGCATTTGCACTGCCAGCCTATCACAAACGGTTCTTAATTAGAACCGTTTGTGATAACTAGGTTCTTAATTAGAACCGTCTGTGATAACTAATTATCACAGACGGTTTTTGAATAGAACCGTATGTGATAATTAGTTATCACAGACGGTTATAATGAAGAACCGTCTGTGATATCCTAGCATTATATAAATTGCACTCGACACATCCTCTGTCGCACTGCCACTGCCTCTGCCGCACTGCCGCTCTGGAGGCGCAGTGTCCATTGCCGCACTGTCGCTGCCTCTACCGCTCTGGAGCAACCCTGCCTCTACCGCAACCCTGCCGTTGGCTCCACTTAGATCTGCTGCTCCTCCCCATGTGCCACTTCCCTGCCCTAGCTCCTCCCCCGTTGCACCGGCTTAGAGAGGAGAAGGTTGGACCCCTGCCCCTAGCGCCTCCTCCACCCCGTTGCCTCCTCCCCTATTGCGCCACCTGCACCTTGCTGTGCCTCCACCCCCATTGCGCCACCTTAGAGATGAGAAAGAAAAGAGAGGAATCGTATTTTCTTCGTGAGCTCCGAGGGTAACGATCTATAACCCTTTATGTTTGCTATAAATTAATCGCTAATCAATTTAAGTATGTTTGGTAAATAGGAAGAGTACGTACTTGCGGTTTATTAATCTAATTTGACACTAATTTGTTACATGCGTAGCGTAGATGGACTGAAACTGGATGTACAGTGTGAACCGTGTGAGTCAAGAGTACATTAATGGCGTGGTTGCTTTTAGAAGAGCCGCCGAGTAGGATATGTTGAAGAAGGGGATAAATTTTATGTATTGTCCATGCATTGATTGTGGTAATCTGAAAATATTTAACAACATGGTGCAGATCGAAGCGCACTTGATTTGAAGAGGTTTCAAAAAAGGGTATACATATTGGACCAGTCACGGTGAAGAGCAGATTATACCGAAAGTTAATAATGACGACATTACCGAGGAAGTCAACGATATGCTGGATGTGGACTATGCTTTTGATGAGGATAGGTCGCACGATGACAATCTGGATTAGATGCTACGCGATGCAGAAGAGAACTACAGCGAGAGAGAGTTTTGTAAATTCGAGGGTTTAAGGGAGGACTCGGTGATACCTTTGTTCCCTGGGTGCATGCCGGAATACACAAGGTTGTCAACCGTGATTGAACTGCTTAAATTGAAGGCAAGCAATGGTTGGTCCGATAAGAGTTTCACGACGTTGTTAGGTCTCCTAGAGGACATCCTTCTGGAGGAAAACGTGTTGCCCAACACCACCTACCAAGCAAAGAAGGTTATTTGTCCATTGGGAATGGAAGTAGAAAGAATACATGCATGTCCGAACGATTGTATCTTCTACCGTAAAGAGTATGCAGACATGCATGTATGTTCCGTGTGCAAAGCATCCCGATACAAGCGTCAGAATACTGCTAAGGTGAAGCAAGGACCTCCTGCTAAGATGTTGTGGTATCTGCCTGTGATCCCACGTTTGAAGCGTTTATTTGCGAACCTAGAGGAGGCAAGATTGGTGCATTGGCACTCGGAGGAGCGTAAGAAAGATGGAAAGCTAAGACACCCTGTTGATTCTGCCTAGTAGAGAAACTTCGATCGGAGCTTCGAAGAGTTCGGTGCATAACCGAAGAACATAAGGTTAGGGTTGAGTATAGATGGAATGAATCCTTTCGGTAACATGAGCAGCCGACACAGCACCTGACCCGTGAATCTATACATGTACAACCTTCCTCCTTGACTGTGTATGGAGCGAAAGTACATTTTGATATCACTACTTATCCAAGGGTCGAAGCAACCTGGGAATAATATTGATGTGTACCTAGCACCATTGTTGGAAGATCTTGTGACACTGTGGAATGAAGGGGTGCAGGTATGGGATTCATATAAATGAGAGAACTTCACTTTACGCGCCATGTTGTTCTCCACCATCAATGATTTTCCTGCCCTTGGTAACTTTGTCAAGCTTGGTGCAAAAGGAGCTAAAGCTGTCGCTTTGCTTAGATGCTCAGAGAGTGTATGGTGAACAACTCGCATAAAGCGTGTATATGCGTCACCGTAGGTTCCTTCCCAGGAGTCACCTATACCGCAAGATGAAGAAATAATTCGACGGAAATAAGGAGGACGGTTCAGCTCCAAGGGCTTTTAGAGGGAAAGAGATCTATGATATGGTTAAGGATACGATGTTGTGCTTGGGAAGGGACGTCAATTAAGAACCCATCAGAAGAACATCTGGAAGAAGCGGTCAATTTTTTGGGACCTGCCTTATTGGGAGCACTTAGAAGTTCGCCACTGCATCGACGTCATGCACATGGAGAAGAATGTATGTGATAGCTTGATTGGTCTCTTACTGAACATTAGTGGCAAAACAAAGGATGGTGTTAACGCACGATGTGACTTGGTTGATATGAACACAAGGACCGAGTTAGCACCGAAAGAGACCGATACAGGACGAACGTACCTTCCCCCAGCTTGCTACACTCTGTCCAAGGCCGAGATAAATGAACTGTGCTAGATCTTGCATGGTGTGAAAGTCCCGTCTGGTTACTCCGCTAACATTAAGAAACTTGTTTCTATGTAAGATTTAAAATTAATTGGTATGAAGTCGCATGATTGTTATGTGCTGATGACACAAATGCTTCCTGTTGCAATTAGGAGTATCTTACCAAACAAGGTTCGAGTGACAATCTTGAGGCTGTGTTATTTCTTCAACTCAATTGCTCAGAATGTCATCGATCCCCAAGGACTAGATGCTCTGCAGGCCGAGGTGGTGACAACTCTATGTCATCTTGAGATGTATTTCCCTCTGTCATTTTTTGATATCATAGTCCATCTCATTGTTCACCTTGTGAAAGAGATAAAGATATGCGGTCCTGTGTTCCTACGTCATATGTACCCGTTCGAGAGGTATATGGGAATTCTCAAGTCCTACGTACGGAATCGATCTCCACCGGAGGGCAGCATCATCGAAGGTTATGCAATGAAAGAGGTCATTGAGTTCTGCGTCGACTACATGGCTCAGGTGGATCTGATAGGTGTGCCTCTATCTCGTCATGAGGGGAGACTGGATGGTATCGGGACCATCGGAGGGAAATCAATCACTCCCGATCTGGATACGTACGCTCAAGCCCATTTCACGGTCTTGTAACACATGACCGAAGTGTCCCCGTACATCGACGAGCACAAAGACATGGTACGCCAATATAATCCAAACCGGTCGGAGGTTTGGATCATGAGAGAGCATAACCATCAGTTCAACGAATGGTTAAAGGTGCAAATCACTAGGAGGTCATCAAGTGATGATACGCTGCTATGGTTGGCATAAGGGCCACAATTTACAATTGTCACATGGCAAGGATACGACATAAAGAGGTACACATTTCATACGACAGCTCAGGATAGGAAGAGCACAGTCCAGAACAACGACGTCCGCATAGATGCATTCAGTACCGATGGGCTGAGGAGCTCTGTGAGGACCCCAATTTATTTGGTTTGTAATGCTTAACCAACCACCTGGTCCTAGCATCACAAATCAAATAAAGCGATCCTCGAGATATGTATACTTCCCGATGCGATATACACACCTCACAACAAAAGTATGCATCAACTCCATTCCAAACATAGAGTCCAAACATCACACTACAAGCGGAAGATAAACAAATAGTAACAATATTACAGGACATGGCGACGGGCCACAAGATACACAAATAGACAACAACGGCAGTGAAGCAAAAGTGCCATAAGATGGCTATAAACAAAGCCAATCGGTGTGCCTCCAACCCACAAGGCATCGGCCGGACCGCCAAGACTAGTCGTCACCTACGGCGACGGCCTGACTCGAAGTGAGGCCCACGAGGCTCACCTTCTTCCTCTGCAACAAAACATTAAGCAAAGCACACGAGTACAAAGATTGTCTTTGTACCCTTAAAGCAGCGTGTGAACTATGGACTGTTCATATGCTACATGAGGGCTTGTCTAGTGGAGGCCATATGTTTTATTTGCATAAAGCCAATTTTCATTTGCAATAATGTAATCTGTTTGAAGGCAAGTTTGCAATTCATTTTAAGATTGAAATAACGATGAGGATATTAATAACATTAGCGAAGATAAACAACCTAGAAGTGACTATCCCAATAGTCACCACAACAATATACGAATCCAGTTAGTGCCACCCATCAAGTTTTAATTTAAATGTTGAGTCTAGTTCTTGGGGCGTGTCAGAGCGTGTCCATAACCTAGGGCGAGGCTATTCGAATAGTTTTAAACCACTGAGGGTGTACCAATGTACCCACACCCGGGCCGCCTTTAGCGAGGCACACTTCGAAGGTATGCTGCAGCTGACTAAGTCCTCTGAGTGTTTCCAATATTGTGTATCAACCGAGCAGCTCGTATGGGTAGAAACACCATACGCTTACATGGTAAAGCCGAAAGACAACTACCCACTCGGGATAAAGCTTTTGGACAACTACCATGCTCCCACCTCCATCCTCCTGCGACCTCCTGCGACCGAGCCAATACACGCCAAAGTACTAGGTCAAGAGGGTCCCATATACTCTAGTGTGGTTAGCACGCAAAATGCTCGATCAGGTGGCGCAAGTAACTCGGTCCTTAATTGACTCGGGCACCTTTCGGTCACACCAGAATCACACACAGTCTTACCATTGTGCCCAAGTCTAAACCATTTTTGTTTTCATTTTTAGTTTTGCGAGATAAACATAGCGAAATGCTAAAACATAAAGTTATAGTAAATTTTGTGTGATCAAGGTTACTGACTAAAGTCGATAACACTTGATTCTACCGATAGCTAAGCATGTCTAAGCAAGTTGACCGAATCTACTAAGTGACAAGAGATCATCCAGCGATCTCTAATCACGATAAATAACTTAGGCTCGGGTAGTAGAGATCCATATTTTGTCTACGAGGATATGCGACTCTGATTTAACTAACCATTTAACACAAATTAAGCGATGCATACATACAGTGAAACAAAATATTAAACTTTAAAATCATGGGATTAATCATGATCAAGCGCTTTACGGATCTTTGTTGCTCAATAAGGTGCGGAGGATCGTCCTCGGGTTGCCGCAAATATCGAAGCCTAACGATCGAACACAGCAACAAATAGGGCGAATAACACCGACAAAACTTAAGCATACAACAACATCAACTCATGCCAAAATTCACACAAGAGCCTAAACAAGATATAACAAAATTTAGAAAGCAGAAGAACAAATCATTTTAAGATGCTAATAATTTTCTATGAATTTTCTAAGCTAAAAATACAACATGTCACTAGTTAGTTACTTAACAACTTTTCATAAGCAGAAACAGTGTATAAAACCTATCCTAACAGTTAGTATACTGAAAATGAAATTTTACAAAGCTGGGTTCATTGAATTTGGACAATTATTGGAAAAGATATGCATTTTCTAATTTAGAAGATACATAAGACATCATTTTATTAGATAACAGATTTTTGCTACAGAGACATGGATGAAACTAATTTTAGTAAGTAATACATTTAAAATGAAAAATAACAGCACTAGTTTCATGCAATTTGGATAAAAATTGAATTAGTTATGCATTTTACAAGTTAAATGATTTAACGATTACTGCAGAAAAGCATTTGAAATACTAAAGCATTTATACCCTTTCTAACGACCAACTAACCCCGGACAACGTGAGCGGGCCCGCGAAAGTCTTGACGAGAATAACCGCGCGACGCGCGGCGGCGTCGGCGTATTCTAAATCGTCTTTGACATATCAGCGCGCAAACTTAACCTACTCTCACAAGAAATCGTTTCCCAACGGAAAGCGCATTATCGGTGCTACACAACTAACAAGCGGCGCATGGCCCACATGGCGTGACGGAAGAACAAATAACGATTGGATTAAGCGATTTCGCGTGATTACGAGAGGGCCCACAAATCGAGACTCAAAGAAGACATGATTAGAGTTAAACTAATCTTCAGGCGGTTCTGGCGGCGCGCTGCGGCGGTGCGGCGCGCGGTGATCTAGCAAACCGGTGAGTTTCAAGGCAGTGAGTGGTACCCGGGTTACGCAAGGACCTCGCGAACTTCGATAGCGGGTGTGAGTCGCGGAAATGCCCGGCGGCGGCGAGCGAGGCGGAGAAGAAGATGCGGCCTCGCGCGAAGGCGCTACGGGCGAGAAGACTCGAGAAGGTGCGCCACAGCTCGCGCTTGATCCGGGAACAATAAGCACAAGATGATGGCGGCGAAGGAGGTCGAGGCGGCGGAATCACTGGCGGCGGCTGCAAGCTCGGAGAAAAATCGGTCGCCGCGGCTTCCACGATGCACCAAAGCAAACGAACCCCGTGAGCATCGGTGGAGCATTGCGATCAAGTGGAACCAAGCGGCGAGGCTTGAGACTCACGAGCGCTAGCAAGCTCGCGGGGCGAGATCGCGGGCGAGGCGGCGATCCGCCCTGGTGATCGCGGGCGCCAAGGACCGGAATAGGCAAAATGGGGCGGCGCGAGAGGAACGGCTTGTCGCGATCCGCTGGCTCAAGGCGGCTCGAAGCAGCGGCGCTACGCTCGAGTTCTTCTCCGCCGAGGAAAATTTGAGCGGCGAGAAGGTGAAAGCGAAGAAGCGATGGCGAATGAGTGCGGTGAGGTTATGAAGCTCGGCGATGCTCTACGGGCGGAACCACGAGGGCAAATAGGTGGCGGCGGGTGCGTGGCAAGCATGCGCATGCCGTGCGAAGCTCCGGTGAGTCGCGGAGAAGGCGAGGGAAGGCGACAAGTGGGGACCACGATCGGCGATAGCGGCATGGCAGTGCGAGCGAGGTTCGACTCTATCGGAAGATGCCGAGCCGTTGGATCGAAATGGGCGGTCGAGATTGATGTATGCATTCGGACCGGTCGGTTCGCGCCGCATAGCGTGGATCGTTCGATTTGCATCGGACGACCCACGATCAATTGGACTGCGCGGCGGTGCAGCTAGTTGATGCGACCAGAGTCAAGTGGCGCTGAGTCGGACTCGAGCTTTGAGTTGAGTTGGGCGAGAGCAGTGCTTTTAGATTTTGATTTAAAAGAGAGAGAAGGTTTGGGAATTTTAGAGGTAGACCCAGAGCTACAAAAATTTCAGAAATTTTATGGTAGCTACTAGGGACAGAGGACAACCTTGTATAATTTTTCAGAACTTTTATGCACTGCATTATTCTAGAAAATTCACAAGCTGCTGTCTGAGGAGTTTGACCAGATTTCAAACAGAGTTGACTTGGCCATTTGAAATAGCAAACAAAATCTAAAAATTGTGAAATAATTCAGGAGGTAGATAGGATGATCAAGATGCTAGGAAAAATAGCTTCAGAGGATGATCACAAGTTTGAAGGCTAGAATCTGATAATCAACAATTTCCAATCACAAGAATTAAATTCTACAAATTGGAAATTGCTAGGAAAATTGTGGAACTTTCAAATGATTTGAAGAGACAACAAAAGCTTTTATTTCTCCTCAAAAATTTACATTTGAAATACAAACCCTAAGTTAGGGTGTTACAAATCTCCCCATACGGGAATCTCGGCAGAGATTACGATCACTGAAGAAGAAGGATGGGTAATCTGCTCGGAGGCGATCTTCCCGCTCCCACGTGGCTTCATCCTCGGAGTGGTTTGACCACTGAACTTTAAGGAACTTGATCACGCGGTTCCTTGTTGCGTTCGGCTTCTTCGAGGATCTGACGGACGCTCACGATAAGGCAGATCTTCTGCACATCGATATTTTCAATGGTGTTTCCTCAATTGGAATACGGAGCACTTCTTCAATTGTGACACATGGAAAACATCATGCACCCCGAGTGTAGTGGCAACTCCAACTTGTACAGCGGCTCCACTTTCTTGATGATGCGATATGGCGGACATATCGAGGAGCTGCTTGCCCTTGACAAGCAGCGGTGTCCCTTGAGTGAGACTTTGAGATACACAAAGTCATTGGGCTGGAAACTTAGCTCACGGCGGCGGCGATCTGCATAGCTCTTACGCTGGGTGAGCTACGCGCAAGTGCTCACGAATCAGCGCACTTGACTTTCGCCTCATTGATCGAATCCGGACCCAAGCGCCTTTCACGGTTTACGACCGGTTCAACGGTGTTACTGGCGCCGTCCATACAAGCCTCAAGCGGTGCCATACCAAGACTAGCTGAAAAATTGTTGTTGTAGGAGAACTCGGCAAGTGGTAGGCACTTCTCCCAATTCTTCCCATAGGAAAGAACACAAGCACGGAGCATATCTTCTAGAACTTGGTTGACTCGCTCCGTCGACCATCGATCGAGGATGATAGGTTGAGTGAAAGAAAGAGCGGTACCATGGCCTCCTGCGGTGTGCCAAATCGGGAAGTGAAAAGAGAGCCACGATCGACACTATCGTTCGTGGCACACCATGCGAGACTCACAATGCGGGATATGTAAAGATCCGCTGGTGATTCACATCAATCTTCGATCGCCTTTGGAAGAAATGGGCCACCTTAGGTCAATCGATCAATTATAACCCATAATGCATCCTTCCACGAAGAAGTGCGGGTAGACCGGTGATGAAGTCCATACCAGCGGAATCCCATTTCCACTCACGGTATAGGCAAGAAGTGGAGAAGACCTGCTGGGCGTTGATGCTCGGCCTTGACGCGACAACATCGTCACATCGGCCTGAACACGGCAATCTCGCTTCATGCGAGTCCACGAGAATCTCGGCGAGATCTTGGTACATCTTGGTAGCCGGGATGGATGGACAAAGGCGAATCATGGGCTTCGAAGGATCAAATCCGCAACTCGGGGATCTTTGGGACCACGAGGCGCTGCCCAAACCATACAACACCGTGTTCATCTTACGTGAAACACTTGGTGAACCATCACGATGTTGCGCGATTTTACCCACACCATCATCGATTGCTGCTGTTGCCTTGATTTGATCCACCAAGGTTGGTTGCTGTCAGGCGATGAGAACCGTGCTCAACCAAACCCAAGTTGAGGCGGAATTACGCAAGAAGCGCGAGTTCTTTGCTCTTGGATCATCAGTATTGCAATACACTTTTCGGCTAAGTGCATCGGCAACCACATTGGCCTTGCCGGAGATGATCTTGAATACCCATGTCATAATCTTTGATCAATTCTAGCCATCTCCTCTTGCACGAGGTTGAGATCTGGTTGAGTGAATAAGTATTTCAAACTCTTGTGGTGGAATACACCTCACAGTGATTACCGATCAAATAATGCCGCCAAATCTTGAGTGCATGAACCACGCGACAAGCTCTAAATCATGGGTGGGATAGTTGAGCTCGTGAGGTCTCAAGCTGCCTGGATGCATAGGCAACTGCCTTGCCTTCTGCATAAGAACACACCCAAGTCCCCGACGAGAGGCATCACAATAAATATCGAAGCTCTTGCGGATATCGGGAAGAGTGAGGCCGGAGCTGAAGTCAATGTTGTTTGAGCTCAAAGCTCTCATCACAAGCGAGAGGACCATACAAACTTCTTGTCCTTCTTAAGCAATTCAGTCATCGGCTGCGATTTTGGAGAAGTTCTCGATAAGCGGCGATAGTAGCCGCTAAACCAAGAAAACTCCGCACATCGATGGTGACTTGAGTGGCCCAAGATAGAACATCAACGACTTTCTTTGGGATCCTGACTATGCCTCGGTGAAAGAACATGGCCCAAGAATGCCACTTCCTTCAACGAGAACTCACATTCTTTGAACTTTGCATATAGGTGATGTTCCATAACTTGCCCAAAACAATCTTGGATGCTCGGCATGCTCTGCTTGATCTTGGAATAGATAAGAATGTCATCAATAAAAACCACCACAAATTTGTCCAAATACTCCATGAATACGAATTCATAAGGTTCATGAACACTTATTTGGAGCATTGGTCAAACCAAAAGACATGACGGTGTACTGCGTCTGAGACCATAACGAGTAGTGAAGGCGTTTGAATATCCTCATTACGATCCGGACTTGATGATAGCGACCTCGGATCAATCTTGGAGAACACACGAGCTCGGACAAGCTGGTCAAAAGATCATCAATACGGGCGAGAGGATATTTGTTCTTCACCGTCACTTCATTGAGAGGGACGGTAGTCAACACACATGCGCAAAGTCTTGTCCTTCTTCTTCACAAAGATTAGGACAACCCCAAGGAGATGGCGGGACGGATGAAACCCTTTGCTTGGAGCTCGCCAGTTGCTTCTTCAATTCTTCTAGCTCATTGGGAGGCATCCGTCTGGCGCCTTGAAATCGGGCGATGCAGGGCAGCAACTCGATGGCAAACTCGGATCTCGAGCGGAGGCATCGGGCAAATCTTCGGAAAGACATCCCCAAAGTCGAGATACTATGGGAACATCCACGAATGCGCAAGGTGGCTTAGCTTCTATTGCACATAGATCACGGCGCCCCTGCCTGGCCGAAAATCCGACTTGCTCTTGAAAAGTCTGGTAAGATAAACGATCTTCTGGCACAATCAATGCGCCCCAAGTCTTTGGGACAACCAATCCATGCCAGAATCACATCGGACTCATTGACCGAGCGAATGAGATTTGCCAAAAATCCCCTCCTTCAACTATGATAGAAACATCCGACAACGTAAATCGGCTCTCATTTCCGACCCGGAGAGCGGATGAGCAAAGAACTCCCAAAGGAACACGGCGAAGACCACTATGGCAGCAAATGATCTTGAAATAAAGAATCGATGCTCGAGAATCAAATATCTGCCGCGGGGCGAGAATTAACAAAGTGTACCAATCACGACATCCGCGCCTCCTGAGCCTCCTCGGTGAAAGGTGGTTCACTCGACCATTGCTCGCACCACAGGTCTTGAATAATCTTAGTGGTGGCGGTGACCGCTCCTGCGCGTCCTCCATTAGGGCGAGGGTGCTGCAACACTACGAGGCGAGCATTCGCATAATGGCCCTTGTTGTGGCAGCGAAAACAAATCACCTCGGCGCCGGATTGCGAGACCTCTTCTGCTTTGGATCGCGGCGCGCGTGGTGGCTCTGACTGCGGTGGGCGGAGCTGGTGCGAGATGGTCTCGGCGCCGGTGGAGCAAAAAGCAGACCCAGCTGGTGCGGCCCGGCCGAGGGCGAGCGAGGTGGTGTGAAGCGGTCGATCGCCTCCCATTTGCGCTGCGGGACTCACCCAGCGCCTTCGCCTTATGCTCGGCAACAATGGCCTTATCTACCAAGGCACGAAAGTCGAAAGTCCACAATGGATAGCTTGTCTGCGGCTCCTCGGACAAGCCATCCATAAACTTCTCTGCTTAGCCTCATGCGAGCCACCTCCCCGGAGCATAACGAGCGGATGATTGAACTTCGTAAAGGTACTCCGTCCGGACTTGCGCCCTTGCTTGGCGCGAGGAACTCCTTTTCTTCAGCTTCATCGGGCCGTGCAGGATGTGGGCCCGACGAAAGGCGGAACTCCTCCCACGCGACCACATGGCGCGGGTGCATGGCGAATAGTTCTCCCACCATGAGTGCGCGCCCTCAGGCGGTGGGGCAGCGAAGAGCGCCTTGTCTGCGCTGGCATCGAGCTATGTTGAGCTTTCGCTCAACCATGCGCGACCAATCGTCCGCATCGAGAGGGTCCTCGAGCGGGAGAAAGTCGGCGGTTGTGTGCGGAGGAACTCTGCAAGTCCCCGCAGTCGGTGGCGCCACCACCGGCGGAGTGGAGGTATTCCTAGCAATAACCTCCAAGATGCGCGTGTCGGTCCATGCGGTTCGCTCGATCGGCGAGAACCTCGACCATGGTCGGAGGAGGAAGCTCCTCATCATGACCATTTCTTGGCGCCCACGCGCTCTCCGGCCATCTGTTTACTAAGACAAGTTAGCAACAAATTTAAGAGCAAGAAAGCCCAAAATTCATGGCAGTCGAGAAACAAACACAAAGGCGGGATAAAGTTCGACCGCAAAAAATGGACACATAGCAACTCATACATATCTTACCCTTATGCTCCCACAAATTTTACTTAGACTTAATTCTCTATGGTTCTCCCAAAATGATTCTACAGTAGTAACTATCTTTTGAAAGGAAAGAGAAACCAAGTTTTAAACTCAAATTAGAGTAAGATGAGAGTAGAAGGCTAAGATAGGTAAGGAGTAAAATCGAGAATCTGCCTAGGTTTTCATAAACCCTTTTATACTTTGAAATTAAGCTTTTTCAAAATATCCTAAAGACGACTATGCTTGGGTTGCTACTGGTCGAATGGCTCACGATACCAACTTTGTGAGGACCCCAATTTATTTGGTTTGTAATGTAACCAACCACCGGTCCTAGCATCACAAATCAAATAAGCGATCCTCGAGATATGTATACTTCCCGAAGCGATATACACACCTCACAACAAAGTATGCATCAACTCCATTCCAAACATAGAGTCCAAACATCACACTACAAGCGGAAGATAAACAAATAGTAACAATATTACGGACATAGGCGGCAGGCCACAAGATACACAAATAGACAACAACGACGGTGAAGCAAAAAGTGCCATAAGATGGCTATAAACAAAGCCAATCGGTGTGCCTCCAACCCACAAGGCATCGGCCAGGACCGCCAAGACTAGTCGTCACCTGACGGCAGCCTGACTCACAAGTGAGGCCCACGAGGCTCACCTTCTTCCTCTGCAACAAAAACATTAAGCAAAGCACACAGTACAAAGATTGTCTTTGTACCCAAAACTGACGTGTGAACTAGCGGACTGTTCATATGCTACATGCGAGCTTGTCTAGTGGAGGCCATATGTTTTATTTGCATAAAGCCAATTTTCATTTGCAATAATGTAATACAGGTTTGAAGGCAAGTTTGCAATTCATTTTAAGATTGAAATAACAGTAAGGATATTAATAACAATAGCGAAAGATAAACAACCTAGAAGTGACTATCCCAATAGTCACCACAACAATAGCACGAATCCGCATTCGTACCACCCATCAAGTTTTAATTTAAATGTTGGAGTCTAGTTCTTGGGGCGTATCGGCGTGTCCATAACCTAGGGCGAGGCTATTCGAATAGTTTTAAACCTGCGAGGGTGTACCAATGTACCCACACTCGGACGCCTTTAGCGAGGCACACAGAAGGTATGCCGCACGACTAAGTCCTCGAGACTGTTTCCAATATTGTGTATCAACCCGAGCCGCTCGTATGGTAGAAACACCATGCGCTTACATGGTAAAGCCGAAAAGACAACTACCCACTCAGGATAAAGCTTTTGGACAACTACCATGCTCCCACCTCCATCCCTCCTGCGACCTCCTGCGACCGGAGCCAATACGCCAAAGTACTAGGTCAGAGAGGTCCCATATACTCTAGTGTGGTTATACGCAAAATGCTCGATCACGGTGGCGCAAGTAACTCGGTCCTTAATTGACTCGGGCACCTTTCGGTCACACCCAGCAGATCACACAGTCTTACCATTGTGCCCAAGTCTAAACCATTTTGTTTTCATTTTTAGTTTTGCGAGATAAACATAGCGAAATGCTAAAACATAAAGTTATAGTAAATTTTGTGTGATCAAGGTTACCGACTAAAGTCGATAACGCTTGATTCCGATAGCTAAGCATGTCTAAGCAAGTTGACCCGAATCTACTAAGTGACAAGAGATCATCAGCGATCTCTAATCACGACAAATAACTTAGGCTCGGTAGTAGAGATCCATATTTTGTCTACAGGATATGCGACTACGGATTTAACTAACCATTTTAACACAAATTAAGCGATGCATACATCAATTGAAACAAAATATTAAACTTTAAAATCTAGGATTAATCATGATCAAACGCTTGCACGGATCTTTGTTGCTCAATAAGGTGCGGAGGATCGTCCTCGGGGTTGCCGCAAATATCGAAGCCTAACGATCGAACACAACGGCAAATAAGGACGAATAACACCGACAAAACTTAAGCATACAACAACATCAACTCATGCCAAAATTCACAGCCAGCCTAAACAAGATATAACAAAATTTAGAAACAGAGAACAAATCATTTTAAGATGCTAATAATTTTCTATGAATTTTCTAAGCTAAAAATACAACATGTCACTAGTTAGTTACTTAACAACTTTTCATAAATGAAACAGTGTATAAAACCTATCCTAACAGTTAGTATACTGAAAATGAAATTTTACAAAACTGGGTTCATTGAATTTGGACAATTATTGGAAAAGATATGCATTTTCTAATTTAGAAGATACATAAGACATCATTTTATTAGATAACAGATTTTTACTACTGAGAGACATGGATGAAACTAATTTTAGTAAGTAATACATTTAAAATGAAAAATAACAGACTGGTTTCATGCAATTTGGATAAAAATTGAATTAGTTATGCATTTTACAAGTTAAATGATTTAACGATTACAATGAAAAGCATTTGAAATACTAAAGCATTTATACCCTTTCCTACGACGACCAACTAACCCCGGACATGCGGCAGATGGGCCCGCGAAAGTGCTGACGAGAATAGCCCATGCGCGAAAAGCGGCGTCGAAGGCGTATTCTAAGAATCGTCTTTGACATATCAACGCGCAAACTTAACCTACTCTCACAGAAAATCGTTTCCCAACGAGAAAACGCATTATCGGTGCTACACAACTAACAAGCGGCGACATGGGCCCACATGGCGATGACCGGAAGAACAAATAGCGATTGGATTAAGCGATTTCGCGTGATTACCGAGAGGGCCCACAAATCGAGACTCAAAGAAGACATGATTAGAGTTAAACTAATCTTCACCGGCGGTTCACCGGCGAGCTGCGCTGCGGCGGTGCGGCGCGCGGTGATCTAGCAAACGGTGAGTTTCAAGGCGAGTGAGTGGTACGCCGGGTTCGCAAGGACCTCGCGAACTCGATAGCGGTGGCGAGTCACGGAAATGCCGGCGGCGAGGCGGCGAAGCGAGCGGAGAAGAAGATCGGCCTCCGCGGAGAAGGCGCTACGGGCCGAGAAGACTCGGAAAGGTGCGCCACGGCTCGCCTTGATCCCGAGAACAATAAGCACAAGATGATGGCGGCGAAGGAGGTCCGAGGCGGCGGAATCACCACGGCGGCTGCGAGCTCGGAGAAAAATCGGTCGCCGCGGCTTCCACGATGCACCAAAGAAAGCGAACCCACCGTGAGCATCGGTGGAGCATTGCGATCAAGTGGAACAAGCGCTGAGGCTTGAGACTCACGAGCGCTAGCAAGCTCGCGGGGCGAGATCGCCGGAGAAGCGAGGCAGCGATACGCCCTGGTGATCCACTGGGCGCCAAGGACCGGAATAGGCAAAATGGGGCGGCGAGGCGAGAGAACACGGCTGTGCGATCGCGGCTCAAGCGGCTCGAAGCAGCGGCGCTACGCTCGAGTTCTTCTCGTACCGAGAGAAAATTTGGGCGGAGAAGGTGAGAGAGCGAAGAAGCGATGGTGAATGAGTGCGGTGAGGTTATGAAGCTCTGGCGATGCTGAGGACGAACACGAGGGCAAATAGGTGGCGGCGGCGAGTGCGTGGCAAGCATGCACGCCACGCCGCGAGCTCGGTGGTGCGGAGAAGGCGAGGACGAAGGCGACAAGTGGGGACCACCGGTCGGCGATAGCAATGGCGGTGCGAGCGAAGGTTCGACTCTATCGGAAAGATGCCGGCCGTTGGATCCGAAATGGGCGGTCGAGATTGATGTATGCATTCGGACAGTCGGTTGCGCGCATAGCGTGGATCGCTCGATTTGCATCGGACGGCCACGATCAATTGGACTGTGCGGTGCAGCTAGTTGACGCGACCGAGTCAAGTGGCGTGGTCGGACTCGAGCACGAGTTGGAGTTCGGGCAGAGAGCAGTACTTTTAGATTTTGATTTAAAAGACAGAGAAGGTTTGGGAATTTTAGAGGTAGACCCAGAGCTACAAAAATTTCGAAATTTTATGGTAGCTACTAGGGACAGAGGACAACCTTGTATAATTTTCCAGAACTTTTATGCACTGCATTATTCTAGAAAATTCACAAGCTGCTGTACAGGGGAGTTTGACCAGATTTCAAACAGAGTTGACTTGGCCATTTGAAATAGCAAACAAAATCTAAAAATTGTGAAATAATTCAGGGAGGTAGATAGGATGATCAAGATGCTAGGAAAAATAGCTTCAGAGGATGATCACAAGTTTGAAGGCTAGAATCTGATAATCAACAATTTCCAATCACAAGAATTAAATTCTACAAATTGGAAATTGCTAGGGAAAATTGTAGGAACTTTCAAATGATTTGAAGAGACAACAAAAGCTTTTTATTTCTCCTCAAAAATTTTACATTTGAAATACAAACCCTAAGTTAGGGCTGTTACAAGCTCCTACTATGGGCAAATGGAGGAGATATGGGAGCTCGACTACGTGCTTTTCAAGATCCCCCTATTTCGGTGTCATTGGGTCCATCTCCCACAGGTGAAGGTTGACAAGTACGGCGTCACTACCGTGAACCTCGAACATGTCGGATACAAAGACGAACCATTCGTACTGGCTAACCAAATTGTTCAAGTCTTCTATGTAACCGACCCAGTAAATAAGAAACGCCACGTGGTTCTTCATGGAAAAAGGAGGATTGTCAGAGTTGAGAATGTAGTGGAAGAGGAAGAATACAATCAATTTGACGAGTTGCCTCCTTTCGGAGACGGCATTAGGCTCGAGGAAGAACCCAGTGAGGAAGCTAGCTATATGCGTGCCGATCATCATGAAGGGCTATATTTTAATTAAGAATTTACTCTATTGTAATTAATTTATTTCATAACATAATGTGTTATGGACTTGTAATCTCTCATATATTTTGATGTCAACGTGGAATTGTCATGTGTTAATGTGCTATGAACCTGTCATATTGGATATTGATGTCAATGTGGACGTTTATTGTAATGTGGAGTATCAAAATTGGTTTCACTTGATTTGGAGTTGAGTTGAATTAGATATGAATTTTTGAAGTCAAATGTGTTATGAGCTTGTCATCATACTTGTCACCAGGTTTTGTCAAGATATCACAGATTGTCAGTTTATCACAGACGGTTCTATTAAAAAACCGTCTGCGATATGTCACAGATGGTTATATTAAAGAACCATCTGTGATATATCATAGACGGTTTGTTACTACAACCGTCTGTGATATGGAACGTATCACAGACGGTTTCTTACTACAACCGTCTGTGATATGAGTTTACCATAGACGGTTCTATTAAAGAACCGTCTGTGATATGTTCCATATCACAGACGGTTCCCTAATGGTTCCCTAATAGAACCGTCTGTGATATATCACAGACGGTTTCCTACTACAACTGTCTGTGATATGGAACATATCATAGACGGTTCTTTTAGGGAACCGTCTGTGATTCCTTACCACAGACGGTTCTATTAAAGAACCATCTCTGATAGCCTTTTTATAAGGAGGGAACTGCTAGAGTTTTGCTCTTACTTGTCACTTCCTCTCCCGCGCCCCTTAGGCTCTCGCGTGCTCTTTCACCTCCTCTAGGGCTCGCCCATTCACCGCCGCCTACGACCTTGGCGCCTCCGACCTCGACACCGCCGGCCCCGACCTGGGCGCCTTCGACCTCGGCGCTGCTGCCCCCAACCTCGGCGCCATCGACCTTGGCGCCCCCGACCTCGGCAACTCCTACACCGCCGCCTCCGACCTCGGCGCCGCCACCCCCGATATCGCTTCTTCCCTCCTCGCGTCGGCTCCAACGCCTCCCCCGTTACTCCCTCGCGCCTCCCTTGCTCTGTGATGGGTTCTGTTGATGCTCTATGATGATAGTCAAAATCTGAAATGATAGTCGAAATCTGAAATCAAATAGATAATTAGAAACAGACTTGAGCTTAAGCATGTTGCTTTATATGGCCAGTTATAATTAGTAGCATTTATACTCTTTTTTCGGTTATAGCTGAATTAAGATTACACTTGTATGTTCTGTGATCTGATTGATCTTCTGTGAGATATTTGCATTTCTATTCTTAATCTGTCAATTAGGCTTATTGTTGATATAAATTTGTGAATTATTTTGAAGGCATATGATTAGATGTTCTGTTTACATAATGCTTTATGTGCTGTTTTTGTGATTTAATTTCACTAAGTTTAACTGCTACTCTGAGATGACATATGAGAAAGTTTTAGTTTGAGCTCAAGATCTGTTTTGTAATTATCAAAATTAATTGGTGAAGAGATTTTGGCGGAGGACTGCGATTGCAAAGACTATGTCTTATGCAATTAGTCATCTGAGAGCAATTGAGCAATCTTATTTGCTTAGCTTCATGTTGTTTTTAGTTGTTCTCATAATGAATATGTTGAAGTTATTCATACACTGAAATTGATTATTATCCTGGACATTGCGGGTGTTCTGATGGTTAGGGTGAATTTTGTGGGCTTAATATTGCCCTGTGATTGGAATGGTCTAATTCTGAAATTGGTGGAATTACCAGTTCAATTTTGAGCTCTACAATATTACTTGATTCTATTTTGTTTCTATATCTTCATTAAAGGCTAGTCTTATGTACATGAAGCATTAAACCTTAGCTTAGCATTTATTCGTCGATCCTGACACACTTGAGTGTACCTTTGCTTCATACCAATTCTCCACGGCATGAAGCAAATGGTACACTCCAGTGTATTGGGCTCGATGAAGTAGGCTCGGGCAAAGATGGGCTCGGGTTCTATCTATGCAAAAGATTCGTATCACTAGTTTGTATCTATACAAATATCACAAAAGATTGTTATACACGTGATTGTTATGCCAGTCTAGTTAAGCTTTGGATAGAGCTCAAAATCTGAATTTTAGTGTTCTTATCCAATTTATGAAGAGAATAGACCTTAGTGCTGACATGGCCAAGTTTGTTTCTTGTGCAACTCACCATATGAGAGCTCACATTAATTTCAAATTTTAGTGCTCTGTGCTAATTTCATTCATATACATGTGGTACATGTTTTGCATTTCAATCAATTTAAATGACTTGAATGATTTACATTTGACTATGTTAATTTGGTCCTCCCTCGTGCCTTGTCTGTTGATCTTCTCGGTGGTTTTGAGTACCATCGCCATTGTGAGTATTTCAACATATCGTGCAATGTCCATGGGTCGTGCCTTGTCTGTTGATCTTCTAAGAACCGTGTGTGATACTCTGCGTGTCACAAACGGTTTGTCCATAGAACCGTCTATGATATTGTGCCTTCACAGACGATTTGTCCATAGAACCGTCTATAATACTAGCCTTTACAGACGGGTTTAATACAAAAACCATCTGTGATATTCGTATTACAGACGGTTTCCAAACCGTCTGTGATAACCGCCTGTTATCAGAGACCAACTTATTCAGACGGTTCAAAAACCGTTTGTGATGACGGTTTCGAACCATCTGTGATGACCCTCTCTATAGTAGTGAACCCCATATGTTTCGTTTACAGACAAGCTTAGACATTGCGAGCCCATGGGTCAGGCTAAGACTTTCATATGTTGTGATTAACATTACATCACAATGCATTGAGTTCCATGAGCTCTCCTAATGATTTTCGTATGGATTATGGAAGGGAGGTGCATGACACCGGTGTGGCAACAGATGAGATTTTCCGGTGACAGCGATGGAAGAGGTAAAATTTGTCGTCGCCGGTGACGGAGGGGTTGGAGGAGGCGGTGGCCTGACGGAAGAAGTAAATTAAAACCGTATATGAATATGAATATATATATTAAACAAATGAAGAAATTCATATGACCCTTGAAGTATAGTGGTGCGGCCACTTAATCCCTGACCTAAAAAACCAATTATTTAAACACATGATGTTGCAAAACCATATTACTTAACCCCCGAGGTTGTTTCAGAGGCAGTTTTGCAACCGTGGCAACTGACGTGGCCGCTGACTCAGCATTTCTTATGGCAGGGGCGCTCGTCGGCGTAGTGCGCCATGAGAGAGAGAGAGAGAGAGAGAGAGAGAGAGAGAGAGGATTGGTTCCACTTAGATCTTCGTATTCTATTGCTTCACCCGTCATCGCCATCGTCGGCTGTTTCTTTCCTCATTCCTGCAAAATCAACTCGTATTCCAAAAATCGGTGCTGTCGATCATGTCGCGCATGTGTCCTCTCTATTCCCTACCTGAGCGTATAAATAGAAGCATCGAGACCACATTCCACTCCTTCACTCACCGTGCAAATCTCACCACCTCTTGTTATATGTCACTGCCGTGCGAGGTCGTCTTCCTCGGAGCCGGCCGTTGCTTCACCACCCGTTCCGTCGTCTCCAGTGAAGCTCTTGCGAAATCACTTGTGTCACTTCGAGTTCTAGCATCACATCAACTTTTCTCCTTATTCAATTTCATATTCCTCATAGCACATCACCGGAATTTCATCGTCTACCATGTCGCGATTCAACCTGCCACCCCGTCAATCTGGTCGCCCTCAGTAAGCTTCTCTGCAATTTCTCGCACATGTAACATCACCATCATCTATTTTATCTTTTCCTCACTACAATTTGGCTTATGCACATTCGTAGTGCGACCTTCTTCCTCGGTGCCATCCACCGCCGCCGTACCATCTCTGGCCACGCCACCCACACTGGAGGATTCCGCTTGCTGTCTTGTTGCCCGTGCACATCGCCAAACCCCGTAGAACCTTGCCGTAGAACTGCCACCACTGTGTGCCTACGCTTGGCCGCCACCCCATCGCTGCCAGGGTTGTCGCCATGCCTCTCTGCCCACAACACCGTCGCCCATCCCTTCCCTAGAGTCTCGCCGACCCATTTTGCCAGTCGCCTATGCCTCCTGAGTAGCCGGTTGCTGTCTCTGTTGGTCACCAGAGCCATTGTGCCCGCTCCTCTGCTCTCTCTCGCTAGAAATGTCGAGTTAGCGACCACATCAGTCGCCACGGTGGCAAAACCACCTCAGGGGTTAAGTAACCTGGTTTTGCAACATCACGAGGTTAAATAGCCTATTTTTAGGTCAAGGGTTAAGTGTCCGCACCACTATACTTCAGGGGGTCATATGGACTTCTCCCTTAAAAAAATAATCTCGACTAACTATAATCAATGCTATTTCTTTCTTCTCTCAGTCACGTCACCCATATTGTTCACAACCTTTAGACGAAAATTGAGTGTCATAGATATCCCCTCATTTGCATTGTGTTCTAATTCTTTTAATTGTTATCATATTTCACATTGATTTGTTAAAACATTACGACCAATAAATTGATATATATATATATATATATATATACTACTTAAATATTAGAGTTGGTGATGATCGTTCGTCCTCCCATCTTATTGTATCCGTCGGATCGAAGAGCAAAGGATGGATAGGCAGATGGCTTCGCGTCCTCTCACACCCCCCCACAGCAACTACTCCCACCATCTCATCCACGATCCACCAGCCCAGACGAGGTGACGCACGCCGTGGTCAGCTCGTGCCTGATCCTCGTTCATGGCCTCCACCACCGCACGGTTACCACCACCGAGGGGCTCAGGAGCAGCCGTGACGATCTCCACGCTGTGCACGTGCGGCGCGTGGGATTCCACACCTCGCAGTGCGGGTACTGCAAGCCAGGCATGTGCATGTCCCTCGCCGCCGCGCTCACGGGCGCGGAGGCCGGCGCGAGGCCGGAGCCGCCGGAGGGGGTTTTTTTTGAAAAGGGAGAGATCCCAGCTTTTATAAAGCATATATCAGTTTACAGAAATGGAACCAACATCTGGGTATGCCAGATTTCGTATCAAGCCCAACTGAACTCTTACAAAGATAACAGATCACAACCAACTCCAAAAGAACCAACCGATAATCTGAGAACAATAATAGTCAAAGCAAGCGCCAGCTCCTGACTGGTAAACAAAGGAATTACAAGTTCCTAGAGGCAGCACTGCCCGAATTACAAAAATCCCTAGCCCATTCTTCAATGTTCCTCATGAAGTTGTCCAGTTTAGAGCATTCAACCCCGGTAAGAAGGATTCACCATCGCTACAAACAAGATAGAAATTTGTATATCACATCCATAGGTTGCCGAAGGTAAACCCCCTCAAAAGCCACCCTGTTTCTAACACTCCAGAGAGTCCAAGAGGAAGCTGCAAAACTAAACAAAATGACATTGTAATCAGTAGCCCCCCTCCTATCTAACCAATTTAATTGAAAATTATCGACAAAAACTGGAATACAATTCCAATTAAGAGCTTCTTTGATACCAATCCAAAAAAATTTAGCAATGACACAATTGAACAAAATATGATCAATACTCTCAATACAACCACACAATTTGCAATTCAGATCCCCTTTCCACCCCCATTTGCTAATTTGATCCAGTGTCTGAACTTTATTAAGATAACACTTCCACACAAAAATTTTAACCTTCAAAGGGATTTTGCATTTCCAAAGTTTTTGCAGTTTCCTAGAAACAACACCCCCAAAAAGAATTTGTCTATATAAGGATTTAACAGAAAACATCCCAGAATTTTCCAAACACCAGACAGCTCTGTCTAGAGCATCAGAAAGATCTATTTCATCCAAAACATCTTTCCAACTTTCCCACTGAACAATGTCCTCAGCTCCCAGACATCTCTTAAAAGGGATAATCCACTGATTATTAATCAAACCCTCTGCCACACTCATTTCAGGAAAGTAACAAATGTTGTAAAGACTGTTAAAAGTAATCCTAAAAGGGCAATCACCATACCAGACATCACCCCAAAAAGAAATATTAGCACCACTCCCAAGCTTGTACTTAACACCTCTCTCAAAACAAGATTTTGCTTTAGTCAGTTGTTTCCAGAACTGAGAGCCTCTGTGAGTGTTAAAGCTTTTTCTGAAACTACTTCTGGGAAAATATTTAGCTTTGAGAATCCTAAACCAAAGCTCAGTACCAGCATAATTCATACGCCAGATCCATTTAGCAATCAAACAATCATTCATAACTCTTGTATTGATGACCCCTAACCCCCCAAAGTCTTTAGGTCTGCACACAGCATCCCACTTCACCATATGATATTTAAAACTACTGCTCGACCCCCTCCAGAAAAATCTGGATCTAACGGTGTCCATTTGCTTATGAACCTCCTCACCAAACCTATAAAAACCCATTGAATAGGTAGGAAGACTACTCAAACCGCTATTCACCAAAATTAACCTGCCTCCAGACGATAAGAGCTTGTTTTTCCAGTTGTCAAGTTTTCTAGTCAACTTGTTAATCACCAAATCTGCCGCCCTCACCCCAATCTGTCTATCTCCAATCAGAATACCAAGATAGGTCATAGGCAAAGAAGCCAACTTGCAGTCAAAAATATCTGCTGCTCTAGCAGAATCCTCTTCAGACCCTCCCATTACAAAAAGCTCACTCTTATGATAGTTTATTTTCAGACCCGATATCCATTCAAAACAGTAAAGAAGAAATTTCAAGTTCAGAAAGTATGTCTCATCAAACTCTAGCATAAGCACAGTATCATCTGTATATTGCAAAATAGGAACTCCACCAGGCACCAGATGAGATACCAGCCCTCTTAACATATTATTGTCTTGAGCTGTTTTAATAATTTCTGCTAAAGCATCAGCAGCCAGATTAAACAGGAGAGGAGATAGTGGATCTCCTTGTCTCAAACCTCTATAAGTCTTGAAATAAGGACCAATTTCTACATTAATGTTAATACTGACTTTGCCATCTCTAACAGTTCCTATGACCTGATCAATCCAAATGTTGGAAAAGCCTTTCCTCCTCATGACTTCCTCCAAAAAACTCCATTGAATTTTATCATATGCTTTTTCAAAGTCCAGTTTCAAAATCACTCCTTTCCTCCTCTCTCTTCTGATCTCATGAATTATCTCATGCAATGCAACCACCCCATCCAGAATGTATCTGCCTTTTATGAAAGCAGACTGACAGTCATTAACCAACTTATCAGCAATCTGACCTAATCTATTAGCAAGTAACTTAGTCAGAATCTTAAAACTGACATTCAAAAGATAGATTGGCCTGAAATGTTTAATACTATTAGCCTCTTTGATTTTAGGAATCAAAGAAATCACTATAATTGAGTCTCTTCATGTCCAAATTACCTCTGCAAAATCTCTAACTGGATCTGGCGATGTTTAATCAAATCCCAAAACTCTTTATAGAAAAAGGTTGGAAAGCCATCGGGACGAGCGAATTGTTGGAAGGTCCTTAATCACTTGCAAAATCTCATTATCGGTGAAGTCTTTTACCAACATGAGATTATCTTCCTCGAAACTCTCGACCTCTTGCTCCAAACCCTTTGTTCAATCCCACTTCCTGAACAGGCCCAGTACCAAAAAGATTTCTATAGAAATCATAAATGTGACTTCTAATGTCATCTTTATTATGAATCAGCACCCCTTCATGCTCAAGACTGAAAATATAGTTATTCCTTTTCCTCCCATTAGCACAACTGTGAAAGTAACCAGTATTAACATCTCCTTTAGTAATCCAATCTAGACCACTTCTTTGATGCCAATGATTTTCTTCCATAGCATAAGTCTGTTCCAGGTCAGCTTCAATAGAATACCTATGTGACCACTCCTCAGATTTTAACCCATGCAATTCTGCCAAAGAATCTAAGTCCCTAAGTTGAGCAAGAAGAATTGTTTTCTTTCTCTTGTAATCTCCATTCAGGTTAACACCCCAACCTCTCAGAAAACTCCTCAGCATGGCAACACAACTGGTCCATTTGTCAAGGGAATAGACCTTATCATTTATCATTAGCTTTTCTAACAAACTCTAGCCACTTTTGATGTAAAAGACCCCTGAAAGATTCATGACCCATCCATTTTTTTCAAAATAAAATCTGCTAGTCTTAATCATAACATCCTCTCTAGTGCTAAGAAGAATGGGATTGTGATCAGAACCAACCCTAATAAGACTCTGAACATGGCACAAAGGAAAATAAGCCTCCCAGTCAGGTGACACCAAAATCCTGACTAAATTTACCATGATGGGACAACTTTGCTTATTTGTCCAAGTATATTTTGCACCCCCTTTTTTGATCTCAAGTAACTGATTATCAGAAATGAAATCATTGAACAGTCTCATAAGGTAGAAGTTCACATTGTTGGAGTTCTTGTCTCCAGCCTCTCTGATCAAATTGTAGTCACCCCCCAAAACCATGGGCAAAATAGTACTCTTGCATTTGTTATCCAATTCATCCAAAAACTTTTGAGACAAATCATGATGAGCAGACCCATAAACTACCACCAGCTCCCATCTGTAATTACTCAACCTGCATCTGATCACCATACTAACAAAAAACTGCCCAGCATCACAGCTTTTTGCTTCCAGGAATTCTTCTTTAACCCCCAACAAGATGCCTCCAGAATGCCCTGCTGAAGGAATCCAATGCCATTTAAAAGGAAGATTGCCCACCAGGTTCCGACGCTCTGTCTCAGAGAAATTCTGCTTCATAGTTTCTTGCACCCCAACAACATCCAGATTTTCCTGAAAGACAATCTCTTTAAGCTGTCTTTTTCGAGCAGCCTTCCCTAAACCTCTAATGTTCCAAAATAAAAGTTTCATGGTAATGATCCTTTTCGACTGACACCACTTGTTTTCAGTTTATCACTCATCTTCTTATTCTCAATAATATCTAAAACACCCCTTGTAACATCATCAGTTTTGCACAAACCCTCACCCCCCTCAGAGACATTCACATCAACAACTTGAGATTCCTGATCCTTCTTGTATAACTTTTCTTTCTCAGCTTTAGCTACCGCAGCCCTAACAAGCTCTTGAGCTTGCATAGCTGAGATCACTATGGCACTATTCTGAGAATTATTACCCAAAACAATGCCACAGGAAGTAGCAACATTCTCTAAGTAATCAATAGAAGCATTATTAAGGACATTAAAGGAGGTGACAGGTTTACCTTGGGATTCCAAGTTATGGATAGATTTCAGATTAGAAGCCTTCTTCTCCATGGGGATCCCTTTATCTTGGATTCTGGTACTCTTTCGAACTGCTTGTTGAGGTTCCAGGACTTTGTGTTTCCTACCCTTCCTTTTAGGGGTCCTCCACACTTCAGCCACCCCTTCATTAACAGGACTATCCAATGATGCAAAATCCTCGCCCAAAAGAATCGGACCACTAACAACTGCTGCCTTATTAACCACAGACTTATCCACGTCAACCAAGTTTTCTGAGATCAATGAAGACACTGCTGGAACCACTGAAGGCTTCTCAACAGTTCTTGTATCTGTAGGTGTCTGTAAATAGGGCCAAAGAGATGCAGATAACACTGCAGGACCACCTTCGGTATGAACAATTATATCTCCTGGAGAAACCTTCATAGGGATAGATTCACTAGGATTGATCAGAAGATCACAATCCCCTAATAAATCCAAAGATTCCTTACCAGCCTCTTCATTTTGTGAGCCTATCTCCCTCCTGGTATCACCTGGATACCTAAAATCTAAAGGAACAATTTGAAGAGCATTAAGAGGCTCCTCATCCTGTACCTCACCCACATTATCAGCCAAATACTCTCCCTCTCCCTCACAAGGCTCTAGAAAATCAGCAACAGTCAACTCCTTCTCCCCTTGATTAGAAGAATGGGAAATAACCAAGTCAAAACACTTGTCTTCCTGCTCAGAAAGCTGCTGCTGTTTACCAGTGTGTTTGTTGCTCCCATCACCACTCTTATGGCCAGAGGATTGATGTTTTTCACCCCCGAACTTCTCAGCCATCTTTTCCCATTCTGTTTTTCAATTGCTTTCACTTGACTCAGCATCATCATCTTCATCATCCTTAAACTTTTTATGCGCATGTTTTTTGTGGAAATGATCATAGATAGGTCCTTTTTTCTTTCCTGTTACACCCCCTTCAACCTCAAATTTAATTTCATACCCCATAGAATTAATGACAATTTCAACAAAGCAATTTATGCTAGAAGGATCTCTGCTCAGAACCTTGACTCTTATAGGATTCGCTCTCAGCAGGCTTATTTCATCAACCTCTATAGGCTCCCCCAACGTACGAGCTATTTCCTTAACTATATCATGTTGACCGAGGTGGAGCAGGCGTTGGCCGGGAACCTGTGCCGCTGCACGGGGTACCGCCCGATCGCCGACGCGTGTAAGAGGTTCGCAGTGGACGTGGATTTGGAGGATTTGGGGCTCAACTCCGCGGCCGAGGCGGCTCACGCGGCCAGGTGCTCGACCACCCACTCACTCTCAGTTTGCGCGTATTTGCATTTGGTGTGGCTTGTGAGACATTGAAGTGACCGAACTCCGTTTCTTGGGTGGGCGTTTCGTGCTTTCTCCAGATGTGCGTGAGCGGTGACCTTACCCGCGACCTTCGCATGGAGGCGGCGTCATTGCGAAGCTTGAGTCGACCTGCCGTTGTTGCGGCGTTCTTTGCACGACGACACGATCGGCAATGACGCACGGACTATGGTTCCATCTCCGAGCAATTCGGTGCTGGCGTGGCCGACCTTGTGAAGGGGGTAATGATTTGGATTCTTTAGCTACTAATATCTGTGATTTGGATGTGATGAGCACGCTCGCTAATAACTAGTTTTAGAACTATTTTCTCTGGTAAAACTTATTGAAAGTAGTATTTTCTGGAATGTACCAAAGTGAGGCGTAATTGTTGCTATACAGTTATTCCACCATATCAACAACGTAGCAAATCAGAGTTCCTTCCTTGGTAGACTATTCATATCAGCATACCAGGATAAGTTCAAGAGGGAGTCCGTGTTAATTTCTCTTGAAAATGGTAGGCTTTATTCTGCATTATCCATTTTCTCGCCCTTGAACCTCTTCATTTGCTCCTTCGATAAAATGGCTACATATCAAAATCACTCTACTGTTTTGATCTGTCTGGCATGCCATTATTGGTTACAATGCTGGCATGTAATTTTTTTCAGAAGGTAGAAATGGCAACCATGATCTGAATAATGCTCTTCTCTAATATCTCTACGTGCTCCTACCCGAGAATAATGAAAAAAGGTGGTGAATTCCGTAAATAATTAATAACTAAAAAGGTAAAGACAATTTGGTTAGAAGTAATTCTCTATCCTCTCGGTTGATGTTCCTTGTGTCAATGGCCTCACTCTCAACTTAGATAAGATTGTTGACAAGATAAATACCCAAAGAAACAATCTTGCATGTTTCAATTGCTATTGTTGTTTTCAATACATGGGTTTGTTTGCTGTTTTCTTCAGAAAAGAGTAGTCTGATAAAAATGATGTAGGCTGAATGCAGGATGGACTCATGCATACACATGATGAGGAAGCTTGGAAGTTTTTCAGGCATTCAGGTGTCCACTGTGTGTTGGCTCCTCGGCCTCCCTGTAAGTTCTCTAACATCTAATTGTAACTTTCCTCCCAAACTATGTTATTGATTCTCCTATCGAATTTTCATGGCTATAATTGAGAAAGCCAACATCTTTTCAACCTGCTAAAATTTAGATCACCCTTCTTTCCATTATTGCAGGTTAATAAGTATGGACCGAGACAACCATGGAATGATTTACATTGCAAGATTGAAGGTTCAGCTGCATATGATATACTTACAAACTTTGAACAGAGATGGAGAAAATCTGCAAAATGGAAAGTCAGTGTTAGAAGAGATGTAAGTTGGCAGCATGATAACTTGGTAAAAATAAACCGGATGTTGTGGATTGTTTCCCCCTCTGCAGATGAGCTCAATGCACATGTTTGTGATGAGAAGGACCCAAAGAACTGGCATGTACAGGTATTATAAGTCATGCATATACACCATCAAAGATCTACCACCAATGTGCGATTACTGCCTTAAGTCTTAGTCTATAAGATAGTTCTTTGCCCTTTTATTCTTTGGCTAGGTTTTCCGGTCCATTGATTCGGGATCAATAAAGGGGTTTCCTAAACTTGTTCAAGAGGCTGTCACAGGTAGGCTTACAAGTTGAAATAGCTATGTAAATTCTTTACATGGAAACTGTCTGGAATTTAAAATTTAAATGCAAGCTTGCTGTTTGTAGGTGTATCCTAGCCGTGATATGCTCTTTTATCCTCTGTTGTGCGGAATCTTGTCTGCTCAAAGAATCTGCAGATAGACAAGAGCATACACAATGCATATGTAAAGCCATCGGATCTGCATGACACTTTGTCTACATTGAAAATCAGTATTTCATTGGATCTTCAAACTCTGGTCTTCACATAGAGGTGCAGTATGAGTTGACTATCAGCCATGTTGCTTTCAGTTTGGTCTTGCTTTGTGTTCCGCTTTCCCATTTTGCAAACTAGATAGTATGACTTGCTCTTGGATTGTGCAATATTCCTAGCTTCGCAACATCCAATACTAGAAACATGATTTAGTTTCAGATGTACTATAGTGAGTTTATTTTAGCATTTCTGAATAATGATTGCGGAATAGTTGAACATTTCACAACTTGTATGAGGAACAAGACACAGATCAACTCGCAAAAGAAAAAAAGAACAAGACATGTCTACATACAGCTGGTTTAATCGGAAAACTACCTGTTTAGTCTTTCTTAGCGAAAGTACCTCTTTAGTATGTACCATTTGATGTATTATGTATCTATATGTCAAGGACAAGGCCAATCCAGGCATCAATTTTATGATTTGTATGCTATTGTGGGAACAGGTGCAGAGAACCTAATAACAATTGAATTGGCCATAAACACTGCAAGAAAGATTAAGGCAAGGGAGCGATTTGCAGCTTACATTGTTATACCAATGTGGCCCGAAGGCAATCCGACAACTGCTGCTATGCAAGAGATCCTCTTTTGGCAGGTTTATTCCTCATCATCGTATAACTGTTTTAACATGAACGTGATATGTCGAAAAATTGTACACTCTTTGAGCTTGAGATACTGAATAAATCATGATTGATCGTCGTTTCTACCGGATGTTGTGTTGCTTTCATTTGATCTCTTCAAGGGGCAAACCATGTCCATGATGTCCATCATCTTTACTACAACAAACTTCCTAATTTACAAATATCACGTATCTTACAAGTATTGCAATGATTCTATTTTGTGGAAAACTCTGTTGTACCGGCTAGTAAATGACTGCAATAAGCAATGATATCTTGTGTATAGGTATAGGTATTGAAGTAAACTATGAGAAGATATTGTTTGCTACCATTCATTTCCATAATTGTCACACGAAGTTCTTGTTCTACCATATTGCACTAATGTGATGCTCGTAGATATATGTATCATCATTTTTTAATTGTTTGGTTCGCTTTATGGTTAAAAGGGAAAATATTATTTCTGTAAGGGTTGGGTTCCGTTGCAACGCACGGGCACTTAACTATATATATAATGTTACAAGAATAAAGGAATCAGCGGGCCACGACGATGTGGACTCAAGTGTCAGTCACTTGACATTCGTAGTCTGCTCCATTTCCGCCGGCTCGACCAACCCCAGATCCCTAGTCGCGATGGCTCCTCGACCGGCGGCGAGGCACCGGCAAGATTCATCGCACCGCCTCCGATCCGCCGCGGCGCCGCTCGCTTCCATTTATCCGGGCATCCCGCGGTTCACTAGACGCCACGCTTGCTGTATACTGAAAGGAAATGCTTAGTGACGATTCCCCGTTTTCTTCTTTTCTTTATTTGTAAATTGAATGGATACACTATTATACGCTATATCAATATACTGTTCTCGCTGATTGTGCAATTGCAATTACAGATTTGATGCATACGGCATTGTTGCTGCTGTGCTGTGCCACCTCCACCGCTGTTTTCATTCTTCATTTGAGCTATTCCCATCGTAATAACCTTCTTGATCTGGAATTCTTGATATAAAAAAAGGAATTTGTTGTAACCATGTTTCTCGCTGCCTGCAGTCCAAGCAGGAGATAAATGTTCAGAATTTGGTGTGGTTTAATTTTCAGCCATTAATTTGGTTTGTAGGGAAGTTAATGGTCACTTCCCTAGTTTTCATCCTCATTTTTAGTCCCTGTTTAGTACAGTTCCTACTCCCAGCTTGTTCGGATCTAGTGGAGTTGTATCAAACACCTAGCTTCCCAAAACGACCTGATTCTGCTTCTCGCAAGGAGCTATCTCGAAAATGAACTAGCAACGAGGAGCAACATTCCCGTGGATTCTCATAGGAAGACTACCCGCATCAAACATGTTTGCCCTTAAAAGTTGCACTTATTTACCCGTATTTTGCCACTCATATACCCCTCAACGCCCCATCCCATCCCAGTCCCGACCGGCCTCACTTGAGTGTATCCATCGTTCCTCTCGCGTCTGGTTCTCGATTCCCCTATCTGGCGACAGCGCGTCCAGGGTGACAACAGTAGCTGGGGTCGATGGCCACTGCCTCTGTCCCCTCCTCTCCCTCTCTCGCCCCTACCGCCGCCACTAGCGGAGGTCATGAAGGCAAGTTCTCTCCTTTCTCGCACCCTTGTTCCTTTTTGTTTGGCTCAAGCGAGAGGTGAGTTGTGAAGTGCTCGAGAGAATGCGCAGGAGAAGGATGTGAAGGCGACGCCCCTGACGAAGGAGGAGGTCGGCCGTGCCACGTGGATGCTGCTCCACACCATCTCAGCGTAGGTGCTCGATCTTTTGCCTCTATGAGTAGCACAACAAACCACACATAACTTCAGCATTTGCCTTACACTACAAGTCGTAGTACATAAATCATCAGTCATCAATGCGGAGCACAACTATGAATCATGATGCATTTGCATAGATTCATTCTTTTCACTAGCGGATAGGGCACATTTGTCCAGAGTATGAAATTTTTTGGATCCCATTGGCTGTCAGATTTAATTCCTGTTGTATTTGTGAATTGTGTTTTAGTTTCCAGATGAACCAACCAGGCAGCAAAAACGTGATGCAAAAGAGCTGGTAAGCAGTTTGAATTGCACCTGCATGCAAGCAACCAGAATAGCAGAGGCACAAGTATCCTCATCAATCCATGTCTTATAGGCAACATACTGAGTCTAAAAAGTCTCCATGGCATCCTCAAAAACTTCAGATGCCTTTATACGAGTGTCTTCGGAAGCATCCTTCAGGAGTACAAGCTCAGTAGGTGGAGCAGGGTGAGGCGGACAAAGCAACTCACCAGTAAGAAGCTCCCAAAGGCGTTGATCATGCATGTGGAGGCGCAAATGCTGAAACCAATCCCGATAATTGAGACCATCGAAGATCACCGGGCAGCGAGAAACGAAAATAGTATCAATTGGTAGGCGACGCTAGACGATGCGACGACCAAGGCAACGAAGTCTAACAGGCGGCGCTGGACGGTGCGGCGGTTAGAACGACGTACTGATATTCTCTTTTCTTTTTCTTTTTTTCCTTTTTCTTTTTTCTTGACCGAACAGGCTCAAAAAGGAGCCCAAGGCCCACTCGGCCTTAGAAACACATGCACACGGGGGAACTAGGGTTCCCCCGGCAAAGGTGGCGGCGACGTGGGCGTCCCGAGCAACGGAGATAGTTCGACGGACCGAGCTCAGTCGTCGGGCAGCACGATGAATCCGCGATGGCCCCGGCGGCGCGAGCTCGGTTGACGGCGGAGTGAGGCCCCCGGCGACGATGACAAAAGCAACCCCAGTGATGGCGATAAAAGCGGAAGTGACAGGCGGCTCCGGCGACGGGCAAAGAAGACCGGTGAAGACGAGGAGACGCTCCGGATCAGGAAGAAGCCGAGGACGAGGCGACGCCTGCACCGATGAAGACGAGACGACACCAGGCGACGCCGAGAAACACCAAATTGGGATCTCCCGAGCAAAGAACGAGGCGCAGCCACATCAGCGGCTCCCCAAAACGACATCGATGGCTCCCCGAGTGGCGGCGGATTAGCACCAATCGGGGCGATGCCGATGGGCGACGAGGCGGCGGCTCTCGGAGTGGCTGTAGTCCAACACAAGGAGGACGAGGCAGCGGTGGTTGAGGCGATGCCGACACAAAGTGCGACGAGGACGGCGACAAGCGACGGGCAAAGTCAGGTGGCGGCTGGAAGACAAACCAGCGGCGGCTTGACAAGCAAAATCCAAGGTTCGCTTTGATACCATGTTATGAATAGCGCTTGTATTCATCATGAGGTCAATGGGCTAATATATATATATACAAATACAGGATGTAGCATATATGCAGGTAACCCCTTATACAATGGGAAAAATACATAGCTGATGATATACATCTAACAAGCAGGACACAGAACTCAGTTAGCTTTCTTTAAGAGTTGGGGAGTATGCTTGGGAAGTCCTCATTCGTGGTCTTGGAAGATTTGTAAAGATTTTGCAGATTGCAATCACTAGTAATTTGTGTGTTTACAAATTCAGATTTGTTTCAGAGAAACGTGAACTTGTTTTCTTTCCTTCCTGGAGGTTTTCCTTTTCCACATCTCATTTTTTTTCTTGTTTACTTGGCTCATATGTGAAGATAACATTGCTGCTGCTTTGAATATTCAGATGGCTATAATTTCTAGACTGTATCCTTGCAAAGAATGCGCTGATCACTTCAAGGAAGTTTTGAAATAAGCAATGCTCTCCAAAATCTTGGATAAATAATAATCTCCATTTTAGTAGTTCGATTCCTTGGTATGCTTTTGTGTAAGTAATATTTTCAGCATTGTTCAAATATGTTTATCTTGTCCAGAATATATGCTTTTTTACTTGTTTCAAACTCACTTGTTTGTACATGATACACCACTGGCAGTAAGCAGCGATTTCTTTTCAGATTCTCGTAAGTTGATTTCCCCTAATTGGACGTGCAGTGAATCATTACATTTATAGTAAATCTAGTATTTACCTAGTTACTAGTCATAGTAATTGATTCTTGAATTGGTTGCGTGTATCTTGTATAGGTTGCATCACCACAAAGGAGCTGGAAACTGTCATAAATTCACTGGGGCAGAACCCAACAGAGGCTGAACTGCAAGACATGATCAATGAGGTCAATGCTGATGGCAATGACACCATCGATTTTCCATAGTTTCTCATATGGCTCGCAAGATGAAGGACACTGACTCAGAGGAAGATCTCAATGAGGCCTATCGGGTGTTTGACAAGGACCAAAATGGCTTCATATACGCAGCTGAGCTCCACCATGTCATGACAAATCTTGGTGAGAAGCTAACTGATGAGGAGGTTGACGAGATGATCCGTGAGGCTGATGTTGATGGTGATGGTCAAATCAACTATTAGAAGTTTGTGCATTGCATATTAGTTAAGGCGCAACTCTTATCTCATCAATTTCCAGTGAAGCATCCTACTAGTTGTAGTTGCTAAAAAAGTAAAAAGGATAACACAGTTCCTGCTATGTTCTTCTCTGCAGTGATTTATTTGAACCTGTAATGCTTTCCCTCCCTGGTGTGTCCTGATTGCAGTTGGGCCCATATGTGGTTATATTTTTCTCATCAACTTCTCGTTCACAAGTTGATACCACGAAATAATGAATGATGATACGAAAGCATGTATTTGTAATACTTGTTCATCTGAGGATGCTTGCTTCTATTTAATTTCAAATTTGATACCACGTACTAATGAATGATGATACATATATACTCATTTTTGGTCCGCACAAGGATTTCAAATTAGGTGACAAGTTTGAGATGATATGTTTTTTTATTTCCAGATGTATATATACATTCATATGATCTTTAAAAATTTGGAAAAAAAAAATATAATTTGCATACTGTAGGATCGTTAATGATAATCAGAGGGGGTGAATGATTGTATAAGAATTTACTTCTTTTTTTTACCCTAACTCAATTTCTCTTTCCTGTTCTTGCACATGAACAGATTCTAACCAATACCCTTTAGCCCTCCTCACGCAGTGGTGAACTAAGAACAATCATCAAGAACATAATAAGAGATAGAACACAGTAGGGGACTTCTTGTGTACATCAACCAGTCGAGTGGAAGTCTAACAAATCCTTCATGTCCAGCAGGTGAAGTCTAGATGCATTGATATGCTTTTGTAAGAGGATTCTTCACAATAACCCATCTGCACTTGTGCAACACAAGCTACATTATCTTCATAGATAATAGTGGGAGTTTGTGCGGTATTCAATCCACATAACTGCTGGATGTAGTGAATCATCCGCCGAAGCCAAGCACATTCTCGTGAGGCCTCGTGTAGTGCTATTGTTTCCGAGTGGTTCGTCGAAATCGGTACAAGACACTGCTTAGACGATTTTATGGAATTACGGTTCCACCACATAGGAATACATAGCCTGTTTGTTATTTGGCTGTATGCGGGTCCTACAAGTACCCGTTATCTGCATTGCCATTCATAGTTAAGTCTTAGTTCTTTCTGTAGAACAGACTAATTTCTTTGCTTCCTTAGAGGTATCGGGAGATGTCCTTCATTCCCTGTCAATGCCTTTGGTAGGTTCTGTACTATACCTTACTAATAGGTTCACGGCAAATGCAATGCCTAGTCTAGTACAGTTTATTCAATACATGAGTGTTTCTATCACACTTAAATATGGGAATTCCGGTCCCAGGACTTCCTCCCCCTCTTTTCTAGGTTTGTACGGGTCCTTGTCTTGCTGCAAAGCTCTCCGACCATTGGCACCTTCAAAGGGTATGCCTTTCCAAAGCCGAACATTTCCAACACCTTTCGATTGTAGGTTGGTGATGTACTAAAATTCCTTGAGGGCATGCCCAAGCCGCAAGCCTAGGCAATATTTGATTTTCACCCAAATCTTTCATTTGAACTCGACTTGGGTAAAGCTTACTTTCTTAATACCTTTCGGGGTTAGATGATATTCAGATCATTTTCATACACCGAGATTATACAAAATTCATTATGGAATCATCATTATAAATACACGGGTTTATTCTCATCGTTCGTGTAGCCTTTCTTGCATAGAAAGTCGCTAGCGATTATACCACATTCTCGCTGATTGCTTAAGTTCGTATAATGACTTTACGAGTTTCACTGTACATATTTCCATTTGCTCTATCTTGGTTGGGACATTAATACATTCGGTATCTTCAATGTCGAATCAATATTTCATAAAGGTATCTTGGTACCCCATCCATCAATTTCAATTCTAACTTCAAGTTCACTGCCATTGAGATAAATGTCTAAAGGGGTTGCCCATGATCGGGAATAGGTTTCTTCACAATCATCTCTGGATGTTCAATGAAACCTTATGCAACGAGCCTTGCTTCTTTCATTTTTCTTTCGAACAAATATCCACTTATGCCCTCTTGGTGCACAAGGGAGGCGTGCGGCTTACTGAGCCCAAACGCCATTCTTTATTGAGAGAATAATTCGTTTCTCGCCTTCTTTCAATCGATATTTTCTTTCATTCGTGACGATACGGGCTCTGAATCAAGATTGATGATTGTGGCAAGTTTCTTTGCAAAGTATATGTCGACATTGGCATTGTCATATTCAAAGATTCTCCAGGTCATAAATTTTATAGCTATTTCTTCAAGGCGATTCTTTTAATGCTTCTACTTGCTCACCGTTGCTTTCAATTGCGGGCAAGTCCTTTAGTTTTTCAGCTCCGATGTGTGCGCACACATCCATGCCGATGTCTCCTTCATGGGGATGTTCAGTGCAGTGCGCCTTTTCGAAGGTTCCATACCGGTGCAGTCTCAACCGGCTCCTTACGGTTTGGGCACTTCGGTGATCGGCCGTGTCAAGTCCTTCTTATCCTTTTTCACCGGCGTCCCGGTTACGCAGATTCGAGGACCGGAGTTCTCGTCCTTTATTACGAGGCCTGCGGGCGGGATTAGGATACCTTCAATGGTATTTCAACCTCTCGGTGCATTGCTTGCGGGCAAGTGCTACTTATTCACGCTCTTCAAATCACTAAAGTAGTCTGGCAGTTGATTCGCTAATACTTGCGAATCAATTATCTTCTGGACTTTAATTGTCTTCTAGACTTCAATTCAATTATCTTCTGGACTTCTCTATTTGCTTCACTAGTGCGCGGGTCATATGCATAGATTTCAATTATCTTCTGGACTTTAATTGTCTTCTAGACTTCAATTATTTCCCGACATTATCATCAAGGGTTGATTTCCTCCCCCTAATGACGGGAAACTAACCTCATCTAATGTACTATCAGCGAATCGGGCATTATACAAATCTCCAGTCATATGGTCCAAATACTTGATTATGGATGCTGTCTCATAACCAACGTATATTCCAGACTTTCGGAGAAGACCCATTTCAGTTCGCTGCGGTGGTGGTATAGGTATATAACCCTTGCAACCAAACCTGCGAAGATGATGAGTTTTCAGTACTGACCCTTGCGCTAGTTGCATAGTTGGATGGATGTTATAGGCGGCGGTCTAAAATTAATGAGAGTCGCTACGAGCAGATGCGTGTCCCCAACATATAGTTGGTAAATTACAATTCTTCAAAGTTACGCTAGTCCATTCTGGGTGTGGATATGCGGTACAGAATGCTCAACTTTTAATTCCCATTTTCATGCAATAATCATCAAATGCTTTCAAAGTAAATTCTCGGCGTTGTCCATTCAGGTGGACTTCATATGATGATCGGGAAAATATTTCTAATTTAATTATCTGCGAGATTGGCTTTGCAAAAGCATGATTTCTGTAGACAATAAACATAGTGCGACCATTCCGAGGAAGCATCGATGAGCACTATAAAATACCTCAAATTACCCTTACAGGGCCTGAGCGGACGCGCTTCAAGTCGCGGTGCGCCCGTGCGGTTGTGGCTCCGGCCATGCGGGGCGGCGGTGGCGGAGGCAGGCGGCTTCAAGCCGGAGGCGTGGGCTTCCTTGCGGCGTCTGTCTTCTTCGGGCCAGAGGTGCCGCTCCTGTCTCTTCAAGGTGCCGCTGGACGTTTTCTTCAAGGCCGGCTCGTCGGGAGCGGCGCATACGGGCGGTGGTGGCGGTGCGCCACATGCGAGTGTGGTGGCCGACCGATAGCAATGCGGCCGTCAGAGGGGTCATGCGACCGGATTTTTTATTATTGTTTATGTATGATATGCGGTGCACATCAGTACATGATGACCAGCTCTCCACGTCGTCGATGTCGTGCACGCATCGCTTCTCGGCCCTGGCCCCGGAGATAACGCAACAGCAAAACTCCAAGACTTTTTCTATATTCTGTAGATCACACCCAAGCAAAAGTAAAACCCAAGAAGAAAGCAGTAGAAAACAATGAATAGATGGATGGCCACACTGTAACATCAATCAACCAACATCAACCATCTACAACAGCCATACTAGCAATCAATCACATCCACGTATCAAATCCTTCACAACATGCAAACGTGTGTGTTCACAGGACCAAAAACTCACATGAGGACCATAAATCAGCACATGCATAGCTGCCACATACCTTCACGTAATAGCTAGGTCTCCAGATCATGCCCGAACCCAAAGCACCACCACCAGCAGTTTTCTAGAAGAAAAAAAAAGCTACTAAGACCCTGCCGCCGCCAGCATTTATCCCTCCAAAGCCGCAACCCTAATGCTCCACATACAGCCTACGAATCCTAGGGCCCAATACGTGGGCTTATACACCAGGTTGTAAAATTCAATTTTAGACACTCCAAAATTGTCACGTGTCGTAGCCTCCGGACCGCACCTCCATAGCTTCAGCACGCATCATCCATCTTTGATCTCTATGCACCCCAACTCGAGTCCGACCGTCTCCTCCAGCATCCTTGACCCTCTGGACCATGACTTCGCACCAAGCCATCTCCCGATCACAGCTGTAGACCACGATCGCCTCCGAGTTACCCTGCACATGCAAAGACCAAAACACCATCTTTTCCCGGCACAAGTTCTTCCCAACTTAACCGATATTAGTTCACACACACGACACACCTCAAATAACATCAGTACCCAATATTGTCAATTATTCATCACTAAAATATTCTAGACCTAACCACATGGTCTAATAATCGCCACCTTGATGAATAGATTGACAACACCTCAAGATAGCATGATGAATTAGCTTCAAACAGATATAAGTGAAGAACTGAAGCCGAAAAAGTATTTTAAGCCACAAGTCTCAAATTTCTTCTAAATCTCTCCCCCTGTCTCAATTCTCTCCCCTTTTGGCAATGTAATCATCAGGAAGCATCAAAGAAAGAATAATTCTAAGAAGGAGCAATGAGAGTAAAAATCAAGAAGTTTTGTAGATTATCCAAGTCACTTTGCATTGATTTAAGAGAGTAACCAAGCCATCTTTTTAGTAGAGCTATCAGGATCATATAAAGTCATATACCATATAGTAATGTCAAAACAAGTCTTTCGAAAGATTAAGCAATTTAAATTAATGACAAGCATCTCAACAATGACCAAACCAATTATAGAGAGCACAATGAGATATTACAATTAAAAGTTAAAGCCTAAGAGTGAAACAAACTTTAAATCTAGATGAGCTAGCAGTCTCATGTAGCAACCTATTGCTCCACACTCAATTCTTAAGCATATGACATGTTTGTAGCATACTTCTTTTCACTGATGGCATGCTTGAAGCATACTTCTTTTCATGTAAGCACTTACTTTTGATTATATAGATACATATATATATGGCATGCTTGAAGCATACATCTTTTCATTTGAGCATTTTTTTTATAGAGATATATATATATATGTATGCATGGCATCCTTGAAGCATACATCTTTGCAAATGATTCTTTCTCATTGTTTTTTTATAACATGCCAAATCGAGTGAGCACAAAAAGATTGCAATAAGAAACAAACGAGCCTCAGCCAAGATTTAAAATAAGATTCACAATCAGGCTAATCCTTTTCGTTGAACATCACAAAGTAATAACTATACTCAATCTAGTCAAAGTATTCCGACATGTCATGCTTTAGTTCAAATATGATAAATTAATTAAAACAAGTCATGATCAAGGCTACACAGCATATGAGTAAATATGATAACGAGAGCTCTACAGCTTATTTGATTTTAATGGTTTTGACTTGATGAATTGTTTGACAAGTACAATAAACAAAGTTTCTGAAATTTAAACAATAAGCTCCCCCTCAAAATAATCCCATAGGATGCAACACACCCAACTCACTTCGCAAAAGAGCAAACCGTGCAGAATCAAGTGGTTTTGTGAGAATGTCAGGAACTTGAGAATCTATATCAATAAAATGCAAAATAATATCTCCATTTTCCACATGATCTCTAAGAAAGTGATACCGAATATCAATGTGTTTGGTTCTTGAATGTTGCATAGGATTTTTAGCAATACTAATAGCACTAGTGTTATCACAGAAAAGTGGTACACTATCTAATTCTAAGCCAAAATCCTTAAGTGTAGATGTCATCCAAAGCAATTGTGTGCAACAAGAAGCGACAGCTACATATTCAGCCTCAGTAGTAGAAAGTGCAATAGACAACTGTTTTCTAGAAGCCCATGAAACAAGAGATGTGTCTAAAAAATGACATGCGCCAGAAGTGCTCTTTCTATCAATTCTACAACCTCCAAAATCCGCATCTGAATAAGCTCTAAGGGTAAGACATGATGAAGAATAATACCATAAACCAAATTCTAAAGTTGACTGAAGATACCTAAAAATTCGCTTAACTGCCTGACGATCTGAAGTACGTAGGGAAGCTTGAAAACGAGCACACAGACATACAACAAAGTGAATGTCTGGCCTTGAAGCAGTGAGATACAGAAGTGAACCAATCATGCTTCTGTATTCTTTTTTATCAACAGGCTCCATCCTCGTCAGGGTCTAACACTGCAGTGGATCCCATTGGTGTGAAGACTGGTTTGCTCGTCCCCATGTCGAAACGACGAAGTAGATCTTTGGTGTACTTGGTTTGATGAACAAAAATACCCAGCTTTGATTGTTTGATCTAAAAGCCTAGGAAGAACGTGAGTTCTCCCATCATACTCATCTCAAATTCCCTGCTCATAGTATCTGAAAACTTGGAAACAAGAGCATGAGAGGAACCACCAAAGATGATATCATCCACATAAATCTGAATGAGTAAAAGATCATTGCCATGCTTGAGAGTAAACAATATTTTATCTGCCTTGCCCATTTGAAAGTCATTTTTAAGCAAATATGATTTAAGCCTATCATATCATGCTCTCGGTGCTTGTTTTAAACCATATAAAGCTTTGGACAGTTTGTAGACATAATTAGGAAATTCAGGATTTTCAAAACCAGGCGGTTGTCTTACATAAACTTCTTCCTCAATATAGCCATTAAGAAAAACGCTCTTAACATCCATTTGATACAACCTAAAACTCTTAGATGCAGCAAATGCTAAAAGGATTCTAATGGCTTCTAATCGAGCAACAGGAGCAAAAGTTTCACCAAAATCAAGACCTTCTACCTGGTAAAACTCTGAGCCACAAGTCTAGCCTTATTTCGAACAACAACACCATCCTCACTTTGTTTATTCTTAAAAACCCATTTAGTTCCAATAACATTATGGCCATGAGGAGGTGAAACTAAAGTCCAAACTTTATTACGCTCAAAATTTTCTAATTCCTCATGCATGACATTAATCCAAGACTCATCAGATAAAGCGTGACTTACATCTTGGGGTTCAAAAGAGGAAACAAAAGCAGCATGAGCATACGAGGCATCGGAGTTATACCTGTTGCGAAGCACTCTCTTATCTAACTCAATAATCATTTGTTCAGGAGGATGACGTCGTTGAATATACAGAGGAGCCTGTGGAGTCATTGGTGACAAAGGTGTAGTAGTAGTGACCTCTACCTCATTGGAGGTAGGAGCAGAGCCACTAGGTGTAGACTCCATCGGTGTAGATACATGTGTCGTAGTGCTAATCGGGGTTATCCTTTCATCATCATCAGAGTCATAGAAGATGTCTTCGGGTGCGTCATTTACCTGTATACCTACATTGTCGGATCTAATACCAGGACTAGCTTCATCAAAAGTGACCTCGCAGGTCTCTGCAATTTTGTTAGTTTTTAAGTTGAATACACGATAACCTCGAGTATGTGCTGCATATCCAAGAAAAATACCATCTGAGGATCTAGATTCAAACTTATCAAGATTTCCATGTTTAAGAATGAAACATCGACATCCAAACACCCTCAAATGAGAAATATTAGGAGAATGACCAAACCGAAGCTCATATGAAGTCTTATGCAATTTAGTTCGCAAAAATACTCTATTAGAAATATAGCAAGCAGTAGAAACAGCTTCAGCCCAAAACTTCCTAGGAGTAGCATGTTCATTTAACATTGTTCTAGTCATCTCAACCAAAGTTTTGTTTTTTCGTTCTACAACACCATTCTGTTGAGGCACACGTGCTGAAGAGAATTGATGATCTAAACCTTTTTAAGTACAAAAAGAAGCAAATAATGTGTTCTTGAATTTAGTTCCATTATCACTTCTAATTGCTCTAAGTGCTCCTGGGAGTTCAGTGGCAAGTCTAAGAGCAAGCAATCTAAAGTGACCAAAAGCTTCATCCTTAGATGCCATGGGAAAGACCCAAGAGTATCTAGAATAATCATCATCAATAACAAGAACATACCATTTACCTCCAATTGACTGAACTCTAGCAGGTCCTACAGTATCCATGCGCAATAGTTGTCCAGGTGCATCAGTCATTACAAGTGAGAGTGGAGGATGTGATGCAGAGACCATCTTACCATGACGACACGGAGTGCAAACAAAATCCATTGATTTTTCAATTTTAAGATCAGATATTCCTCTAACAAGATTCATATTACTGATACGAGTGAGATGATCAAAACCAATATGACCTAATCTCCGGTGCCAATGAAAAAGATCTTTAGAAGCAGATGAGACCAGGCACCTAAAATCAGATGATGAGGAATATGAAAAATCACCCTTAAACAGACGACCAACTCGAGTAATTTTGCACACTAGATCACCAGATGAATCTAAAATGCAGCAAAAATGCCTTTTAAAGCTCACCTCAAGATTGTCGTCTATTAATTGTGAGACTGAAAGCAGATTATTGCTCAACTTACTGACAAGAGAAACATCTTTTAAATTGAACTTATCGTTGACGCGCACGGTACCTTTTGCAAGAACTCATCCTTGAGCATTATCCCCCAAAAGTGATCATCTCATCACGGTGGCATGAGTGAAGGAGGAGAACCATCGTGAGTCTCCGGTCATGTGTCGAGAGCAACCGGAGTGAACGAACCATATGTTCTCCTTCCTCTTACGACGAGTCTACAAAGCACGAACAATCGTCGATATCTTAGTACTAGGGTTACAAAATAAAGATTTAGGTAGCTAGTACTGAGATACGCGACGAACAGGAGCAACAACACTAGAACCAGAAACATGTGTGCGTGAGCGATCAGAACACCAAAAAGAAGCATGTCTAACTGCCCCTTGAAATGTAGGCAATGCTGAATAAACATTATTTGAATTATAACCCAAACCAGCACATGAACCAGATTTAAAATCATCATAAAAGTTCTCTAAAAACCTAGCTTTTACAGTAGTTCTAGGAACAACAAAAGAAGATGCACGTTTTTGTCTTAAAGCATTCAATCTTTCTTTTTCTCTTTCTTAACACGCCTAAAGAAAAATTCATGCAAGTGTCCATCTCTACCACAATAGGTGCAACAAAATTTAACATAATTAGAATTATTTTGAGATTATGAGCTAGCACCTACAACATTAGTAGAAGAGCTTTGCACAAAACCAGCAGATTTAAACACAGTTTGTTTTGGTTCAGATTTTACTTCAAATTTTCCAGGTTCAAGAAACTTAACAACTGTAGGAGGATTATTTTTGGCATGCTCAACAAAATTAAATCCTAGACCATGATTTTTAACACTCACTTTTGACTTGTCTAGAATCATATTCAAATTTTTCTTCTCAAAAGAAAATCTTTCTAAAGTGTCCTTAAGATACTCAATTTCTTTAGCTAGAGTAGGACAAGCAGTGCATGTGACAAATTCATTCACAGTCTTCTTAGAAGCACTAGACTGAGCCAACATTTCTTTTTCAGTAAAATCAATAAATTGTCTAGTCAAAGCTTCTATTTCTATGGTGAGTTTAGGACAGTTAGAACAAGAAGCTATCTCATGATAGAACATATGTTGAATTATTTTCTGAAATGAATTAAGTCTAGCTTCTAGCAATCCACAATTAAAGCAAGTTTTAATCTGAGCATTTGAAGTACTTAACTCTAAACATGTAGGAGAACTAAACTTGAACTTTTCAATTTCATCATTTGCAAGTTTTAACTTTTCATTACAAGAATCATGTGTCAATCTTAGTTCATCAAGTTTAGCAGTTACATCCTCAAGTTGAACCAATGTTGATACATTAATTGTTCTAGCAGTCTCTAACTCAGAATGTAAAACTTGACAAGACTCACAAGATTCATCATCAGGAATAGAAACTCTAAGTCTATTAATTTCAGAAGTTAAGCTTTCAACAAGACAATTATTTTCTTTCAGTTTCTTTTCAGTCTTTTTAAATTCAATAACAAGTTTAATCAAACCATCTTCAAGTTCATCATATGATGGTCTTACCTCATCGGGATCACTGTCATCGTCATCGTTGTTGCCGTTTCTTGCCATGAAGCACATGCCCGTGAAGTCGTCGTTGTTCTTCTTCTTACCTTTAGCATCATCATTGTCGTGGTCGTCGTTGTCGCAACTTTCATATTCCACATCACTTAGATCAAGATGCTCGATAGCTGAAAGAACCTTTTCAGCAAATTTCCGACGAAAATTACCACCCTTGGTGTTGTTGTTCTTGGATGGCCGACAACGATAATTCTTGTCTTCCTTGATCATCTTTCCCTTGAGCTTAGGACAATCCACCTTAATGTGACCTCGCTCACCACACTCATAGCACCTGATCGAACTTGACACACCACCTCGCTTCCTCATTCTTACGTTGTTGAGTGCTTTGTATGCCTGTGAGGAGATCAACACCAAATCCTCTTCAGGAGCTGTTCGAACTATTCCACTGAAAAAGAAGACAAAGCAGACAAACGAAAAGAACTCGATGAAGTAGCCTGCACGGGGTTAGTCACAAGTGCTAAAGATGAAGATTTATCGATCTTAGATGGAAAAGCTTCCATCTCATAGGTTTTCAATCTAGGGAAAAGATCATCTATGGTTAAAGTATCTAGATCGATAGTTTAATTGATAGTTGTGACAACCATCAACCACTCAGAACCTAAAGATCTCAAAATTTTAATTGCATTATCTTCATCAGTAGGAATAACATTAACACCGCATAAATTACTCAATATTTTATCAAAACAAGCAAAAAGATCATCAATAGATTCACCAGGCTTCATAGCAAAATCAGAATATTCTTTTTGATAAATATTTTTACGCACATTCTTAATTTTAGTGGTTCCTTCATGATAATCGCAAAGAGTCTTCCATATTAAGTGGACAGAATTAATATGAGTTACACGATCAAATTCTTTGCGAGAAATCCCTTGAAATAGCAAGTTACGAGCTTGAGTATTCAAATCAACATCAGTTTTATTTAAATTAGTAATAGTAACAAAAACCTCATAAGGTCTAGAAACTTTATTCCAAATATCACTACCTTGAGCCTCAATATAAGCTTGCATGCGACATTTCCAAAAAGCAAAATCAGTGTCATCTAGCATGGGGGGACGATTCACATACCTCTCTGACGCCATAGCAACCTTGCTCTGATACCACTTGTAGGATCGTTAATGACAATCAGAGGGGGTGAATGATTGTATAAGAATTTACTTCTTTTTTTTACCCTAATTCAATTTTTCTTTCCTATTCTTGCACATGAACAGATTCTAACCAATACCCTTTAGCCCTCCTCACAGTAGTGGTGAACTATCTCCTCCAGCGCGTGTACATCAACCGGTCGAGTGGAAGTCAAAACCCAGTGGGAGAAGTCTAGATGCAAATGGCCAGCTCTCCACGTCGTCGATGTCGTGCGCGCGTCGCTTCTCGGCCCTGGAGATAACGCAACAGCAAAACTCCAAGACTTTTTCTATATTCTGTAGATCACACCCAAGCAAAAGTAAAACCCGAGAAGAAAGCAGTAGAAAACAATGAATAGATGGATGGCCACACTGTAACATCAATCAACCAACATCAACCATCTTCAACAGCCATACTAGAAATCAATCACATCCACGTATCAAATCCTTCACAACATGCAAACGTGTGTGTTCACAGGACCAAAAACTCACATGAGGACCTAATTACTTTAGCCACCAGCTAGCACATCTCCACGTAAATCAGCACATGCATAGCTGCCACATACCTTCACGTAATAGCTAGGTCTCTAGATCACGCCCGAACCCAAAGCGCCGCCACCAGCAATTTTCTAGAGAGAAAAAAAAGCTACTGAGACCCTGCCGCTGTCGACGATCAAGATGTCGATCTTACGAAAAGAAAAGGAGAAAATGACGTGGGAAATCTAAGGAAATAATGGGACTGCTCTTTTATTAATATGAACTGGGTTTTACAGGGTATGCTCTGAGAACACTGCTTGTTCCTTTACAATCTCAGACCTACTACACGAATCTACGGCTTGTGTTTTAGTCTGATGACTCTATCTTCTCTTCCTCTCCCTTGATCCGTCCAGGTTCCATATTTAAATAGCCCTCGAAGAAGTGACAGTTACTTCCGGAGAAGACGTCTGAGGTGAAGCGTTGCGTCTGGTCGGAGTCAAGTGACGGTTGATAAAGAATCAACCGTTCGGCGGTTATATGTCTATGAGACATATAACTGCATGGAGGTTGTTCGTTAGTGTGTCTGGATAAGAAACGTCATATGGTATGGAATATGCATGTGCTCCATTCGTCATACGGTAAAGAATATACTTGGAATCAGTTTCAAGTATCAGTTCATACCTTTTACGAGCAGTTCCCCTGGTCGGGAGCTTGGCTTAGGCCTTCGTCCGACCAGGGTACCCATTATGTAACCTCTGGAATCTCTATGACTAGTGAGGTCATGCACCTCAGGAGTTACGGCCACGAAGACATATGGTCTTTTATATATTAAAAATTATATATAGAGGTTTTAATCCTCGTCAGCTAGCCCCCGAACTTTAAATGAATAGGTCGTGTGAACACTTTTCTTCCAATGAAATCTTATCGGGATGACGCTCATTAAATACAAATGCAATTGAAGCGGTTTGTATTCACTTTAAAGTTGAGAACTTTGCCTTGGGAATTGAAGAGTTTTGTGTCCGTTGGACTTTTTTTGGTAACTCCTTATTGCAATTAGAAATTCTGAAGCTTTATAAAAACCCCTTTGTAGACTTAGGGTTCTTTTAGTTCCTGCTTTCCTTCTTCATCTCCCAAGTAAAAATTGCCTCCGACCTCCTTTTCCTTCCCCATCCGAAAGCAATCTGATCATGTCGGACCAAATCACCAACTGGTCGGTTTCCGACTTGGGTGAGAAGAAGCTAGAGAGCTTGGAGAAGATCGGGATGCTTCCCAACAAGGATCTGATTTCTTGGAGATCCGCGGTTGGAGAACATTCCCCGAGTAGTGAAGATGGAGAAATTCCAGTTTTTCTTGCATATGTTGAATGCGGATTTAGGCTACCAATTCACTCTTTCCTTCCCAAAGTTTTGGAGTATTATGGAGTTGAATTGGTGAATCTTGCTCCTAAAGCTATCGCCAATCTCATCATCTTTATTTACCTCTGCGAAGCGTACTTGGGGATTCCAGCAGATCTGGATCTATTTAGGTACTACTACAGGATGACAAAGTCTGGGAAGACGATTGGGACGCCTGGAGAGTGCACCTTGCGTCTCCATGACGGAAAAGCTGATGAGTATATATTTATGTACTCAAAATCTTCGTGGTCGTCATGGAAGAAGAGTTGGTTCTATATGAAGATCACGAAGAAAGACAGCCTTTATTACTCTGGTAAGAAGGCGGTCGAGAATCTGAATTGACGCTCCTCTTGGATCTTTTCGATGTATTAAGACCTTGATCTTCCTTACCTTCTTTTTCTTGTAGATCTTCTGGTGTTCCAGTCGTGTCCGACCAGAATACCCCTCTGGAAAAGGTTCCTGGGGAAGAGGTGGTCGTGGAGGTTCCAGAGCAGGATATCCTTCCAGAAAAGACTGGAGAGGACAAAGTGGCTCCAGAAGCCCCCGGGCAGGTTTCAGTTCCGACATCTGCTCAAGATCCTTTAGTAATCCTTACTCCTTCTCCGGAGATAGTCATCCCCAGAGATCCTCGACAGGTTCTACCTCCTCCTGGAAATACCTCTCAGGTTAACAAGTTTCCTCCCCCCCTGATTTATCGAGGATAAGGAACTTGACGAAGCCTGGGGAAAGATATCGGACCGTCAAGCTGAGATTGGTCCAGATACGATTTTTTCCGAATATAATGACATGGCAATTCGGGTAAGTGTTCCACGACCATCCTTACAACTCTTTCCTTTGAAGTTTCTTTGAAAAAACTTACCAAAGAAAGGGATTTTATTTTTGTAGCATATGGTCGAGAAATATGCTGTGGTCGGAGGACTGACCCAGCGAATAAGATCTTTGGAGCAAAAATACTCCGATCTGAGAAGTAAGAACATTTCTCTTTTAGTTTGACTTCCTAAATTTTATCATCTTGTTTCTCTCTTATAACTTAATCTTCTCTTCCTATCATATTTGATAGATTTAGAAAAAATTAAAGAAGAGATCATGGCTAAGGAAGCCATAATAATAAAACTCAGGGAAGAAAATCAGGGTAAAGACCGGTCGATCGAGCATGCGATGACCAGGAAAAAGGAAGTTTTCGACTCTTGTGAGAAGAAAATCAAAGGTAACTGGTCGTAGACTTAACCAGTACTCCATGACTCCAATTTTAAAGAGTATGTTAACTTCTTTTTATCCACCCGTGCAGAAAAACCCAAGCACTTGAACGAGCGGAGAGGACCCTCGAGTTTGAGCGTGGCCAAAAGGCAGCCCTTGTATTTGGCCTTGATGAAAAAAATCTTGGCTCTTAACAAAATGATCTTTGATATGGGATCAGGATCAAGCTTGCCTTCCTTAAGAGATCCAACGGAAAAGATGAACTATTTTGGCCAACTTCTGGAAGATCTCAAAGACCTGCTCAAAACTATGAGGGAAAACCACACCCAGACGATGAAGGAAGCTATTGCTAATGGAGTTAGTGTTGCTTTAGCAAAACTGAAGGCTTCCGACCCCTCTGTTAGTCTTAGAGCTGTTGAAGAAGACTTCAACTGCTCTGAAAATGAAGCAACAAGACTTCTCAAGGAAGTTAGGCCTCTCAGAGAGAAAGTTGCTGAGGAAATGGAAGTTGGATCTCCATCACGTAGCGACCAGTCTGGTGGTCCCAATAAATAAATGGATGTAAATTTAGACTATGTAAAATGAAACTTACCTTTTATCAATGAAGATCCTGCTTTGTCTCATATATCTCCTAGCCCCCGACTGCTTATATTAGTAGATGAACCTTACTAAAATAAAGCAGTAGACCAAGAAATTGAGTAATAACAATGAACATGGTAGGAGTGCTGATAATGTTTTATGACAGCGATCCAGTGAATGCTAGGAAATCATGTGGTTGGAACCAGCTAATGATTTCGACTAGTTTAGATCTTGTCTATTATCGAATTACTATGAAATACCACTGGTAATCTGAAGATATAACAAAGACTGGATTTGCTGATAAGAAGATATGCATTAAGAATGTATGCAAAAAAGGAAATGAATAGATAAGTACCTTGGTTTATAAATTATCCGAATCTGGTCGTATCGAATCTCAAGAATTTGAAGAGTTGTAAAATATCTCGAGAAACGTGCTCATGCTCAAATCCGACTGGCAGCGAGGATCGTAGGAAAAGGACCATCACTAGGAAGCTCCTTCCAGTGGGCAGGACCACGTGCAGAGAGGAGAGACTTCGACCAGGAGGCTTTCCGTGTCCCGACCAGTAGCCAAACTTGAGTAGAACAGAATGTTGAAATAAGATAACAGTCTTCAAATTCAAGAAAGAACGAAAATCATATAAATTGTCTGAGTTGGTACTCCTTATACTCGGATGTTTCTTTAAGAAAAGAGTATTTGGTTGCGCGTGTGTATCATTGAAGCAATGATCACGACTAAAACCGGTGTGGTCTGTGACATTTAAGTCAGCACCCATGAGTATTTGAGATCCTTTTGAAAGGAATATCGGAGAAAATGAGTGTCTTCTCCGACCAACTAGCAACAATAAAGGCATATGACCAGATGCGACGAATAATGAGTATAAACGACCATACTTATCGTTTAAAAGAAAGGAAATGCATCTTTTATTGAAATATGAAATGAAATAAAGACAGGAAATTAAACAAAGAACTTACGTAATTGATCAATATTCCAAGAATTAGACAAAATTTGCCCATCCGACATAGCTAATCGTACCGATTCTGGTTGGGTGACTTCGACCACAGTGTATGGACCTTCCCATTTAGGTGAAAGTTTGTTGCGACCCGCTTGGTTCGAATTTTTAAGAACCAAATCACCTCTGACTAGGTGCGAGGTTGCACCTTACGATTGTGGTACCGACGCATGGCTTGCTGGTAGATTGCTGATCGTAGCAAAGCTTGATTTCGTCGTTCTTCAAGGAAATTGATGTCGTCAAGTCGTCGTTCACACTGATCACTTTCGGAAAAGCAATCAGATCGAGCAGAACCAATTTTGAGTTCTGGAGGAAGCATAGCTTCAACTCCATAAACCATAAAGAACGGTGTTTCACCGGTCGCACGACTAGTTGTGGTACGAATGGCCCATAATACAGAAGGAAGTTCTTGAACCCAAGCCCCTGACCATTGAAGTAACTGGTCGAACACTCGTCGTTTGATTCCTTGCATTATGATACCATTGGCTCGCTCAACTGCTCCATTGCTCTACGAATGAGCAACAGAAGCGAAATGTATCTTGATACCTAGGTCTTCACAGAATTCCTGAAAATTGCTGCTCGAGAACTAGGTACCGTTATCGGTGATTATACGACTGGGTACACCAAATCGTGTAATCACGCTTTTTGTGAGAAACCTCTTAGCGGCTTCAGTTGTAATTTTTACAACCGGCTCGGCTTTGATCCATTTAGTGAACGTGTCAATCATGACGAAAAGGAACTCAAAGCCCTCAGGTGCTCTTGGGAAAGGTCCCAGAATGTCTAGTCCTCAGGTTGCAAAAGGCCAAGAAAGAGGAATTGTTTGCAAAGCTTGGGACGGCTGATGTACTTGTCGGCTATGAAACTGACATTGTACGCACTTCGTCACGAGCTCTTTTGCATTATGAAAGACAGTTGGCCAGTAGTATCCTTGCCTAAAGGCTTTACCAACCAACGTTCTGTAGGAATGATGAGCTCCACAGACTCCTCCATGAATTTCGGCTAGCAACTTAATGTCATCCGAGTGAGATATGCATCTCATCAACACTCCGTGAGATCCTCGTTTGTACAAGGTACATTCAATTAGAGTGTATGATTTGGCTTTTCCTGCTATACGATCGGCCTCTACATCATCTTCTGGAATTAGGTCATGCTGAAGATAATTGTAGATCGATGTCATCCAATCTCTACCATGATCATGATGACGCCAACCATCATCGACCTGTGGAGCATCCATGTTTGCAGAATCAAGGTGTGCAACCTCCTTACGAACATCTATGTCCTCGGAAGGCTCGACTACCGAGGGTGAATCGAGTTTCTCGAGAAAACTCGGCGGACGGATGTCCTTGTGGAAGCCATCCGCCAACTGTCCGCCGAAAGTTTTCCTTTCTAGGAATGTGTTGGATCTGAAAACCGAAGAAATGCTTTTCAAGTTTCCGTACTTCCGCCAGATATGATGACATCTTGGTACTAGAGCATTGATACTCTTTCCCTACTTGATTCACTACTAGTTGAAAATCGCCTTTCACTAGCAATCTGCGAATCCCATGCGAACGAGTTGCTCGAAGTCCTGCTAGTAAACCTTCATATTCTGCCACATTGTTAGTAGCAGGAAAGTTTAACTGAATGGCGTACTTTATTTGTTCGTCAGTAGGGGAAATCAAGACGACCCCAGCCCCCGAGCCGTGTAACATCAAGGAACTGTCGAAGTACATTGTCCACTCATCGTGGTGCTCGTACTCGGGCCCTTGGGTGGGTTCAGGGTTTGTCCATTCGGCAATGAATTCTGCTATTGCCTGGGACTTGATTGTTGTTCGTGGGATAAAATGGAGATCGAACGCCCCAAGCTCAACCGCCCATTTTGCTATTCGTCCTGATGACTCCCTGTTTCCTAGGACTTGACCAAGAGGATATCCAGTAGGTACGACCACTTTGTGGGCCTGAAAATAATACCTTAGTTTCCTTGAAGCCATAAGGAGACCATAGAGTAACTTTTGTACCTGTGGATGCCTTTCTTTTGGTCCATGCAAGACTTCGCTCACGTAATATATCGGTCGTTGAATATGGTCTCGTTCTACGACCAGTACACCACTAACCGTTTGTGGCGTTGCAGCCACGTAAATTAGCAATGTTTCTCCCAATCTCGGAGAGACTAAAATTGGGGGACTCATAAGGTACCGTTTTAGTTCTTCGAAGGCGCTGCTTGCCTCTTTAGTCCATTCGAAACTCCCATGTTTCCGGAGAAGCTTAAAGAAAAGTAATCCTTTTTTGCCTAACCGTTCTATGAAACGACTTAGCGCTGCCATACAACCGATTAGTTTCTGAACTTCCCTCTTTGTGGTCGGATTGCACATTTGATCGATGGCGATGATTTTTGCTGGGTTTACTTCGATGCCTCTAGCCGAAACTAGGAATCTGAGAAGCTTTCCCGACGAAACTCCGAACACACATTTCTCTGGATTCAACTTAAGGTTATGACGTCTTAAGTTATTGAAAGTCTCCTATACATCTAGAATATGATCGGCAGCGTTGATGCTCTTTACGACCAGATTATCAACATAGGCTTCAAGATTCTGACCTATTTGTGGACTAAAGGTCTTTTGCATCAACCTTTGGAATGTTGCACCAGCATTTTTGAGACCAAATGACATCTTTACATAACAGTAAGTACCATATGGAGTGATGAAGGAAGTTTTCTCTTCATCTTCTTTACTCATATTGATCCGTGGTACTCACGAGTAAGCATCTAAAAAACTTAACAACTCACACCCGGAAGTAGAGTCTACAAGTTGATCGATGCGAGGAAGGGGAAAGTCATCCTTCGGACAAGCTTTATTAAAATCTGTAAAGTCAATACACATTCGCCATTTCCCATTGGCCTTTCTAACTATTACAGGATTGGCGAGCCACTCTGGGTGGTCGACCTCACGAATGAACCCAGCTTTGAGAAGTTTGTCAATCTCCGACTAGATTGCTTCTTTCCGATCAGATGCGAAACGCCGTAGCTTCTGCTTGACTAATTTTTTGTTAGGCTGTAAAGCTAGCCTATGCTCGATCACCTCCCTGGGGACTCCGGGCATATCGGACGCCTGCCAGGCGAATACGTCCTGGTTAGCTCGGAGGAAGGAGACGAGCGACTCTTCCTATTTAAGGTCGAGTCCGCTCGACGATATCTTGGCACCCTCTGGAGAAGCACTTCCGTCGAGTTGTACCTCTTTTATTTGGTCGGAAGGTTTCGGTGTCATCTTCGGCCTTGAATGTTTGACCTGCATGTTAATGGTGTTAGTTCCCCTGGTTGGAAGTTCATCAACCAGTTCTAAGCATTTTCGATCGCATGCGTAGGCTATTTTCTGATCGCCTCGGACCGTGATTACACCCTTTGGTCCCGGTATTTTCAAACTCTGATAACCGTAGTGCGTAACTATCAGGAATTTTGCTAAAGCTGGACGACCAAGAATTGCATTGTATGTAGTTTCAAAATTTACCACATCAAATGAAATTTTTTCTGTCCGGAAGTTGTCGGGCTTTCCGAACGTAACCAGTAGGGACAAGTGCCCTATTGGCTTAGCGGTAGGCCCAAGAACTATGCCATGGAAGGCATAGTTCACAGATTTTACCTTGGATTTGGGAATCTGCATGTCTTCCAAAGCACTTGCAAATAAAATATTTAGAGAACTACCCCCATCTATCAAGACCCGATTAACCCTGCAGTTATTAATAGTAGGCTCAACGACAATTGAAAACCTACCTGGTTGAGTCGAAGGAATGGGGCAGTTTTCTTTGCTGAAGGAGATTATCGTCTCCGACCACCTTGAAGGTTTAACGGCGATCGAAGGTTCGGTAAGGTTTACTTCTCGCTCTATGGCTTTCAGGTGACGCCCGGACTCGTACGAAGAAGATCCACCGAAGATCACATCGACGGTGTGCTGAGGTTCTTGGTACTCCATTTCTTCGTCACCATCTTTGTCCTTCTTGGAGCTTGTTTCCCCGAGCTCTTGAATCGCCGGGAGTGGACCTTTACCTGCATAATAATCTTCCAGCTTCTTTTGCCAAGCGCGACAATTGCGTAGGTCGTGTCCTGCTTGCTGGTGGAGAGGACACCATTTTTTATTTTTCTTGTAATCATTGGTCGGAGCCTTAGCCTTGCCACGACCAGTATAATCCTTTCTTCCTTTGGTAAATTTTTCAGGAACAACAAGAACCTTTTTGTCGTTGGCTCTGCCATGCTTCTTTTTCTTCAGAGTCTTCTTTTGCTTCTTTTCCGTCCTATCCAAACCAGGTTGGGGAATTTTATCCTTTCGATCAATGGCTTCGTTCCAATCGACCGCTTCACTGGCCGTTGCGTACTTGTCAGCCATGCCAAAGAGCTCGATGGTTGTTCGTGGGGGATGTATAGCTAAATCCTCCGTAAACCTTCGATTTCTTAATCCCGCTTTGAAGGCTTGGATAACGGAAGATTCTGCAACCTCCGGTATTGAGTTACGAACTTGGCTAAATCTTTTGATGTACTGTCGGAAAGTCTCGTTAGATTTTTGTCGTATTCTATGGAGATCGTCTTCTTTTCCGAGTCGATCGTACGTACCCTGAAAATTTGAAATTAAAAGGTCGCAGAGTTGCTCCCAAGTATACACGGACCCGACCGGAAGGTTAAGCAACCATGATCGGGCTGATCCTTCTAATACCGTAGGAAGATAGTTTGCCATTACATTTTCATCACCACCAGCAACTCTAATAGCGGTGGTGTATATCTGGAGAAATTCCAAAGGATTTTAGGTCCCATTGAATTTATCCATATTGGCCGGTCGGAACCTATTTGGCCAACGTACAGCCTGGAGTCCTGCTGAGAAGGCTCGACAGCCTGTGATAGTTTCGTGCCGCCTTCTTTGAAAAGGTGTTGGATTGTAATCGGTTGGAGACCGATTTCTAGGACCTGATTGTTGGTGCTCCAATATCCCAATTTGGTTGTGGACGTTACTAGAATGCCTCCGACCACTTGCCTGGTTTAGGTGATGTCGAAGATCACCAGGTCCAAGCGATTGCTCCTCTCGACGAAGTGAGGGTGAGGATTCCTGGAATAGTCTCCTCCCCTCATGACTTGTTGATCGGGATCGCCGAGGTGGTCGCAGATCAATCGATCTTCAACACGACCATGCGGCCCCTCGCCGGAAGAATGCTGCGAAGAAGTCATGGTCTGACTTTGCAGGTGCCTTCATTCCCGATATGCTTCGCGGCGCCGCATCGCTCGTTGAATAATCTCTCGATACTTGACCTGCGAGTCGGGCAAAACCTAGAGTCTCTGCCAGGGCAGGATCAGAAGTATTTAACATATCTCTGACTCGCTGCAGGTTTTGTATTGTTACCGAAGGTCTCGAAGGATTTCTGCGAGAAGAAGGGTTCTGATGGCTTGAATCCCCCGATCTCCTGGTCGATCTTGCCTGGTCCCTTACATTGGTTGGGGGAGGATCAGGCGAATTAACTGATGGACGTCCACCAGTTCCGTTACCTTCGGCATTTGATGCTTGACCGCCCATACCATCTCCATTATTACGTGGTGGCGAGGCAACGTATGGAGGACCGTACACGGTATTTTGATCCGTATCTCCGATCGCATTGACCTCGTGCTTCCAGCAGCGATCCTCCGATGAGCTTCCGTCATAATTGATGGAGAGCCTTTCAGAGCTTCTACGAGAAGTTTCCACGACGGAGAGCAGTCGGTGATCAGCACTTCCTGAGGTTTTCGGAAGGGTCTCAACCTGATCCGGCGAGTCGCCGATCGAATGCTGAGCTTTATCATCCCCACTTGGTTTATGACCAATAGAGGTTTCATTGATACCGTCACCAGGTGTCGGTTGGCTCCTGGAATTGCTAGAAGCCGTCGGTGAGTACCTATCAGCCATGATCGCATCAAAGGTATATTGAACCTCGAGTTGCGGTGTTGAATTTTTGTCACCTTTTTTGCCGGTCGAAAGGCCCGGGCTTGCTGAGGCTTTAGGGTGTTTCGGACTGGTCAGAAGCACTTCCTCTGAAACCGCCACTGATCGTAGCGGTGCGTCCTCATCCATCCGATCGACTTCACCGGTTTCTGCGATGGGCGAACCAGCGGAGGAGGATGATGAAGAGATTCCGTTTTCCACCATGGTGCGCATGCATGCATCCATGTCGAGGTCAGCGTAGTCCGCCAGGTCGAACCAGTTTTCTTCATCCCAACTTCCCGCCATAACCACATCAGCGATCACAAACGGGGAATGGACAAAGATTTGATGAGCAGAGAAATTCTTCTAAGATTCCACGCCGCGATTCCCCACGGACGGCGCCAGCTGTCGACGATCAAGACGTCGATCTTACGAAAAGAAAAGGAGAAAGTGACGTGGGAAATCTAAGGAAATAATGAGACTGCTCTTTTATTAATATGAACTGGGTTTTACAGGGTATGCTCTGAGAACACTGCTTGTTCCCTTTCAATCTCAGACCTACTACACGAATCTACGGCTTGTGCTTTAGTCTGATGACTCTATCTTCTCTTCCTCTCCCTTGATCCGTCCAGGTTCCATCTTTAAATAGCCCTCGAAGAGGTGGCAGTTACTTCCGGAGAAGACGTCTGAGGTGAAGCGTTGCGTCTGGTCGGAGTCAAGTGACGGTTGATAAAGAATCAACCGTTCGGCGGTTATATGTCTATGAGACATATAACTGCATGGAGGTTGTTCGTTAGTGTGTATGGATAAGAAACGTCGTATGGTATGGAATATGCATGTGCTCCATTCGTCATACGATAAATAATATACTTGGAATCAGTTCCAAGTATTAGTTCATACCTTTTACGAGCAGTTCCCCTGGTCGGGAGCTTGGCTTAGGCCTTCGTCCGACCAGGGTACCTATTATGTAACCTCTGGAATCTCTACGACCAGTGAGGTCGTGCACCTTAGGAGTTACGACCACGAAGACGTATGGTCTTTTATATATTAAAAATAATATATAGAGGTTTTAATCCTCGTCAGCCGCCACCAGCATTTATCCCTCCAAAGCCGCAACCCTGAAGCCCCACATACAGCCCACGAATCCTAGGGCCCAATACGTGGGCTTATACACCAGGTTATAAAATTCAATTTTAGATACTCCAAAATTGTCACGTGTCGTAGCCTCCGGATCGCACCTCCGTAGCTTCAACACGCATCATCCATCTTTGATCTCTATGCACCCCAACTCGAGCCCGATCATCTCCTCCAGCATTCTTGACCCTCTGGACCATGACTTCGCACCAAGCCATCTCCCGATCACAGCCGTAGACCACGATCGCCTTTGAGTTACCCTGCACATGCAAAGACCAAAACACCATCTTTTCCCGGCACAAGTTCTTCCCAACTTGACCGACATTAGTTCACACACACGACACGCCTCAAATAACATGAGTACCCAACATTGTCAATTATTCATCACTAAAATATTATAGACCTAACCACATGGTCTAACACGCACAAATACAAAGGAGTAAGACACAAATACAATGAAAGTATAACCAAGGGTAGCATGATCAATTTGCATGTTATCCTCTCTCTTATGGTTTATGGAGCTAACCTACTAGCCAAACACTTTCTTGAGACAACTCTAGATTCTTAAAGAAGTGAATTATCAAAGAATTAGGAGTAAGATCTAAAAAAATGAGAATCCAAAGTTCTACTAAACAGGGCCTTAATCTATCCATATACTATACCATCAGATTGAGTCGACCGTTAGGAAGGGATAAGATCGGGTTGAATTGTTCATAATTCGATGGAGAATATAACATGGTCAGTTGTTCTCTTTTCTTGTCTGATTTTGTCATTTTGCAAAATTTCTAATGGCCTATCATGAGAACAGACCAATGGCCTAATGGTGAGGTTGAATTGTTCATAATTCGATGGAGAAGATAGCATGGTCAGTTGTTCTCTTTTCTTGTCTGATTTTGTCATTTTGCAAAATTTCTAATGGCCTATCATGAGAACAGGCCAATGGCCTAATGGTGGGGTTGAATTGTTCATAATTCGATGGAGAAGATAACATGGTCAGGTGTTCTCTTTTCTTGTCTGATTTTGTCATTTTGTAAAATTTCTAATGGCCTATCATGAGAACAGGTTAATGGCGTAATGGTGGCTCCATGAGGTTCAAGCCCTAGTACCGGTATGGGTGCTCATCTCCTTCTTTAGTAAATGCCAAAGCTCCTGGCTATTTTTTTAAAAATAGAGGCTTATGATAAGATTGTCTGTAGCTTGTCGATCGGAGGCAAATTATGTATGTAACTTTCAAATGTGGGATAATTACTGTGTGTATATTGATTTTCTAAGTTTAAAACTTATATTATGTTTATTTGATACCCGTAACTCGGCTAGTTAGTTAAAAAGTGAATGTTCACTGTATAGTATTTTCCTTTCCATATATCTATGGGAAGGACTAGTGTCCGTACGTACGATTGGAATCTTCCCATCGTAAGCTTTCAGTTACCGTCGGATCTCACTTAAAATAAATGATCAATCTCAACCATTTGATCAGATACAGCGGCAACGGTGCTTGGCAGCGGCGATGGCGGCTAGGGTTTAGAGAAGTGCGGCGTGGGGCTAGGGCAAGGGGTGTGGCAGCCCGCCCACTCCCTTTAATGCTGCACACATGGGCCCCCTTGGCCGGCCCAATCCTTCCCTTCCTCCTTTTCCTTTCTTAATCTCCTTTCTCATTCTCTTAATTAAACAAGGTATTACAGGAGGAGTGCGTCAGCATCAACATGGCCTTCTGATGTTGTTCAACATGACACAGTAACAGCGCAAAGATAGGGGTGCTCCTGAAGCATATTGTTTTTTGTTTAAGTGTGGCAGGAGAGCTGTCAACACTGCACTAAAGGTGGAGAGAAAAAAAAATACAAAGTTGAAAACCTACAACTTATAGGTCATAAACAGACCCCCCCAAAAAAAAAAAAACATATTGTTATCCACTACTTGTCAAGACTTGATGGCATGCATGGTTGTGAATTAAGACCACTATGTTCACTGCAAGGTGTTTTCCTTTCCATATATCTATAGCATCACTGGATGACCACCTATTTATACCCACCAAGCTCTAGTTCACTTTGTTGTGAATTAAGTACCGAAGAAATGGAGGTGCAGGAAGGAAGGAAAGGGATACCATCTTTGCTCTCCTCCCAGTCCCAGGGGGAGTGCATTGCATCCAACATCACACAGGTGCTTACTTCAAACTCTGTTTGCGCCACTATTCTTTCTTGGAATACTTCAGTGTTACAAAGTTTGTTCCTTTTGGCATTGCAGTGCCTGTCATATTTAGTTTTGAGTAACATTTTTGTGCTTTTCAGCTGATTGGTTGGACACCAATGATAGAACTGAAGAGGATTGCTGAGAAAGACGGCGTAGCTGCTCGGTTGATTGGCAAGATTGAGCCGTACCAGCCCCTGTGCTCTGTGAAGGATCGGACTGCTCTCAGGTCACTGGACTATTTTTTGAGAACATTTTGATGACTTCTTTGTTCAAGGAGTAACTAAGATATAGCGTAATAAAAGCATAAAACCCATGTTTCAAAAAAGAAGTATAAAATCGTGTCTGCATGCTGAGCGCATTGCCATGCTTGTCTCATGAACTCATGGCCATGTTATGTGGTTTCTAACTTTTAGGTGTCATCGCGCAACACAAATAAGTTATACACATGTTGTTTTACACAAACTGGAAATATTTGATTTGATCATATGAAATGACAGATATTGGTATTTGGCGCCGCATGATATGGTTGATATGGTTTGCCGTGCTATGGTTTGTATGAATGGAGTGTTTTGTTATCGTCTTAACAATGCTAACTTTGCAGATTGATCGAAGATGCAGAGGAGAAAGGCTTGATCTCTCCTGGTATCACAACACTAGTGGATATCACAAGCGGTAATCTTGGTATCGGTTTGGCGGTTGTTGCTGCCCAGAAAGGCTACAAATTCATTGCCGTCATGCCTACTAAGTACTCAATTGATAAGCAGATAGTATTGAGATACTTGGGCGCTGAACTGATATTAGTTGGTAAGAAGCTAATCACCATGTGCCCCATAGTAATCTGAGCTGCTCATGTTAACCTGTTTGATTTTTCTCCTCCAGATCATAAACTACTTGGAATCAAGGCTCTATTTGGTAGGGTAGAACAGCTGAAGAAGGATAGGGAAAATGTTTATTTCCTTGATCAGTTGAATAATCCCGCAAATCCTGATGCACACTTTAGATGGACTGGTAACATGATTTCATTGAAGTAATTAAATTGGTTGTAATCCTAGTTGTGTGCACTGTGTCTAATGCTCAATTGCAACTTATTAGACGGCTTTATGACTTACACAATGGGAACTATGGACAGAGCACCTTAAATTGTTGAAATTACTTAGAGAATGACATGCAATTAGATGTTCTGATCTGATAAACATTGAGTAACTCCTACTTGATGTGGGCTTACTAAGAGTTAAGAGTTTATCAAAAAGTAAATGAGGACATTGCTTGGTGGCTGGGTTAAGCTCCTCTTTTCTACCTGTAAATATTTTGTATACTACTAACCTTTATTTTAATAAAAAAATTCCTAACAGCAGGGCTCTCCACCGCTGTATTCCCTTCAAAACAATAAACATCGAGTAACAATTGAATTTCCCTAATGCGCTCAGTTCCTGAAACTTTTTATTTTTGGACTGAAATTTGTGGTTAGGACCTGAGATATGGAAAGATACAGCAGGCAAAGTGGATATATTTGTAGCCGGGTGTGGTACAGGAGGCACCATTACGGGCACGGGTAGGTATCTCAAGACGAAAAATCCGTCGATAAAGCTTATCTGCGTTGAGCCAACTGAAAGTCCGATAATTTCAGGTAAGACATTTAATAACTATATTCTGTGTCCATGAATGAATCACTCTCTATTACATTTCACTCTGCAATGAGGAAAAACTTGTATGAATGAATTGAACACGTGTGAGACTAAACACTTATCAGTTACCAGTTACCACTCATAGGTACTAATGTACTGTTCTCTTTTTTCTTAAAAGCAATTGGTACTCTTACTTGGTTTCTCGGCTTGTACATGAGTAGCATCTGATGGTGTACTATCATCTGTAAGGTGGTGAGCCTGGGCCACATCAAATACAAGGCATAGGGCCAGATTTTATCCCAGCAATTTTGGACACATCACAGATAGATGAAATCGTAACAGTGACCACTCAAGAATCCATGGACACAGCGAGAAGGTTGGCGAGGGAAGAAGGGCTGCTCGTCGGCATATCTTCAGGAGCACATGTAGCTGCCTGCTTGAAGGCAAGCTCGACTTTTGCAAAATGCAAATGGTACTGTACTAGTAGTTCCATAAACCGGCTTGCTCTGATTGCTGAACCATGCATTTTACTAGGTTGCCGCAAGGGAGGAGAACAAGGGAAAGATGATCGTGACGGTGCTCCCCAGCGCCGGTGAGAGGTACCTGAACTCGGAGCTCTTTGCGCAGGTGAGGGAGGAGTGCGTCAGCATCAACATGGCCTCCTCATGTTGCTCAACTTGACGCAATAACAGCGCGAAGATAGGGGTGATCCTGAAGCGTATTGTTATCCACTGCTTGTCAAGACCTTTTTTTCCTCTCGAAATCACACCACTTGTCAAGACTTGATGGCGTGCATGGTTGTCCTAGTCTATCTTAGAACTGGCTGTTTATGTTTGAATTACATTACATCTTTGGTATTGGGTAAAAAAAAAGAGTGGCACAAAAACTGGTCGTGAAGCCTGAAGATTCAGTGTTATGGCTAATCCGCGTCGTATTGTCCGCACCCCAGGTGACCACTTATACTCAAAAACGTCATAGTTCAGTACAACCAACTATTCAAAATTTATCGCAATAAACTGCACTGTTTCATCATTAATTTTCATCAGCCGCTTACCATCTATATCCACAGTGCTCATATTAATACATCTATGTAGTAAATGTCAAATTTAGCAACCTCATTCTTGCCAGATGCCAAATGTCAAATTTTTGTCATAACGGATCGATCCTTCGCTAAAAAAAGGAACTTCGATTTTTTTTCGTTTTTGCTTCCAAGTGCTTGATGAACATGGCTAGGGAATACTGCCAACCTCATAACCATGAACTAACTGGCCGGGTGCTTGGGGGGCCAGGTCGGATGGCTACTTTTTTGGGATGGGATAGGATGAGAATGTCCGATTCCGGTGTCCACCCGCTCCGTCGCAGCCCATCCTCGATTCGTCAGCACCGCTCCTCGTCTCTCCCAGATTTCATCGCCATCCCCTACCTTGCGCCCGCGGCTGCCGCCCTCCCCACCGCTAGCTTTCACCGTATCCCTTCGCCTTCTCGCCCTCCCCATCCCCATCCCCATCCTGGAGACGTCGCCTTGCTCCTCCTAACGCCCAGCACCGCCGCGACGTTAGACATTGCCGCACTGCCACCGCCCTCATAGAAGGTGTAACGTGATCTCTTGGAGATGCCCTCCCTCAGCCCACCTCCACCCCATCCACTAAGGGGCTGTTTTGCTTTCAAGCCTGGGGAAGATTTGCCTGGCTGGCACAGCACTTGGAAGCTCCTCAGTCGGTGTTTGCTGGCTCAAGCGTAGGAAACGAGCGCCTCAGAGCCGGGCCTCCCAGCAACTTCATTCACTGTTTATTAGTTCAATCCAAAAGTCTATTTTTCATTCACCAATTTTAAGTACAAGTTTTCAATCAAACAATTCATCTTTAGATTTGCCTAGCCAGACAAAAATTATCTACTTTTCAGACTACCTCCAGGCACCACTTTTTCCAGACATAGAATCTAAGGCACCAACCAAACAAACTCTAAATACCCATCACCCCATCCAGGTCTCGCCACCTGCTACATTGCCCAGCACCGCTGCCATGCTCATTGTATGAGTTTGTTTAACAAACACATATTTCATGTAAGAAAAAAAAGATTATGAGGTCCCATAAAAACAACTTAAAATACAATTTATCATAGGAGCTATCTACAGTGATATTTATAGATGACACGGAGGAGCATTATAGACAACAATTATTTATTGGAAAAAGTCTACTTTACAGCTCTGAACTTTTCGAAAAGTCCAAAAATAAACCCTAAACTACAAAAACCGGATACAACGCAACCTCCAACTCTCAAAACTATTCTATTTTCAACCTTCGCCCTTCCCACCTCCGGTTTTCGTTGACGTGGAGGTGATTTTTGCTAGGTAAGGTGGGGCCCACATGTCAGTCATACTTTTTCCTTTCTTCCTCTTTCTCTCTCTCTCTCTCACCTCTCCGTGTCTCCACAACACCGCCCCCTCCCTCCGTGTCTCTCTCCACCGCGTCACCCCTCGTCGCCTCCTCTTCCCTCCCTCTCCATGCCTCCAGCTCCCCGCCTCCTCCTCCTCCCTCCCTCTTCATGCCTCCACCGAGCCTCCTCCTCCGCCCCCCTCTCCATGCCCCCTCCGAGCCGCCCCCGCCGCCTCCTTCGCCCCCCATTTACATGCCTCCTCCGGCTCTCCACGCCTCCACCGTGTCGCCCACCACCGCCTCCTCCTACTCCCTCCCCATGCCTCCACCGAGCCTCCTCCTCCGCCCTCCTCTCCATGCCCCCTCCGAGCCGCCCCCGCCGTCCCCCATCTACATGCCTCCTCCGGCTCTCCACGACTCCACCGTGTCGCCCACCACCGCCTCCTTCTCCCTCCATCTCCATGCCTCCACCGCACCGCCCACCACCAGCTGCGCCATCTCATCCTCCTGACGCGCCATCTCGCCCACCACCGCCTCCTCCTCCCTCCTCTCCATGCCTCCATCGTCGCCGACCTCCACCTCCGCGCCATGGCCGCCGCCGGTGCCAGCATGCCTCAGGCCACCTTGGGCCAAGCCGAGGCGACCACCAGTTTCACCGTGCCGAGGCTGTGCTCGTGCGTGTGTCGCCTTTCCCTCCCCGTTGTTGGAGCTCACCATCACCATTGAGCCCGCGCTGCTCGCCGCCACCATTGTCACACTCCGCTCGACCATCCTCGCCGCCCATGGGCCGGGCGCGAGCGTGGCCTTGGAGGAGGAGACGGAGAAGAGGTGCGACCAGAGGAACACAACGGCCTCGCCTGTGACCTTGACGGCGAAGTCCAGCTCCATGTGGCGGCGCGTGGCGTGGTGCGCGATCTCAACGTCGGCGAAGATGCTAGCGAGCGTGTCGTCTGCTCGACAGCGACATTAGTGGTTTCAGCTTGATTTGGGGGATTTGGGGGCTCTCATCCGTGGAGGTGACAGCACAGCTCTGGGAGCACTGCCCTCGTCGTCGCCGCCAACATGCGCGTGCTCCGCCTCGTCGCCTCCACGCTCCTTTATCCACTCTCAGGTGGCCAGCGCGCAACGGGCCGAGCGTGCTCACAGGCTTAGAGGGAGCAGGCGGCGCAGCTAGAGGGAGGAGCAGGGGTTAGACCGAGCTGCAGCGGGCGGCGGGCCAAGGCGTGGCGCCAGAGCTGCGTGGCGGGGAGCGCGTCGGAGCAATGGGGAATGGAGATGAAGCAATGGGGAGTGGAAAGAAAGGAATGAGAGGATGACATGTGGGCCCTGTAAATAGATTTTTTTGTTTTATTTGCTAAGTGGCTGCCATGTGTCAAAACCATTGACATGTCAGCACCACATCACCCAAAACCACCCCTGTTTTGGTTGAGGGGGGTAAAATGAACAGTTTTGAGAGTTGGAGGTTGCGTTGTATCCGGTTTTGGAGTTGGAGGTTGATTTTTGGACTTTTCAAAAAGTTCAGAGTTGTAAAGTAGACTTTGTCCTTATTTATACCATTATACATTCTCCTGATGATGCAACATCTTAAATTCTTGTACCCAAGTATAAAAAAATCCCGGATCCTTCTCTGGCAGTCTAGCTCTAAAAGTTTCTTCTATGAATGAGGTCACCATGCATTTACGAACTTGGAAATCTGACAGGTCAAATACACTCCTTGTGTTATACTTTCTAACAAAGTTTTCAGACTTTTTATCAACATCCTATATATATTTCATTTATAGACAAATTCTGCTCAAACATTACGGGTCCATGTGCGGGCCACGTCTTACAGACTCCACAAAGAGCTTAAAGATCCAACATTTCCATCCTCTGACAAGAGAGCTTCATGTAACGACCACTTCAACTCTTCTCTTCGGTTACTACTGGTAGCAGCAGGCAGCAGCACACTCTCTGATCCTCATGATTTGTGTCCCCTTTTGCGATGCATGCTGAACTTCTTCCTTTCCTGCCGCATGGCTTTCAGCCCCAATTGCATCGGCACTGCACAGGGGCGGACCCACCATTCTAGTGAGCTCTGGCGGAAAGCCAATTGCATCGACACTTGCGTACCCACCATTCTCGTGAGCTCTGGCGGACCGACCGGGAACCCTCACTCCTCCGCCGAGCGCCCAAGACCTCACGTCGACGCTGGAGAAGATAGTCGCTGTGTGCTAGGAGGTTTATTGAAGTCTGAATTGAAGATCCAAGCTTCGTGGGCCGTTTCAACCGATGGTGGGCTTTGTTGCCAAGGAAGGGCAAGAGCTAATGCATGCCCTTGGCCTATAGTTCCCCGACGACCAGGTCGCGATTCACGAGCAAGAGCTCAACAACTCGGGTGCGGGGCGGCGGCGAACCCTAGCACAGACATGGGCATAGGTGGGGCAGTCAATGGACCAGGGCCTCGCTTTCGCCGTCGTGATCCCACGATGTTATCATGGCTGCAGAGTGCGGTGAGCAAGGCCGTCGAGGCGGGTGGCTGTAGCGGCGTCGCCTGCGCCGTTTTGAGTTACGCCGACGCCATTGCCCACCAAGCTGGCCAGGCCGCCGCCGAGGGAGCCAAAATCATCAACGACCGCAATACCGCATGGTGAGCGGCCTTCGCTTTCTGCCCCTCCCACTCCCAAACCCCTATTTGGTTGCAACTTTTGCTGTTGGGGAAGTGCGAATTGGGAATGAGTCAAATGTGCGATTTTTATGCAGACTGGCCAGGTTTAAACATAATTCAAGCTGTTGAATTGAGAACAGTACCTGCGGTGGCGGTTGGAGCCTAGGGACGTCAAGCGTGAGTTGCTACAAGTCGGCACCTCGGCAACAAGGGCAAGCCACAAGCATTGGTCCAAGTCTAATTCTAACAGTAAGGTCTCTCAATTCTAATTTATGGTTGTCTCAAATAGAATAATGGATGATGAATTGTGATTTTTGCTTCAAGATTTTGAATGGTTGATTATTTGATTTGCTATGGTTAAGAGATATTTTAGCACTGTTTTGAGGCACTGCCAGTGCTAGTGGAACCGCTACACAAAGCGCAAGCTGTTGAATATAGTTTCAAATGTTTGCATACGGATTGTAGTTGTTGATTTCATTTAATGTCATATAAGCAATCATTACTTTGCTTATGGGTAATACTCTTGGTCCACACGGACGATTTCACCATAGCTAACATTTAGTCCTGGTCCACCAACGGTGCTGCATGCAGGAGAATTACCTCAGACAAGTTCAAGCATTACAAATCCGTCGTCAGGCCAAGACTTAAAAGACTCCGCAAAGCTTTGTTTTCAACAAACTCTCTGACAGCACTTCCAGGCTTCACAAAGCGTCACACCTCCAACCTCTGACAAAGAGTTTCATGTAACGATCACGACAAATCTTCTCTGCTGAACCTGACATCAGCAGTAGCAGCCGGCAACACCCTTCGCGATGTGTATGCTGAAGTTCTTCCATTCCTGCCAGTTCGTGGCTTTGAGCCTCTGAATTGTTGCATCGGCAATGCATGCAGGAGAGTGGTCTTGTCCGCAGCATATCTCAAAGATAATAAGAGCAACCATGTGGTGCCAATGTTTCCCATGTAACGAAAAGAGAAGCATAAGCAAGAGACACAATTCGATGCTTGGGCAAAGTATGTTAGAATAAACATAAGCTTATGACTATGAGGCATGGGCACATAACAAAGTCAGATTATGTGCAGCTATCTCTTGTAACATAATATGGCATGAGTAACACAAAATGTTCAAGTGCAGAGACCAGCAGATAAAGATGCCATAAACATCATCAAGTGCAGGATCAACTGAATCAGCACAAATAAGCTCTCAGATGTCCGGGAGATCGACTATAAGCTGATTTGACAGTTGACACTAATATGGCCTAACAACTGATCATTGACTTGTGCAACACTTCGTGTAGCACAAGAGTGCAGATTAAGTATCAGGATAACAAAGAAAATGACTATGATCTTATAAGTTTATATGCAATAATAGCACTAAAACAAGATATACCAACAGCAGGACAACCGACAACGTGCTCACAAAGCTAGTGTAAATTGCTACCAAAATGTTGCAGTACTTTCTGAAAGGCCTATTCTCATCATGCAATTATATCGTAAATCTCACCATTCATCTTGCAATCACTACTAAGTACTAACCAGTCCACAAGATAGATAATTAATAGTAATAGCAGCTGTAACAAGATAATCTGCACAGAGGGATGGGAAGAGATCTCATAACAGTGACACTTGAAGCTAACAGGTTGGGCAAGGTATGGCGGAGATGCTGCCCCAGAAAACCCTCACGCCGCTTCTATGCCGCAGAGTTACCGGCAAGACCCCCGGAGTAGCTTGAAAAAGTTTAGCGATGGCCCAATTAAAGTTATAATCTGGAATCAATTTGAGCTGTATGGCTCCAGTTTTTTTCAAGAGGTTGTTTTCAGTTTTTTTAGTTAGATAAAGAAGCTTGCAGCATCTCAGAATAATGTCAATAATTGAAATTACTAGCCAAAAAACAAGGATGGCCTCTTACTCAGTAATCACTAACAACTAGTAGTAGTCTAGTATAGAGGCATACTTGGTCAACATACTTGTGAACAACATGTTTTTTCATGACAGCAAGTAAACCTGAAGAACATGAGTATATAATGTGTAAGCACAAGGAAAATAGGGCATGTAATATCATTGACAATAGAAAACGTCTGTGATTTTTTTCATGTAACTAATGTTGGACTATGGTCATTTCTAGTCAACAGATGGCCAAATGCTACACCATATGACAAATAAATTAATAAAGGGTGTTTACGTACACCTGGCCACTTAAATGTCAAGTTGAACGAAGTACAAAAGATAAGTACATCACCTTCTTTTTATTGTAGCTATGCCACCTTTGTTACACCAATACTCATCCAACATCAACCTATACATGTAACCAAACAAAATCTCATACAAAAATCAGGGTTCATGAGACATGTTTTTTTACCAGTTCTGGTTCCGGTTTTTTCTCATACCAAACATATCCTGACTGGTTCCGGTTTTTTCTCAAAAACCGCCTTGGTTCTTGGCCCCAAGACTATCTTTTTTTTTGTGAATTTCATTTGAGTTTTTCAAATTTGATTGTTGGAATCTAACTAGCAAGTCGATTGTAAGAAGTGAATGCGCACTTTTATGATTATTTTAATTCCTAAAACAATAACCCATGCAACAGTAGCATATATACTAGACATATTTGAAACTATAAACAGTAGCAAGATCATGAACTCAAATACATCTATCTCATATATATACGCTAACAAAACAAGACCTAAAATAAGAACACTACTAACACAAGTAGGAATCATCATCATGGTAATTAAATGTTGGAGAAGAACCGACTGGGCCTAGTGACTCGACTTGCCCCGGCAAGTCGACCAGGCGGTGGGAGAAACGTGGGGTCCGCTTGTCTGAGTGAGTGAGTGAATGAGGGAGTGAGTGAGGGAGGAATCGAGCTCACTTTCCAGCTCCAGCGCCACAGCTCCCAGCGCCCTCGTCCACAACTCCCAGCGTGCCACCACCCATCGTCGCCCTCGACGGGAGCTGAAGGTCGCAGCCGCCGCCCACCGCTCGTCATTGCCCTCGTCCTCAGCTCCCAACCCGTCGGCACCCTTCGTCCTCCTCAATCTCGAGCTCCCAACTCCCATCGCCCGTCGTCCTTAGTCCTCACTCCTCAGATCCCAACCCGTTGCTGCCCTTCGTCCTTAGATCCCGAGCTCCCGAACAGCCGCCGCCCGCCGCCCGTTGTCGCCCTCGTCCCTAGCTCCGTCGCCCGTCATCCTCACCCCTCAAATCCCGAGCTCCTGTCGCCCGTCGTCGCTCGCCCTCAGCTCTCGTCGCCCCTCGTCCTTGTTAGAGATATATGTATAATGTCTTATTCCCATTGTTATGAGGGCTTATTTGCATATTCCTCACCTGTACTTTGTGTACCATTGGCCCCCTGAGAATACATGGTATCAGAGCCAATTAGGTTACCTCTCCTGGACGTGCAACTCGTCCTCCCCTAGCCGCCACCGTCGGCATCCCTCCCACCACCCGCGCCTTCGCCGCCGCCGCGCCGTCGGCATCCCTCCCACGCCCCACGTGCTCCTTCGGCTCCCGCTCAGGAAGCCTTGGACCGGCTGCCGCTCCGGGGTCGCCGCTGTTACACGCTGGACTCTTGCTCTTGGTGATAGCAAGATCCTTACTCTCATGGAGAGGATGACACTTGGAGATGGGGCAAATTTTTCTTGGTTTATTTCTCACACAATGCCATGCCAACCTAAGGGGTTGGGTATACATATTTATAGGCTGCTACTCAGCCAAGCATATGCCAAGATGCTAGTCTAAGATGCTAACAACCTCGTCCTATCTGTTGGTCAAGATGTTGTCCTAGATATGCTAACAACCGACCAAGGATGTCGCCTTGAGATGCTAACAACCACCAAGGATGCTGTCCTTTACAAAAGCAAAAAGCCGACACAAAAACCGACTACGTAAAGCCGACACGTAAAGCCGGCATACGTAAAGCCACCACGAGACTTATCCATCATTCTCCCTAAGTCTTGTGTGTCTCCTTGTGAGGAATCTGAGCCATCCCGATCCTAGAGCAGAGCGTCGTTCTGATTTCCACGCCGAGGCGCCCCCAAACTTGACAGAGCCTCGAACGCTCGAGTCACGCCGAGAAGAACTCCGCCGCCTGGCCATGTGGTGGTGTCGCGGTGTTGAGGCACCACCCGCCGGTCTTGCCTGCTGTTTTAACTTTCGCCAAGAGAGGCGGTGCTTTTGGCTCGCAAGGTGGAGGAGATCCGCTGCGGCGGTGCCGAGGTAGTTCGATGCTCATTCGAGCAATGAACAGAGCCGATGCTCCTCCTCCTCCGCTGCGCGACGTGGGCACGCCGCCGTGGTCGCCGACAACTTGGCCCAGCGGTGACTGTGCTTGCCGCAGCTTGTAGCAAGAGTCGCCCGCGCCGCTTGCTTGCAGCTGGCGCCGCCTGGCGCCCATGGTCATCACCTCGACGTCCTCGCGCCATGCTCGGGCGTCTTTGCGCGACTTGCCGCGCTACCACGCATGCGCCGCTCGCCGTGGAAGAAGGCTCCACTTCTTCCTCGTCACCGCCGGCAGCCCATCGCTTCCCGAGCGAGGAGGAGCTTCCCGCCAACGGTGACGGTCCCGAGAGACGCCGTGGCTCATCATTGTCAACGCACCTGAGGCGACCTATCGCCTCCTCGATCGACATCGCGGAGAGGTCCGCAGAGACCGGATCGAGCGAGCCATCCGCTTGTACTTCTGGGGACGCAGAAAAGAGCATCTCCACGCTCTCTCGCCGTAGGTGTCATCGCCGAATCGCACTGGCCTTCCGCAACAGAGTGTTGAGACGGAGAGCAAAGTCATCGACGCCCTCACCGCTTGAAGGCCGTGTTCTCCCACTCCGCGCGGCGCTGCGCAGTGGACTTGCGCGCGCGCCGCCGCGCGTGAGGCAACGATGGCGCCCCAAGCCTCCTGGCGACCCGCTTGTTGGAGAGCGAATCGCATCTCGCGGATCGCAGCGATGAGAGCATCCGGCCGCCGCCGATCTCGTTGTAGTCGACGCCGCCGCACTGCATCGCATCCCACATGTGCCGCACTCGAGCTCACTTCATCACCGCGCCCACTCGACGAGTTGGCCTTGGCGAGGGTAGACACCCACCGCCGGGCCGCGCCCCGACAACACCGAACCGTGGTAACCACGATGCACGGCCCGGGGAGAGCCACGCTCGCGGAAGGCCGCACTCTCTATCGACCCGCTCGCCGCCGTTGTCGCGGCGCGCCTCTTCCAGAGCGCCACCGCCAGAGCGCCTCCTCAGAGCGCCACCGCCGCGCGCGCGCCTCCAGAGCGCCATCGCCGTGCTCGCCTCCTCGTGCTCGTGGGCGTCGCGCGCTACCTGCTCGTGGCGCGCGCGCTACCCATCGCGCCGCCCGCTTCGCTGTGGCTCTCGCCCGGGTCGAGGTCCGTGACGACGCTTCGTCGCCGAAATGGAGCTACCGACGCCGCCGAGAGCCTCGACCTCGTTGCCGCGACGCCGCACGCATTCGCCGCCCGCCGCTTCCACCTTCGCCTTCGCCGCTGCGCCGACGCTTCTTTCGCGGGCCGCTGCGGCGGTCTTCGCCGCCGCATCTCCTTGGCCGCTTGCTGCGGCGAGCTTCGGCCGTTCACGACGCGCGTGCTCGAGGCGATCGAAGGCCGAGATCGCCTCTGCGGACATGGCACACCATCGGGAGGGTGTTGCGTGGAGAGAGGGCTGCTGCCGCCGAAGCCGCTCTCGGAGAGGTGAGCGTGGATACCGAGAAGCCGCCGCACTGGCCGGGCCGCGAGGCCGAGAAGGAGATGAGCGAGAGATGCTCAAAGCTACAGGATAGTATAGCTCGATACCACTTGTTACACTGGACTCTTGCTCTTGGTGATAGCAAGATCCTTACTCTCATGGAGAGGATGACACTTGGAGATGGGGCAAATTTTTCTTGGTTTATTTCTCACCTAAGGGGTTGGGTATACATATAGGTCGCTATCACCAAGCATATGCCAAGATGCTAGTCTAAGATGCTAACAACCTGTCCTAGATGTTGGTCAAGATGATGTCCTAGAGATGCTAACAACTACCAAGGATGCTCGTCCTTGAGATGCTAACAACCACCAAGGATGTTGTCCTTTACAAAAGTAAAGCCGACACAAAAACCGACACGTAAAGCCGACACGAGACTTATCCATCGCCAGCAGCACGGGTCGCTCTCTCCGCCGCCGGATCTTCGCCTTCTCCATGCGCACGGAGTTTCGATTGTTGGCGATTTCTTCGCTCGCCTCTGTTGTCGGGCGATTTCTTCGCTCAAGTCCGAGCCACACCCGCCGCATGAGCTTCGGTTGCCACGGTCTCTCGGCTTACGCGCCATCGCCTACCGCTTTCCAGCGTGGCATCACCGTGGTCATCTGTGTGGATCTAAATGCATCGTCTTTAGTTAGTCGTGGTCTTGAGGTGCGTCTCGAAGGCGTCTCTTTAGATTATCGGGTGTAAGTTAGGTAAGATTGACTTCCTTACCCTCACAGTGATGGTCGGTCTCGGCGTCCTTTTGATCTTGTTCATTCGGATGTTTGGGTCCGGCTCCCTTTGTTTTGAAAGGAGGTCATCGATATTATATCATTTTTATATATGATTTTTCTCGCTACACTTGGATATATTTAATGTCTTCTCGTAGTGAGGTTTTATCTATCTATAAACAATTTGCCACTATGGTCCACACACAGTAGTTCTCCACCCCTGTTCATATCTTTCGTGCTGACTTTGCTGCCGAGTACCTCTCTCGTTACCTGCGCAGCTTCCTTGCTGCGAGCGGTACTCTCCTTCGATTCTCTTGTCACGGTGCTCATGCTCGAGAATGGTGTCGGCGCAAGCATCGTCACCTCCTTGAGGCGGCTCGTGCGTGCGATGATTCTTTGCCTCTATTCCACCTCACTTTTGGGCCGAGGCTATTTCCACTGCCACCTATCTTGTCAACCTCCAGCCCTCTTCTGCTTTTCAGGGTGCGATCCCTGCTGAGCGTCTCTGTGGTCTCCTTCTGTTGCTCTACCCTTAAATCTGTTTGGTTTGCGTTTGCTCACGTTCTCCTCGCTCCTCGAGCACGCAAGCCAGTCCCGTCGTCTGTCTGATGTCGAACACAAGGGCTATCGGTGGTGGGATCCTGTTGGTCACCGGATGCGGGTTTCTCGCGTCCCTTCTATCCAGATACACCTATATCTGTCTTGTCCTCGTCCACCCATTCCCTTGAGGGCACCCATTCCCCTGAGTCTCCACATATTCCTCCTGTGGCCTCTCCGCCGTGTCGCCGCCTCCTTTGCCTCCTGCGGCTCCTCGGGCTCCTCCCACTCTGATCCCCTCTTACCTCTCTTCTACACTCGTCGACCGTCTTTGAGGATATTCGGATGAGCCATCTTCGATGCTCCCTCTTCTCTGTTAGGTCATCTTCTCCTCGCTACGCTCTCCGTGATCGCGATCAGTTCGGCCCCCTGCCGTTTTGGTTTCTTTGGTGCGGCTACTCGTGAGCTTGTCTCCTCACAGGGATCTTTGTTACTCACTGCAGTGGCGACATGCCATGGCGAGAGATTGCTGCCCTGAGCGTCTTGGTACTTGGAATCTTGTTCCTTTTCCATCTCACTCTCGTCCCATCACGTGTAAGTGAGTCTATAAGATTAAGACTTCGCTCGATGGCTCTCTTGGCGCTATAAGGCACGTCTTGTTGCTCGTGGCTTCCAGCGAGAGCATGGTCGTGACTACGGCGAGACCTTTGCTCCTGTGGCTCACATGAACACTGTTCATATTCTTCTTTCGGTGGCATCATTCGCCTGCGAGTGCATTCTCGGCTTGATGTCAGAATGCATTTCTTAATGGCGAGTTGCGTGAGGAGGTATACATGCTCCCGCCACAGGTATTACATTTCTGGTATGAGTGCATGGCGCCGTCGCTCTCTCTATGGCCTTAGCAAGCCCTCGTGCTTGGTTTGAGCACTTCTCCTCTGTGGTCCTCTGCTGGTTTCGGCTAGTGATCATGATCTGCGCTCTTTGTCCACACTTCGTCTCGTGGTGGACTCTTCTTCTTCTCTATGTTGATGATATGATCATTACAGGAGATGATTACGAGTACATTGCCTTTGTCAAGACTTCGTCTTAGTGGAGCGTTCCTTATGTAGGATCTTGGTCCTCTTCGTTACTTCCTTGGGATTGAGGTTACTTCCACTCGAGATATAGTCGGATCTTCGTCCTCTTCGTTACTTCCTTGGGATTGAGGTTACTTCCACTCCGGATGGTTTCTTTATGTCCCAAGAGAAGTATATTGAGATCTTCTTGATCGCGCCTCTCTCACGTCGTATCTTTGTGGGACTCCTATGGAGCTCAACGTTCACCTCAAACCCTCGATGGTGAGCCTCTTTACGTCCGACTCACTATCATCATCTTGTTGGGAGCCTTGTCTACCTTCTTTATTTACTCGTCGGATATCACTTATCCGGTCCACATTACGAGTCGATTCGTCTGCTCCGCTCGGGTCCCTCGATACCTTCTTGAGTTCCGCGATACCTTCGTGGGACTATCTCTCGCCGTCTCTTCTTTCCACGCTCCATCTCGTTCTGACTTGAGCTTATTCGGATGCTACTTGGGCAGCGATCCCTCGATCACGGTCTATCTCACGCTTCTTGTGTTTTTCTTGGTGGTTCTCTCATTGCGGAAGACAAAGCAGTGCGATATCTGTTGATCTGAGAGGGTGAGTTGCGCTATGGCTCTCTTGACATGCATTTTGGTGTTTGTCACCACAGACTCCTCTCTTGTTAGACGATGCAGTGCTATCGGTGTTGCAGTGATCACATGAAGCATGGCGTGAAGCATATTGGTGTTGATGCTTCCTTCATGAGGTCTTGTGTGCATGATCGGTGATTACTCTTCGGTATGTGCCTTGAGCTTGGCTAGCGGTTTCTTCACGAGGCCGGACTCGAGCACAGCATGGCTTCTACCTCTCCAAACTCAGTGTTGTTGATCCACCATGAGTTTGAGGGGGGTGTTAGATATATATGTATAATGTCTTATTCCCCATTGTTATGAGGGGTTATTTGCATATTCCTCACTTGTACTTTATGTATATATATTGGCCCATTGGCCCCCTGAGAATACAAGTTGCTATTCCTAACAGTCCTCAGCTCCCGTCGCCCTGCAGCTCCCGTCGCCCATCGTCAACCTCGCCCTGCAGATCCCGCCGCCAATCGTTGCCCTAGGTAAGCTCTCTCTCTCTCTCTATGTTTCTCTTCTCTCTGTTCTGTTCTGTGCCTGAATGTGGAGCTGAACTGCTGACTAAAATACTACATGTGTCCACTGTCCATATGTAGGCATTATGGCAGAGCAATCTTCAACTCAAATTCCAACTTCAACTCTAAATTCGATAGCGAGCACCGAACGGTATGATCCGGCTAATGATCATAAGCGGAAGGCTAAGTCTAATGATCCGGGATGGAAGTATGGCTTTTGGCCAGTTATTAGCAACCGAGATTTGATCCAATGTTCGCTTTGTGACCGGAAGGTATCGGGATGAATCAAAAGGTTTAAGGAGCATCTTGCGGGTGGGTTTGGAGATGTTCAAAAATATACCAAGACTACAACAGCAATCATGAAAGAGATGCGAGAGGTTTTGTGGAAGTATAAGAAGGGTAGGCCACTCTTCCTAGATTATGTTGATAAAGGAGGAGAAGATGAAGATGTGAGTGTGACAACAACCGACAAGGAGTCCCAAGCTTGTTGTGTTAAGCCATGTTGATGGATTGTGATGATTATGCTTTACTTTTGCTATTTGAGACTTGGGAACTTGTTGTCGTGTTACTTAACTACCGTGTAGAACAACGCTATTGTTGTTGAGAACTTGATGTTTTAGATGCTTAATTTACTAATTGATGATTTGTATTGTCCTTTTTAATTCATGGCACTATATTGCTCTCCTTTGAAGGTATTCATGGCGACAGGGCTACATATAAAAACGGAATCCCCACACACCTCATTCCCATTCATTCCAGCCGACAGCAAAAGAGGGGAGGAAGAGGAGAGAGGAGATGAGGAAAAGTGCGCGGCGAAGCCCTGTCGGTTCGTCGCGGAGGAGAGAGAGAAAGAGAAGCAGATCCTGTCGTTTACTTCACATGTAAATTTTTTTTACAATTAGATCATTTTAGCTGTAGTGTAGTCTGTTTTAGTTTAGATTATCCATTGTAGTTTTTAGATCATTTTTACACAGGTAATAATTTAGAAATGCGGAAAATAGCAAGGTAGCTCTAAAAAATCCATAAAACTTCCAGAGTAGCTAAATAGGGTGTGTAGAGCCTGATTAAAATATTCCAAGCTTCAATTATGTTCTCATTTATGCACGGTAAATATTCTGTAAATGTCGAGAATACATTTTAAACTAGGAAAATAGCAAGGTAACTAAAAATTCCATAAAAAATTCCAGAGTAGCTAAATAGGGTGTGTAGAGCCTGATTAAAATATTCCCTGTTTCAATTATGTACTCATTTTTGCACGGTAAATACTCTGTAAATGCCAATAATACATTTTATACTAGGAAAATAGCAAGGTAACTCTAAAAATTCCGTAAAAATTTCAGAGTAGCTAAATAGGGTTGTGTAGAGCCTAATTAAAATATTCCCGCTTCAATTATGTTCTCATTTTTGCACGGTAAATATTCTGTAAATGCTAAATACATTTTAAACTAGGAAAATAACAAGGTAGCTTTAAAAATTCCATAAAAATTCCAGAGTAGCTAAATCGGGTGTGTAGAGTCCTTATTAAAATATTGTCAGCTTCTTTTATGTTCTCATTTTTGCACGCTAAATATTCTGTATATGTCGAGATAATCTTTGAAATATTGCCCATCTTAAATTTAAGGTATGTCGAGATAATCTTTGAAATATTGTCTAGGAGACGTTGTGAAGTGGCCATACGAGCTGCTTGACCCCGACCATTGACGTGACTCACCATAGTCGCCTCAGTACCATCCTCCTGAAGGAGGGCTGCACCCATTGAGCTTGTTGCGTTGCGGTGTGCGCCTCGATACCATCCCCGCGGAGAGTGCGCCCGTGAGCTTGCACGTTCGGTGTGCGCCCATGAGGGCATGGAGGTATGTGTAGTTGGCAAGCTTCTATACGTATGTTCCGCTTAAGTTTAGGACATGAGACGACGTATAGTTCATGTGAAGCTGGCTAGCACAATGAATTTCGCGGAACGCACGTTGGGTTCTGCGGTACGTATAGTTCTGACCTTGTAATTAATTTCGGTCTGACTTGTGTCGGTCTGACTTGTATGTTCTTAATCATTTCAACACAGGTTGAGGGTGGCGAGCCGGCTTCTACTAGCTAGGATGGTGGAGGCAACGTGGGAGGATAAGGATGTCACCGCTAGGGTGTCTTACGTCGAGCGGTTTAAAATCGACCAGGTGCCTCCCGGCAGTCTTTGGTTGGTGGTGGAGGCGGAGGCGCACACATTCCACCTTCCATGCCGGGGCGTGGGCTGCACGACGAGTTGCCACGCGCAACTTCCCCATGGCAGCGTATGATGTCTCGGACACGTGGTGTAGGGACATCCTCAGGAGGTTTCAGGGGTTGTGTCGGCCAATGTTGGCTACAAGGAATTCTCCAGTACGCACGGGCCAACGTTGGGGTGGATCAACCAGTTCGATGTAAGTACTTATAACTCTTGTGTTTCAGCTTCAATTCCTTTGTTCAACTTAGTGATTCTCTGTCTTCTTGGTAGGTTGCCACAGGACGGAGGCACGAGTACGATGAGGAGAGTACTTGAGGTGTACTTGTTGTGGTTGTTCGGTTGAGTCATGTTCCTACGGTGACAGTGTGAACAAGCACATGGTCCGCTACGTATGGGAGCTGGTGAACGCGGAGGTGGACATGATCCTACCGTACGTTTGGGGCCCGGTGGTGTTGTGCACGACGTGTCGCGCCCTGTGCAACACGTGCCACCCGGCTCAGAAGAGCTTCGTCCTCTCCGGATGCCTGCTGCTTTTTCAACTGTGTTTCCAGATCGAACGACCACAGGAGCCTACACCGACGCGATGTACACCAATGACGACCTCGTGGACCGGCCGACCATGGGTACGGTGTGGTGTCGCCGACGGGTATGGTTTTTTTGAACCTTTAGTCCTTTTTGTAATTTAATTTAATTGCACAGTTTTTATTGTTCTATTCCACAGGTCACCTTCACTCCGATCACTACGCACGCGTCCTACTTGGACTACATTGCGATGTTCGATCAGTTGACGGATGACCACGTCATCTGGACGCCGTACACCACCAACAGGGTGTCAGCGTGCGCACCTTGAGGCTTGTCCACCCAATGCACGCGAGATTGGCAGTACTGGTACATGCGGAAGTTCTTGGTGCACGACGTCTTCGTCGAGGAGTACCACGTGCACCGGGTGATGTGCCAGTTCGGTCTATTAGTTCTCAGTGCGCTGGGGGCTGCGGGTGCCGCCGAATATTCATGGGTAAGTTCACGTTTTATTTCTGTCGTAGCCTTTCCCTCATGGACTTACGAATTTATCGTTTCGTCTTCTACAGGTACACCAGGAAGGGAGAAGCTAGTACGACTTTCTAGACCGAGAAGATGGCCCGATGGGTTCGCGCGCATGGCTCACGCCTTGGTTGGCGATGCCTTTGGGAGGTCTGCTCACGCACCCGAGACGTACAAGGAGTACATCGAGTGGTACTCCACTCGGACGAGGGTTCGTTGCATCAGGGTCGTCCACGACCACCCACCACGCCACGAGGCCGCGACAACCGACACATACCCCACCCAGCCGGACTCCGTATTCCATTGCACGGTACGTATTGAACGGGTCCATATTTCTTATTTCCTACGCATGTTTTCGGTTTCTAACTTGCTAATTCTATGTACAGAACGATCTTGGATGGGAGTTGTACAAGTTGGTGAGCTTCGTGCGTAGTCTGACGATCGGGGAGCGTTACAGCACAACGAGGTAGGAGATCAGACAGACCATGGATCGGATGCTAGAAGCGTCGAGGCGAACCATCCAGCTGATGTCGTGCCGTAGGCCGAGGGACGTGGCGGACACACCTATGCGTGGACGGGGGTAAGCCACGGTGCATCACATTCCACGGCTCCTCACCCGGACGTAGCGGGTGGGTCCTCGTGGCATCGTGCTGGGACTACCCTAGCGCCAGCTCAGTTCGCAGGTACACCTGAAACACACTTACTTCTGGTTGTTAATTTCGAACTCCACAAGTTACTAACGACATTTTCTTTTGGCAAATCCTCGGTACCATCCATAACAAGGGTAGGACTACGCCGAGTCGTCCGCTGCGATGCAGCAATCAGGTATGTCTATGTTGTTTACACGCATAACGTACTATTTCAGCATTTCATTTCCTTCTTGTTTACATGCATAATGTGTTGTTCCACAGGTTGTAGACCCCTACCAGACAAGGAGCTGGGGTGTCACGACCTGTGCGAGAGCAGTGCATGCAGGGCGTAACCGTGGAGGACAGGAAGCTTTGGCCGTCGGCCTCGGCCCGGTGCCGTGGTGGCAGGACAGGAAGGCACAAAGAATGCGCAAGGGTAGATGGGTAATAGATGGGAAATAGAGAAATAGAGAAAGGGAGATAGATTGGTAACTCTTGCTTGCCAGCTTTGTATTAACGATAATTAGCCCTCTTAAGGAGGACTCCTTTCTGGCCGGCGAATAGAACCTACGCCCAACCGACTGCCCAGATCCTGCGCCCAACTACTCTATCTCGTGGCCTAACAATCTTATCTCTTAGCCTAATCAATCTTATCTTGAGCTAACACAATCTGAAAGCAACAACTTAGGTGATCTGATCACCTACAGCAGCCGGTGTCCTGCAACCATAGTGAAGGCCCCACATGACATCTCTCCCCCCGTCGAAAAGCAACTCGTCCTCGAGCTGGAACACCAGGTACTGCCGCTTGAAGTCGTCGATGGGGACCCATGAAGTTTCGGAGTTCAGCTACCCTTGCCACTGGACAAGGAGTTCCTTGACACCGCAAGCCAGCCTGGCGTGAATGACAGCCCGAGGAGAAGGACAAACGTGCCCATGCTGCATGTCCAGCAGTGGAGGGGGTGCGTGTTGCCAAAATAGGGCTTAAGGAACCCGACATAAAAAACATCATGAATCCGTGCGCGGGATGGTAGCTCCAACCGGTACACGACGTCCCCGATTCTAGCCAAAATCTTGTAGGGCCTGTAGAAGCGGGGAGCAAGCTTCCGATGAGCCTTGAGAGCGACGGAGGAGGCGTGGCGGTGTTGGAGTTGTAGCCACACCCATTGCCCTACCTCAAAAATCAGCGGCTGGTGATGAAGATCGTATTGCCGCTTGTAGTACTGTTGTGCCTGCAAGAGACACTCCCGTACATGGGATATCTTCCCAGACACGGGAGGGAACCTCTAATGGCGTAGGAGACCCGCCGGTTGGAGCTGCTCTACCTTGTACTGCTGGCATACCTAGCAACTGCGGATGAAGTCCTGCACCACCTACTTCATGGGAGGTATGTGGGAAGTTCGCCTTGAGCCACATGAGGGTCTTTTGGACCCCCTCATGGCCGGTCGTGTGGGCGAACTCCACGATGGCCGACAGGAGCGGCGAGGAAGGGTGGATGTAGGCCCTGCGGTCATACAGCACCAACCCATCGTGCACGCTCCACGGTGCGTCCAGCTGGCCGCCCAACACCTATGCCTTGATGGTGGCCAAGTCGGTCGCCCCTTCGGCCTCCTACCGTAGGTCGTCGAAAAGGGCAAAGCTCGGAGCTGACAGGGCCATGATCGTTGTCGTGTCGGTGTTGCGGTGGGAGAGGGCATCGGCCACCACATTCTGCTTGCCTGGCTTGTACTCCACCCGAAAGTCAAAGCCAAGGAGCTTGCTCACCCAATGTTGTTGCAGAATCGTTGACAGCCGCTGGTCCAGCAAGAACTTGAGGTTGTAGTGGTCGGTGCAGATGACGAACGGCCAGCTCTAGACATACGAGACCGCCACCCTGATGGAGCACACTGCCGAAGCCTGTCCCTAAGGCATCGCACTCGATGATGAACTCCTTGTCGAAGTCAGGGAGCTGGAGGATGGGTGCCGAGGAGAGCGCGGCCCTCGCCTGTCACTATAGCGTGCCAAGTTTCTCTCTTTCCAATCGAATTAGCCTAGGGTTTACCATTTTAACCATAGGTATTCTTTGTGGAGCAATATGGGCTAATGAGGCGTGGGGATCCTATTGGAATTGGGGTCCTAAGGAAACTTGGGCATTTATTACTTGGACCATATTCGCAATTTATTTACATAGTAGAACAAATCCAAATTGGAAGGGTACAAATTCCGCACTTGTAGCTTCCTCTAAGCTAGCTAAACGCCCAATCGGCTGCTTCCAGTGATTAGTTATTCGAAGGCCCAGTTTTCCCGAGGAGCTTGGAGAAGGTCGTGGCTGCCTCCTCAGTCTAGCGGAACGCCTTCTTCTTGAGCAGCTTCGTAAGTGGCTCAATGGTGCGAAATGGTGAACTTGCGTAACCCACGAGTCCCAAGAACCCTCGGAGGCGCGCGACGGCGGGTAAGAGCCGCAAAGAACCGCCTATACCTTCTCAGTGTCCATCGCGACGCCTTGCTCCGAGATGATGTGGCCGAGGTAGCCAATGGATGATTCCCCAAAGAGACATTTCGATCTCTTGAGGAATAGCTTGTGCTAGTGGAGGAACCGCAGTACCGCTCGAACATGCCGTAGATGATCAGACCATGAGTTACTGTAGATCAAGATGTCATCAAAAAAGACAAGGACGAAACGGGCGTAGAAAGGCCGCAACACATCATTCATGAGAGCTTGGAATGTGGCGGGCGCGTTGGTCATGACCAAGAACTCAAAGAGCCCCTCATTTGTCCGGAAGGCCGTCTTCTCGATGTTCGGTGGATGCATGAGTACCTGATGGTACCTAGAACGGAGGTCTAACTACTTGGTGAAGATCTTGGCGCCGTGGAGCTCATCAAGGAGTTCGTCCACCACTGGGATAGGGAATTTGTCCTTGACTGTCTTATCATTGAGGGCGCAATAGTCGATGCAAAATCGCCATGTGCCGTCCCGCTTCTTGACTAGCAGTACGGGCGATGAGAATCGCGAATGGCTTGGTCGTATGAGACCTTGCCGTTCCATCTCGCCGCACTGCCACTCAAGCTCGTCCTTGGTAGTTGCGGGTAACGGTACAGGCAAACCGCCACCGGTGGCGTTCCCGACAGTAAGTGGATGGGTGACTATGGGAGAGCGGGTGGAAGTCCCGTGGGCGTGGCGAAGATCGACGCGAACTCGTCTAGCAGCTCGTCCATCAGGTTGACGGAGCATGGAAGCGCTTGAGGCGCGAGTGTGCGCACCCCAAGGCCTTCCCACGTCACCTTGCGGTCGCCACGTCGAAACGAGATCGTCTTGTTGGCGAAGTCCCAGAGGAGTGGTCCCAGCGTCTCAAGCTTCTGGAGACCGAGCACCAGATCGAAATCGCATAGCAGTCGATCGCGAATTCCTCATCTCCAACCTGCAGATTCAATGCGCGACCGAGCCTGGAGCTTTGGACGCGTTCACCATTGGCAACCGTTACCTGGAGCCCGCTGCGCGGCTGTAGGCTAATGCCGGTGCGCTGCGCCGTCTTCACATTGACAAAGTTGTGTGTAGACCCGGTGTCGAGCAGGGCCGTGAGGGGCACCCCCGCCAGTTTGACCCGGATCTGCACCGTGCGACATGACTATGTCTGGATGTCGGTCAAAGAATGCAAGGAGATGCCTGGTTCGTCGATGTCGATGTTGTCGCCGTCTCCGTTATCCACGCTTTGCGCGATGAGGATGAACAGCCGCCGGCAATTGACCTGGCGTGTAGCGCTCCTCGCAGTTGAAGCAAAGCCCAGCCTCCTGCCGAGAGCTGCCATCTCATCCGGCGTCAAGCGTCGCTGGCGCATGGGCGAGCGTGGGGGGCGTGCTGCTACCAGTGGTTCCGTTCCGCCTGGTGTCCGGCAGCCGCTGCCGCGGGTGCAGCAAGGGCTGTGGCTGGAGGCGCGGTAGGTGCAGCGACTACTGCCCTGTGTGTTGCCGCTCGGTGGAGGTGCGCAGGCTGTTGGTTGGCCCGCAGGACCTCCCTTGCTGCCAGGGTCCGCCGCTCGTACGCCCGTGCTAACGCCATTGCCATCTGGAGACTGGCCGGGTTTTGGAGCTCGACGTCTGTGCGGATCGGCGCCACCAAACCCGGCGTGAAGAGCTGCATTTATTGGCGGGGTTGAAGGTGTTCTGCGCGGTACAGAATTTCCAAGAAGTTGAGCTGATACTCCTCCGCGGTCCTAGTTTGGCGCAGCTCCTTGAGTTCACTAAGAGGATTGTGCCGGATGGATGGCCCACACCTCAAATTGACAAACTCCTTGAAATTGAGTCAGTTTGGCTCGCCCTCGTCGCACTCCAGTTGGAAATACCACTGTTGCACGGCGTCGGTAAGGTGGTACGAGGCGAGCCAAACTTTCTCGGACTTCACCGTCTTCTGCCCTTAGAAGAACTGCTCGCAGCATTGTAGCCATCCCAAGGGGTCTTCTTTGCCGTTGTACTTTGGAAACTCGAGCTTGTGGTAGCGTGGGGGATGATTCCCGTCTGCCCTTGCTGCAACGGCAAGGCTATAATTTTGGCCGCCGCCCAGCAGGGATAGCAGTCCGTCGCTTGGCCTCTTCTCCAGGTTCACCACACGATCACGTATCTCAGTGAGTTGTTCTTGAAAGGAAACAACGGCGCGGTCCGTGTTCGTGGACGTCACCGTTAGCTGAGCAAGTTGCTCCATGATGGCAGCAAGTTCTACCTTGCTATCCATCTCGATGCCCGAGACCACTGGCTCTGATACTAAGTTGTCACAACTTGTGCCAGCGCAGGGCGTAACCGTGGAGGACAAGAGGCTTTGGCCGTCGGCCTTGGCCTAGTGCCGTGGTGGCAGGACGAGAAGGCGCAGAGAATGCACAAGGGTAGAGAGGAGAAGCAATAGATTGGTAACTCTTGCTTGCTTTGTTGTATTAACGATAATTGGCCCTCTTAAGGAGGACTCCTTCCTGGCCGGCGAACAGAACCTGCGCCTAACCGGCTGCTCAGATCCAGCGACCCAACTACTCTATCCCGTAGCCTAACAATCTTATCTCGCCTAACCAATCTTATCTTGAGCTAACACAATCTGAAAGCAACAACTTAGGAGATCTGATCACCTACAGCAGCCGATGTCCTGCGGCCATAGTGAAGGCCCCACGGTGCACCAGGAGCGAGCCAGCCAATGCAACACCCCCTCAGGGCACACCCTCTAGGGACACCCCCTCTCGCGACACCCCCTCAGGCTACTCGCGTCGGTAGGGTACCTCTTGGGGCGTAACCCCACGTGTGGCTCTGGCCTCGCCTAGGGCGGCTGCACCACACGTGGTGAATAGATGTATCAGTCATGTTATGTAAAAATTAATTTATGTACGACTTACATGAATTTATGCTAGTCTCATGTTTCGATACTATTTGTTCTTGTTGTGTGTACAATTAACCTTGAGCGAGTCAGCATCGTGACACCCCACACCACCCTAGTTCTAGCTTTTTTGTACGTGAAATGACTACACCCTGTTCGCAAAGTACGTTGCACATTTTTCATATTGTGTCGCCAAACGGGGCTATTTTCGATATTACGTCGCCGAAGGAGGCTATTTATAATATTGTGTCACCGAACAGGGCTATTTTTGATATTGCGCCGCCGAAGGAGGCTATTTTTTATATTGCGCCACCTAAAACGTATTCCAAATATATATGGTCACATCTGTTAGAATAGGACTCTCCTTATGTATTTCATTATCTGTATATGGCAACCCCCTTTGTACTCCCTATATATATATTGCCTAGTGGGCCCTTCCGCTGCCATCCCCAGCCGCCGTCGCCGTTCCTTCCGACGCCATCGCCCATCCGGTCGCCGTCCGGCCTGAGCACCGCTCCTGAAGAGCCACGTCGCCGCCGCACGGGCCGCCCGACGCTTCCCCGCTTCCGCCGCCGCCCGAATCCCTGTCCCCGTCGAGAGCTCGACGCAAGGAGCTCTGTCGACTAGGAGTTCGACCGCCGCCGCCGGTGGTTGCCTCATCCCCGTCACGCTCCCCTCGACGCCACCGTCGCCCGTGTGCTCGCCCCCATGCTCGAGCTCGCTGCTTCTTCGCCGCCCGTCGCAAGCTGCCCGACACCGGAGTGCTGCCGCCGCCACCAAGGAGAAAAGAAAAAGAAACACAAATGTCGATCTAACCGCTGCGCCATCCAGCACCGCCTGTTAGACTTCATTGCCTTGGTCGCCGCGCGCTGCCTATCGATGGCTTCCATTCCATCCGCTGCAATCCCATTCTCGGGAACAAAGCTTAATGGGACGAACTACAGGTAGTGGTCTTCACTCATGGAGATCATGCTAGATGGTCTCTGCCTCTGGGACATGTTACTGGTTCCTGACCTTGTCCGCCATCGCATGTTCAGTCTCCTCCCAGACCGCCTATTTCTGCATCTCCTATAGAAGATGAGGCGCCAAGAAGGAGGCAGAGGCCGCTACTGCTGCTATTGCTGCTGATGAGGCCTTTCAGTATGCCATAGACGCTTTTGAGCACTGGTGTGCTGATGAGGCCCGTGTTTAAGCCATCCTGGTGGTCAGCGTCGACGACTCCATCCAGCCAAACATTGTTGATCTGCGTGCCACTCGTCAGATCTGGGAGTACTTGCGCGAGCGATACCACCAGAGCAGCTCAGTTCTTTTCGCTTCAGCGTGAGTTGGAGACGCTTCGCCAGGAGGACTCCTCCGTCGACGACTTCTTCCGAGCCTTGGCGGTCTCGGCGCCACCGACGAGCAAGCTTCTCCGCTCGCCAGAGTGTCATCAAGCGCGTCGCGAAGCGGATCGTGATCGCCGTCTTTATGACCGCTGCCGTCTTCGCCCGAGTTTGAGCCTGCCGGGCTCAAGCTGCCGAGCCGCTCACCACGGCCAAGCGATCACCAAGACTCTTTCGACGCTTCTCGCCGAGGAGCCGCGCGGTTAGCAAAGACAGCTTTGTTCGATCGCGTTTGCTACCCTTCTTCGACTACATTGATGGTTTCTGTTTCGACTACAGTCCCTCCTCAGGTGTCTATTGCTGCTCCTGTTTTTGCACCAACTAGGGTTCAGTGCAATTATTGCAAGAACTTCGGGCACGACTACCAGTGTTGTGCGGTGCGGAAAAAGCAAAACAAGGCGCGTGGGGTTGGACGATCCAAGGGGGGCAAGGAGGCCCTTTCTCGACGGGAGGAGCGGACTCGATGACGTCAGAAAGCGAGGTGGCTCTGCTTCGCACCGCCGGCTCTACTTCAGCAACTCTCTCACGGCTCAAAGAGTTCTACGGTCTAGCTCGACGTCTCCTCGAGTACTTCAGTTCGGTTCCGGATTCTGGTGCTTCTTTCCACATGACACTGGACTCCACATCTCTTACTTCAGTAGGACCTCCTGTTTTTCCTATCTCAGTTCAGACAACCGACGGTACTCCTCTGTCTGTCAACAATCGGGGACCTCTTTGTCCACTAACTTTTCTGTTCCGACTGTTTCTCATGTTCCTCAGCTTACCATGCACATGTAGCTTCTCTCGGTGGGCAGTCACCGATCTCGGCTGTAAGGTTGGTTTTGACTCACACTGTTTTTGTCCAGGACCGACAGACAGGGATGGTACTTGGGACTGGCCGGCGCCGTAGGGATTGTCAGGGTCTCTACATTCTTGACCGCCTCCACCTTCCGTCCACTTCAGTTGCTCCTATCACCTCTACATCCACTGCCACTGCTGCCACCACCTCATCGTCTAGGTCACTTGTGTGGGTCTCGTCTTTCTTCATTAGTTCGTCAGGGTGTTCTTGGACGTGTTACTGTTGACACGTTCATGTTTTGTCAGGGTTGTAAGCTGGGCAAGCAGCTACAACTTCCTTATCATTCTAGTGAGTCTTTGTCTTCTCGTCCTTTTGATTTAGTTCATTCAGATATATGGGGACCTGCGCATATTATCTCTAAAGGCGCTGTTGCAGCCTCGTGAACACACTAAACTATCGGGCAGTCAGTTGAGTGCGTATTTCTTGGTTATAGTTCTGAGCATAAGGGCTACCGTTGCTGGGATCCTTCTGCTCAACGGATCAGGATTTCACGAGACGTTGTCTTTGACGAATCTCGACCTTTCTTCTATCGAGATTATGCTCTTTCCACCGTTGAGTCGATTTCATGGTTGTCTCTTTCTGACTCTTCACCCATTTATCCACTATCACACAATCTTCCCCTGGTCTGTCTCCAGTGGTGCCTCTTGCAGCACCACCGTCTCGTTTCTCTGTTATTCACTACTCCAGGCGTCCTTGTTTTTCCCCAGCACCTCCCTCCTTGTATCTTTGCCAATACCCACATCTGATCCTCTTGCTGATGCTCCTCATTACGCCCTTCGTGACCAGACATCCCTTTGACCTCTTGATCGTCTTGGATTTGCTCCGATAGCTCATGCTCTCTTATCGTGAGGTTGCTCCTCATTCTGAGTGGCAGCTCGCTATGGCAGAGGAGTTTGATGCTCTTCGACGTACGGAGACTTGGGATATTGTACCGACACCTATGCATGCTCGTCCGATCATGTGCAAGTGGGTGTACGATGGTACTATCGAGCGCTACAAGGCTCATCTTGTGGCACGCGACTTTCAGCAGTAGTACGATCGTGACTACGATGAGCCTTTTGCCCTTGTTGCCCATATAACCCACTGTTCGCACTCTTGTTGCGGTTGCTTCTGTTCGCCGGTGGTCTAGCTCTCAGCTGGATGTTAAAAATGTTTTTCTTAATGGTGTTTAACATGAGGTCTACATGCAGCCACAACTTGGGTATTCTGTTCCTGATGGGCATGTCTGTGCTCTTTATGGCCTCAAACAGGCTCCTCGTGCAGGGTTTGCGCGTTTTACCTCAGTCGGTTTCACTGTCAGTTCCCACGATCCCGCTCTTTTTGTCCATGTCTCATCTCGGGGTAGGACACTGCTTCTTTTGTATGTTGATGACATGCTCATCACACTGGTGATGATTCCTCCTTCATCACATATGTGAAGAAACATCTCAGTGAGCAGTTTTTGATGATTGATCTTGGCTCTCTTACAAACTTCCTTGGAATTGAGGGCTACTACCTCTCCCAGCAGAAGTATGTCTAGGATCTTCTTGACCGGTCTAGTCTGACTGATACTCGCATTGCTGAGACTCCCATGGAGCTATCCCTCCAGCTTCGTGCCACTGATGGTGATCTTCTTGATCACCCTCCTACTCGATATCGTCATCTTGTTGGGAGTTTGGTGTATCTTGTGAGCACTCGTCCTGATATTGCTTATATTGTTCATATCTTGAGTCAGTTCATAGCTCGTCCTACCCATCTTCACTACAGTCACCTTCTTCGTATTCTTCGCTACTTGCGTGGGACTATCTCTCGTCGTTTGTTTTTCCCTAGCTCCACCTCAGTACAGCTTCAGGCATACTCCGATGCGACCTGGGCTAGTGATCTTTCTGATCGTCGTTCTCTTTCTGCTTACTGTGTTTTTCTTGGCTCCTCCCTGATTGCCTGGAAGACTAAGAAGCAGACTGCAGTTTTCCGTTCAAGTGCAGAGGCTGAGTTGAGAGCTATGGCAACAGTGACAACAGAAATTACTTGGTTGAGGTGGCTACTTGCAAATTTTGGAGTGCCTATGATAGGACCTACGAATGACAGTACAGGTGCTATAAGTATTGCCCGAGGCCCAATGAAGCATGAGCTCACCAAGCACATTAGTGTGGATGCTTCATACACTCGCTCACAGTAGGAGGGAGTACTTGCGTTACAGTTTGTGCCATCGGAATTTCAGGTTGCTGACTTCTTCACGAAGCCACAGGCCCGCACAACATTTGTATTTTCTCTTCAAACTCAGTGTGTGTGATCCACCATATGGCAACCCCCTTTGTACTCTCTATATATATATATTGCCCATTGGGCCATCTTGAATATACACAATATTCATAACAACATCGAAACTCAATTTTTTGAAAGGTATGTTTTAAAAAATTATCGGTAGCGCGGACAATTATAGATATACCAAAATTGTAAATTTACTTTAATTACCACATGAGCCTGTCACCAGTTCAAATGGTAATAGGTTCCTTATGCACTATTTGTAATTGTGAACAGGGCACCTATCACCATTTCATTGTTTGAAATGGCGACAGGAGGCCATTTTTGCAAAAAAAAAAAATTGTAATTATTAATTAAAATAATATTATTTTTTAAAAAATCCTACACAAACACATCATGTGGTCAAATTAAACTAAAATATAACATGACAAATTTAGTTCACTAATGAAACCAAACCAAATCCCCCAAATAGTACTCCATCACAAGCACATGCAAGCATTTAAAATGGATCAAATAGAGCCGTACCAAAGTCACATACAACAGTGGTTGAATCAAGCCAAACCACATCAAGTACGCAATTCAAAATGCACCTACACACAATAAACCCAAGTGTCATAAAAGCAAGGGAGGTGTGACTAGATGTGAATCATGTGATAGAGCAATTATGCTAGGTCAAACAAACTCACCAACTAGGAGACAATAGTGCAGGTGATGATGGCCGATGCTGAGCACCCCTCACAGAAAGGTGCAAAAATATTAACTGCTATTTGAAAGGTAAGCATAACCCTGATGTATCTTGATGTAGAAGGCATTGTCCAATATCTATCTTTTTTCCATGTCTGACCTTAGCAATAATAGATTTACATGGAGGATAGCTTTACAATAGAACATTTTGAATTACAAGCGAAAGCTAACCTTGTGGCTACACGGGCACATGGCAGGTCAGAGGCACAAACACAGCCATGGCATAGCATATATGCCAACACTAGACGCACGGACGTGTGCTAAGAGGGAACCTCCTAGTCATCTGCCCGAGTGTGGATATGATAGACTGACCTTAGTATCCAAATGCAATATGATCCACAGACCACATGTTAACCTATTGCAAAGCAAGGACAAAAGCGTAAGTAGGGTTTGTGCGATTGCATGGTGTCGCAGCAAGAAAGACTAGACAGTAGAAAAAAGGGGACCCCCGGTATCTGCACGAAGGATCCTCAAAGAGGGGCTCGATTTGTCAGGAGATAAGTGTGTATTAATTGCCCAAAAACAACTGAGTATGAGTTATTACATGGGGGGAGGTGACTATTTATAGCCTTTTGACAGGGTACTTATGGATCTATACCCCTAAAAAGGTCCTACGCTTATAGAGTTGCAGGTGTAAGGATACGGGTAGGCTACGCTAGCAAGAATTCAAAATTTCTACCACGTAAACCAGGAAGCCAAGCAAGATAGATGATCACAGATCATTACCACCAGACGCGCAGTGCAGCGGAAGTAGAGTCGGAGCAACCTAGTCCGACGATGAACGCGCCGATGTAGTAGTCGTAGATGATCGTCCAACGTCTTCGTAGTCAATCGTCTCCTCCAGCAGCCTCCGCAGTTCCTTATGAAGATCGCGGATCGTCCTCAGCGCAACAGCGACCGCAGTAGTGCCTCTACGGTATCCACACGTCCAGAGAAGGAACAACCGTACGCCGGTGTGCTAAGTCGCACGGGAAGGCTCTCTCAAGAAGATGGCGGCTAGGGTTTCGGTGGAAACAACTCACGTGTCTCTCCCCTCACCGCACCTGGCCTCGAGCATCTCCTTATATAGTGCCCCGTGTCGGATTCTATCCGAACACGTTTTACTAATCGTATTCGTATTGGTTTGTTCCATCCCATTAAGTGTGTGACCCGTTAGGTTTATGTGTAATCGGTTGTGACTCGGAAACCCTTTCCGACCACGAGTCGTAGCGGTCCCTAGCAGGACATAGCGATTCTCGAATACACACAAATAATATCGGACGAATCTTAATGCAATATGATCTACGACTAGGTCCTCATCACTTACGACCAAGTCCTATCTTTATACGACTAGTTCACACTTGGTCATGACCAGTTCGTAACTCCTTACGACCAGGTTTCGACCACTCTGTGATTTCGTTCGATCAGTCTACGACTTGCTCGTATCACCATACGACTTGTCTGGATCTGATCAAACTAAGCGACTTACTCTAGTATTCTCCCTTTGCCTCACGATATCTGGTTTGAACTCCAAGTGAGAGATAATGTGTCATCCATGAACTGTTCAATACTTTCTCGATCGAGTTGTCGGATAACCTTACGTGGTCGAACACTTCGACCACTAGTGGCACGGCCATGCACTTTCTTTATCCGATTACTTGAGGCCCGAGACATCTCTCCCGTTATGTTAGGAGTGGCAAATCCCATATCCAGGCGACCATATCCTTCCGACTACTACATAGCATGCAGCAGCTATTGCAACCCTTTAAGAGTGCTATTACACATGTGGGAACCATGCTGATCTCAGGTCTAAGAATTATACATCATCATTGCTTGAGACCAACTAATGACACATAGAATCATAACAATCTCTAGTGTCTCAAGGTGGGTCAATCCAACATGTGTTTACATTATTGATTCGATATCCCTATATCCATGACCGGTGAAACATGATCATCAGTCAATACATGTGCTGGTCGTAGAGTCACTGGTGTTCCGATCAGCGACATTCGACCAGGGATACTTTTAGAACGACATCATATAAGTCGAAGAGTTTCACCAACAAGTCACATACTCGTTGATCTTCAGAACTAACGACAGAATAACATTTATTCAATGACTCATAAACATAGACGTGATACAATCATCTCTATGATTGCCTCTAGGGCATATCACCAACAGCAGGGGCTTTCCTACCCCTACGCGTAGCCTTCGGCTCGTGGTGAACCCCCTTGGCCTTGGTCCACCTGGTTGGTGCGCCTAGTCCACGGGGCGTCCACCCTTCGTTGTGTGCGAGGTGTCCTCGGGCCGAGGTGCCCTGGAAACCCTTCGGCCCAGGTTGAGGAGCTCCGAACACCCTTCGGCTCCCCCAGAACCACGGACACCCTTCGGCTCCCCCGGGTAGCCTCCACGCCCCCTTCGGAGCCTCCCCGAAGGTATGCTTGGTACCCTCGGGGAAGCGGGGCCCCTCCGCATCTCTGATCACAGGGCCCACGGTCTTCGCCGGGTAGATGGGGCCGGTGGGGCTGCCCCTACGACAAGCCCCTCACGGTCGAGGGCCTGCTTCGTCATGGCTGAAACCGCGCCCTTTCTCCTGAAGGGTCTAGGCACACCGCCCCTTCGACTGGCGAAGTTTGTGTGTCTTTTGGTTCTTCTCGATGTGCAAGTCACCCTCGCGGGCAAGAAGATGGCACGCTGGGGTTAATGGCCCCTCTTTTCCCGAGGGGTGGCGCCGCTTGGGTACCACGCGCTCGTCGTTGGGTGTCGTGCACGTTAACGGCGGAGGATGGTGTTGACTGCGCTTCCTCGAACGGCGTGGGCGTTGGTTGGTTCATGTGCACCATAAGCTTTGGTTGGTTCCTGTGCGCAATAATGGTGTTGGTTGGGTATCCTGTTTAGGGGCACGTGTCACCTGATGGTTGGCTGGTGGCTCCTTCTCTCTTTGTGTGCCTGATGCATATATAAAATAGGGGCAATCCCCCAACCCGGCCTTCATTCGCACCATTGTAACCCTCGCCTTAGTTTTTGTTAACCCCGCGCACTGTCTTTGCAAGGACGCCGAGCCGAGCTTCGGTACTCGTTCTTTGCGTCCCCTATGTCTTTGATATGATGAAGCGGAACAACGATGGCGGCGGCGTGGTTGTACATACCGCCAAACTTGGTCGGTCCACCATGACGGCGCGGGTGCGCGGGTATCCTGTTTAGAACGTGTCACCTGATGGTTGGTTGGTGGCTCTTTGGCTTCTTCCTTCTCTCTTTGTGTGCCTGATGCATATAAATAGGGGGCAATCCCCCAACCCGGCCTTCATTCGCACCATTGCAAACCCTAGCCTCAGTTTTTGTTAACCCCGCGCACTGTCTTTGCAAGGACACCGAGCTTCAGTACTCGTTCTTTGCAACGAAGCAGAACAACGATGGCGACGGCGTGGTTGTACATACCGCCTAACTTGGTCGGTCCACCGCGATGGCGCGGGTGCTGCGGGTACTCAAGGATGAGGGGAAGCTAGAGGACCTCGCGCAGGTGTGGGTCCCCGGGACAGAGACAGTGCCTGCGCCCTGGGAGGACGAGGCGGTGGTGTTCGTGGCTTTTTTTACGCCGGTCTTCGCCCGCCTTGCATGGATTTGGTGGCCCGAGTTCTTCAATTGTACCGGGTGGAGTTGGCGCAATTGACGCCTAACTCCATCGTCATGCTTGGCGTCTTTGAGCGGGTAATGCGGTCCACGGGGACAAGCGGGGAGGGGCGTCTCTTCGCGTACCTCCATGACGGGCGATGCCAACTGAAGAAGAAGACACCAGCGAGACGCTGAACATCAGCAACGTCAACTTTCAACCGAAGGCGCGCTTTCTTCGGTTCGTGCCGGCTCCGGCGGCCAAGAATCAATGGGAGACCGACTGGACGCGTAGGTGGTTCTACCAGAGGTCCTCGCCGATGATGGTTGCCACTCCTGCGGATGGTCGCCACTACTGCCCTGGAGATCGATCTTGCCTCGAGGAGGAGCAGCTCCGCCTCCTACTCAACGCGGCGCGAAGGCTCTCCACTAGGGATTTGGTGGAAGAGTTCTATGCGCTCAAGGTGTGGCCTCTGGCGTGGGGCTGGAGCGTGGAGCTTGGGGAGCCGAAGGGCGACCTTCCCTCCCTGGAGCTAGCGGACCGCGAAGGTGGTAGCTCGTGGGATTGGCTTTTCCTCTTTGTTAGGTTTTTCTCTTTTGTTGACGAGGTGTACTGATGTTATCGCAGTGCTGCCCATTGACGAGGTTGCGTGCGTCGCAGAGTAACTTCTGAGCCCCTACACCGGTGAGGAGCACGCGAAGCGAGGGTTGGTGGTTTGCGAGGCCCGTCAACCAAGCGTACGCGGATCCGGCGCTTCGGTTGGCGAAGCACCCCGACCCCGAACAAACGAGCCCGTGTGCCCGACGAGGTGGACACTCCAGGGCCGATCGAAGCGAGGCCCCTACGATCCATGGGGGTTGGCGACGCGGGTGGCCCCAGCTGTGCGAGGGTGGATGCCGCGGATAGGCCCTCGGCTCTGCTCGCTCAAGCAGCTCGGCGGGAGGGCGCTTGCCCTCTTCGGCGGCTGCCGCGAAGGCCTGGGATGGGGTGGCAAGCTTTTTTGGCATAGCGAGCTTGCCCCTTGAGGAGTCTTCGGGTGGCACTCCGTCACGAGTATATAGCCGGGGTTCTGAGGACACCCAGGGGGTGCCTCCTACTCCAGGCCGCGATAGGATCGGTTAGTCCCTCCCCTCGTTTAAACTGTTTTGCCTGCCTCTTACCCGTTTATATGTTTCGCAGTCCTGAGTGAGGGAGAGGGAGACAACGGGGGTGGCTCTGGCTCCCAGAGGTCCGAGGCGGTGCCCTCGGCTGATGTTGCGCCTGATGTCGTGGTACCGCAGATCTTGGTCCGTTGTGTACCAACGACTTCAAGGTTAGCGTCGGGGCAGCTACTGTCTGCAAGGAAGTTGCCCGCTTTGCCGCCCCGGCCTGCATGGGGGAGCTTTTTCGGAGTATGACTGCCCGGAGGATGTTCTAGTCAATTGAAGCGAACGCGCGAAGGTGTTGATTTTTTTTTGTTTTTGTTTTTTTAGCTGATACGTGGTGGAATTTTAAGACGTACTGAAAACGTAAGAAGAGGCAGAGGTCGATCAAGACTAACGTGGGAGGAAGCAGTTAAAAGAGATTTAAGGGATTGGAATGTAGCTAAAGAATTAGCTTTGGATAGGAGCACATGGAAGTTAGCGATCCACGTACCAGAACCATAAGAAGGTTTAAGGGCTATGTTTTAGGCTCTCAACCCGGATAGCAAGATGTACAGCTTAGGGTTTTAGCCCTATATTATTGTTGTTTTAGTTTTTTAATCGTTTTTGCGGCTTATGCAGACCACGATTTGTCCGCGGCGAGGGGACATTTTGCGTGGCTATACGGAGATCCAAGGGCAGGTCGACGCAGAGCACACGCAGAGTAAGTCTTTGAGCACCGAGCACTCGGCTCTGCGGAGAGGGCGAAGGGGCTAGACGCCAAGGTTGCGGAGCTGGAGGGGGAGCGTCGCGACTTCCAAGAGGATGTACGGACACTGTGCAATGTTTGTGGCATCCTTGAAGCGGAGATCGAAGCGGAGCAGGAGCTCTCGGACACCGTGGCACGCCTACTTGGGAGGCAATGGAGTCCCTAGAGGGCACCGTGGCTGACCTCGATGCCATGCCGCCACCCCAGAAGCATGCCTTGGCGGAAATGGACATTACGCTAGGGTGCCTTCGCCGTGGTAGGGAGGTGTGTCTGCCTGCTGCGCAAGCATACGGGTATCACTGCGCAAAGGCGGCGTGGATGGCGGCGTTCGTTTCCCTGCAAAGGGGTGGTTTGCAAACACGTCGACACTGGTCGCTCCCTACCTGTGTCGTCCACTTTGGAGATTGTTGCTCATCAACGGTAAGCGCGAAGGGCGAGCAACGTCTTCGCCCAAGACTTCTAGGCGCCGCGCGGCCGCGACGCAATAATAGAGTCCCTCCGCGCGGTGCTGGCGCAGCGGAAGAAGGGCAAAGCTGTGGCAGGCGATGGAGGTGCCTACGAGCGGCGGGGAGGGCACCACCGGAGACAAAATGTGACCCTCCGTTTGCCTCAAGCTGTCCTGCACTTTTAGCTTTTAGTACTTTTGCTTTTTAGAAAGAAAAAGAAAATTATGTCCCACCTCTCTTGTGTACCGGAGCGGGTTTAGAGGTTGATCTCTTTTTTGTAATGGCCTCCCCTTTTGAATGAATAGATTTGCGAACTTGGTTATGTGAATTTTCATTGCTCTTGCCCTTGCATGTTGTTTATGTTTCCGTTTTGTGGTTGACGCAGGAGGGGCCGCGCTTGTTCCGATGCACCTCCGACGGGGGCCTCTCGCCCTTCCAAGGGGCGAACGATGAAGATCACCGCTCCGTCGCATAGGCCGAAAGACGAGCGCGCCCTTTTGTCCATCTGGCCTCTACAGCTGTGCTACCGAGGCATCGTATACCACGGGGCTAAGTGGCAATGTTGGAAACTGGCGAATCCAGATGGCTCCATGGAGGAGTTTTGGCTCCTTCGAGAGCGCCGGGCTGCGAGGGCGCGCGAGGAGATGACCCGTTTCTGGGAGCATCGTGGCCTTTGCTGAGATCCTCCGTCCGAGGTCGACGAATCTACAGCTCCGCCTGCAAAGGCCTCCTACGAGGGATCGTCTAGAGCGACATTCGATTGGAGCGCGAAGACTGAGTATCTGAAGTTCATGGCTACCGGGCCATCCGACGAGGAGCTGCCCAAATGGGTGCTGAGCACGGAGGTATGGGATGTGGCACCGTAGCCGTTTGTCGTGGCCATGTATGTTTGCGACTAGTGCGGTTGAGATTGTGTATTTCGATTGAGATTGTGTAGTTTTTATGTTTTTTTGTACCGGGCTGAGACCCCCCGTCTATGTACCTCATGTGCCTGGAATTTGCGATGAATAAAGCAATTTTTCTTAGCCTGTTATATTTTCTACTTTGTTTTATATTTTCACAATGGGGAAGCGAAGCCTAGCGCCGTCGTCCCCCATACTTTTTTAGATAGGGCTCCTAACTTCTTTTGCGAGGGGAAGGTGAAGCCTAGCGCCATCCCCATACTTTTTTAGATAGGGCTCCGGGCGTGGCGTGGCTCTAGGCACCTAGGAGCCCTAACTTTTTTTGCGAGGGGGAGGCGAAGCCTAGCACCCTCCCCCGGAGCCCTAATATTTTCGTGGGGGAGGCGAAGCCTAGTGCCGTCCTCTATAGGAGCCCTAACATTTTTGCGATGGGAGCCTAGCGCCGTCCCCCATACTTTTTTTGCGAGGGGAAGGTGAAGCCTAGCGTCGTCCGAGCCCTAACTTCTTTTGCGAGGGGAAGGCCCCTAGCGCCGTGCGAGCTCTAACTTTTTCGAGGGGGCCTACCGTCGTCCCCCATACTTTTTTTAGATAGGGCTCCCCCTTTTTGTGAGGGGAGACGAAGCCTAGCATCATCCCCATAATTTTTTACATAGGGCTCTGGGAAAGCCTAGCACCGTCCCCAATACATTTTTAGATAGGGCTCTCCCCCTAACTTCTTTTGTGAGGGGGGGGGCGAAGCCTAGTGCTATCATCCTATACTTTTTTAGATACTCCGGGGGGGAGCCCTAACTTTTTTGAGGGGGAGGCGAAGCCTAGTGCCGTCCCCCATACTTTTTTGTGAGGGGGGTGAAACCTAGCGTCGTCCCCCATACTTTTTTGTGAGGGGGGTGAAGCCTAGCGTCGTCCCCTATACTTTTTTAGATAGGGCTCTGGAGCTCCGGAGAAGCCCTAACTTCTTTTACGAGGAGGAGACGAAGTCTAGCGTCGTCCCCTATACTTTTTTAGATAGGGCAACTTCTTTTGCGGGGGGAAGGCGAAGCCGCTGTCCCCCATACTTTTTTAGATAGGGCTCCAGTTGGCGAAGATCGCCCCTCCCCCCGGTGTGTTCTGGTGCTTGGGGCCAGGTACTGTGCGCCAAGGCCTGAGCCATGCACAGCATCTTCGTCTATGTACTCGTACTTGCTGGGGGCCTTGGTGTGTGCTGGGGCTACGAGCCATGCCGGTGTCTATTTATACACTCGTGCTTGCGGAGGGCATCAGTGTGCACCAGGGATATGAGTCATGTGCAGTGCCTTTGTTTTACACTCGTGCCTGTGAAGGGCATCGGTGTACACCAGGGTGTGAGCCATGCGCGGTGTCTTTGTTTTATACACCCGTGCCTGCGGAGGGCATCGGTGTGCACCGGGGCTATGAGCCATGCGCGGTGTCCTATACTCGTTCCTGCATAGGGCATCGGTGTGCACCAGGGGCTATGAGCCATGTGCACGTCTTTGTTTTATACACTCGTGCCTGCGGAAGGCATCGGTGTGCATTGGGGCTATGAGCCATGCGCGGTGTCTGTTTATACACTCGTGCCTGCGGAGGGCATCGGTGTGCATCGGGGCTATAAGCCATGCACGGTGTCCTCACTTTATTGGATTGGGACCGAATGGCCAAAAAGGTCAACATGTGCTTTTTGTACACGCTCTACCACCGAAGGATGGCCAGTGGCAATTATCCAGGCGCAGCCAGTTTTTTTACACTGATGGCCTTATATTGCTGGCCCTACGGGTAGAACTTCTAGAAGGCTCTTAGCGTTCCATGTGTGGTCTAGTTGATGATGTATGGCCCTTCCTACTTGGACTCCAGCTTACCTATGATCGTGGGGTTTGCGGCTCGCTTGAGGACCATGTCACCTGGCGCCAAGGGTTGACCTTCCTGTACTTTGCCACGGTTGATATAGCTTCCACGCGGTGTTCTTCGAGTAGGTCGAGGGAGACCCCCGAACTTCGGGCTCGCTCTCCTCTGTTGCTCGGAGGGATTTTGCGGTAAGCTCCCATGGGGTCATTGCTTCATCGCCAAAAAGGAGCTTGAACAGGGAGAAGCCCGTGGCCCTGGTTGGTGATGTTCGGAACACCCACAGGGCTTTTTGAAGTTCTTAGGCCATCGGTACGCCCACGAGGCGCTTCGCGAGCCCTGCTAGCATATTGTCATTGGCTCGCTCGACTGCCCCGTTGGACTCTGGATGTCCTACCGATGCAAAACATCTTGTTGTTCCTAGGCCTTCATAGAATGCTCTAAAGGATGTCGAGTCAAACTGGGTGTCATTGTCGGTGACGATGTCGCATAGCACCCTATATCAGCAGATGATGTTCCTCCATATGAACCGCTGCGCTGCGGTGGCTGTGATTTTGGCGACTGGTTCAACCTCCACCCACCTGGAGAAATACTCGATGGCGATGAAGGCAAGCCAAGGTTGCCTTTGGCTGTCGGGAATGGTCCAATGATGTCGAGGCCCCATCGTGCGAAGGGCTAGACCGAGGGTAGGGGCTGCAGTGGGACCACTGGTGCCTTCGAGTTGTGACCGGACCACCAGCACCCCTGGCAGTGTTGAACGAAATCTTGCGCATCCCGGAGTGTTGTGGGCCAATAAAATCCTTGGCGGAAGGCCCTTGCCACGAGACCCCGAGGCGCCTGATATGCGCCGCAGGGCCCCTCGTGGATATCCCTCGGAGGATTGGGACACACACCGTAAGAAGGGAGCGCAGACACCCCCTTTGTATGATGTTGTAATTCCTGGTTCGATGGCGGAGGCGCTTTGCTTCGGCCGTGTCTTCAGGTTCTTCGCCTGCGAGGTATTTAGCAATAGAGTCCCGCCAGTTGGCCCTGTTAATAAGGAGTACGACGTGCGCAGCCCCTTGTGCTTCGGGCGCAGCCGAAAGAACCCGTAGTACTTCGTAGAATACTTCTAGTGGGGGGCACTCATCGGAGCTGGCCAGCTTTGCGAGCTTGTTTGCCGCCTCGTTGTTGCCTCTTGGAATGGTTTGTACTGTGATGCCGAGGAAGTGTTTGGCTGCTGTGCGCACCGCCGTTAGGTATCTGGCCATTTCGGGGTCTCTGGCTGTAAAGGATTTGTCGAAGTGCCCCTCCATCAGGCGGGGGTCGCTTTTGACGATGATGCGCTTCACTCCTAGTGCTTTGGCTTTACGGAGGCCCAACAGTAGGGCCTCGTATTCTGAGACGTTTGTTGTTGGGAAGTCAGCAGGCGGCGGCCGACATGCTTCGCCCGTCGGGGGCGACCAGGATAGCCGCTGTGCCGGCCCTCGTGGTGCACCAAGAGCCGCCAGTGTAGATTGTCCACGGGGCCTCAATCCTGCTTGGGGTTGCTCTCCGATTTGGGGGGTCCACTCGGCGACAAAGTCGGCGAGGGATTGCGCCTTGATGGCGGTGCGCTGCAAAAGTGATGTCGAAGTGCCAGCTCGGCCGCCCACTTGCCTATTTGGCCCGAGGCGTCCTTGTTCTAGCAGGTAGGATGTCAGGATCGTGATGACGTGTGCTAGGAAGTAATGCCGAAGTTTGCGCGAGGCCATGGGCAGGGCGTATGCCAGTTTTTTCAACTCTGTGTATCTGGCCTTGGCCCCCTGGAGGGCCTCTGGCGTAGCGAGGTGGGCTGGAGGTAGGGTACGCTGCGACATGGTGGATGTGTCGAGCGTATGGGCGTTGTTGTCGTTTTGATGTTATGCTAAGTGAGGATCCTCCTGTGATCATGTTTATGAACCTCTGACGGTGTTCCCCGGGGCCTCCTTATATGCGGGGCTTTGGAGGCGGAACAGGCAACTGGTTGCCCGTTCCCCTCTTGTCTTCGCACTCGGCCGGTTGTTGGCTACGATTGTTGACTATGGCTGTGATGGTGCGGCATTCCTTGGTTGTATGTGATCCTTCGCCGTGGAGATCACAAAACAGCGGAGGCCCTCCGGCGCCGCTTTGGGTGTCCTGCTGCCTCCCGCCGAGGCCGCGGGCGTGGGCACGGTGTCCTCGCTTCCCCCCAAAGGGGGGTGGTCTACGTGGTAGACGCCCCTTCTGGCGATAGTCGTTGGCCCACGGCTTTGTGGCTGTCCCTGAAGTTGTGGCCGTAGGACCCTCCTTCCCGGGCAGCCCGCTTGGCGTTGGTGCTAGGGCAGCTAGTGCCCGGGTCGCCGCCCTTCGGTTACTGTCTTCCTCCGCCCGGGCGTACTCTTCCATCTTGTCAAAGAACTCCGTCACTGTGTGGATGAGTTTACGAGCCAATCTCTCCGGAGTCCACATGTTGCTGCGTTTATGATGGTGGTTTCATTGACCCCCTTTTACTTGGCACTTTATCTACGCGAATTTTCTTAAGAAGCTGCGGAGGGACTCGCCCAAGGCTTGCTTTATTGCGAACAGGTGCTCCGCATCCTTTGGCTCAGCGTAATAGCCCTGGAAGTTGTTGCACACGAGGTCCAGCAACTGCTCCCACGCGTAAATGGACCGGGGAGGGATGGTGAAGAACCATGTCAGCGCCACGCCCTTTAAGGCGAGGTAAAGAGCGAGGGTGGTACTTTTTTCTTTGGTGGTGTCATCTCCAGCAGCCTCGATTGCTGTTTCATACACCCAGAGGAACTCCAAGGGTGCATGCACCTCGGCACGCGGTGCCACAGGCGCCTTCCTACTCGACGACCGCCTCTTGCGACATGAGCTGGGGTGGGGTCATGAGGGCCACCTCTGTCGGCTGTCGGAGACTCAGCATCTCCCAGCGGAGGTCCGCCAGTTCCCTTTGGAGTGCCTCGTAGGCCGGGGTGGGCCCGTCGGGTGGTTCCTGGGGATTGACGCTTCGGTGGGCTGGGTGTCGCCTCCGACGATGTCTCCATGCGTGGAGTTAGTTGCTTCCACCTCCGCGGCCTAGATAGTGGCTATCGCTGCCACGGAGGTCCTGCTTCGCTTGGCCCTCAAGGTACTTGGAGCCGCGGCCGCAGCGGCTACTTCGGTTGCTGAAACCATGTGGCCTTCCGAGGGGCCATGCGAATGCCTCGGAGCCACGCTTTGCGTGTGCTTCGTGACTTTCTTGTCAGTCCCCACGGATGGCTCCAACTGTCGTAGCAAGAAAGACTGACAGTAGAAAAATGGGACCCCTGGTATCTGCACGAGTGACCGAAGGATCCTCAAAAAGGGGCTCGGTTGTCAGGAGATAAGTGTGTATTAATTGCCCAAAAACTGAGTCTGAGTTATTACATGGGGGAGGTGGTTATTTATAGCCTTCCGACAGGGTACATGAGATTACAGATCTACCCCTAAAAAGGTCAAACGCTTATAGGGGTTGCAGGGGCTTTTTCTACCCCCCTACGCGTAGCCTTCGACTCGTGGTGAACCCCCTGGCCTTGGTCCACCCGATTAGTCCACTCGTGGAAACCCTTCGGCTCAGGCCGAGGGGCTCCGGACACCCTTCGGCTCCCCGAGTTGGCCCCGGGGGACTCCTAACCTCTAGGCTCGCGGTGCCTCGGCAACCCTTCAGTAGCCTCCGCGCCCCCTTCAGAGTCTTCCCGAAGGTATGCTTGGTACCCTCGGGGAAGCGTGGCCCCTCCGCATCTTCGATCGCAGGGTCCCTGTGGGAAGGCCCACGGTCTTCGCCGGGTCGATGGGGCCGGTGGGGCCACCCCTACAACACATAGTTTATCCAATCTTAGACTATATAGCCCATTTGAACCTAGGCCGTTACATAGAAATTACACACCAACAAGATCTCATCACTTAAACTGCTCTTAAGCAAACCAACACCAAACCTAACAAAAACCAAACAAATTTCACTACATTGCCATAAACATAAGCATGCTTAAATTCGTCAATGCATGTAAAACCACTCTAGCGAATGAAGGAATTCAAAGCAAAAGTAAATCAAATTTGCCACACAAATTGCACTCTTGACCTTAAGCACAAAAGCACACAAATCACAGCACAGAAACAAAATAATGTCGCACTAATAATTAGAAGTAAAGCACGGACACACAACACACACCAAGCCAATTACACTAAAAGCAAATCAATTCCACTCATTGGATGGTAGAATAAAATCAACAAGTCAAACAAAGTCATCACGTGTTGGATATATATACAAGCACAATCATTGGTTCAATTGAAACCAATCTGATACACATAAAACCAAAGCAAATGCCTACACATGGAATAGCACTCCACAAGCATAAGCACATATTGCAAGCAAACATAAAAAAGACATTAAAGCATTGATTAAAAGAATCCCCTCACACCAACAGCAAGCAACTAAACAGGACTGAACCAAGTAAAAGCAAATCCACATGCCAAACCAGTCCCCTAGTATGAACAAGGCCAAATCGATCCTAGATATTAAAAAGTACTACACAGCCACAAACATATGGTGGTCCAATTGAACAAAACGGTAACATAACAAATTAAGTACATCAATCACTCCAAACCCACCCATCAAACACAACACAAGCACATGTTTCAAGTATAACAGAATCATACGAAAGCAAATTTAATACATCATAATCAACACTTTAAGTCTTTAACAAGTGCAAGCATTTCAAAGGATCAAACAGAGCCAATCTAAATCCACAAACAACACCTCACAACTGTCCTGAAATCACAAGTGCACGATTGAATCAAACCAAACCACATGAAATATGCAATTCAAAATGCAATATATCCAATAAACTCAAGCGATCCTAAAGCAAGAGGTGTGACAGTATGTCAAGATGTAGTCGAAGTGCAAAAACTACCTTCTCTTTGTAGTAGCAGCAACACCTTTATAAGCTTCAAATGAAAGGTCTCACATTCCCTTGTCAGTTAGCTTGTTACTCTAGTAGTAATTAAGGTCAGAAATTGGACATGTTTCACTTAATATATTGAAACAGTCCTGATTTCATAGGGCTAGCAAAACCCAAACGAGAGTGAAAGTAAAGTACTATTCGCTTGTTGAAACCGATCATCTCTAGTAACAAGTAACAAGTAAAGAAGTACATGTTAATGTTATGTAAAAAAATGGTTTGACCCTTACTGTTATGTCCTCATGAGCTTCACTATTAGTAGCTGCCTAGTTAGATAATTAGAATCCAAAGCAATATTGCCATCTTTCAGTAATGTGTAGTTACTTGTCTTTTAGAGGAAAGTTTGTATCAGCAAAGAAACCTTGTAGCAGAACACATATCAGTAAATGCTTGAATTGTAATATGAGAAAATCTAGTACCTTAGGACAGAGAAAATTGCAAGCAAAATTCTTGGAGCCCCTACAGCTGTCAGAACCACAATCTGTGATCAACTATTGTTGATGTCACATAAAACAATTCAGTAGCACAAGTTGTCTTTCAATGAATTGCTGATATCTTTTGTCAGAAAATAAATTTGTGGTAACATCAGTAGTAAAATCAGCGGTGCTCACCAAAATTTGTGGTAACATCTTTTATTAGACAAATGATTTCACATTGTAATTTATATTAATTAAGTTGCCATTTGTGTTCACCAACATAACTGAAAGGAACCAAAAAATGGGCAAAGATAAGGTAAGTAAAGAAAACTGATTATTCTGCTCATGTGTCCACGGAATGAGTATCATTTGTACCACTACAGCATGCTGGTTAGGGAGTGAGTATTGCTTCAGGCAAAGCTGCAAATCTATGAAACTATCATTAGATATTGACATAGTTTGATCTAACAGTAGGTTGCTACTCCCTCCTCACAAAGGAATGTCGTTTTGAGATACGTGTAATCAAACTTTCTAAACTTTAGCTATCTATATCTTTTTTTAAATATTTAGATTGAACACATGAAAGTGGTATGATTTGTCTCAAAAAGAACTTTCATAAAAGTATAATTTTGTTGGGTTTTATAAATCCATTACAATAATAATTAGTAGTCAAAGTTGCGTTTTGGGGATCGTGTCGATGTCCAAAACGACATCCTTCTGTGACTAGCGGGAGTATAACAGTAGGCACAAATATAATTTGTAAAACTTCATGGTAATGGGATTTCTCATGTGACTGTACTTAAACATGTGTAACAAAAGGGAAGCAGCTAACTGGGAGTTCAGGAGTTGTATAATGCAGAAGTAGCCTGAAACGTTTAGTCTGTCAGGATTTTGAGAGCAAAGATTAAAATCCGTAACTTTAGAACTAATTTGAGTTGTAAGGCTCCAACGTTTTCAAGATATTGTTTTGAGAGTTCCTTTTTCAAAGGGACAATTAAAGCTGCTTGCAACAGTAGAAATTACATAGGCAGAAACAAGTGTGACTTCATACTCTGTAAAAACTAGCATAGCGACATACCTGATCGATATCCTTGTAAGGAACATGTTATTTCATGACACCAACGATACCTGTAGAAGATTAATTTGTTAACCACAAGAAAAATACACCATGCAATACACCATGAACAACAGAAGGTGTATATGAGCATACCTCAATCTAATGTTGGAGTATGGTCATCTCTGGTCAATTCTTGGCCAAGTGCTACACAGCATGACAGATAAATTTGGAGAATAATAAAGAGTGTTTGCACATCAAAATATGAATGTGGGCATACATCCTACAGTTAGAAGCTGTAAAGATGGACAAGATAACTGTAAAACAATTGGAGCAGAATCTCATTTTTGTAGTAGCAAGAACTACTTTATTAGCTTCAAACAGAAGAAGGTCTAGCATTGTTTGGCTGTTAACCTATTACTTCACTAGTAAATAATGTAAGAAATTGGGACATGTTGTAAGTTAATTTCCTCTAATGTTACTGATTAAATGCAGCTAGTAAAACCTAAAAGAACCAAAAGGGGAAGAGGCAATGAAGTACTTCAATAATTTGCTGATTCATGAGTTCACTCCATCAACTAGCTATTCTTTTAGAGAAACCAATATATTAAAGAAGAATCAAGTGAGCATTGCGCAACTGAAGTGAACCTTACTGACTGAGTAAAAAGGAGCACAAATTATGTAAAGAAATTGCCTAACCCGAACTGTTATGTTGTCATCAGCTACACCATTGGAAAACCATCATGGACAAGTCAAAAACAAATAAAAAAAAACAAGTCGAAGAAACAGGGAGAACCATAGGAACAAAATTTCTCCACTCTCTCTCAACCATAGAAACATAGAGCCATAGAGCTAACATGAAGTCAAAAGCAAATGTTTCTCCAATCTCTCTGAACCATAGAAACAGAGAGACAAACATGAAATCAAAAGCAGGTGTAATTCATCCGCAGCACGCAATACATCCAAAACCAAACCAACCCAGAGCCACACTCACTTCTCTCTGAACTCTCTCCACACAAAATTTCTCCACTCTCTCTGAACCATAGAAACAAGAGACAATCAGACAAACATGAAATCAAAACTAAATGCAATTCATCCACAGCATGCATTGCATTCACAATCATACCAACCCAGCTAGGCAGAGCCACACCCACTTCTCAGAACAACACTATGCTGTAAGCAAAAGTACATAGGCAAATAAAGATAAACAAATTCACCACTTAAATTGTGTTCTGACTATAAGTAAAAGTGCTAAGAAACTAAGGAATTCAAACACAAAGCAGATCAAATTTGGCAGTCAAATTGCATTTTTATGTAAACACATAAGCAACAGTAGATAAAACCAGCACGCAAAACCCATGTCAAGATGCATCGCCATCAATCATTATTAGTAAGCTCAAACACACCAAACACTAGTCCAATTAAAGTTAATTAAATCAACTGCTCATATGGCTCTCCTCACTGTTAGTAGAACTGTTCTGAGCTATCCAAACTGAAAACATATATACCCCATAGATTAAATTGCACTGCTTCCACCAGGAGGACAATGCCACTGATTAATAGAAATAGAACCAAATCAAATGATGAGTCGTCCAAGGCACAAGGAGATGACAAACGGAACCAAATCCACCAACTTATCCAATGCTTAGAACGCATTCCTCCCAATTCCACTATTAAGCTAGAACAAATGCATGAACAAACAGAAACAACCAAAAGCCAGATCACGACATACACCTCACCAAGCTGAAAGCAACACAGAGGCAAACAAAAGCTAAGTTAATTAGAAACAAATATACCAACAAAATATCATTGCTTGAAACTGCTCTCCCCCTTGCCTAAGCACGAGTGCACGCACAAATTGAAGCAAACCAACACTAGTGACTAGACCAAACCAAAACCAAACAAATCTCGTTACAAGGCCATAAACATAAGCACACACAAATTCGCTACTGCATGTAAAAGCGCTCAACTGAACAGACAAAACAAGACCAAAAGCGCCTCAAAATCGCCACTCACATTGCACTCCTCACCTAAAGCACAGAAGCACCCAAAATCAGAGCACAAAAGCCAAATTCGCACTAATCGTCACAAGCATGGGCACGCGTCGCACACCAAGCCAACTATGCTAGAAGCAAATCAAATTAACTAATCACGTCACTGTCCTCACCATGCACACAGTACTGTTCAGACAGACAAATCTATCCAAACCAAAAACAAATAAGATCTACAACATAAATCACGTCCCTCCCTGTAAGGACAAAATGAACCGGAACCGGAACTGGCATATTATCAGGTGCACGCCTCATCGTAACCCTTAAGACACAAGTCGGACCCAACAGAATCTAACCCAAACCAACCAATTCCACCATTGAACTAGCACACGAGCATAGGCGAACTGAATCAAACAAAAAGTAAGCCGATACTCGCCCCTCGCCCTAGGCACGGACCACAACGAACTGATGCCAAACCAGATGGATAAACTAAAAAGAAACAAAACAAGAAACCAAATCCCCAAGCTTAGAACGCCCTCCTCACAGCGTAAGCGCAATTGCGCAAACACCCGCACGAATCAGAACACAAGTAAAGCAAAGGCATACATCACACAACAAACCAATTACACTAGAAACAAATCAAATAACTACTCACGTCGCTATCCTAACCACACAGAGAACTGCTCGCGAAGACCGGTCTGACCAAACCAAAATCAATTCAAAACGGCAACTTAAATTACGCTCCTCCCCGCAAGGACCAAACGAGAACCAGAGCCAGGGACAAGATCAGACGCACGCCTAGAACTAACACCCAAGGCAGTACAAGTGCTCGAGGAACCGAACACAACACAAGCTATCGGAAACAAACATCCGACAACCCACAATTCAGGACGCACCTCTCCGAACCTTACTGGTAATTGGTAAACAACCGTGCTTGGACGAACCGAGACAAACGAATGCTAAAGCAATACTCGCGCCTACCTCACCGTAGGGACAAACAGAACCAAAGCATACGCCAAACTGAACAGAAACAAACAGAACAACCAAATTCCACAAGCCAAAGCAAACAAGCACTGAGCCTAACCAGAACCGAACCAACGAGACCAAACCCATGCAACGAATCTACCCACATCCCGATGAGAAGAGGCGAATCCGAACCCGCCCAACCCAAACCGTAGCATCTAGCCCTACCCGCATCGAGTAAAACCAAGCGGAATCGTCGAACCGGCCAGTGTCGGAGGAGGCAAGTCAGCGCCGCGAAGCAGTCGACCCCGTCGCCGACAGCGTGGGAGACGCGCGCCGTGCCGCGGCCAGCGCCCTCGCCGCGTGCTGACACCGGCGCCGCGCGGCAGCGCCCACCGACTCCACTCCTGCCGTAATGCAGCACGGCGCCGGGGCGTCGTTCGGGGAAGGGAAGCAGACGACCTCGCCACCGCCGCTGTGGGAGGCGCCGCGCCGCGCCCACCAGCCCCGCCTCCCGACGCACCGCGGCGCGCCTCCGAGCTCCCCCGGCTCCGCCTCCGGCCGCAATCCCACGGGCCTCGCCTCCAGCCGCAACGCAGCGCGCCCCCGCGCCCACCGGCTCCTCCTCCACCCGCAATGTAGCGAGGCCACACGCTCCGCCTCCCGCTGCAACGAAACACCCACCGCTCCGCGTCCGTCCGCTCTATATAGACGAACTCGTCGGGCCTGGGGTATGGGTGTAAGAGGAGATCGATTTCTCGAACGGGATTACCGAAGGGGCAAGGCAACCAACGGCGAAGCGAGATTTGAGATCCAAGTCCCAACGGTAAAAAAATCCCTGCGCGAGGCGGCGCGGTTGCTGCCGAGGGAAGCTTCATGAGCTGCTCGATGGAAGTTAAGGGGCTGTTTGCTTGCTAGCACTTACAAACCATATCAATTTTTTGTCGCGACGTAGGAGTGTTTGAACGGCTACCTAGTTAACCATGTCGAAATTCTCCTTATTGTGATTATAATGTGGTCCTATGTGGCACATTACATTTGCAGGGATATAACATAGCCAATATTGATCATGTTTTGTTGATCTCATCACAAAGAATACAATAGTTTAAATGGATTACAAATCGGACAACCGAATTAGAAGAGATGATCGTTCGAAGCTTGATAACCAATCAAACTTGATTACCCGCCATCCCCTCCTCCGCCCCGATCCACCGCCATCAGCCCCAACGTGACTGCACGCTCCCTGACCACAAGCCGCCCCTCCTTCCCCTACTCCCCCGCCACCAGACTCCTTTCCTGGGCCGCCGCCGCCACCGAGCTCCTCCCCCGACGCCACCGCTGCCGTCAGCGTCGTCCTCCCGACGTCGCTGCTACCGAGACACCCCCAACACTAGTCATTGTTGTTTTTTCTTTTCTTTTTCTGTTTTTGATGTAAATGAATTGTTTATATATTTATTATTTATTGTAATAATTATTTATTGTTAATTGACGTTAATTGCAGTATATTGCGTTAATTCCGGTCAATTGCGATAATTGCGGTAGTCGTCGTTAATTACGATCAATTGGGTTAATTGCGGTAATTCTCGTTAATTATCGTCAATTGCGTTAACTACCGTTAGAAGGCATTAAACAAGGCATCATTTGCCTTATAGTCATTTCAGATATTTCTCATTTCAGAAACTACAGTCAGTCTACCTAAAAACCAAATAGTCAAACAACAAACCTTTTTAGCTCAATCGTTCAGCCCAACAGTACAACCAAAAACTACTTTTCAGATAAGTTACAGCCATACCAAACAGTCTTTGAAATGGTTTTCGAGGACTACAAACCAAACAACCCTAACTACCCTTTTGGAAATAAAGAAGCGTGAGGAGGCTTCGAATACAAGCGGAGTGGGCTTGCATGCGGGCACCCTGTAAGAGAGTTACGTGGCCTTTTTTTACCGTTGGGAAGAGTAACCTCCTTCCCCTACATTGACTGCGTCCGCAGCTCTGCTGCTTCGGATATTTACAGCTTCAGCTCATCTGATCTGTTTTATGGAAAGTTGGAAACTCCCAAACTCAAATACGATGGCAAATTGGACGTATTCCCGTGCATTAGTAATCACGGTTGCTTTTTTTATAGCATCACCAAGACTAAACAGTGACGTCTCTATTCTTTCCATATTATCTTCACATCATTTAGAGAGAATATTAGGGTACTCTTAAACCTACTAGACTATGGGTATGTTTGGAATGACTCGACTTTTCTGAAAAACGGCTTCCAACTGTGCTACAAGACTTTTCGGCTGCGGGCTGAACGACTGAGCTTTTCTGATTTGATGTTTAGCTGTCTAGTTTTTAGGTAGACTGGCTGCAGCTTTCGAGATGAGAAATATCTGAAATACCCTGAGGACAGTAATAGCTTATTTGATGTCGTTTAACGCAATTAACAACATTTAATGACAATTGACGACTATTAACGACACTAAACGCGGTTTAACGGCATTTAAAGACGATGAACAACTAGCACAATTGACAACAACTACTACAATTGACGACATTTTCACAACAAGTGATAATAATTAACGACAACTAACGATAGTTAAGGATAATTTGTATCAATTTAGCTATATATGTAACAAAAACATGCATTAATGGATATAATTACAGTAAGAGTAATCGAACAAATTTCTATAGATGTTGAAACATCCAGAGTTACTTCATGGCCATTGTAAACTACTTCTGAGCAACTTTCATTGATTCTCTAGATATGAGTACACCTTACCAACCTCAATTAGGTCATAAAACTGATCAAACACCAAATTGAAACATATTGCACAAATTTCTCCACCATGTGAATCAAGGATTAGCGTATTTAACGACAATTATTACAATAAACATTTATTACAACAAATAATTATTACAAATAATTATTACAACAAATAATTATTATAAACAATTCATGTGCCCTCTACTTTTTTCGGGCTTAGGACTGACATCGACAGTGTTAGGTACCCCCACCATATACATTGGCATGGTAAAACTGTAATACCCCAAATGTATTCGAGAGATAAGAAATAAATTAGAGAGAATGACCAATTAAAAAAAAGTGTTTTAATAGGAGATTAGAGAGTGGTTTATACATAATTTGGACAACCTGGGCTGTGGGCTTCCGGCCCACAGCATTTAGGTCCAAGGGGAAGGGGTAGCTGGCCACATAAGAAGGAGGGGGGCAACCCTATGGTTGCTACAGTAGCACAGCTACAGTGTCACCATTGTGCTATAGTACCTCGCTGAGCTACAGTACCCTCCCACCCCTTGCCTTCGCTGCCAACCAAGAAGGAGGAAGGGAGAAAGCTCCTCGGGTGTTGCCGGCCAAGGAAGAAGAAGAAAGGGGAAGAAGGGAGGAAGGAAAGGGAGAGATCGTAGCCTAGGGTTGGTGTTCATCACGTTCAGCGGCAGTTCTTCAAGGGTAAGATACGATCCCCTTTCAATTAGTGGATTATTTGATCTTTAGCAATGTCGGTATTTAGGTCTGATTAGAGCAGATCGGGTTGGGCGACATTTTTGAGTTATTTAACGGTAGAATTTGATATGTTCATCTCCTAGAGAATTGTAGGCGACGTCGATACCTTTCTGTAGAGTACAAGATCGCGTCGTTTGGACAAGCGGTTCAAAATTTATGAATTTATTAGTGTGACTGTTCTGCAAATCTGTCGGTATTCTGATAGGTTTTAGTAATTTGATTTAAACGACCAGTTAAATAAAAAATTAGAGGAACTCAATATAACGAAAGTTGTAGATAATTGTTGTAGCTTTCAGGGAAGCTCGAGAACGCGAAATTTGGACATCCGTAGTGAAAGTTATGGTAATTTCTAGTATACTGTCTAGAGAGCTTGACGTGAAATTGACGTTCTGTTAATTAGCTTGGTAGGGGTAGTAGATGGCCAAATTAGGAAGGCCCACCAACTAGGTTTAGTTTGACAAATTGATAACCTTTCAATGAAGTCCAAGAACACCTCATTTGGACTCCTATACTAAAAGATATGAATTTTAGAACGTGACTATCCACAGAGGGGACAGAACAACATTTATGAATGAGAGTCGGGATCGCGTTAAAAACTATTGCGAGTTCGTGTTTGCTTATATAGTTTGTTTGGTCCATTACTATTGTCTTAGTATGCTTTTAAATGAATTTAGGTGGGGAATTGGTCCCGGAGGCAACACCCTCTTCACATCCTCCGTTCTCACGCGGTTAAGGTAAGTACTTGTTTGATAAAATTATTATGGTGAATGATCTGGTTTGTTGGTATTGTGAGTATATGGGATATTTATGTATGCTAGAGTGTTATGGTTGTCAATGATCATAATTATTAGTGTTGTGAAAATAAGTGTTATTCATGGATGCTTGAATGTTACGAATGTCGATGAACTTGAATGATAGAAGAATGAATAAGTTTATTCATAAGTGATGTTGCTGAAATTGCATGATGATGATGATTTAAGATTTGTTCATATGCATCATGTTGATATATGGAGGACTTGGTCACGTGGTGACCAAGCATTCGTTGAGGTCCCCGTCATGAATATGACGGACATATTTGTTGAGGTCCCCGTCATGTATATGACGGGCTTGAGGTCCCCACACCTGTGGAGTGTGGGCTTGAGGTCTCCTTTACTTGCGGAGTATTGAGCAATTGGTCCCTGCGCTTGCGAACATAGGCATGGGTATGTAGCGACAGTTGCATACTTTGCATTACCGGTAAAATGCAAAAGATAAAGAGAAAGTGCACTTGAGCATCTTGCATAGCATGAGCATATGATATGTTTATAATAGAGATTGTAGATGGATATTGATTATTACAGTTGTTTATGTTATTATTGTCATTTATTGTACTTGCTGAGTCTTTGAACTCACTCTTGCTGTTGTTGTGTTTTTAGGTACCCCTTTACAAGAACGGCATACATGGGAGAGAATAAAACTTAGAGTGGTTGCCCAATGGCACGAACTACTCACATTTGGATTGATAGAATGATAATTTAGTAGTTGAGTAATTTGCTTAAAGAATTCCTAATGATTACTCCGTATGCTTGGAATAATTTGTAATAGAGTTGATTAGAGGATTATAGATGTCCTTTTGTTTATGCTTTAGTTGTTTAGCATGCTATGGATGATATAGTGATGATTAGCATAGTTTTGGTTGTCTCTTGATTATGTTGGATATTGGATTATTTAACTATATTATATTTAAATGTTATGACCTTCGGTTTAGTAACTAAACAAAGGAGGTTCTGTCGGATTTTAGAGAATTGTATCAGTGTTAAAATAGTTATAGTGTTAGTTTAGTAGTATTTCAGGACTTTGTCAGGCTGGGGTGTTACAAAAACTATTGACCTATCAATCCAGCATCAGATAACAAAAAAGCCATCAGATAACAATAAACAGAATGTCATTAGATCACCAATGCCAATGCGAATGCCAGAATGTCATCAGATTACCACAAAGTTGCACAATCCATCAAGCATCTCCTACTCATCATCCATCCATATGTTCATACCATGCATCTACATATCTAAATAAACTAAAATAGTCTAGAGGAACTTGAACTTCAAGCAAACAAGTAATAATGAGAACAGCTGGTTCTTAGCCAGTTCTTCACTCTTACCGTGCTTCTCAAAAACAGCTCTCGCTCCTTAGAAAATACATTATCTGGACGGGAGAGAGAAAAGGTCTCACAAATCCAGTACAACTCATAATTTCTGCCAAGGCTAATGGCAGTATGCCTAACCTATTCTGTAGAAGCCCTAAAAGCTGGGTATAACCAGCTTCTGCCCTTTTTTACAAATGGAGCTGGGCTACCAGTAGCCATCATAAACTGTTGAAAAGGCCCTAGGGGAGCTAAAGCTTTTCTCTGCTCTAGTCTGAAGTTTAAGCTCTCCCAAACAGGACCTGATTATCCGATCCAGAAGAAAGATCCAGCTAGCACACAATTGTCAGGCATTATTGATCAAATTATAGTGCCCTTTCTGCACAATAAATTAGGGACTAACAAAAGCATATGCCACAGTTCATGTTCATCATACTGGTACAGTAACATTTTGGAATAAAGGAGCATGATCCTCCAGAAGTTTAATCAAGTGATGTTCAATCAATAGCATATCTTAACTAAGACAAAGTAAAAAAATGCATACCGCATAATATGCCTTCTTTATTTCCGACGCAGAAGCGTTGCTGCTCACTCCAAGAACATCATAGTAATCCCTTGCATTCGCCCTCCTGGTCGCTAAAATCATAGAAATGTAAGGTTTTATCATACAACTAAACAAAATAAACATGGAATTCACCAAAACGGGATATCAATAAGTGACTAGGAATTTGACGATGCTATAATTGTGAAGTACTTTAATACAACCAACACCATTTTTAAGATTATAAAGTGGCCAGTGGCTACATAAATTAACCTAGAGTTACATGAAAAGGGCATATGTACAGATGGATAAAATTTTACTTTCTGTCTTTCTGAAACTTATATATTTGTATATAAAATAAATAATTTGAAATCAAATGCATAATTAATATAGCAGTGGCAAGAACAGTTGGAAACATATTAACATTGTTCCTTTTCTAGAATAATGCATCATGGAATCGCTATGTTGGCGTTTATATAAAACTTGTTGCAGCCAAGAGCCCAAGACATCCATATTGTTTTAGTTCCGCATTTTAAACAGATAGTTTTAGTTCCGCATTTTAAAAAGAGTTCAAATCTTGGCTTCAGTTATAAGCTATCAAAATAGCATTAAATCTTGGTTTGAACTTTCAACTCTAATGAAATTGGCAATAACATTAAATTACACGATTGAACACATCAAATCCACTGGATCACATACCATGGAACGACCTGCTCGGGCACCACCAACTCGTGCACCTCCTCTCCCTCCCTACCCAATTCACCGGATCAGCAACACACGAACACGGGCATCTCAAACAATTCACGCGAAGCGCACCGAACTTTAAGCGAAGCGACTCACCTGGATCGGGCAGCCGCGACGGGACGCCCCACCCCGAGGAGGCGGCGGTGAGGTGGCGGGAGAACAGCTCGAGCTCGCACGGAGGTAAAGGGGTTAGCCGTGAGGGTTCGGGATTGGATGGAAGGAGACGAGGGAGGGGGAAGGGGAAGGGGTGATCTCACCTTCGAGGAGGAGGTTGCTGCGGCGGCGAGCCTGGAGGCAGGAGGACGTGCGGAGGAATGGGCGAGGATTGTAAGATTAAAATGGAACCGACACTTGTTATAGAAACCAGAGCCATGCCTAGGAATAACACCCTTGTAACTCAGTGGTTGGTACAGCGGGAAAACTTGCCTCCAGAAAATGCTTCTTGGGATGATGCAAATTTTATCAAAGGTACATTCCCAGAATCTTACTCTCAAACAATTCGTTCTTGGTTCCCAGATGACAACACTTGAGGGAAGTGTTTGGTAAAGGGGGAAGAGAAATGTCAAAATCATAATCTTCAGAGTAAAATTCAAAGAAGTTCAGAGAAGGTATCAACTGAATCAGAGGAAGAAGATGAAGCATGTTAGGCTTATGATGAAGGAACGGCCAAGATCACCAGATACCTCTTCGACCTGAGATCAATGGACAGGAATAGTCATAGTATTTACTGTTTATGTTATTTAGCTTTCTTACTGTGAACTGGTCGTAATTCAGTTACTTTGTCTGTCGTAATTCAGATACTTTGTCTGTTATCTCTCTTTTACTTTTACCTTAATTGTAATCCTATATAAACCCAGTTATGGAATGAAAATGGCATCATCTGAATATGCCAAATACTTAGTCTTAGTTTTCTGTAGAAGTAGTTGAGCTTGCACTTTCCCCTCCTTCGATCGGATTTCCGGGATCGGACAATCCGAATGAGGTCGGCGGAGAGGAGGGCGCTAGGGAGGAGGAGGTGGCCGCCGGGGAGGAGGAGTTATGCAGGAAGGCGGGGGAGGAGGAGGAGGTGGGCGAGCGAGGGATGAGGGAGACGAGCAAGCGGCAGAGCTGTGCGGGCAAGGCGCCAGGGAGGGGTGTTGAGGCCGTTTTTGTTGAATAGCAAAAGCGGGTAAAAACCACGCAAATTGAGGGGCAAATGTGGAAGGGGGTAGTGGGAAGCCGCGGGAAGCTGCCCAGCGGCAACTTCCGGCTTTTTCACGTTAAGATAACTTTTGGCTTCGGGAAAAGCGGCTGCGAAAAGCCAGCAGTTTGGTTCGGCTTTCGCGGCTTTTTCGACCGAAAGCCGGAAGCCAAAACAAATAGGGCCTATATCTAGGCCATGTTTGGTACGGATGTAGCTTTCCTGAAAAACTGCTTGTGATTGGGGTTGTAATGTTGTATGGCTAAATGGTTGAGTTGGAGAAGTTTGGTGCTTGGCAGCTTGGCTTTAAGTTAGGCTGGTTGGTTGTCTTGAGTTGGGAAATGTTTGAATTTACCACGAGGCAAATAATGATTTGTTTGATGTCATTTAAAAGACATTATGATTTATGAGTGGACTTGATTTGATTTGTTGCGCGTTTGCGTAGAAATATAAATTTAAGCATTAAACATACTACATTCTCAATTGCCAAGTATTAAATACAAAATGTTAGATACATACTTGCTTTGAACTTCATGTAAGTATTGATCTGGAACCTACCAAAAACACAGACACAAACTCCATTTCAGTTTTGCACAAGACATGAACTCCATTTCTAGGATCCAACCAAGTACCATTTGCTAGATTATAGCATAAGACAACAATCATCGTATGAATCATGTTCAAAATATGAACACATAACAATATCTATTTGAAAACCGAACACAACTTCTGAGAAATTCTCATTACAATGTAAGTAAAAAAAAATCATCTACTTCCTAAATGACCAGCAAATTAATTTTATCTTCCAAGTGAATCATGTCAAGTCGCTACTCGCCTCTTCATATCAAAATTCCTCTCGTGTAGCATGTAATCATCAATCTGGAACAAATTAGAAAATGAAAAAGATTGTGTTCAGAACTAAAACTTGTTAGTTCTACAAGGAGCAGCTTCCAAATATATGATCAAAGGCACTGGAACTTGTTATGCTTAGCCCTACGGCATATCCTTCTTGCCATTAACAAATTCATCTCGAAGAGCAAGCACGCAATCTCTAAAATACAAGGACTGCATGCATGTACAAGTTATGAACACAAGAGTAACACCAAAATTCTAACTCTGAACACACGATTGGACAACAAATTGACTAGTTAAACAGTTTGGATTCACTACTATAAAAAGGCTAATACTAGACACCTAATCACAAATAGTTTATCAAAATCATCAGTATTAAATATAATCACATATGGTTTTGGTTTGGCAACTGTCTGTGTTACTGGCTGCGCTAAAAACCATCTGTGAAGAGGTAATATCACAAACGGTTCATGTTGAAAATCGTCTGTGAAGTGATACTTCACAGACGGTATTTAATACAAACCATTTGTGATAATTAACTCATCACAGACGGTTTGTATTAAAAACCGTCTGTGATATTTCGCCACCGCCTAATATCCCTATAGATTTGGTTGTCCCTTTATTCAAACTTTCAAACTCCAGACCGGTTTCACCATATATACTGCCTACATGCGCCCAACTATGTACTCTAGATCAATTTCGCTGCCTCCTCGTCGCCTCCTCCCCCAAACTGATCGAAGCACCCCGCCCCCCCCGATGATGCCGACTACCGCCATGAGCTCCTCCGCCTCCGATTGTGACGTCACGGTTCATTGCACAAGGCACTCTTGTCGTAAGAGTGTCTTGTGCAGTGTCACAGTCATGACACAATGATAATGGTGCCGCCGCCTCACCATCATTGCTGGTGATATCCCCTATCTGATCCCCTCTCCTCTCTTCCTTGATGCTTGTGCGGTTGAAAATTAATTGTTGATGCCTCTAGAATTTTTTTCTTGTACCAATTTCGTGAAGACTTCAATCTATAGACCAAATTGACCTTTCGACCATCGTGAAGTCATGATGCATGGATTCTGTCTTTTCCACGGTGATCGAAAGGTGGTCGAAAAGTCAATTTGTTTTGTGGAATGTATCTTTTCCACGATCTTACCCATAGTGGAAAAACTCCAATGACCGATTATTTCTTCTAAAGAAATCTATTCGGACTTGAGAGGTTTGGAGATAAGAACTTTAAAACGAAGTAGAAGTAGGAAAGATGGAAAGTATGCATGTAAGTTCTACCCTTCTAATGGTTATTTATAGGCTATTGACTTGTGGCAAAGTTAAACAGAAGTCCGACGGATAAAATTTTATTAGAATCTTTCCCAATAAATTATTGGAAAAATCAAAGCATCACCTTCTCTTCAGAAATTGTTCTTCATGAAGACGGTTGACGTTTCTTTTTCCTATCTATTTTTGTTTATGGTCTAGCATTTCCTGAGGCTAGCCAATAAACAGAAATAGATTTAGCAATACAAAAGAATATCACAGACGGTATCTTAGGATAAACTATTTGTGATACAAGCTATCACAGACAGTTTCATCTACAAACCGTCTGTGATACATTAGCAATCACAGACGGTTCTGAGTTAATAACCGTCTCACGGACGGTTCGAAAACCATCTGTGATGACCTCATGTCATTACTAACTCATAAACTCAAATGGCTCACGAAACCGTCTGTGATGACGTTTTTGAACCGTCTGTGATGACCTTTTCTGTAATAGTGATTTGACATGCTATGCGCGCAACAATCATAACATATTGTATTGTCCATATATCCATTGTTCAAGGATAAATAACTACTATCAATTTCTCATGAATGCATTGAACCACATAATTAATTTTTGCAATGCTATTAGCAGCAACTATTTATGTTGATTTATGTGGGAATATATCATTATACATCACACAATGTAAGCAAGCATACCTTTGCACAAAATGTAAGCGCTATATTTCAGATCTGAAATTTTCTATGAGATGAACGGTGGAACTTGGAGACGCGGGCAGCGCAGGTAGGGCTTGGAGACAGCGGGAGTGGGGCGGCGCACATGGAGGAGGGGGCGGAAGCGTGGTCGAGCCAAGACATCGGTGGTCACGCTTGGTGAAGACGACAACAAGTGAGGGACGTAGATGACAGAGATCGACGTGGAGGGCACAGAGGAGGTTTCCTTGTTCGGGTGGAGGAGGCAAATGGTGGTGTTGGCGGGGACCACGTAGGGGCAGAGGTGGTGTGGAAACCCTAGGTCGCCGTCTGGGTGAGAACTAGTTGAGTTTGAATCAAATGAGGATGGGGAGGACTCAAGTGCTGATTTTTATACCTAGTATGGGGTGGGTAATTTCACACAACTTCGAGTGGCAAAGTCCTAACTCCCTCCTGCAAAAGCCACCAAAGCTACCCTAGGCCGCTTCCGACTTTCGGCTTCTCGCAGCTCATATGGGCTTTCAGCTTCTCCAAAAGCCCCATCAGGAAGTCAGCTGTTTGGGAGGGCTTCGAGCTTCTCCGAAGCAGAAGCCATGCCAAAGGGGCCCCTAGATGTAAGATCGAGGAGGCCGACTAGAGGGGGGTGAATAGGCGTTTTAAAAACTTCTACGCGCTAAAACCAATTTCTAATGCGAAAGCTAATACAAATACGGTTTTGCACAATTAAAGCCTAAAACAACTAGGTTTAACTTAGTGCACCAACAATACAAGTCTATTGATAATAATCAATCAAGCATTGACTTGTAAGCAATTCAATTTAAGCAATGTAAATGATACTATTGCAATCATACACAATGAATAAGCAATTTAACACAAGGTATATAAATTGCACAATGTAAAGCAAGCATTTATACACAATGAATGTAAATGCAATAGTAAGGCACTAGAGATCACACCACAAAGACACGTCGATGTTTTACCGTGGTGTTCGGAGACTTACCGGTCTCCTCTAGTCCACGTTGAGGGAAACTCAAACCAATTGGGCCGGCTCCACGAATTAAGCCTTCCTCCGAGGTATCAACACCTCGCTCCACTAGGGTTGCTCTTACTCCACTACGAAGATGGCGAGCACCAAGCCACTCACAAACACCGGACCTTCTCACAAGCTTCACTTGAGAAGATCATCAGATCACGACGCTTCCACGCCGTCTAGGTGTCGGCAAACACCAAGAGTAATAAGCCAAGCCCCTTGCTTGACTCTCACCACGTGCAACGAATGCACAAGCTCAAGTGGATACGAAATCCACCTCTAGATGCAACACATGCAACTAGAGACCTCTCTCCTTGCTCACAAGGTGCAACACATGCACAATTGAGAGGAGAAGCTCACGCTAGCTCAAGAGAGTGAAATGGGATGCCAAAGGTTGCCTCTCAACCAGCCAAGGGGGTATTTATAACCCCTACACCAAAAACTAGTTGTTTGGAGATGAAACAGCAAAAAACTAGCCGTTACAGACTTTTGCGGTCGTACCGCCCTCACAAGGGCCAGTACAACAGTTCAGGGCGGTCGTACCGCTCTTTACATGGCGGTCGTACCGCAGCTCAAAATCAGCACAGACGACACTCGGTAAAAAGGTCATAACTTTTGACTCCGATGTCGGAATTGAGTGATCTTGGACTCTATTGAAAGCTTATTCAGAGGGCTACATAATCCACCTATTTGATTTGATCTCAAACATATTTTATCAAATCAAAAATCATAATTCCAAAGAGCCACTACCATGGTCTAAGTCCAAAGTGTTAGGAACAAGCAATCTTAAGCCATGCTAAGAGAAAATACATGAATCGCAACAATTTGCAAAACACATTTGCAAACTTAGATCATTCCACAAGGAGTAGGTACATGAACTTCAACCGTTTGCAAAATACATTTGCAAAGTATAGTCACATGCTACAAGGATTATCCATGAGCCTCAACTATTTGTAAAACACATTCGCAAATATAGACAACATGTTAGAGTGAGCTAGAGCAAGTGAGATTGAGTTATCAACACATGATGAGACTCAAGCTACTAGACAAGACCCCTCTTAATAGTACGTCAACCTATACTAGCAACCCGGTCTTCCAACCAAACACCAAGACTGATAAAAGACTAGGAACACATCCTTAGCCCTAGCTAGTCATACCTTTGCCTTGAGCATATTCTTGAAGCTTGATGACACACATTTTCACTTCAAGTCCGGGTCATCATCTTGACATGCATCAACCCATGATGCATCCTTTACTTGACCTCAATCAACACATGATGAGTCTTCTCTTAACTTGATGATCAACTCATGATCATCTCTTCTTCGAGATCTTGATATGCATCAACACATGATGCATCCTCTTCTTGAACCTTTACTTGATGACGATCAACTCATGATGCCATCCGAAGTCTTCATTACCCTGGAACATAACCTATTCATCCAACTCATGAAAAATGTTAGTCCCATAATGATTAACATTAATTACCAAGATATACCTGCAAAATGCTTCTAAACAAGCTATTGAAAAACCTGGACCGGTACAACCGCCAACCAAGTTGCGGTACTACCGCTTGGTCCGGTCGTACCGCACGAAGGACCGGTACTACCGATTGCAGGGTTTCCAAATTGCCGAAACGACATGCTCTCTGGAAAATACGTACCGCCTTAGAAACATCGGTACAACCGCATATCGGTACGATCGTTTCTTAAAAGCGGTACGACCGATTATCAGAGAGAGCTCTGAGCCAAAATGCATCGGTTCTGGTTTTCTTCAACCGCCAACTAGAAATCGGAACGACCGCAATGCGGTAGTACCGCAGTGTAACTCCGGTACGACCGATTTCTGATCAATGCACTTAAAGCCTTCAAATTTAAATATAATTTCAAAATCAAATGCATGCATGATCTAACTTGATCCATAAGGCACAAGAGCATGCTATCAAGATACTAATCATGATCCCTCTATTGTCATGCATTTTCCTTACCATGTCGCCATCCATAAACTAGGACTAAGCCTTTAAACATCTTAGCACACATGTTAGTCCCACAACACAATTTCAAATAATTGAATATAGATAAACATGAGTATATATAAACTACACAAGTTATATATACCAAGAGTATATATGAACTACAAGTTGTATATACTAAATATGAGTGTATACGAACTACACAAGTTGTATATACTCATATGAATATATTAATTACACAAGTTAAATATATTCAAGAATATATGAGCATCTATGAACTACACAAGTCTCATATGCTCTCATATACTCATATGAATATATTAACTACACAAGTTAAATATATTCAATGATATATTTCAAAGTAAAGATCCTTAGTATATATGTGGAAAGAGAATATGGATCAATACTAATGAAACTACAAAATATAGAATGAACTCCCCTAAATGTGTGCATACACAAATGTGTAATAAAAACATATGCACATATCCAAGTTAATCTTTTGGTGAAGTTCAACCTATATTTTGGATCCGAGGAAAGAAACTATATATATAAATAAAGTAAAATGCATACCTCTTGTATTTTCATCTTTATATCCAAACGAGACTAACCAATAGATAATCAATAGAATTGTTAGTCTCACAAATAGATTTGTCATTAATGAATACATATCTGTTTAGATTTTTGCTTTTATATCAAAGCTGAGACTAAACATGCTATAACAATAAGAGTGTTAGTCTCACAAGTGCATTTGTCATTGATCACCAAAATACTCCATTAAAACATAATGGCGGGTCTAGATCCTTCACTAGACCCATATCTAAAAATGTTCACATCATATAGTAATAGCACTAGATACAACCACTCCACCCCACATAGTACATATCACCATTTTTATATTTTTTCCCAAATCCTCCCTCCCTCTTCTTTATTACCTCCTCTCTCTATCCCTCTTTATTACCATCCCCTACCCTAGAGTGGCGGCGATGGGCAACGCGGAGGTGGGCAGCAGGACTGTGGGCTCATAGCCTCCTTCTTGGGTTGCCACTTCTGGTACCTCAACATCGCTCTCTTCTACCTCCCCCCCTCTTTCTTTCCTTCCACGGCTCCGCCCCGCCATGGCCTGAGCCAGCGACGCCTGATCAGGTCGAATTTGAGCCAGCAGCACCCAGATCCGATCGAAGGTGTGGCGTGGCTACTGAGGTGGACACAGTTGCCCAGTCATGGGGTGGCAGTGAGGTGTTTTGGGTAGAGCGTGGCTGGCGAACAAGGTGCGACAACAACCCGATGGCAACGGTGTTCCGTGGTGATGATGGCCATTTCTGGTGGTGGTAATGGTCGGCGAGCACGACGACAATCGGTGCCTCCCTCTTCTTCTACCCACCATGGGTGCTGCTAACTGTGGTGTGGTGTGCGGCATCCCAATGGGGCCACATTGATTTCTATGGGTCACATGAACTGTGTGTTGAAGATTTGGCAACTCTCCAACGCAAGTTTGTGTCGTATCTAACATCTTGGTCCACAACAAAGTGTTGCCTTGGTCCACAACAAAGTGTTGTATCTCCATGGAGATACAACTTCTCTCTCTTCTTTAATTTCCCTTCCACCTCAACTTCAATTCTAGATGACATGCTATAGAAATTGCTGATGTAAGGGCATTAGGAGTGGAGTTTTTGGCTGAATTGACATGTTTTTATTTGTAATAGCAAAAGTAGCCCCGCTTGCACAAAATTACAAAAATAGCACCACGGCAGGCATATACCGTGCTCCTAGTCCACGGAAGCCAAGTACCACGCTAGCACTCCCAGTTCACGAAACCACTTGTCGCGCTTCTGGTCCGCGTAAGCATAGCATGCGCACGTTCCTACCACGGACTGAGAGGGCAGTAGGTGCCCTACCGCGGACTGGGAGGGCGGTATGTGGCCCTACCATGGACTGGGAGGGCGGTACGTGGGTTCCGCGTACTTAGAGCGCGGTACGGAACATGTGTCGCCTGCCTAGCCTATCGCGGTGCCAATTCTTTCATTTTGAATGCGAAGGGATACATTTGTTATTTCGTTTTAAAAGAAGGCTAAATGAGCCAAAAACTCATTAAGAGTGTTGCTGTAAATAACTTTTCCAACCAACAATCTCTTACACACTCTACAACGTCATTTCTTATATATATTTTTTTCACATATGTTTTTGGAAAGCATAGGTACTCGAGTCACCACTTCAACTAAAGGGGCTAGCTAGATATAAATCGAACAAATCAAACACTATCTAGCTAAGGAGAGAGAGCTCACAGGCATAGTCTTGCATGTCCTTATTGCATGCTAAATATATATATGGGTTTGTCTACATAGAATTTGACTGTTTTCTCTGTAAAAACTGTCACATTCTGAACCGTTGGATCAAAGGAGCAATATACCAGATTAAACAACTAATAATACAAAATACACATACATATAGTCCACAAAACTTATTGGATTCATGAAGTCCGTCTATACAAGATTCGACTATTTTCTCAGCCCAAAACAGTCAAATTTTAGTTCATTTACAACATCATTATACATAAGTTACAGTAAATTATTTATGTAATTTTTGTTCATGGTCACTATAATTATTCTTGAAAGTCTTAATAACTCATATTCCATCACATGATTCATAATCTCACATATACTTTGAGAGGTTGAGCAAAAACAAAGATAAATAAATGAAATTATATACCAACAAAATATGACAATCTGGTGAACCCGTTATGTTCCGAAGAAAATATCATAATAAATTCGGACCCAATTCATCAGATGAAAAAATGTGCAAATCTTAAAGCATATCAAGCAGATAAAAATTCGACTATTTTGACAAAAGAAAATAGTCGAATGTTGTTTAGAAATACCGATGCCAGGTTGCATATCAAAACGGGTTAGATTCAAACCCAGATGACCACATCAACAACACGAATCTTACATCACATCTAACGAACAGAAAAATGACTGTTTTGGCATAAAAAAAAACTATCGCAAGTTATATAGCAATTCCGAATATATATCCCACGTGGGATCTTGGTCATGGATGCCTCGAGCTTATTGAGCACGCATTTGGATGGCATGTGCAAATCAATTCGATTCATTTCAACCTTGCTTACATGCATTCCAGCATCGATATGATATCGATCATACAGCTACATAGACCATTCGTACTAATCAAATTCCGGACCACAACAAGGCCATTTCAGTAATCTACCACACCACACAAGCTGCACAGATACCAGATATCAATGCACGCCCTTGCTTGCTTAGGCCAGTGACGGACCAGAATCAAAATTTAGAGAGTGCTAATGAAATTTGCTCATTTGCTTATGGCTTAACGAATGCCGAGTTGCTAGCCAACATTAATCTGCCTAAGCACAACTGAACTAAGGGTGCTAAACGTACACCAAAAGCTGGTCGTCGATAGAGGGCGCCAGACCCGGCCGCCCCTGGCTTAGGCCGCATGCATATTATATGCTATCACCATGAAATAGAACATGCATGCATCAATATACAGGGGCGGAAGGAGGGGGGGGCTGGCCTCCCCAACGACCGCTAATACAAACATTAGGGGCGGAGTGATGACAGGTTGTTAAGACTGGTTTTAACTCTTCCAATATCAACCGCAATTGTCGAGAGAATCTTTTCAGGAATGAAGGTTATGAAGACACATCTTCGAACTACAATTGGAGATGGATTTGCACGAGATTGTTTGGTAATTTATATTGAGAAGGCAATGGCTAAAAAGATTAGTAATGATGATATCATTAATGAATATGATCGTGCCGGTAGTCGTAGATCTAAGTTTAAATTAATACAGATGTAATCTTATTCGTATTTTGCATAGCATTATTGCCTTGATATGTATGGTTATAACTATGAGATCGGTGAATCAAATTTGGTTCTATTTTGCTTGTTATTTGTGCCGCCCCCCTATGTCGGATTCCTGGCTCCGCCTCTGCCAATATATGCACGCGAACGTGCTAGGTGTTACTTGTTGCATGCAAAGATGTCCATGTGACAAGGAACTGCCGTTTTCTGTGTATGCAAGGACCAGAGCACGTATGTGCGGAGTACAAACTTTAGGTGGCAACAAGTTTGTGACGGAAGGAAAGATCTGTGCGATCTGATGCATTATCGATGGATAGGTCAACGGCGCTTGAGGACTGACAGGTCGGGGGCGAGCGAAGGGTTGGTGGTGGTGTGCTCTCGCTTGATGGAATGAGCCTAACAAACGGCCGGTTAATTAAGGGCTAATGCGCCTAACAAACGGCCGGTTAATTAAGGGCTAATGCGTGCAGTAGTAAGCATATCTAATCTAATCTAAAAGATATCTATTTGGGGTGGAATTCCGGAGCTCTCCGCGTTTTCTGGGCGTCTCCCGCCAGACGCGCGCGCCCACGCATCTCCAAGATTTCCTTGCCGCGCTCGGCTACCACGCCCAGGCCGCCCGATCGCTTCTCATCGACGCCGCGTCTGGCTCCAGGGATCCTCTGCGCCGCACGTCCTCTACGAACGCGGCGCAAGCGCGTTTGCCTACCTAGTATATATTGCTTTTGTTCATTGATTAGCTAGCTAGCTTGAACAATGTATATATGTCCCTTGATCATCTGTTGTTTTTTTTTTTTGGATTATATATTAGGGGTGGGCGTGGGTCGGGGCGGTTCGACCCGGACCTGCCCCATGCAGTGCACGTCTCAAGGTGTGGATAACCATCCGACCCATTGGCTCAAGCACCAAATAACCTTGTGGACCATTGGTTCTTATGGGTCACACCACTCCATTCTATAAGCTTGCAGCTGCGTGCGCACATCGGCTTCACTGATGTTCTCCCTATATCATCCATTTATTAATCTGTTTCAACAAAATGCTCCACCCATGTTACTAGTACTACTACATGCCAAAGCACATAGTATCACTTTCTTTTCGAGGCTTAGTACTTATCAATCAAAACACTTAATCAGTCTCAGCGTGTATATCAGACACCCTAATTTCTTCATAAACAAAAGAAGCATGTACTGATATGAATCAGGTGAAGTGTGAAAAGAACAAGACCATTCAGATCTAATAGATATCTAAGAAGACAACAAGTACGCATGTGCACACTTTTTTTGGGGATGGACCATAGTCCATACAGGTCATGACTATTTGTTGGTTTGTGGGAGTGAGCTCAGCATGGAGTGGCATCCAGAGAAACAGAGAGCTAGGGAAAGTGAGACTAGAGGTTTATTCCTACTTTTGTAGGACGAGACCTGCCAGCAGTAGATAGTCACTCGTGAGAGAAATCCACGAGCCAGTGCACCACTTTTCTCTACGTACTACTCGATCTATTGTAATGTACGAGCTAGCCAGTGCATCACAAGTTTAATTAATCTCCTTCGAAAAAAGTCTATATTTTAATTTTTAACTATCAGCTGAGTCTGATTTTCAGCCTCCAACTTCAAAACTGTCTAAAACGCAATCTCAAACTCTCAAACCGTCCACTTTGCCCCATTCGTCCCTTCCCACCCAGTTTGTGTGCCACATCATCTAAAAAATCAGAAAATAAAAAATGACAGGGCCCACATGTCAGTCCTTTCCCCCATCTTCTTCCTCCTCTCTCTTCTCCTCTGTTTCGATCACGTCCTCTGGTGCCTCCACCGTCGCTGTCGATGGCAAGAAGCACCGGTGGCGGCCTCGTGGGTTCGGTCCGCGCCAGACGGAAAGAATGCGCGACACATCTAGGCGGCGCCGAAGAAGGGTTGGATGGTGACGAGACCGGCGAGGTGGACGTTCTTGAAGGTGGAGGACCCCCGTGGCGTAGCGGCGAGCAATGTAGTGGGCGATGTTGCCGCCAACGCTATCCCTGGCGAGGAAGCAATGGGAGTCGTCGACGTCGCTGGGGTTTGCCAGGTGGAAGGGGCTCATCGGGTGGAAGGGACTTGTCAGGTGGAAGAGAGGCGCGGAGGCGGAGGTGGAGAGCACGAGGTGGTGGAGGCATGGAGAGGGAGGGAGGAGGAGGAGGAGGCAATGGTAGGCGACATAGTAGAGGCATGAAGAGGGGGCGAAGGAAGCGGCTCTGGGAGGCATGGAGAGGGAGGGATGAGGAGGTGGCGCGGTGTTGGAGGCATGGAGAGGGGGGAGGAGGCGACGGGAGAGGCATGGAGAGGGAGGCGATGGTGGGCAGCTCGATGGAGGCATAGAGAGGGGGCAGTGGGGTGGAGAGGGAGACAGGGAGCGAGGGGAGGCAGTGGTGGGCGGCGCGGTGGAGGCATGGAGACGGGGGGTGGGGCGGCTCGAGGGAGGCATGAAGAGGGGGAGAGGAGGAGGCGGAGGTGAAGAGGGAGACAGGGAGGGAGGGGGTGGCACCGTGGAGGCATGGAGAGGGGAGAGAGAAAAAAAAGGAGGAAGAAGGGAGAGGGAGGACTGACATGTGGGCTCCACTCTACTCGACAAAAACCACCATCATGTCAATAAAAACCGCCCCACATCAGCGAAAATCGAAGGTGGGAAGGGCTGAATGATAAAAATGAACAATTTTGAGAGTTGGAGGTTGCGTTTTAGACAGTTTTAGAGTTGGTGGTTGAAAATCGGACTTGGACGATAGTTGAAGGTTGAAAAATAGACTTTTTCCAGTCTCGTTGAGAACAAAACTTAGCTGGAAGAGATAGAGTCGAATTGATCAAGATGATCCAGTGGTGTTCTCATGTTGGCAGAGAGATTAGTGAAGTTTTCACAACTGTTCGTTTTGTTCTAGTCCAACTATCCAACATTCTAAGATCATAGTTCCATAAGCGAGGTCACGGCGGCAGGCTGCAGGTTGCGCGGGGCGTGAGCCGAGAGAGTGGAGTGAGAGGGAAGGAAGAGGGGAGCAGGGGGAGGGGTCTTCTGCAAATTGGAGTGGGAGGGATGTACAAATCTCAAAGCCCATCTAAGGACACCGCATGTACATAGAGAGTGGGAGGGATGTACAAATCTCAAAGCCCATCTAAGGACACCGCATGTACATGGAACTCCATGCACATGCGGTTTGACATTTCCGAGCTAGTGCACCACTTTTCTCTACGTACTCCTCGGTCTCTTGAAATTACAAGCTAGCTAGTGCATCACAAGTTAAATCTCCTTGAGGACAAAAGTTTTATTTAATCTGATACTTAGCTGGGGGAGAGAGAGATCATCGAATTGGATCGAGATCCAGTGGTGCTCTCATGTTGGCAGATCAATGAAGTTTTCACAACTGCTCATTTGGTTCTGATTCAATTATATATCCAACATTCTGATATCATAGTTTTGTACGTACTGAGCTTCTGAGAGGATGCTTTTGCATTATCTAAGCCCGGATTTCTCTTGGCCACATTAATTGTCATTATCAACGTGAACGGTGAGCTCCACACTCGTAGTAGCTAGCAGATTGTACTAGAGTTCTCCTTGCAGGCAAATAGATCTTGTGTGTTGGAGGGATCTCCCTGGATGGTGGGCAGGCACGCAGTCCTACTTCAGAACTATGATTTGAATCTTAAGTCCTCTCAGTTGATCTTCAACAATATGGTTGTCTGGATCAAAATCATGAACCTTTCACTTGGCTGGATGACTGCGCACTGGGGTAAGACGCTTGCTAAGCAGGTCAGCGATGTGAAGAAGATAGATGTGGATGCACAAGGGCGCTGCTGGGGTATTTTCATATGCGTGCGAGTGGAAGTATATGTCAACAAACCACTCTTGAGGGGCATCACTATTTACTCGAATCGCAGGAAGACGATGGAATGGTACAATCTCTTGTACGAGCGCCTCCCACTCTATTGCTTCTCGTGCGGCCCTTTGGGTCATTCCTCCTTGGAATGTTCAACGCCAGAGGAACGGGATGTTGATGGGAAGCTACCATACTCTAGTGACCATCTTTGTGTGTTGTTTATGTTGGAGATATACCCTAGAGGCAATCATTTTGATGATGATATTTCGTTGTATCCATGATTTAATAAATGTTCCTTGAATATTGCCTTTGTGTTGATTAACAAGTATGTGACTTGTTTGTGAAACTCTTTACTTGTATGGTTATTCTAAAGTTGTCCCTAGTCGGAGTTCATGTGAGGACACACGTTAATGATGGATTAGCACATGTATCGGTTGATGACCATGCTTCACAGGTCATAGACTACGCCTTGTCCTTAGACCTGAGATTGTCGCATGTACTTGAGATGTGAATAGACCTACTTAGGGGCTATCAAACGCTACTCCGTAACTGGGTAGTTATAAAGGTAGCTTTCGGGTTTGTCATGAAGCATGCTGCGAGGCATGGTCAGTCGAGATGGGATTTGCCCCTCTCTACCTGAGAGAGATATCTCTGGGCCCGTCGAGTGATCGGATCCAGAAATGCATGGTCATGCTACTTAAGGTTAAGAGTTAACTTAGTAAGTATTGGAGATATGCCCTAGAGGCAATCATATTGATGATGATATTTCATTGTATCCATGATTTAATAAATGTTCCTTGAATATTGCCTTTGTGTTGATTAACAAGTATGTGACTTGTTTGTGAAACTCTTTACTTGTATGGTTATTCTAAAGTTGTCCCTAGTCGGAGTTCATGTGAGGACACACGTGAATGATGGATTAGCACATGTATCGGTTGATGACCATGTTTCACAGGTCATAGACATGGAGATGTCAAACCAATAATGTGGACACATGTTTAGAACATGGGGTTGGACCGACCCAACATGAGACATAGTAATTATTCTTACGGTTCTCTCTACACAATGTGTACGCCTTGTCCTTAGACACGAGATTGTCGCATGTACTTGAGATGTGAATCGACCTACTTAGGGGCTATCAAACGCTACTCAGAATCGGGTAGTTATAAAGGTAGCTTTCGGGTTTGTCATGAAGCATGCCGCGAGGCATGGTCGGTCGAGATGGGATTTGCCCTCTCTACTTGAGAGAGATATCTGGCCCTCGAGTGATCGGATCCAAATGCATGGCCATGCTACTTAAGGTTAAGAGTTAACCTAGTAAGGGATTCGGATCACGGGATCGAGGAAGAGTGGTCGACTTGGAGCTCGACCGATATCATGAGGCAAAGGGATTGGCATGTACATAACGTTGTGATGGTTCGTCCTATATGATCTTTACGTATGTTTAGGAGTTGACACGTCTTGCTAGAGGCCGCTACCAACTATTGACCAAGTATGTGTACTCGCGTCATGTCTAAACATATGTGAACCATAGGGTCACACACTTAGAAAGTGAAGCCTAGTCGGATTGGATCCGAATTAGATCGGGCATTGAGTCCTAATGGGCATCTATTCGTAGAAGCCCATTATAAGGACGCCTATAAAAGGAGGGGCGGCGTATTTGGTTGAGGGTTGAGTTTTTCGTGACATCCCCAAACCACGCCGCCACCCCTCCCACGCCCTAGTCGCTCGCGCGATCTAGTAGTCCGGCGCGCGTCGCTTCCTCCCGCACGTGTGGATACCTTTGAAGGCGCCGCATCCGTGGCGTTGGGACGAACCGCAAGAAAGGAGTCAGACGTGGGACGCCACGACGAGGGCGAGAAGTAGTACGACTACTCGCCCCGACGCATCGCATCAACTTGGTACAACTACATCGCCCGACGCGCGTGCATCAACTTCCGCACTGCGCGTCTAGTGGTAAGACCGTGATCTATAACTCGCAGTGATCTTGGTTTACTGGGTAGAATTTTTTAATTTGCGCTAGTGTAGCCTACCCGTTTCCCTTCATAAGGGATTCCGGATCACAGGATCGAGAAAGAGAGGTCGACTTGGAGCTCGACCGAATATCGTGAGGCAAAGGGATTGGCATGTACATAACGTTGTGATGGTTCGTCCGATATAATCTTTACGTGCGTTTAGGAGTTGGCACGCCTTGCTAGAGGTCGCTACCAACTATTGACCAAGTATGTGTACTTGCGTCATGTCTAAACATATGTGAACCTATAGGGTCACACACTTAAGAAGTCAAGCCTAATTCGGATTGGATCCGATTAGATCGGGCATTGAGTCCTAATGGGCCTCTATCCGTAGAAGCCCATTATAAGGACGTCTATAAAAGGAGGCGGCGCACGGGTTAAGGGTTGAGTTTTTCGTGACATCCCCAAACCCCGCCGCCACCCTCCCACGCCCTAGTCGCCGCGCGATCTAGTAGTCCGCGTCGTCGCTTCTCCGCACGTGTGGATACCTTTGAAGGCGCCGCATCGTGGCGTTGGGACGAACCGCAAGAAAGGAGTTATACGTGGGACGCCACGACGAGGACGAGGAAGTAGTACGACTACTCGCCCGACGCATCGCATCAACTTGGTACGACTACACCGCCCGACGCCGTTGCATCAACTTCCGCACCTGCGCGTCTAGTGGTAAGACCGTGATCTATAACTGCAGTGATCTTGGTTTACGGGTAGAATTTTTTAATTTGCGCTAGTGTAGCCTACCCGTTTCCCTACAGTTTACTCATAAGTAGGCCTTGTCAGGTGTACGGTCCAGCAATAATTCATTTTTGACAGTCTGTGGCTCTGCTGCTCATGATCAAAAGGAGCCATCGAGTGGTACTTTTAATCAATCAAAATCATCGGGGGCTGGAAGCTCTGGTTCTATCCGTGATGTGCATGTTGACCCGGATAGGGACTTGTCGCCGTTCAAGACTAATGGTCGGGGCGCTCCTATTAGCCCAATTTCAAAAACTGTTGATGTGATAAACCGCACAAGTTCTATTACTGGGAAGGATATCTCCCAAGTTCAGTTGTACAAGAAGAACATTGTGGGGTTTAAGCGCAAACAACACAAGGAGTATAGGCACAAGGACACTTCTACTCTCGCTCCTACTATTGAGGGGGAATCTTTGGCTCTTACAGTGGTGCAGAAAGGTACAACCTCAGTATTGGGAGTTACGGAGTAGCCTGGTTCTGACGGTGCAGAAGAAAGTTGTGATTCTTACAAGAAACTCAAAAAGGACTCGACAGATGCTTCATCTCGATTGGAGGATCTGGTGGCGGCTGTGGTACAGCCCTGCCACATGCAATGAGTCTCTTGTGTTGGAACTGTCGAGGTTTGGGGATAGACTCGACAGTTGGCGAGCTTCGCTGGTTAGTGAAGACTTACCATCCTGCCCTCCTCTTCTTAATTGTCTGAAACTAAGATGAGGGATAACAAAGTTTGAAACTTCTGGTGGTCTTTGGGTTACTCAAGTTGTTTTGCAGTAAGTTGTGTAGGCCTTAGTGGCGACCTTGCACTTTTTTGGATACAACCATATAAAGTCTCCTTGAAAGATTTTAATTCCCATTGCATTGATATGCGCTTGTGTCAATGGAGTCCAGTGTAACATGGTGTGCTACCTTTGTTTACGGTGAACCTCGAAGAGAACATAGGTGCGATTTTTGGGATTTTCTCAGGTACATACATGCCCAATGGAATGGTCCGTGGATCTGTTGTGGCAATTTCAATGAGGTCCTTTGTCATGATGAACACATGGGTTTCAGAGATAGGTCTGATTCCCAGATGGCCTTGTTTCATGATTGCTTAGATGATTGTGGGCTTATCGACCTAGGTTTTTTGGGACCAAAATTCATGTGGACAAATAAGTAGGATGTTGATTCTAATGTAAAGGTTCGGCTTGATCGGGAAGTGGCAAATGGTGGGTTTTCTCGATTGTTTGAGGATTGTCATGTGGAGAACGTCATAACGACAACGTCCGGTCATTATACTATCTCCATATCCTTGTCCTCTCAAAGTGGGCCCATGGAGCGCCCTTTGGTGCAGCAGGGGTTCCGCATTGAGGCTATGTGGTTGCATGCACCGAATTATGAGTTGATGGAGTAGGCTTGGGTAGAGGGCAGCGATGGCACCCGTTCACTACAATCTACTTGGATAAATCTGTACCAGCTGGCTGATTCTCTTGGTCGATGGATTAAAGTGTCCTTTGGTTCGGTGTGCAAGTAGATACAAAAGCTTGAGTGCCGTATCAAGTCTTTGTGCTTGGCGCATGTGAATGATGTCGTGATCCAAGAGGAGTGTATGGTTGAACGCCGCCACTACAAGCTCTTTGAAAGAGAGGAGATTATGGCACGGCAACAATCTCGTGTGGACTGGCTTAGGGAGGGAGACCGAAATACTGTCTTTTTCCATGCAAGGGCCTCGGTGAGGCGGCACACAAATAATATCAAGGCCCTTGTTTGGGATGATGGCTCTAGATGTGAAAATCAAGATGGCATTACAGGTATATGGTTCAGAGTTTTTACGAAGATCTCTTTTCCTCTGAACCAGTGTGATTCGATGGATGTAGTTCTTGAGGCTATTCCTCGTAAAGTGGATGATGAGGTAAATGCCGATCTGTGTAAACCTTATAAAGATGATGAGATCAATACTGCTCTATTCTAGATGGGGCCTACGAAAGCGCCGGGTTCGGACAGCTTCTCGGCACTTTTCTATCAGACCCATTGGGATTTTTTTTTTCATGAGGAAATTTGGCATGCTGTCAGAAGCTTTTCTGGAGGGTGTGGATATACCAGAGGGTCTCTATGATTTAGTTATTGTGCTTATCCTGAAGGTTTCGAGGCCTGAACATCTAAAATTTTTTCGTCCCATCAGTTTATATATGCAACATGCTCTATAAGATTGCTTCGAAGGTTTTGGCTAACAGACTGAAAGTTTTTCTGCCTACGATTGTGCCCAAGTATCAAAGTGCTTTTGTCCCTGGAAGTCTTATTACTGACAATGCACTTATCGCTTATGAGTGTTTACACACCATACGAAGACAACAATCGAAGAGATTGTATTTTGCTTTGAAGATTGATATGATGAAGGCATATGATCGTGTAGAGTGGAATTATCTACATGGATGTCTTATTAAGGTGGGTTTTGCTCCTGCTTGGATAACTTCTGTTATGTGGTGTGTTACGTCTGTTCGCTATGCTGTCCGAGATAATGGTGAGCTGACTATGCATGTGGTCCCTTCTGAGGGTATTAGGTAGGGGGGGCCCTATTAATCCATATTTGTTTCAAAAGTGTTTATGCATTGTGTAATGAAGGTCGATGGTGTCATATCATGACTTGGTGAATTGCAACACAAGGAGGGTCGTAGGTGAGCTACGGTATTCAAAGTTGTCCGAATGTTCCTTGATTTTGGGCCGTCGGCTCGACTCTCCCGTGACTCGGGTATAAAAGGAGGTAGTCCTCGGTCTCTCGCGACTCCAACCCGCGCACCGCCGCCAACCCTAACCCTAGCCGCGCAAAGCTCGAGAAGTGATCGCGCGCCGCAACTCCGACGAGCTCGTTCTCGCCGTCGGCGCGCCGCGCTCTTCCATATCACATCTTTTATTTGCAAACGATAGTATTTTATTTGCTCGGAGTGATGCAAAAAGTGTTTATGCATTGAAAGCCATGCTTCATTTGTATTGTGAAGGTTCTGGACAGAAAATTAATTTAGAGAAATCCTCTATTTTCTTTGGCTTGTATTACAACGATGGTGTCAAATAAGGAGTCATGACTTGGCTGAATGTGCATAATGAAGCCCACATTGAAGGGATTCGCCGTCCCCGCCCAACGGTGTGTGTTATGCATGGCTATGTGATATGTATAACGGTTTGTAAGCACACCGGGAATGTCAATGTTGGAGATGAAGTTTCCGAACTGCTTTGTTATGATTGGTGCTAGCTACACCGTTATATCGTGTGGGTAAAGTGTACAACCTCTGCAGAGTGTTAAACAATCTATTCGAATAGCGCGTCCGCGGTCATGGACATGCTCGTGATTTCACATAAGGGTAGTTTTCATAAAATGTGGGAATGGGAGTGTGTGATCTCAATCATATGGCCTTGGGATGCCAATTGAGGTGAGTAGATCACTGACGAGTTTTTTTTTCATTTCTTGCCTGATAGAGTGTGGCAGCAGGTCAATAGATGGACTGACCGCCCGTTGTCAAATATGTTGTATCGGACGGTTCCACCGCGTACGTACTTCACCCTCGACGTGGTGTGTTTGGTACAGGATGATCGAATATGTTCCCGTCCTGTGTGTTGGTTGAGTGAACCGAACCAACTCGTTTCTGGATGGGGTCATATAGATTCTGAGAATATTCCTCAAATATGTTGTACCGAACAGTTTCATAAAAACAGGCGAACCACACGGTACACGGACGAGTGTGTCCCCTCGTGCTTGCGTGTGCTCGCGTTTTGCCTCGCATCGCTCACCCGCCGTCTCACCTCGCGCCGCTCGCCCGTTGTCTCTCCTCGCGCCGCTCGCTCGTCGTGTGTCGCCGCCGCCGCGCCGCCGTTATGAGCCACCGCCCGTTACCCCTCTCCCCCCCTGTGAGCCGCTCGCCTTCGTGCGCCTCGTGCCAAACCACGATCGCATATCTATTCCTCTATTCTCCCTTGATCTGTTTTTAGCATTTCCGCCACCCATTCACCACCGACACGGCCCCACCGTCTCCTCTGTTTCTTCTCCCCTGCTCCTTTGCTCCCCTCCGTTTCTTCTCTCTCTAGGTCCCCCTCTGTTACCCCCTCTTCATCTGTGTATACGTCACTGACTAGCTAGTGGGCCATGCCAATGAGTGGATAGTTAAAATAATTAATTTAGTTAAATACTCCTTTGTAATTAAAGAAAATTTAATAATCATACTAATATTTCAATAATACATAGCTAGCTATGTGTAATTTGATTATACTCACTCTTCCTCTGTGTACACTCATTCAGTTTCATCCCTCAAACCAAACACAATCTTGAACCATCCATTACTATCATATTCATACAACCAAACAAAATCTTAAATTATCATATTCCACTAACCAAACACATAAATTATATCATACGTCCAAAATCATCCCATTCACGTCGCCCAACCAAACGCACCGTAGGAGATCGAGCTAGCTATTCCACTCCATCACCTCGACATGCCAACCACTGTGCGTAAGCCAATAATTCTTTCACTGTTGTAGCCACATGGATGTGGAAATTTCGATGCATCGGCGTCAGCTGTTTCATTCAGTGTATATGTATGATTATAATACTGTACTAAGCACATTATAACTACAAAGAATAACTGATTCAACTGTAATTTAAATTTCAGGATGAGGATGGTGGTATGGTACGTACGTACGGATATTTGTCTCGTCCTCTATTGCTTTCATATGTCCGATCAATGTCGTAACTCGTTGAAATAGAGGAGTGTTTCTTGGACGTACGTTGCTAGCTAGCACTAGCAGTTGTTCCAGCCTCCCATAATGAAGTGGATGGTGACCGCGCGCTGGCTGGGCTAGAGATCGATCGGACAGGAACTCGCGCGTAACCCGGTGTCCGATCGCGTAATAACCGAGATATTTTTACCATGGTCGATCGTCAGTCTCGAATCAGCGGACGGACGCCTTAATTTGTACCAGCGGACGCCGCCAAGCTAGCTCCTCGGTCGCCGGAAGCCATCGCCTCCCTCCCTGTCTTCCCCGTCGTCGGTGCCTCCCTCCCCCGTTGCCCGCACGCCACCTACTCCAGCCAACAACGCTCAATCCAGCTAGCTAGCTCTCGTTTTCAGGTACGTACAGGGGAACGTGGGAAACAGCCTTCTTCGCCAGCCGGAAAAACAGCGGCTCGCTCGCCGGTAGCGACGCGGCCCATGGGACCTGGAATTCCGCGGGTTAGCTGCATCAACGACCGGTGATCGATCGCTCTGGCTGCCGGCTCCCGGCATCGTTTTTGTCCGCACCCAGGTCGGCAGCCGAGCAAGGAGAAGGACACCCAGCTCGGCGCCAAAAAAACGCTCGACCTTTTCGGCACAAGCTATAGCTAATCTAGGATCTGGCCGTGGATTCGTGAGGCTAATCGCCCTGGCCCCACCCGCCATTGAAACTGATTGATGCGAGGTTAACACGGGAGTTCGTCATCCCAATGGAAACATGCATGCATGTGAAGGAAAACACGCACGCCCATTGATTTAGGGTTTTGCTTATCATAAGCCAGATGATTTCGCTAAAAAAAGAAGTCAATTTTTAGCCTTCACATTGGGTTCCCCGGGCGCCCTAATCTAGATCCCGCTAGCCGGCGGCACGCGGATATATATGGCATTGCCTCAAGCGGCTGTGGTGTGCCACCTAAGACCGCGAGGGAGGTGATCGAGGGCTAGAGCTGGCGGAGGCGCGAAGTAAATAGCCTTTTTTTCACGAATCTTAAAGATGCGAAATGGCGGAAAATTTGGCCGATATTCAGCAAAAGAAAAAAGACACCTTGACAGAACAGACGATCACTACGCAGATGATGGATATGCTTCAGCTTCCGAACTGTTCAAGATAGAAGCTTGTGTTAGCAAAAAGCAACAGCCAATGGATGGAAAGCTTTGCCGGGCATAGGTTGTTTGCGTTCTTGTAACGGGTGCTGGATGCATGATCCGACCCGATCGATCGAGAGGCCATCAATCATTGAATAATTTCTCGCCAGTGTCGTTGTCAGGGAAGAAATGAGAATGCGCGGGTTGCTTTCATTCGGTGCCGATCCAAGCGCAGGCATTTATGGTGCTGAAACAACTGGGGGGAGGTTTAATTGAAAGGTACAAGCAGTATCTTCACCGATCTTATCCTTTCAGGTCCCAGATCCTAGAAGATAGTAGTAGTACAAGAAAGCTAGATCTTGGGCGTAGCTTCAAAAATGGGGACCAAAATTTCCAGAGAACGAAACGAGGTCGATCGACTCTGATTTCATTTTCTTTTGTTTGTGCTGCGCGGCTAGGCCAAGAAAGCGGATGTAGATCACTTTTTTCCCTTTTTTTAAGAGGCAACGGAGGGTCTCCCCTCCTGAACGACTTCGTGTTAATTCAAGCTGTCAAAACTTCTACAAGAGACTGGCTTTTTGAGTGCCTCAGGAAGAGAGAGGAGGGGTACAAGGGAAGAACTACATTAAGTAACTACTCCTACTAGAGTGAGTGTCACACCAATTAAGCGCTAATTCTGGGGAATTGCGCTGTCTTGAGGTACTCGATCGCGGAAGGATTGACGGTGTCTTCGGCATCCATAACCTTGTTGCCAAAAGCTTTCCTGTTACGTCGCTTCCAAATAGTCCGGAAGAGAGGAGCAGAATAGTGTGCTTCCACTGGAGAGACGAGGGGGAGATGAGATCATCCACAACGGCCTCACATCGCAATCCCAAGGCTGTACATGCTGTTGAAGCGCGAGGGGAGAATGCGTTCCAAGAAGCCCCATGAGGATGGGCATATGGGAAAGAGATGATCCGCGTCTTCTTCAATTCCGGGACAAAAGGGGAAATCGTGGTTGCTCACCCATCCCGACTTGAAGAGGAAGGATTTTGTCCTAGTTTTGCCGTGTCTGAGTATCCAGAAGAACACTTTGTTAGATTAATCTTGTTTTGCATTTGTCGCCGGCAAGAGGTTGTGTGGGATTTCGTGGCTGCCATGAGTTGTATACGAGATTACGAGATGCACTATGAAAGGTAGTGATTTCTAGGAGAGAGTTAGGAGTTGAGTGATTTGATTCCCAAGGCACTTGGACCTTTTTTGGCGTGAATTTGTCCCAATTGAATTCCTGCAGAGGAATACTGCAGTCGGAACTACGCACCATCCAGTAAACCGCATTCACCCTGAAACGCTCCTGTCTCCCCAGCTCAGGGTTCGGTGATCATCGTTTTCGCTGAGAAGCGGAGGCATGATTTGCTCTTGGAGAATACCCAGCTACACTTTGTGCCTGTGCTGAGAGGCGAGCCTGATATTCCATCTGGAGCATGCCACATAGAGGTTGTTTGCCCATCGCCGATCTGGACTCACATGAGTGAGCGGTAGAAGGGGATTAATCTGGCAAAGACACTCCAACTATCGGTGGGCTCCAGTGGAGAGGATTGTGCAGAGAATGGCTGGTACCACTGTCGAATCGTTGGAATCGGCGACAGCCGTTTGCGCAAGAGAACATTCACAGTAAGCACATAAGAGACGAAAATTTATTTACGAAGTTTGGCAAACCATACGTCTTCGAGAGCCAACTCGCGGCTGCTCCGTCCGTATCAGGAGTTTTCTTCTTCTGATTAGGGTTACAAGATTACATGTTCGACTTGGACTCATAGTCCGTACCACGGGGGCCTTCGCCCCCCCACCCCCTAACCCACAATATTTTGTAACCTCATATAACTGCTTCTCCCTGCAGGGTTATGTCCGGAAAGCTTACGCTACGCTCCCGCTTTGAATTTTTTTAAAAAAATATTATTATTTTTAAAGATATTTACAAAAATAAATAGTCGTTTAAAAAAATTACAAAAATGTGTCCCTGTCGCCAGTTCAACTGGCGACAGGAACCTATCGCCAGTTCAAATGGCGACAGGGAACCTGTCGCCACTCCGCGGCCGGGCCAGCTACCTATCGCCAGTTCAACTGGCGACAGGAAGTTGGGCAGTTTCCTGTCGCCATTTGAACTGGCGATAGGTAGCTATCGCCAGTTGAACTGGCGATAGGTTCCTGTCGCCAGTTCAAGCGCGGCATGTAAGCGCATTATAAAATCCCCGAAAAATCAATCCAGAATTCATTTTAATTCCAAAAAAAAACAAGAGAGAGTTGGAGAGGGAGAGAAGAAATTGCGGCGAAGCCCTGTCGGTTCGTCGCGGTGGAGAGAGATTGATAGAGCATCAGTTTCGATCGATCATCTTGTGTTGCAGGTAAATTTTTCTGAAACTGTGTATGTTACATCCAAACCTTGTAGGTTAGCAAACGACAATAGCGACATAGAATTGAGTAGGTTAGATACATGTAGTCGAACTCTGTAGTACATATTTTGAGTTGTGTAGCGACATAGAATTGCGACTATAGCGACGTAGAATTGAGTAGGTCACATAAATTTAGTCGAACTGTGCAGTACATATTTTGAGTTGTGTAGCGACATAGAAATGCGACAATAGCGACATAGAATCGAGTAGGTTACATAAATGTAGTCGAACTGTGTAGTACATATTTTGAGTTGGACATAGAATTGCGACAATAGCGACATAGAATTGAGTATGGCGCTGGTTGACCGCTGTAGTAACATAATTAATGCACGATACATTTTTGAATTGTGAGAAAAACACGGAGTAGCTGTGTAGGTCTAAAAAACAATGAGAATATTTGTCTGCATTATTATTTTATTAGTCTGTTGTTATTAGTTGTGTTAGTGCGCGGTCAATATCTTGTTAGTGCCGAAAACACCGTTTAACTAGAAAAGTAGCATGACATGTATTACATTTGTAAAGAAAATTCGTAGTTGCTACATAGGCTATGTAAAGATGCATGAAAAAAATATGAACTTTCTCTGTCTTTGCATTTTCGTGCATGATGACGCGAGTCGATGCGAGTTGCTTGACCTGATTGACCGGCGTCACCGTAGCCGTCTCGATCGTGCTCTCTCGGAGGGCGAGGCGCCGATATAGAGCTTGGGGCGTTTGCCACGCACCCCATCGTGGGCATGGAGGCGCACCAAGACCGGATTCGAGTGCGTGAAGTTCGACCTTGATGCACTCAATCGCGGTCCTGTTTATGTAGCATTGACTCATGTTTGTTCTTAATCGTTTAGCGCAGTTGAGAGCGGCGAGCCTCCTTCCACTAGCGAGGATGGTAGAGGCGACGCCGAGGATCTATCGGACCACCGTGCGGCCGTACGTCTGGCGGTTTCCATCGACGCCCTCTTGACCTGGCCGGTTTGACCGCTGGAGGCCAGAGACCCATACGTTCCATCTCCCGTGCGGGGAGATGACGCCGACGCTGTAGGATGTGAGCTACCTGACTGGGTTGCCCTGCGCAGGCGCTCCGATGGTGGCGCACGACGTCCCCGCCACGTGGCGCACGGACCTCCTAGCCGAGTTCGCGATATCCTGCCGCCGAGCGGCACAGACGTGGAGTTGGCGGCCGCACGGCCCATGCCGAAGTGGATCCGCGATTCACGTAAGTGTTTTCCTAACTATTTTTCTCTCATAACAATTCGTTTGTGAACCCTGCCGGCGCACGTGTCTTCTTGCACCGAGCGTATGGTCGAGGACGCAGGCCCGCCGTTGTTACGAGGCACGGAGGCCTACTGCGTGATTGTTGGGTGGGTGATGTTCACGAGCTCCCACGCGACGGCGTGGACAAGCACTACATCCGGTAGCGCATGAGGTGGCGGAGTCACCGATCGGCGGATCGGCAAAGATGACGCGTGGGGTCCGGCCGTCGTTGCGGCGCGACGCATGCGCGCCAAGTGCGGCGCGTGCGGCGTTGGCGTGGCGGCTCCATCCTCTCGGGATGCCCGCCCTACCGCACTGTGGTCGTTGGAGCGTTTCGGTCGGACGATCACGGTGGACTTGACAACAGACGGGGACGGCTTATGCGTCCGCGCAGATCGACTGGACCGCCGACCATGGGCACTTTGTGGTGCGCCCGGCGACGTTAGTTTCGTAATCATTTATTATTTTCATTTTGCAATCATTATTTTCGTGTGCTTAGTTTGCAAAGATTGTATTGCATGTGTCACCTTCACGTCGATCACCTCGCAGGCTCCTACCCAGAATGCGTTGCGATGTTCGATCGGTGACCGATGACCCCGTCTGATGGCGACAAGGTGATCGCGCGCGCCCCAATGGTCATCGGTGCGGTGCAAGGCACGCGAGACTACCTGCTTCGTACACGCGGAGTGCCTTGGTGCACGACATCTTCGTGGAGGAGTACCGATCTGCTGGTCATGCGCCGATTCGATCTGCGACAGAGGTCCCGGCCCCTTGGGGAGGCGGTGCCGCGCACGTACGCGCGTAAGTTCATCGTTGACTTTTATGTCCGTACAATATGTATTACATCGCAACCAAATATTTTCTTGCCGCCCACAGTACACTAGGAAGGGAGTTCGTGGCACGATGTCTGAGTCGGACAGATGACCCCTTGGGTGGGCGGTTGGAGTGCCGCGCCACGAGACCCTTGTCGAGGTTGGGGACGAGGCCTCGACCCAGACGCACTGAGCACTACATGGAGTGGTACTCGGCTCGGACGAGGCTCCGTTGCGTCCGGTCGTGGTCGACCGCTCGACATGTGGCGCGACGTCGGACACGCACCCACCCACCGGACTCGCTTTCACCGCAGCGTATGTACTCAATATTACATATTTCATATTTAATTTGACATACTTACGTGTACAACTTGTTGATTACATGCGGTGGATCTTCACGGAGGTCGTCCGGATGGTAGACTCGCGCAAAGACATGGCAATGTCGGGGTAGATCGAGGGCTCCCGCACGGATCGTGGAGGGCGATGCAGCGGACGCGGACGCGACCCCGATCGTCGCGACGCTAACCGACTTCGGTGGACCGAAAGCGATCCAGGGGCAGGGTCACCCGAGGTGGTAGGACACAAGCTCTCGCTCGCACGTGGCGAGCTCGTCGGCGTGGCGGTGGGGAGCACCTCGGATATGTGGGAGGTGAGTTCGACACGCCGACATCGCTTCTTCATTTCATTTCAACGTCATAAGTTTGTAACGGCGATCTTACATTACGGTCCTCGGCTCCACCGCACGCTGGCAAGACTATACCGCGCCGTCCGAGCACATCTTTGGGCCAACGGTAAGTTCCGTTTGCTTGCGTAACGCACTTTTAGTCATGACTATGTTTGTAACCTAATTCTTCGCAGAACGGCTTGGGAGGACGATGCATTCTCGGCCGACGATGCGCACTCTCGGCACCCGTGAGGACTTCTTGTGGATCCGCGTGACACGCGATTCTCTTTGAAGGCTTTCACCGTCACGGTCGCCGAGTTCGACCAGCGACGCAGACTCCGACGCAGCCCGCCACGACGCAGATCACCGACGCAGAGCAGCCCCGCTACACCACCGCGGGCTACTCGCGTGGGTCGGGTAGTCGAGCGGCGACCTCTCGGCGTACTCATTGCGGCGGCGACCAGAGGCCCGGCGACACGCGGTGCGACCTAAGAGGACGCCATTAGATTTCCCTTTATGTATTTTTTTTTCATTATGCCAACTATTGTTATGACAACTTTTGAATATGAGTAATATGCCCGCTTTCTTTGACGATCCAAGCTATTTCGCAACGACGTGACAAAACGAGCTAGGTTTCTTGGGCGTGCGACAACACGGGCTACCTTTTTAGGGCGATGCTACAAGACAGAGCAGCTTTTCAGGACTCCGTGACCAGACGGGTCAGCTTTTTAGAACGATAGCACCGAGTAGGCGGCGCCGGGCGATGTGACCATACGGGCTAGCTTTTCGGGCGATGGCACGAGTAGGCGACTTTGAACGATGTGACCACACGGCCTAACTTTTGGGCGATGGCACGAGTAGGCGACACCGGGACGATGTGACCACACGACCTAGCTTTTCAGGACGATGTGACCACACGGGCTAGCTTTTCAGGACGATGTGACCATGCGGGCCAGCTTTTCGGGACGATGTGACCACACGGGCTAGCTTTTCAGGACGATGTGACCGGCGGGCGGCTTTTTCGGACGACTTACCAAGACGAGCCCGACAGCGGCTCGTCGCTCTAGCTATAAATACAGCGTAACTCGTCCAACTAGTCCACAACAGCACCACCAAGTAGAAAACATGGACAAGGAGAAGGAATGGGAGAAAATCCGCAAGCTTTCGACTCAGTAGTTCTACCCTATTCCTCCACATGTCCCATGTATTTCAATTTCCCTAAAGGCATGCGTGTACCGTCCTCGATTCGTTGTCCTGCGTGCCATGTAATCCCCTTATCGGATGAAATATCGTGTGGTTATCGTTGCGTCATTTCCCTAAAGTTCTCCAACGGAGTTGTGCAGAGATTCCCGAACGCATTGTAATATCACCTGCCTTGGTACATACGAATCATTAATCCCTCAATCGTCCTCCAAAAAATCTTCCAACAATGCACAACAACAAATAGCCGGCGCAACAAGTTGCATAAATTAATCCCTGTCACCAGTTGAACCGCTAGTTGCTGGTTCACCTATGTATCGCCAGTTCAACTGGCGACAGGAAGGTATCGCCAGTTCAACTGGCGACAGGAAGGTATCGCCGATTAAACTGGCGACAAGCCCTGACCTCTACAAAACCCTCTTGCAACCGTCGAAATTCCACACAGGACTCAGTCTTACTCAACAAAAAATAGAAGGACACAACAGAGAGGAGGAGGAGAAAAGCTAGCGAAGCGCTGTTCGTCCAGTTGCCCACCCCTCGGGTAATTTTCTTAACAGAACGGATTACATGATTCTTGATGTGCTGTTACATAGTGAAGTCTGTTTTACATACTTTTTTGGTGGGATATTTAGTTGCACATATGTAGTTCATCGTGTAAATGTTCTTCACACTGCAGTATGTCAAATATGTCCGACGTCGTCAATTTCAAAATTTACTACAATGAGGACTATTATGGAGGGTCCCGAGGAATTGATTTGAGTTATTTCGATCCGCGGACGTGCCTACCAAGACACGAGCAACGTACAATATGCGCTTGTGATGCGGTGGTTGTTCCACACGCCCAAGTGGACCGTGATGTCACGATCGACATTGGTGCCTCGCCCCGGCGGAGCGTACCACGTATTGGGAGTTAGTACAACTAAAGGGAACAAATTCATGGCGGTCGATATGCGCATGGCGACAGAGGGGATGGAAATTGGTCCTTCGTTCAGCGTATGCTAAACCCACTCCGACAGATCCGCCGAACAAGTAGGACTTGCGACACCGGGAAGAACTAGGTGACTCGGCGGGCGCACAAAATGGCGTAAGGGCAAGAGGTTGCCGATGTCGTCGATGAAGACTACGCCGAGTTACCTCATTCGGTGAGACAAAGCAGTGGGCTTGCCGACGCGGGGGAGGAGCCGAAGACCTAGTGGAAATGATGGAGCTCAAGACCAAGACTACATGGCATTGTCCAAGATGAAGGTTACGATGACGACGATGATGCGGACAGTGGCGTGTTCCATCCGAGTAGAACACATACCGATTCGAGAACCTCGTCGTCAACGAAGGCTCCCATGTACCATGGAGTACGACTGCAGCGAGGTCGACTAGAGCTACGACAAATGCAAGGAGGCCGTGCAAGATGCGGTCAAATTCTAGGCATTGTCGGTTCGACGCACATTCACCGCCGTCAAGTCTACCCCAAAATGCTACGACGTGAAGTGCGGCATAGAGGATGCCCTTGGCGCGTGCACGCATTTCACCAAGTGGGACACCTACCGGAAGTGCTCCATAGTGGTCCCTCACACATGCGTCGTGAAGCCGCCAGTAGCCCCACCGAACGTCATCGCTTCATTGCCAATCTCATGTCTGATGAAATCGTGGATAACCTAGATTTTGAGCCACGATCCATCATTCGGTCATTGAGGCAAGGTTCCAATACACTATCGACTATGCCAAGGCTTGGAGGGCAAAACGAAGGCATTGGAATCAAGGTTCAGACGCGTTCGAGATTCCTACCACAACCTCTCGGGCAACTCCGAAGTCATACAAGACAGAATCCGGCACTCATGTCGACATTCAAGACGCCACGCATCCGGTGGCCTAATAAGAGAGTACTACAACGAGCATTCTTCGCGTTTGGTCCATGCATCAATGCATTAAAGATCTGTCGTCCAATCTTGTGTATCGATGGCACATTCTCGATCAGGTACAAGGGCGATATCGATCGCAATAGCGACGGACGGAAACAATCAAGTTCTTCCGTGGCATTCGCTTTTGAAAGCGAGCACGGATAGTGGTGTGATTCCTGAAGAATGTGAGGATTTACATTTGTGCAGACCGCCCCAACGTATGCCTCATACATGACCGACACGGCCCGCTGCGTGCAATAACACGGCTTCTGGCGAGGAGAGAACGCTCACTTCCATGGTTGGATCTCTGAGCGGTGGTGCATGAGGCACTTGGGTGCAAACTTCTATAAGCGCCCGCAACAAGGACTTGATGAACATGTTCAAGCGCTGTGCAACCGAACGATGGCGTAAGTTCGACACACTCACGGAAGATTCGGACGACCGGACCCAAACCCACGAAGGAGGCATCGAGAAGGGCCGCCTGCGCGCCGACCAGCCCCCAAGCATTGCCACGGCTACCCACGACGCTCCTAGTGTCACGAGGAAGACGAGGGCACAGTCAAATGCTTCTCAGACCGGATTGAGCACGAGCCTAAGGAGAAGTGGTCGCATGGCGATGCGAGAGGTGGTGCTCGATATGGTATCATGACAACCAACCTAGTGAGGTCTACAAGCTGGTCATGCGCGCGCCAGTGCCTCCTTTGGTTGGTATTGTGGAGGCAATTCTCGCGGTACCACAAACTACTTTGTTAACAGATGCAAAGCAATGCGTCTCTCACCATAGCAATGATGAGTACTCTACTCCGCCATGATCACCGCATACATGTAGGAGAAGAGCAAGAAGGGTGAGATGCACGGGTATTCAAAATGGGCACGAGGAGCTTCGCCGAGATAATGTGCGAGGATAAAGGGCGCCGCGGGACTAACCGCGAGAGGATCACCCATGATTGCACGCCACGCCGCGATAGTTGCGTATGCACTTATAACAAGCCCCTTCTTCGCATAGGCCTGCTCCCATGTCATGGCCGCCTGCTCGACGATGGCGCAAAGATCCCGTCGCACCTCTCTCACTATTTCACCAAGGAGGCGCGATGCAAACATGGAGTGGAGAGATGTATGGTTACGCCGTTGTTGGCCATTTCACGGCCATCCATCCCGGGAGCAACTAATGCGGGCGCGGACATTGGTAGGCTCAAGGAAAGGTTGGCGGCGGCAGTGCGACGCGATCAGAGCGATATGGACGAGGCGCGGTCGGACGTCGCACGAAGAAGTGCTCCATTTGCAGGGAGTATGGGCACACCTTCAAGACGTGCCCCACGCGAAATACTCAGGACTAAAGAGGCATCGGCATTCCGGACGTCACCACGGGGACCTCATCCGGTGCCCCGACTAGAGGCAGTCCACATGGGAGACGTTGACGTCGCGACCACGACAAAAATATTATTATCAATATTGTCAATTATCATTTTAGTTAAGTGTTATGACGTTCTTCTGCAAGTTCTGTAATATAGAGTGTATGAATTCCCGAGCGAATGGCAATTCACTTATCTTCCTTTTTACGAATCGTTCATACCTCAAACGTCCTCGCTAAATTCTCCAAAATTAACCGTAGTAGAACAACATACGATGATGATAAAATGTTATTACGAGTCTAACAGATTTGCATCGTTTAAAATTTATGAAAATCACAAGCGCCTAAGTGAAATAGGAAAACCAAAAAGCGGCTAGGGTTGGGAATGAATCGCCATTTCAATCGGCGATAGGTCTGTCGCCGATTCAATCGACGATTATCTGCCGCGATTCAGCTGGCGATAAATACCTCAATCGGCAGGCGGGGCAGAGTGCTGTCGCTGAATTGAGCTAGCGATAGGTCGCCGCCGCTTGATTGAGCTAGCGACAGATACATTTTTGTAATTTTTTTAAATGACTATTTATTTTTGTAAATATATTTAAAAATAATATTATTTTTAAAAAAAATCCTCCCGCTTTCCGGACGCAGCCCTTCCTTTCATCTTGTCATGTATAAGCCATACACAACACGAATCAGTCGTGTCCAGGGGCTGTCTTGCCCGGAAAATAGCTTATGCGCCATCTTAAGAAGCAAGCATTGATTTTGAGTGAAGATCAATAACCCCGGATCCTCCTTCGTCCTTTGTTCTGCAGACCGATTTCCATGCCACCTGACAATCTCCACCAGAGCATTCTGTGGTGCCTTTCCAAAAGCATGGCTCGTCGTGGTTTGTCGATTTTTCTCTATGGTTCCTTTGGAAAGTTGAAGGACCTGCATGGCATGGCAATATGGCATGGCTCGGTTGTGCCGCGAGGACGGCGTAGGTGAACGTGAACCGGCCCCCAGAGGAGAGCATGTGAGTGCGCCAGCCGGGGATACGTCTTGCCACCTCGATAGCTAGCGGCTCCAAGGCCGACGCTGGGAGCTTCTTGTTGGAGAGGGGGAGCCCCAGGTAGGTCTGTGGGAAGGATGCGATAGGGCAGCCCAAAATATGGAGTGGGCTGATCGCGAGGCGTCGGAATCGGATACATGGATCGGAACGAAGGTGCTTTTGTGCTAATTCGCCGAAAGACCAGTAGCCGGGGAGAAGTGATGCAGCAGTTGTCGGAGGCGGAGAAGATGAGCACGATCTGCACGAAGCAATATAATGGTGTCATCTGCGTATCGGATCACTGGACACGGCTGACCTTCTAGGAGGGGGTGGGAACTGGGAAAGGACGTCGTCTTGGGTGATGAGCTGCCGGAGGACATCGACCACTTGTCTTTCCCACAAACGGCAAACACGCCGGTGTCGGTTCGATCTCAGCTAGAACTACTAAAATCGAGCTGCCGGAGGACATCGACCACTTGTCTTTCCCACAAACGGCAAACACGCCGGTGTCGGTTCGATCTCAGCTAGAACTACTAAAATCGAGCTGAAAGAGAGGTTTAATTCGCACATGACCTCTCACAGGGAGATCGAACCGTTTCCAACTGACCTCCACCATATCGCTAGCTTTGATATTTCTGCTGCCCGAATTAAACGGCAAGCTATAACAACGCGCCTCTCTTTTTTTCCTCAAGTTACAAATCTTTACTCCAAGACTATCTATCTCGATTCACAACTCGAATTAATCTAGCAGTTTTCTAGTGGAACCTGGCCGGCACGCACGCATTGCACAGTGGCATGGCAACATCACGCACGAAAACAAGATCCTCATGGTCCATTCGACTTACAAAGGGCGCGTACCCCTAGATAGCTAGTGTGCCACGGCGGAATGCGTTAGCTTCGCCCAAACGCAACGTGAGACGCGTCGCGTCTGCGGCCCGCACGGCTAGCTACGCGCGCTGTGGTTTTCGCGGCATCTCCTCTTCTGCGAAATCAATTCAGTGCCATGACAGCCTCCGATTCCCCCCCGGATCCAGCGCGACCTGTCCAATGCGTGCAACCTCCAAGTTGCCGTTTCCATCTTTTCCTTTGCTTTTGGGTTTCCCTTTCTATATTTCTTGTGTGTGTGATCTGTCTAAATCATTTACTTATTGGATCGGTGCAAACCTGTTCATGTTAGAAGGAAGTAGTACCTTTATTGGGGTTTGGGGGGTGGGGGGGGGGGGAGGCATGTGAATTACGAGCCTTTGATACGTCCTCGACATGAAAAAGAAAATTCAAGAATCTTAATTTGGCAGTGTTTGCCTTTGAAAGGTCTTTGACAGCGTTTGAATTAACTCTTTTGGTTGTGGGTTATCAGGGCACGAGAGAATCCAATAAATTGCTTGAAAATGGTGCATAATCATCATCCTTGGAACAATCATGAGGAGTACATACCGACATGTGAAAAGCACCGTCATATCTAGTGGGATATCTGATGGTTGGAACTTGAAAACGCTCTTGCTAAACTTCTGTATACTATAATTATTTCCAAGAAACGGGTGCAAGTGGTGCTTTCATGTTCCCATCAAGAGTTAAAGACTAAATTGCCCAAGTCGTAAAGATAGTGTAGTGTGTGATTGCAGGTAAGATTTGGAGCACTTCCAAAACAGAGTGTTTTTTTAACAAGATTGCCGTATCTTCTATTATATTATTAAAGCGATTGAAAAAAAAAGTCATCATGTTCGCTCTCATGAGCTAGAAATTCTCATATTAATCAGTGAAAAAAGATAAACATCTACAACGTTGATTATGGTGGGTCCAGATTATAACAATCTAAATTAAACGAAAGAGTCTATGTCAAGTACAATATAGAAATAAGAGTCCATCTCAAGTACAATACAAAAATATATGAAATTCGGAATAAAAATAAAATAAAATTAGCAATTTAATTTTGATATGAATTCCTAAGTAAAATCACTAGATAAACATAATTTGTAATAAAAATCTATCTATTATATTATTAAAGCGGTAGAAAAAGAAGCCATCACGTTTGCTCTCAAGGGTTAAAAATTTCCACGTTAATCGATGAAAAAAGAGAAATATCTACACCGTTGATTATGGTGGGTCTAGATTATAACGATCTAGATTAAACGAAATAGTCCATGTTAAGTACAATATAGAAATAAGAGCCCATCTCAAACACAATGCAAAAATATATGAAATTTGGAATAAAAAATAAAATAAAATTAGCAATTTAATTTTGATTCGAATTCCTAAATAAAATCACTAGATAAACATAATTCAGAATAAAAAATTTAAAGAAATAGTAATTGGATTAGTATACGAATTCCAACAAAAAATAACTGAAATTCGGAATTAAAAATAAAACAAAATTAGCAAATTGATTTCGATACGAATTCCAAAGTAAAATCACAATAATATATATATATATATATATAATATATATATATATATATATATATATATATATATATATATATAGAAATTGGATTAGTATATGAATTCCAACAAAAAAAAATTAAAAATCGGGATATAAAATAAAATAAAATTTGCAATTTGGTTTCCAAATGAATTCCAAATAAAATACGTAAATAAAAAAAATTCAGAGCAAAAAAACATCATCAATTTGATTTCCATACGAATTCCTAAGTAAAATCCTAAATAAATATAACTCATAATAAAAATTAAACCAAAAATAGAAATTAGATTAGTATACGAATTTCAATAAAAATAAATTGATTTTGGAATAAAAATCAAATAAAATTAGCATTTTGATTTCGATACGAATTCCGAAGCAAAATCTATAAATAACTGTAATTCGGCATAAAAATTAAATAAAAATTAACAACAGGATTAGTTTACGAATTCCAACAAAAAATAATTGAAATTAGGGACAACAAATAGAAAAATTTACAATTTGATTCCCATACGAATTTCGAAGTAAAATATCTTAATAACTAAAATTTTGAATAAATTAAATATAAGTTATAATAAGGATATCGTGAATGGTGTCGGAGAAGACCACGAAAGAGTGCAATGACATCGATCTATCCTACAAGAAGACATTGGCCTACAAGAAAGCGAATAGCCGAGGCAGCAGCGATGAAGATGAGAACAATTACATGCTGTTCACCTTAGCTGTTCCACACGGACAATAACGTACTGCTCGCTGGAGCTATTGAAGAGAAAGACCAGAGTTAAAGGAGCTAAGTGTTTGTGATGACGAATGGTGAGCATCAGGGTTGTTGAAGAAGTCAATGGCCAAATAAACTCGATAATGGGGAAGATATAACAGAGAGGAGATGAAACTTTGGATTAAAGACGAGCTATCAAAGATATGTGATCATCAGGTAGCTAGGAGCATGTCATCATTAGTGGGTGACATGGCGTCACCAGCGATGGCGAGAAGATTCTCCCTATCGTTAGACAACGACTAAAGCGAACATACCGACATCAGTGAAGATGGAAAGTCATCGCAGTTAGTGAGAAAGCCACATCGTTAAGTTGGACAACATCAAAGAGGAGGAGCGACCAACACTGGAGAAGAAGATATCAAACATGTATAAGGAAATATAAGTGTACAGAAACAAAGGAGCAAAGAGCTTTGAGTAGAGATAGCGCAACGGTAAAGAATAGACTTTGAGCCACTAGAGAGAGCGCGACGGGTGTCCTGGCAGGGATCCACGATATTTGCACGCATATACGTATAGATGTCACAACAGTCATCATTAAGCGATAATTAGAGAGAAGTAGAAGATAACTATGTGGTAGAGTATTGCATTGGAAGGTGTAGTAGCTGAGAGATATCGATCAAGAATTGAGCTTGCTCTTGGATGTTGAAGCAGAAAAATTGTGACGGAAAGAAGAGATAGAAGACACACGGACGATGGGTGGGGCAACTGACGTAAGGAAAGATAAGTTTAAGGTTGGTCGCCCATGGTGCATCGGTGTATACGTGGACAAAGTACTCTAATATCATGTAAAGTGTATACGTAGGCAAGATACTTTAATACCACGTAAACTAATAAGATAATTTTGTTGTACGTAAAATCAATGCATTGCTTAAGATTAACAGAGGTATATGTGCATGCAAATATTTTGGAAAAGAATTAACGGCATGCAGCCACATGATGCATATATAATGAAAAGTGGTTAACTTATTATACTCATGATTTTTTTTCCATTAAAGCTCATACTTCAATTACGTTATTATACTCATGATTTTTTTCCATTAAAGCTCATACTTCAATTACGTTACTCAAGTTGTATTTTTCTTCAAGTTTCTATTGTCATTTTCTAATATTTATGATATCCTAAAAATCTAAATAGCTACAAGATTCGTAAAAATATTCTAAAATATCTAAATTATATCATTGATCACTACAAACTCTAAAACAAATCTAACCGCGTAAATACGCGGGCCACCCTGCTAGTTTTAGCTGAAAACAACATCATAAGACTCTGAAGCCATTTTCCCTAAAAAATTATCACACTAAGATTTTTTCTTCTTACCTTCGCTTTTTGCAGACAAAACAAAACTCATCTGAAAAACTCCCCTGCCGCGTCCCTTGTTTTCACCCCGTCGCCGAATCAGAGCACACGAACACTCGTAACAAGACACACATTCTCCAGCTTTTTTGACTCCCCTATGATTTCTGCACACGCGGACGCAAACAAAGCAAGCAAGCTCCCCACCACCACCCCTCTCTGAGACTGTCCCTACAAAACTGAAGCAAGCCACCGCTTCTTCCCTTTCACACCTGAAACTACAGTATCCAACCGCAACGGACCGTGCATCCTATTTGTCAAATTATCTGATCACATATCGACTACACTTATTAACTTGACGCGAAAAATAGAGCGACTTTTTTTCAGTTAACAATCAATCTAAGTCGTCAATTGCCGTATCTGACATCCGAAAAACAAATTCTTTCTGATCTGCCATTACAACTGCAGCGAATCCGGGTACTGAGTTTTGGCCCATCTAGCTTTATTTTGAAATAAAATAGCAAAACTATCTAGGTGCCAATGAAATAGAAAAAAAATATATTTTTACCGTGCAAAACCAACGCGAAAGGTGACGTGCCGCAAAATCGTAGCGAAAAGTCACCTACCGCGAACTGAAACCGCGACAGGTCATATGCCGTGCAGCCAACCACGCTGCATCGTCTTGTCGCCGCAGATACTACTTATCCAACCGCTGTGCTATTTTTGTTAGTGCTATTTTTGTTAATTCAGCGGGAGCAATTCCTTAAGAAAGAGTATAAATTTGATATTTCATTGCCAAGACGGAAAAAAAAAGCCAAAAACTCTTGAGTGCCCCGAGCCCCTTCATAAAAAGGCCTCCGCAATTCCTCTCCTTCCTGCCTTCTTGGCATCAGGTCCTTACAGCAGAGCTCCACACACACACATACACGTAGATAGAGAGAGGGGGAAGATGCCAATGGAGAGGTCAGTGTCCTGTGTGGAGAGGAGCCCGACGGCGCCGGCCGCCACCGACCTCCGGTGCTACAGCGCCTCCTACGCCACCTCATACGCGCCGGCGCCTCCTCCCAAGGTCAAGCGCGCCAAGAGCACCAGCTCTTGGTCGCGACCGGCGGCGTCCACCGTGCAGCGGAGCGGCAGCACCAAGACCGTCTCCGGCGCCAGCGCCGGCTCGGGCCCCACCCCCGGGCTGAACCTCCGTTGCTACAGCGCCTCCTACGCCGCGTCCTACGCGCCCTTCTCCGACGGCGCCGCGGCGCAGTTGAAGCGGGCCAACAGCACCACCTGGTCCTCCGCCGGCCGCCGCTCCGTCAACCTGAGGGGCTACACCCCCTCCTTCGCCGCATTGGACGACACCTCCAAGAAGGCGCCGGCGGCTCCCGATGCCGGCGGCGGGCCGTTCGACGACGCCGAGCTGCAGCGGAAGAAGCGGCTGGTGGCCTACAAGGTGTACGACGTGGAGGGGAAGGTGAAGGACTCCGTGCGGCGCAGCGTGAAGTGGGTCAAGGGCAAGTACTCCCGCGCGGTGTACGGCTGGTGGTGATCCATCCATCTTTGCTCTGCCCCTGTCTTGGTATGTATGAGCTGAGCTCTGTTCCTCCGCGTATGAGCTGAGCTCCTCCTTCTTGCTGGTGTGTGCTGATTACTACAGTACTGTCTGCTCCATCTCCTACTTTCCCTCTCTTCCATTTGTTCTTGTTCTTGGAGTAGGATTTTTGACGAGATTTGGTGTGTGCATATGGTAGTAGTGACAACAGTGCTTCTCTTGGTGTTTTGTCAGCCTGTGGGATGGCTTGGTAGGGGTGGGTAGGTGGCATAGCAAAATCCAAGAGAAGTCGCTCTGTGGTGTCCTTGTACATACGAATGTCTTTCTTCCCGGTGTACCATCATCAGCCTCTGTATTTTAGACACTTATGTAGAATAAGATTTTGGTGGTGTGAGATGTAAATTACATACTAGTATATACTTCATCTTCTTCTGTTACTATTACTGAGTTGATTCCATCTCCACTATGTCTACTCTCCGGTATGATTTCCCCCCTATCTTTCTTTCATTTCACTTGCTATAACTGTGCCAAGTGTGTTGAGTTCTTGAGCTGAAATGCCAGAGGGGAAATTTTTGCTAGTACAATTTCGTTAGCGTCGCTTCTTCTTATTCTCCTTTCTTGAGGATGCTACGAGTGTTGTAGAAAAGGCATACACGGTTGATAGGATGGGATCTCTGCGCCCACCCACGCCGGATTCTCTATGGCTGAACTGGAATGGATTCTCTCTCTCAGGCAACGCCTGCTTCTGTTATCTACCGAAAGAACAAAATGAACTGCACGAGTTTGAGAGTTTACTGTGTTGAGGAGCTGGTTTGCTTGTAGTGGTAACAGAAGAAAACAGGTTCTTAGCACGTGTGTAATTTTACTCAGAGCAATCTGGCTATGTCTTCCAGTTCCACTGCTGTTTCTTTTCGGATGCGTGGTTCAATTGAAGTCCACACGAAAAAGGATGCACTTGATCGCTCAGTAGAGATATCTTTGCCGGTTTGTTGCTTGCAAGAAAGAACTTTGCTACTTCTTTTACACTGATAAGGTCGTTAGTTTTTGTCCGTGGTATCATGAGCTCTTTACCCTAGTGGAAAAAAATTCCCAAGTCATTTTCTTTCTATCTGTTCTGCTTCCAAGGTCTCCTTGGTTCCATTTGTCTGTTGACTCTGTAGTCCTACATGGAGCCTTGGCCGATTTTAACAAGATATCCAAGGGAAAAAGTTCATGTATGACGTGATAGCGTGTACAGTTCCTTAGAGGCGTGTGTCTTGTGAATTCTGATTACTCAACAGTGAACACTGTCATTCATTACGGACACAAATCCTCTGAAATTGCGCCCACTAAAGTACCATGACATTGCGAATCAGATGTCCGATCAAAAAAACGAAGGCCGACATCATGTCTTGTACCGGACATTGTAGTGACGCTGCCGCAGTTGACCTAAGCTGTTCTTACCGAAATGGGCGACTCAGATCTTTGCAATGTTATGGTATTGTGCTTCTCTGTCATTGCTAATACAGTGGTACAAGATGCGAATCCCTTCATTACTCTTCCATCCTTTTCTTGAATTGGCCTTCCTTGGTCTCAAACAGTGGATGGACAATATTTTCTTCTCAGACAGCAATTGGGGCTTATCGTTGCAGAGAGGAGAGTGATGTGCAGTTGCGATGTGCTTACCTGAAATTAACCTTGCCGGCAGCAGGGGCATGGTATGGTTGATGCTTCCACACATGCTTCTTGTGTTCATCAGTTTCAGGCTTCCATTCCAATGGTGGCAGATAGATAGATTTGCAGGAGACCTGCACTTTCCCATTCGATGGCACTGCCACAAGCAAAGAGTAAACGGGGTTTCTCATGCAAGAAGAAAAACCAAAACACAAACACAGTGAAGAAGAGAAGAAATATGTAACCACAAGGGGGTGGTATTTCAGGAGAAAGAAAATTCCTTCCAAGCGCAATAAGACTATTTGGAATGTGGGAATTTTTCCAAACTTCTATTAAAATTGAATTGTTTCCTGTGAATTTCCTTCGTCTCAAAACAGGCAAGACGCCACCATTGGAACGGAAGACTGAAACTGATGAACACAAGAAGCATGTGTGGAAGCATCAACCATACCATGCCCCTGCTGCCGGCAAGGTTAATTTCAGGTAAGCACATCGCAGCTGCACATCACTTTCTGATCTCTGCAACGATAAGCCCCAATTGCTGTCACAGGAGAAAATATTGTCCATCCACTTTTGAGACGAAGGAAGGCCAATTCAAGAAAAGGATGGAAGTGTAATGAAGGGATTCGCATCATCTGCCATTGTATTGGCAATAGCACATGAGCATAGTGCCTGTGACATTATGACACGATCTGAACCATCCGTTTTGAGAAAAACGGCCTGGGCAACCGCTGCAGCGTCATTATAGTGTTTGATACAGTACCACAGCCACAGTACTTTAGCTACGGTGCCAGACACGATCTCACCTTCGCTTTTTGATCCGATGTCTGATTCGCAATGTCAGAGATTGAGTAATCAGAATTCACGAGACCACAAGCTTCTAAGGAACTGTACACGCTATCATGTCATACATGAACTTTTTCCCTTGGATATCTTGTTAAAATCGGCCAAGGCTCCATGCAGGACTACACAGTCAACAGACAAATGGCACCAAGGAGACCTTGGAAGCGGAGCAGATAGAAAGAAAATGACTTGGGAATTCTTTTTTCCACTAGGGTAAAGAACTCATGATCTCACGGACAATCTTATGTAATTAAGACTCTAGTAAACATGTAACTGGTACTTTGCGGCTTGCGTTCTACTCTACTCTATTAATATAACAGACAACTCTCTTGCGGTTGTCATTCAAAAAAACTGTTCTCCCGGACAAATTAACGACCTTATCAGTGTAAAAGAAGTAGCAAAGTTCTTTCTTGCAAGCAACAAACCGGCAAAGATATCTCTACTGAGCGATCAAGTGCATCCTTTTTCGTGTGGAACTGGAAGACATAGTCAGATTGCTCTGAAAAGTGAGTAAAATTACAGAAGTGCTAAGAACCTGTTTTCTTCTGTTACCGCTACAAGCAAACCAGCTCCTCAACACAGTAAACTCTTAAGGGCTAGAAATTCCCATATAATCGGTGAAAAAAAGAGAAAGATCTACACCGTCGATCGTAGTGGGTCCAGACTATAACTGTCTAGATAAAAAAAAAGAGTACATGTCAAGTAAAATAAAACTGAAATTCGGAATAAAAAAATAAAACAAAGTCAACAATTTAATTTCCATACGAATTCACAAGTAAAAGAGCCCATATCATCTACAATAAAACTGAAATTTGGAATAAAAATAAAGTAAAATTAGCAATTTGATTTGCATATAAATTTCTAAGTAAAATCAATAAATAATTATAATTCGGAATAAAAATAAAAAATTAGAAATTATATTTGTATACGAAATCCAACCAAAAAATAGCTGAAATTTGAAATAAAAAAAATAAAATTAGCAATTTGATTTTGATACTAATTCCAATGATTATAATTAGGAATAAAAAACAAACAATAATTGGCAGTTAGATTTATATAAGAAATACAACCAAAAAATAATTGAGATTCCAAATAAAAAATAAAATAAAATTAGCAATTTGATTTCAATACGAATTCCAAAGTAAAATCCCTAAATAACTGTAATTCCGAAAAAAAATAAAGAAAATTTAGCAATTGGATTCGAATACGAATTCCACGAAAAGGAACTTAAATTCAGAATTAATTTGATTTCCACAAAAATAAAATCCCCAAATAACTAAAATTCTGAATAAATTAAATAAATTTAGCAATTTGATTTGTATACGAACTCCAACAAAAATAACTGAAATGTTGCATAAAAATAAAAGTTATAACGAGGATGACACGAATGGTGTTGGAGGAGATACAAAAGAAGCCACCACGTTCGCTCTCAAGGTCACGTGTTTGTATTGTTGCTTCCTATGGAATAAAAAAAATGAATTTTGATTAAAAAAACACAAGTTATAACAAGAATAACACTAATGGTGTCGTAGGAAAGCGCAAAGAGTGCAATGGTATCGACCTGTCTGGTAAGAAGACATTGATCTACAAGGAAGTGAAGGGCTAAGGCGGCGGCGACAGAGATGAGAACAATACCGTGCTGTTCGCCGGAGCCATTGAAAAGAAAGTCTAGTATTAAAGGAGCCAAGGGTCGTGATGACAAGTGATGAGTATCAACATTGTTGAAGAAGTCAGTGACTAAAGAAACTCGATGATGGGGAAGCTCTGGCAGAGAAGAGATGAAGCTTTTCTTTGAAGACGAGCTATGGACAATATGTAGCCATCGGGTAGCTAGGAGCGTGCCATCACTGGTGAGGGGCATGTTGTCACCGACGATGGTGAAAAGATTCTCTATATCATTAGACAACGACTAAAGCAGACATGCCGATATTAGTAAAGATGGGAGGTCGTCATGTTAGTGAGGAAACCACAATGTTGAGTTGGCCAACATCGAAGAGGAGTAGCGACTGACATGGGAGAAGAGGATGTCAAGCATGTATAACCTCATGTATGTGTATGTACATGCATGCATCCGTACAAATAGAAGCATGAACATGCAGAGACAAAGAAGCAAAAAGCCTTGGAGTAGAGATGGCGTAGCCGTAGGGCATATTATCGGGGTCACCGGAGAGAGCATGACACGTGTCTCCAGCTAGGATCGACGACGGTTGCATGTGTATGCGCGTTGATGTCGCAATGGTTAGCATTAAACAATAATTAGGGAGAAGTAGGAGATAACTATGTGGTAAAGTATTGCATTAGAAGGGGTAGCAATTGAGAAGGATCGATCCAAATTTGGGCTTACTGTTGGAGGTTGAAGCAAAAAAAATTATGACGACGAGAAGAGATAAAAGCCTATCGGTTTGGTGGGGTAGCCGGCGTGTGAGGGAAGGTAAGTTCAAGATAAATCGCCCGTGGTGTATCGGTGTATGCGTGAGCAAGGTACTCTAATACACTATACCATGCAAACTAATAAGATAATTTACTGTACTCAATATATTGGTTGAGATAAAATAGAGGTATATGTGCACGCATACAATTCAGAAAAAAAAACTAATATGGTAAGAATACGGGTATGCAACTATATGATCTATGCATGATAAAAAGTGGTTAGTTTCTAAGAACCCCAACAACTTATTATACTCAATGATTTTCTTTCATCAAAGCACATACTTCAATTATGTTCCTCATGTTATAATTTCTTTCAAGCTTCTATTGTCGTTTCTAATTTTTAGGATATCTTAAAAGTTTAAATAGCCTACAAGATACGTAAATATATTATGAAATATTTATACAAACTTCGAAAAAAAAATCTAGCTGCACAAATGCGCGGAGCACCATGCTAGTTAGAACTAAATCTCAACCATTAGATGTTATGAGATAACCAATTTAAACATGGAAGGTAAAAATAAAATCCTATTTATATCTCACCCACGTATTTACATATGTTTATATTGACTGTATGATGTACTCTATTATCGTCCAAAGTGATATTGCTTGATGATAATTCAATTGATCTGTGGCTAACCTACCTTCCTGTGTAGTTATCGAAGTTTTCAGTTTTGCTTTCATTAATAAGCGGTATCAGTTCTTACATAACTCCTGCACGTGTAAATACTCCTAACTTACTATTTTGAAGTCTAACTTGTCTAAATACGATGGACCATATAAGTGCATCCAAATTTATCCTTGTTGTAGTGGTCAGCTTGGGAAGTGTCACACATAATACATAAAGAAACTGGGGTTTATTTTTAATCCATGTTTAATTTGGGTATACAAATTGAAAACTATTTGGAGTGAACCATAGTTATTTTGTTGCCTAAAAATTTCAAAACGAGACTTCAAACGAAGTTACATTGATAATTACAACACTAGCCCACTCATTTGCGCAGGGCAATTTGCTAGTTAAACAAAATAAAAGAAAATGACACTGCTTTAAATTGAACATTTGACTTGTTGCTTGGGCGTATCTTCTTCTTAAAGAGTTTTTTTTGCGTCATGCTGACTGCGCTTGTTAGTATGCACATGTACCGTGGAGGCGTTTAGTTTAGAAAATGATTATAGCAGGAGCAGGACATCCACCGATAGGTGGGATCCAAGCTTGAGACATGGCCTTGGGTCCACCCATCAGCTAAGCCCGTTGAAAAAATCGGCATGCAAGTTGCAACATCTGATTTGTGTACAGATCCGTGACCACCCGTAATCCAACCTTTTGATTTGTGACTTAAAACTGTTGTAGACAGTGCAGTTTTAGCAAATGAACATAAGTAATTCCAGCAATCACCATTAGCACTAAAGCATAATAACAGCATGAAGTAAATGACCATAATAACATGTGTTCATGAAATTCTATCAAGTCATTTAAGCACGATATTATTCTCAGCATTAATAGCAGATCATCAATTAGCAGCATAAAGCACAGATTATTGATGATAGAGTGTGCTCTCAGAAGGAGAGTTGCAAAAGAACAATTCTTTGCCATCTCAATCCTATTGTCTATACTCTTCATTAATTGAACAAGACAATATAATTTCAAACTTTGAGCTCTAAAAAATTATTCACTAAACTGTCTAAAGATCCCAACTGGACGACAATACAGAATGTATTATCAGTCTAATAGAGGATAACTAGGATCATAAACTGAACTCTAGACCATCAACAGAATTTGATCACCCTTCAGAATAAACTGAACACCAATACACAAGATCAGTAATGGCTAACAGTACAGTGATCAAATGAGATGCTAGAGATCAAAGTAATCAGAAGGTTCAATATCACTAGTTAAACTCGAAATAACAGACTGCCAGCAGATCAATCATACATAAGCAAGTAATACAACAGAGCTCAAAGTATGAACTAATTATCTCAATCAATTTCAGTATAAGACAAGTTTAATCACTGAGCATTAACAGAGCCACAGGTTAACTTGCAATATCTCCAGAACTAGTCTCAAAGACAAAGTACACAGGTCAAGACTATCAACTAGAACTGCAATATATATATATGCAAGTATCAACCGAATCACAAAGAGGTGTAATACTCATTTGGCGGTGGTACTCAAAACCACCAAGATGCAATCGGCAAGGCGTGTCGATAGACACTGACCCAGAAAAACTATCGCCCTGCAACACCGAGCAAGGGACGAAGTAATCGGAGATACAATGCCGCTCTTCCTTCTTCGGAATATACCAAAGAACGAAGCCGAGGAACTGGGAGATTGCCGCACAAGCCCACCAAGAGAGTGCTTCGGCCAAAAGCACTAATCAGCACCAATCAATCAAGCTAGATGATCCTTCACCACCGAAACTCACTCCAGATCAGTTAGGAACCGGACTCCTAACACAAAAGTCTCAAATCTCTCTCCAGGCCTCCAAAATCCCGAAAGGCACAAGAGGGGATTAGACCAAATGTGCAAAGGAGTAGAGCTCAGAACCGAACCACCACCAGGAATCAGGATCCAAGGCGTCACCAGGAGTGGAAGGAAAAACCAAATCAGATCGGTAGTGGAACTATCAAAAATCAGAAAATCAATGGGAATTTTTTTCTGTTCTTCGATGTATCCGAGGTGTTTTTCTCACCTTTTCAGAGAGGATCTTGAGAGAGCGACCGGTGGCTCCCAAAACCCCCGCGCACGGCGCTGAGCACATTCGTGCCTCCCATCTCGCCGGATCGCCGCCATCTTCGGAGGAAAGCAAGTCGCAAGGCAACCGAACGAGAATGAAAAAGCACCGAGTCTTATCTCCTCCTCCTCTTCTGACTTGAGAGCACCCACGCAGACTCCCTTTTCTTTCTTTAATCCTTTTCTCAAAATGAGAATTTACAAGAAAGCCCTTGAAACAGCCAACAATCCCCACCAAAATCTCAATTTGATAAAAGATGCTCAAAGACTTGTTTAATATACAGCTGTTCGACGATGGGTACCTTGCGGGTTTGAACCCAAAGCCTAGCAACAAGGACTACGACTCTGCACAGACAAAGGAGGACTACGCCTTGATCCAATGCCTTGGTGTGAGAATTTTCGCCCAAGTTACATTCTGTACTGGGCGGCTTGCCCTAATCCCTCTCGGGTTGGGACGTTACGGTCATGTCCCCGTATCTATCTCATGAGTACTCAAAGAAGTATACCCTTATCTTCCTTTGATCGCGACCTCACGATCATACTCAAATAGGTGAATTCTTCAGGGAATCCTGTAGGACGATTCCCGATACCATATAGGTCTCGAATTCATTAAAAGCTATTGCTCAACCTTCCATACTGATGAAACACTTTGCAGCCTAATGAGACCCTTTAGATGTGCTCTATAATCCCACACAGTTTGTTGTCCTAGAGCCTAGTTCACGGGATCTCCGATCTACTAGGTTAGGTTACCACCAATGTGAGCCTTTACACGGGTATGAGCCCCATTCCCTTAGATGCTGCAAGGATGGCCTTTCGTGCCAATCCTTTGGTGAAAGGATCTGCCAAGTTCCTTTCGCATGGATGTATTCTCTGTAAATAACACCGTCTCTCGGCATGCCTTACCGACTTAAGTCGTCTCTTAATATGTTTTGAGGACTTCATATTGTCCTTCCTACTCTTAGCCTTAACCAGAACAGTTTGGTTATCGCAGTAGGTTAAAATGGCTGGAATTGGCTTTTCCAGCACAGGTAGGTCAGAAAGAAGTTCTCTAATCCATTCTCGCCTCTCATACCGCCGAGTCTAGAGCTACCAGCTCAGCCTCCATGGTGGATCGTGTAAGGATAGTCTGTTTAGAAGACTTCCACGAAACAGCCCCACCTGCTAGAGTGAATACATATCCACTCGTAGCCTTCATGTCATCCGAGTCACTGATCCAGTTAGAATCACTGAATCCTTCCAAGACTGCCGGATGGCCAGAATAATTTATTCCCAAGTTAGAGGTCCCCTTCAGGTACCGAAGTACCCTCTCTAGTGCTGTCCAGTGATCATCTCCTGGATTGGACGTATAACGACTCAATCGCTACAAAGATATGAGATATCAGGCCTCGTTGCACTAGTAAGATACATTAAAGATCCAATTATCTGAGAATATTTAAGCTGGTCTTTTCCATGTCCAGTGTTTTTATGAAGCTTAGCATTTGGATCATAGGGTGTGGCTACTGATTTACAATCCATGAATCCAAATCTGGACAGGACCTTGTCCACATAATGGGATTGTGAAAGAGTAATCCCATTCTCACCCTTTATAAGCTTAATGTTTAAGATAACATCAGCTTCACCCAAATCTTTCATATTAAAATTCTGGGACAGGAAGGACTTTGTTTTATTGATTGCATCTATGTTGGTCCCAAAAAGCAATATGTCATCAACGTAAAGACATAGAATGACACCTTCGTCCCCACTAAACCGATAGTAGACACATTTATCGGCTTCGTTCACACAAAAGCCGACCGAAGTCATAGTACTATCGAATTTCTCATGCCATTGCTTGGGAGCTTGTTTCAGACCATACAAGGATTTAATCAAGCGACATACTTTCCTCTCTTGCCCTTCAACCACAAAACCATCAGGCTGTTGCATATAAATCTCCTCATCCAATTCTCCATTTAGGAAAGCGGTCTTTACATCCATTTGATGTACTTGGAGTTTATATCTGGCTAGTGCTAAAAGCACCAATTGTGGGTAAACGAGCCACAGGAGAGTATGTATCAAAATAGTCTTCACCCTCTTTTTGTGTGAAACCTTTAGCCACTAAACGGGCCTTGTACTTTTCAATAGTACCATCAGGTCTACGCTTTCTTTTAAAGATCCATTTGCAGCCCACTGGCTTGAATCCACATGGGAGGTCCGTAACCTCCCACGTTCCGTTAGCTATAATGGAATCCATCTCGCTACGGACTGCTTCCTTCCAGTAATCCACATCCGGGGATGCGTATGCCTCTGAAAGGGTTCGTGGTTCATCATCCACGACATAGGTGACAAAGTCATCGCCTAAAGACTTTTCAGTCCTCTGCCTCTTACTCCTCCTCAACTCCAATTCTGGAGCGGTGTTATCCACCCTAGGAAGAATAGAGTGTTCACTTGAACCAATGGGATCAATGACTTCATTTGGTCTCATAGGAAACACATGCTCAAAGAATGTCGCATCACGAGATTCCATCACTACATTCGTAGCAATGTCACTTACCTCGGATTTGACCACTAAAAATCTATAAGCCGTGCTATTAGAAGCATACCCTAGAAAAACACAATCAACGGTCTTTGGACCAAGCTTTCTTTTCTTCGGTAACGGCACATGCACTTTTGCAAGGCATCCCCAAGTTCGAAGAAAGGACAAGTTAGGTTTTCTCCCCTTCCATCCTTCATAAGGTGTTTCCTCCTGATTGCGAGGTGGCACCCTATTTAGCACATAATTAGCTGTGAGAACTGCTTCACCCCACCAATAGTCCGACATACCTGAACTTTGTAACATGGCATTAACCAAGTCACATAGAGTTCGGTTCTTTCTTTCGGCTATTCCGTTAGATTGGGGTGAGTATGGTGGAGTAACTTCATGAATTATTCCACTTTCTTCACAGAATTGAGAGAATTCAAACGAGACGTATTCACCGCCTCGGTCCGACCTTAACCGTTTGATTTTCTTTTCCAGTTGGTTTTCCACTTCAGCTTTAAAGATTTTAAAGTATTCTAGTGCTTCATCTTTCGACTTAAGTAAGTAGATATAGCAATACTTAGTCGCATCATCTATGAGAGTTAAGAAGTATCTTTTGCCACCTTTAGTTAATATTCCATTCATCTCACAAAGATCCGAATGGATCAGCTCAAGTGGAGAGGTGCTTAGCCCTTCAATTTGTGAAAAGGTTTTCGGGGTTGCTTAGCTTGCACACACACTTCGCACTTTGAACCCTTCTCATAATTATAGCTGGGAATTAAATCCATTTTGCTTAACCGCACAATAGCTTCAAAGTTAACATGACACAAACGTGAATGCCAAACATCATGTAATTTATTGCAATGGGAAACATTAAAAATGTTTACATTATTCGAATCAAGAATAGATAAGCGGAACATGCCTCCGCTATCATAGCCTTTGCCCACAAAAGTACTAAATTTGGTCAACACGACCTTATTAGACTCAAAAACAAGCTTTATTCCTTGCCTACAAAGCATCGACCCGCTAATGAGATTACGAGTCATTGCAGGCACATACAGTACGTCTCTCAGAATGAGTGTTTTGCCTGAAGTAAGCTTCAAGCAAACCTGTCCAATCCCACGTACTGTAGCAGTGGCTCCATTGCCCATCAGGACGGATCCACCACCTTCACCCTGAAAAGAAGAGAAGCACGATCGATCAGCACATATATGTCTAGTAGCACCTGTATCAATCCACCAATCTATAGATGGATTTGCCATAAAGGCCTTAGGTACATACCCTTCCGAACTGGTATTATCCAGAACGACATTCACCTCGGCCTTTCGGCCCTTGTGCTGAGCTGGAGAAGGACCCTTGCCTTTACGATTGCGGCAATGGTTGGCTTTATGACCAGCCACTCCGCACACAAAGCAGACAATGTCCTCCTTCTTCTTTTTCATCTTCTTTCCTTGCAGCTTGATCTTGGGCTGATTCTTGACTTTATGATTCCCAGAGCCACCAGCACTCTTGACCTCCACTAAATGAGCTTGGACTTGAGCCTTACCTTTGTCGTCATCGGCTCTTGCGCTCCTCGACATTGATAGTCTGCGACACTCATTGAGTGTCAAGCGCTCCTTTATATGTCGTCGGCGGTCACAAAGTCACGCCACGAGGCGGTAACTTAGCCAAAATGACATTAACTTGAAAGCTTTGGTAGGAGACATCGATCGATTAAGATCACGTACATGGAGTTGAAGCTCATGGAGCTGCTCCATCACCGATCGTCCCTCCACCATCTTGTAGTTCAAGTATGCAGCAGTAATAAAGGACTCGTTACCATTATTCCCTTCAGAATACTTCTCATCTAGTTCATCCCAGAGTTGTTTGGCATTAGTGAAAGTGACATAAACGTCGAACAGCCGGTTGGATAAGACTGCTAACAACCTAGCTAAAGCTGAATTATTCGCATCCTCCCACCGTCATCTCGCCGGTTTCAAAGGAACATCGGAGGATTTGAAACGACCGAAAAGTCCGAGGTCGGTCACCAAAGTTTGGTTTTAACTTGCCAACGCAAAGTTGGCACCATCAAAAGCTTCCGCTTAACGACATCGGCGATGAAGCCATTTCTTCAAATATAGTTTTTACGGATTGTTGTAGACGATGCGGTTTTAGCAAATGAACATAAGTAATTCCAGCAATCACCATTAGCACTAAAGCATAATAACGACATGAAGTAAATGACCATAATAACATGTGTTCATGAAATTCTATCAAGTCATTTAAGCACGATATTATTCTCAAGATTAATAGCGGATCATCAATTAGCAACATAAAGCACAGTTATTGATGATAGAGTGTGCTCTCGAAGGAGAGTTGCAAAAGAACAATTCTTTGCCATCTCAATCCTATTGTCTATACTCTTCATTAATTGAACAAGACAATATAATTTCAAACTTTGAGCTCTAAAAATTATTCACTAAAGCGTCTAAAGATCCCAAGCGGACGACAATACGAATGTATTATCGGTCTAATAGAGGATAACTAGGATCATAAATCGAACTCTAGACCATCAACGAATTTGATCACCCTTCGAATAAACTGAACACCAATACACAAGATCAGTAATGGCTAACAGTACAGTGATCAAATGAGATGCTAGAGATCAAAGTAATCAGAAGGTTCAATATCACTAGTTAAACTCGAAATAACAGACTGCCAGCAGATCAATCATACATAAGCAAGTAATACAACAGAGCTCAAAGTATGAACTAATTATCTCAATCAATTTCAGTATAAGACAAGTTTAATCACTGAGCATTAACAGAGCCACAGGTTAACTTGCAATATCTCCAGAACTAGTCTCAAAGACAAAGTACACAGGTCAAGACTATCAACTAGAACTGCAATATATATATATGCAAGTATCAACCGAACTGTCAAAGAGGTGTAATACTCACTGAAGCGGTGGTACTCAAAACCACCAAGATGCAATCGGCAAGGCGTGTCGATAGACACTGACCCAGAAAAACTATCGCCCTGCAACACCGAGCAAGGGACGAAGTAATCGGAGATACAATGCCGCTCTTCCTTCTTCGGAATATACCAAAGAACGAAGCCGAGGAACTGGGAGATTGCCGCACAAGCCCACCAAGAGAGTGCTTCGGCCAAAAGCACTAATCAGCACCAATCAATCAAGCTAGATGATCCTTCACCACCGAAACTCACTCCAGATCAGTTAGGAACCGGACTCCTAACACAAAAGTCTCAAATCTCTCTCCAGGCCTCCAAAATCCCGAAAGGCACAAGAGGGGATTAGACCAAATGTGCAAAGGAGTAGAGCTCAGAACCGAACCACCACCAGGAATCAGGATCCAAGGCGTCACCAGGAGTGGAAGGAAAAACCAAATCAGATCGGTAGTGGAACTATCAAAAATCAGAAAATCAATGGGAATTTTTTTCTGTTCTTCGATGTATCTGGAGGTGTTTTTTTCTCACCTTTTCAAGAGAGGATCTTGAGAGAGCGACCCGGTGGCTCCCAAAAACCCCGGCGCACGAAGCGCTCGAGCCTGTTCGTGCCTCCCATCTCGCCCAGATCGCCGCCATCTTCGGGAGGAAAGCCGAAGCTGCAAGGCAACCGAACGAGAATGAAAAAGCACCGAGTCTTATCTCCTCCTCCTCTTCTGACTTGAGAGCACCCACGCAGACTCCCTTTTCTTTCTTTAATCCTTTTCTCAAAATGAGAATTTACAAGAAAGCCCTTGAAACAGCCAACAAAAACTACTTCCCGGTGAATTCTCCGTATGATGATTTCTGCAGTAAATAATGCTGCAACTCGTCAAGCTTTGATGTCTTTGCTGAGATTTAAAGATTAGGTTAAAAACAAGTTGCTCCATCAGGGTTCCATTGATCAAATCAATCGATCGATGTTCCGAATCTCCTGTTATTTTGAGCTGTGGCCATGTCGCGTGGTATCTACGCAGCCAAGTGTAACTTAATTCTTCCACGGTTGTTAATTTTCTTCCTCCGCCACCCGTCACAACTCTATCTGTGTATCCGTCTCCTTCATCTAGCTGCTAGCTACTATGATTTATGAATTTGACTTCCCGGTGAATCCTCCGCCTGATGATTACGGCGATACACTACTAATCAAATCAATCAGTCAGGAACGTGTCGAGCTTTGATGTTCTTGTTAAGATTGGTGACGGGATCACCAGGGGTCCATTGATCAAACCAAACGAAGTTCCGGATATCTTGTCATTCTGAGCTGTGTCCGTCTCGTGAGTTTCTGGCCCCGCCACTCGTCACAGCTCTGAAGGGTACCCATCCTTCATCTAGATGCTAACTTTTTTGACTTCAGAATTCGACTTCCTGGTGATTTCGCACGATGGTTGCCGCAGTATTCCCTGATCAAATCAATCGGTAAATATGTCAGGCTTCGATGTTCTTGTTGAAACTTAAAGACTGGCGACGGGATCACATGTTGCTCCATCAGGGGTCCATTGATAGAAAATCATTATTCTTGATGTCATGCTTATGCGGAGCTGCATCCATCTCGGGTGATATCCACGTGTCCATGCCTAACTTAATCCATCTACCGTAGTTGTCGGAAAAAAATCCAGTGGGAGAGGCCTCTCCTCGCTCACCGTCCGTCCCCACCCACCCACCCCCGGTGAATCATGCGGCAGCGGCTGAAACCCTTCCTCAGAGAATTTCCTTCCGTAGTTGTCTGGTTCGGCCACAGGCCACAACCCTAACAGTAATGTTCCAGTTACTGTACGCCGTTGGATGCGCGCGTCACGGGCACAAGATCTATGGCTGACATTCGAAGTATAAGCTGGGCTCTGAATCATTGAATTCCGAAGGTGTCAATGCCTACCTGATATGATACACCTGGTCGGGTCAGGTCAACTCAATCTGAGGAGATAGTGCAGCTTACTAGCTTAGTATGCTGCCCACTAATCCGTGGCGACCTACCTTGACATCCAACCAGGGCCGCCAGTTTCTTCTCTCCAGCTCTGATTTCATACATTTTCAGGATTCGGTTGGTCGCACGCCTGTAATCACTAATCAGCTAGTCCACGGTTACAGTCCCCCTGTCCCTGTCTTTGGGTGCATTCTTTTCTGCCAGCGCTGCTCCAGGTTAAAGAAAAGGCTGAGGTGTTGTTGCTTTTGCAATGCCGATCCATCATCTTTCAGGGGTTCTTCTGAAAGCTGCCTGACCCTCACCAGGCACCTTCAGAAGAGAACAGGACAGGCTATAGACCTGGCTTGATGCTTCGCTGTTAAACTATTGTACAAAAATCTATGATGGACCCTCTAAAAAAAGCTACGATGGAGACTTCCAAGTTAAAATACATGCATTCTAAGTAGACCTAATCTTAGACTTTGTATGATGTAACTAGGTGCATAATGTTGCCATAAAATCCATATAGCCGGCAGAATACCTACTATCTGGCCTACTAGCCATCCTACTTTCCTCCTGGTTAGGACTTGAAAACGGTTTGTTTGTAGTGCGAAGTTCCTTTTCAAAACCCTTTTTCTTTGAGAGAAAAACTAGAGACGTCGTTCGTATATTCTACAGTATTTCCATTTTGCTCTTGTTCCCGAAATAGCTAGAGCATGAAATGAGGTTGACCTGTAGCACCTCGATCGAACGCTACAGAAATTGCAGCAACTACGGTAGCATCTGAATGTAACCCTGCATTGCATTACGTGATTCGATCGTAAACATGAGCAACTGCTACGCACATCGTGTATGCAGTCGCTTACGGAAAATGGAGATTCATGTCATGAACGTGCTATTTCATACCGGAGGTACAACCTTCTTTTTTACTGGCGGTTCTTGTTCGTCAATGCAGAATCGTTTTCCAAGTGTAGCAGCAACAGGTTAGGTCGCATTTGACCTGCATGCGCGCGCAGCGCAACGTTCCCTTCAAAGCCCACTCAGTAGCTAGGTCACTGAAAACTAATGCTTATTGTGTTGGGTGGACGAAAGAGATGGTACGGCCGCATGCCCACTGCATTTGCCAGTGCGTACAGTAATACCAAGCACATGGCGATTAGGTTAGTCGTCCACCAACAGCGCAAATCAAGGGGCATATCGCGTCCTGATAGAGCCGGGCACGCACAGAGTCGTCGTTGCGACGTTCCAGCAGAATACGTCAGTTGCTCGTCAGCTCTTTCAAGGATTGTTGTCCCAGCAGAATACGTCAGTTGCTCGTCAGCTCTTTCAAGGATTGTTGTCCAAGCAGAATACGTCAGTTGCTCGTCAGCTCTTTCAAGGATTGTTGTCCCAGCAGAATACGTCAGTTGCTCGTCACCTCTTTCAAGGATTGTTCCGGGGAAAAGATCAGGAGAGAAGGCCGTTGAACTCAAGAAGCTGCTGGCCCTGGGCTACCCCTCCTGGGCTTTCTGACCAGTTCACGGTGCTGCCCCGTCAATCCATGCATGGCGCACTTCAGCCTAGGCGGGATTGATGGGGCAGTACCGTGAGCTGGTCAGCTGACTGCACAGGCCAGGCCGGCTGGTGGCACAGATGGTTCCGCACGACGAAGTGAGCAGGCTCCGCGGGTGAGAATCTGGCGGACGAAGCCTACCAAGCCCGCTCGGCCTAGTAAGTAGCAGTAGTAACACGGGGGCAACGGCGCTAGCTACCGGCATACCGTACCTTAGGTGGCGCGCTGGCGCGCGTTAGCGAGTCATCCGAATAAGATAGCGCCGTCGCGAATCACTTGGGTTCGAGCCAGGTGTTACCACCACGCCTTACGCGACAGCAGCGCGTACGTACCACCGGGTAGCCCGTCAGCCTTACCGGGCAGTGGCTGTATTTTCCAGTCGTAAGAAATGGTCGAAACAGCCGATTAATCGTTCGTTTACGCGGAATCGTTTCATAAAACATCATGTATATATGAATCAGAGCGTATTTAACGTTTGTGAATGCCAAATCGGTCGCGATTAGTCGTTCGTTTCCGTATAATCGTCCTTATAATCTTTTTAATTGGCCAAATTCATCCCTTTAGTCAAGTTAGAATTCAGCCTGTTACAACTAACCTAATAGTAGCCCAATAAGAATCATAATATACTCAATCATAAAACACTTGATTTAGAGTAACTGATTCATAAATAACCATCACAAAATCAGACTGTTCACAATGATTCAAAGTAACTGATTCTCTTATGGTTGTGAGTCATTTTGTGTACTTAAATTTAAAACTTAGTTCTTTTGGTCATTGTCTCGTCAGTATTTAAGTTAGTGTAATCTACGTGACAATATATATTTTTAATCTATTACTAAACTCGTTGCAAGTCGTACTTTTGTGCAGAACTATAATAATCCACCGATCAATCTTATTGTCTTTTGAGTTAGTAATGAGGTTATCATGTATAATCGGAGAGTGGCACAAGTTTTTTTTTATAGTATTGATAATATATTGTGTTCAAATATCTCTAAAACTAGTCTTATCATCAAATATGTGAGAACGCCAAATTGTCTGTATAATTTCGATTAATCGTCTGTATTCTGATTAATCGCTTGACAGTACCTATCCGTCTAACAATAGTATTCTGTTTTTTACAACACTGGTATTTTCACGACAGAGGTGTGAACTTATAACACATAGCTCTACTGACTAGTGACTAACTGACTAATTCACTAATAACTGTTCTACTTTTATCTAATACATAATCTATACACTAGTAGGGAGCCCGTGCGTTGCAACGAAACTCAAAATCTTACAGAAATAATATTTATCTTTAACACATGAAGTGAATCAAGAAAAGGTTTCTTTACGTCATTATGTATTAGGAAAAGAAATCAAGATGATCATAGTTGCTCATTCCATCCCAAACTTACTTTCGAAAGGTCTGCTGGATTCGATCGACCTGGCTCTTTTTGCAAAGCTCAACGAACAGACTGTCTCACCAACATCGTCCTCAGAAGGGCTGGTGTGCACCACCATTAAATCTTTTGAGCTACCACCTGTTATTTGGCAATTCAACAGAAATATATGTAGTGTTATCCCATTTTTTTACTTTTGATGCATCAAACTGATCTACAAAATGCTACGTACCAAGAGAATCATTGAGAATCTGGGTAAGCTTGCTGTCTCTGCATAAGATGAGGAAACAATGTAAAAAAAGAACTAATGAGTAACCATAAATTTAATTAAAAATTAGAATTTGTCTGACAAGGTACTATAGACTTAATATGTTTACCTGTAAGGAACATGACTTCTCTTTCGCCTAAGTGCAGCAATGACGTCACCAAGTGCTGATAGAGAGTGGTTTATGGCCTTACCCTCGTCCATTGTCAACCCAGATGCACCAGTCTTCAGCAACCGCTCACTGCCATCAAGATCGATGAGCCAAAGCTTGCGACCTTCTTCCGTGACTCCTCCACATCTCCTTATGGTAATTATTGTCAAGCTACACACAAACATAGCTAAGGCACGTAAAATTGGGTACTGTTCAAGTTACCATAATGCAGCAACTGAAAATTTGTGATTGGAACAACTCATCAACCCTCCAGTATGATTGGCTCGAGACATCATTGACGTTTGTCCAAGATGTTAATCAGGCTCTGCCTCTGCAATACCATTGGTTGGCTCTCTTGAGGTCTGTTATTGCAACATCGGTGAGCCCCTCAACTTCCACAGCACCACTTTTAGTCGCTAGTATGCTTAGATTACTGGAAATAAACAAAGAAAACATGCACATTTCCAGCTTGAGAATTGATAGTATTTATTAATAATTTATAGGTGAATAAATTGGTGGTCTTACCACACTGTAATGCATTTTGTGGGCCTGTAAAGAGGCTGCCTTGGTGCCAACAAGTCCCTGAGACTCCCCATGTAGACCTCAAGATGGCACAAAAGAAATAGTTCAGAGGATTACTACAATAACAGAAATCTGAAATTGGCAATCATTATGGATAATTCTTCACTATTTTGCATATAAACAATGTAAACCCCAAGATCAACAGTTCTACATGAGTATACTTTTTCAAAAACACCAAAATGGCACATAAGAAATAGTTCAGAGGATTACTACAATAACAGAAATATGAAATTGGCAATTATTATGGATAATTCTTTAGTAACAAACAATTACATATTTAAAATGTCAACCCTGCAATTGATTGCTTTGATAATTTACATCGACCCAGTCATATGACTCCACATGTAGTTTGCCGTACAGAAGTTTGCTCAGCACAGTCATGCCTGGATGATTATGAAGAGGGATAATAGATTATGGTGGCATACAAAATATCCCCATATGCATGGATTTAAAAAATAGAAATGCTCATCCAGATTGCCAAGTACCCCAAAGGAGCCAAAAAAAACTCTATTAGTGCATTTGACTAATTTGCAGAAATGCCATGGGTATTAAACGATCAAGCAATGATCTTACAGAGAAGCTTTCACATTCATGAATGTGCAGATATTTGGTTGGAGGCGTATACTTGTAAGTCCCATTGCGTCCTCTTCTCCCATTTGTAACATGAATTGAATTATTCCCGTTACGGGCAATATACGCTTCTTGCTCCAGACCAACATCATCAGGTCTTATATCATCTAAAAATAAAATATAACAAAATTAAGGTTGTACAATTGTTTACTTGAGATATATTTTCCTTAGTGTGAACACTGGGAACAATCATTTAAGGGAAGTTAACATTAGCTCACCTAATAGTGCACGGTCTCGCTGAAGTGCTTCTACAGATATGGGTCCATCCGTAGAGAGTGATACTTTACAGGTGTTGCACAAGTTCTTTATTTTTGGCATTCTGGACCTCAATATATTATTATCAAAGTAAGAACTCTTAAACTCAGAATGATTTGTTAAATCTTGCAACACAGACTGAAGAATTACAATTGATCGAGACAAACATGCAGCTTCAGGGCATAAGTTGCTAATCCACTCCCCTGTTTAAACCAGCAACAATATATTGTGACATTATCTACAGATAGGCACCTCAAAGCAAGTAATTCCGCAAATACAATATAGGAACCAAAAGAAGTAAGACCCCACATTTTGGACAGCAACCTCACAACAACCACCAGATTTATCTAAACATGTGTGCTAGAGTAAAGTGTAAACACATCTCTGTTTGGAAAGTAGCCTTTAAGATATAGATACAGTATCTCACATATAACTTATATTACAGGCTAGAAGAGGGAAAGTTGGACATATGAATGTATAACATGTTTGTCATAGAAACTGCTACCTATCCATTTCTTTAAAATCTAATTTTTCTTTTCCTTTTTTAAAAGCATGATATAGAAGAGGCTAGATTAAATATAATTGCATCAATTACTCTCCATCTTTGATAGTGAAGAACACACAATTTGCATAGCATTAGAGTTTAGACACACTGAGCACTGATTATATGTAGTGATGACATCTTGGTTTAGTCGTGGTAAGGCCATTAGAAATTAGAATTTGTCAGAGATACAGCTTGCCTGCACTACAAACATCAAGCTAGGCATACTTACATTTTCTGAGTTGCAAACTGATCTGATAACACGGTACACATCGAGAATAGCTCTCTACAACAATCCACGGAAGAAATGTCAGGAAAATCAGCAAAACAACTCTTGCCCCCACAAATTTCCAGGGATTTGTAAGAAACTTTCCTAAACCATGTTTTGAACTCAATTTCTAGATTTCTAGATTAAAAGAAAAAAGAAGAAGAACAGACATGGAATCGCAAGGAATTCAATTCATAATTCATTGAGCTGACCTACCCCTGCCAAGCTCACCGACCTTCTATATGGAGACAACTTTGCGCCACCTGCTATAAAGATAAGATCAAACAACACTTTGAATCAAAAATCCAAACAAACCACAACTGTGTGTAACTACACCAAATTTTATACATTAGCGACTCAAATAGGGCATTTGCCATCATCAAAGGGACTCTGTATGGTCTCCTCCGCAACAACAGCCTTACTCCCAAGCACGCCATTAAAAGCATCCTCTGTTGTATTGTGGCACTTCAATTCTCCACAAGGAGCTAAGTTTGTAGCTTCTCCAAAAGAGAACCAATGAACATGATGACATGAAACAGCATGCCACATCAACAATATAAGCAAATAAGAAATGTGCAAAATTAGGACAGATCTGAGTTTTCCTCCCATAACCCACCTTCATTGTTGCTCAGCCTCTCAGCGACCTCCATCACGTTGATATCCTCGGTTGCAGCATTGCTGGCCATTGTCTACTTCCTCAGACGCCTCAGGTTCCTCGTGGAAACTATCATCCAATCATCTTCATAAACTCAAAACGGAATTAGCCTGAAGTGTAGAGCTTATAACAACCCCACACGGTCCACAAGGAGTTTGATCTTTCCATCTCTCCTCCCTCAGGGGCATCCCGTGGGCGTGCCTATGACATCCGCCCTGCAGCCCTTTGCACTTGCGATTTGTTCGTTCGGCGGCTTCGTTTCTGGAGCTAACTTCACATCATCTGCAAAAAAATGCACATTACTTTTATGATTCGTAGAGAAAATGTAGGAATGTAAATAGCATTTCGCATCTAACACATTGATCAGCACGAAGAGCTCGCAAAAAAGGCAAATAATTTGTTTCCGATCTCCTTCGAAACCAATCGATGCGCCCACACAAAAAATACCAATTACTTCCAGCCCCAACCAAAAAATACCTCAAAAACTCGCTATGACTTCCTAATCTACAAATGCACGAATCCAACCAAAATGCGAACCAAAAATCGCCACCGCTTAATCCATCACTGAACAAACCAAAATGGCATAAAGTAACACACACGAACACACGCCCAAAGCCCAAATCCAGTTCACTCACCATCACCGAGGTCCACATCCACGTCGTCTGGGGAGAAGGGGATGGGGTCGGGGTGCATTCGGGCGTGGAGGAGGACGGTGAGGAATCTCGGGGTGTGGAGGAGGCGACTGAGGGGCGAGGGGGTCGTAGCAGGCGAACGCAACGCGATGCGGATGGGAGGAGGGACGGGCACGGAGGCGAGGAGCAAGCGCGGAGGCGAGGGAGGCACAGGGCAATGGGAGGGGCGGCGGTTTGGCGTGGGGTTGGGACGATTGGCGTGCGCGGCGGTTTGGAGTGGGGTGGGAGGGGTAGAGAAGCGACGCGACAGTTTTTTTTGGCGTGCGTGCGTAGTGGGACATCGTCCGTGCAAGCGCGGGGTAAACTCTGGATTATAGTAGTTAGGATTTCTACATACTAACATATACAATCCAATACTTACACATAATCACAAATATCATTGATTGCATAATTTTTTTTTACATATATATACACTATATATAACATGTATCTTTCCAAAATATTTGGAGGTACAGATGAACCCCATGCTCCTATATTAGCTCCGCCACTGTTACCAAGAAAGTTCAAACAACGCCAAGCGAGCGGGCGCTCGAGCCCTGTCGTCGTGGAGCGCAAGCGCTGCGTCGTCTGCTGAGTCGCAACCGTCGATCCCACGCGGCCACAACGGCAACGGCCGGAGCACGAGTGTGCCGCCCACATAATACTGCCGTAACTTGATTAAAGATGGGAGGTTCCATTGCTGCCATAACAATTCTCAAATTCGTTCCAGCCAAATGTGGCATTGAGAACAGGGACGAAGCCAGAAAATTTTTATCCACAGAGACATATGGTAAAAACTAAATATCAAGATATGATAAATACAAATATTTTGCTATTCTTTATAAACAAATTAAGAATTATACAGTGAACTTCAATAACTATAAGGGAGCAGGCTCCCACAAGTCCACTATGGGTACGTAATGCACTTCGCGTCCAGATGCCTGTCTCCATCCCTGATTGAGGGTACATAATGCACTTCACGTCCAGATTCAGCTGGGCCTATAACTCAAAGCACGTGACACCCTTGGATGCGCACCACTAGGACCATCCAACGATCACAAACACTTCTTTGTCGCAGTACGCATCATCCCAACCAATATTTTCAAACGGGCATTCCAGAACGTGGAAACGACCAGCCTTCACATCTACCGTTCGATCACCACATTCTCTCTCACGGCATGGGAAAATATCTGGCCACCCATGTGGATGACAAGTCCATTCGAGCTGCCAAGATCGAGCTAGTTACAACTTACAATTACGAGACGAGACGAACATGCCCGAACACTCTTAATGCCCGGAAAAGCTGCATGATGAAAACGCTGTGAGGCGATGCTGATGCATGCTCCCGGAGAGCAAAGTCAGAGCTGATCTAAAGAAGATCACCTCCTACTGAAAAGGACAACACACACACACACACACACACACACACACACACATATATATATATATATATTTTACTCCTGTGTGTAGTTACTCACACATCTGATATACCACCTAAAATAACTAGATATACTCCTTTATCACTTTGGGTGTACTCATATACTAATTATAAGATATCCTAATGTGAACTACATGAAAAATTTACAAGAGAATCCATAGTTTTTAGCATATTTTGTAAATACATGTATATTCGCACATAAAAAGGAGTATGTCTAAAAAATTATACATACCACCCTTGAAAAGGTGTAAATACCACCTAGGTGGTCTTATATACTCGTATACTACACATACATACTCTCGGTTGCGCAAGATATTCCCTACGTTGTGAGATACGGAATAGAGAGTAATTACTCCCGGGAGTAGAAAAAAACCTTTATATATATATATATATATCTTAAATCGCAGGTGGTTGATTCTTTTCAAGTGGAATGTGACGACTTGCTGGAGAGAAGTAGCTGAGAATTCAAGCCTAACTGCTAAGTTGTTGGATGATTGGATCATATCACGTCACATTTTCCCCCCTTTCTTGAAGCGCCATATCATGAATCACATGCATGTCGCGCTTCCAAGCAACAAAAACTTGGAAGGTGAAATGCAGCAATATAATTGTATGTATCAAATGGGTTTGGAGAGTGCTTTCGTGCTCGCGTTGGATGTAAGCTACTATGGTGTGTGTGTGTTTTTGAGCGGAGCTACTATAGTGATGGTATAGTAAAGTTGTTATGATCGAAAAAGAAAAGAAAAGAGAAGAGAAGAGAAGAGAAGAGAAGAGAAGAGAAGAGAAGAGGGAGTGACTACGGCCCTATATATGTGTGTTAGCCTTAAGGTGTGAGAAATTTTACTATGCATTTTACCGATAGTATATAGTGGTAGTAAATTAAATTTGATCATTGATTTGTTAAAAGGTATAATAGAGTTTTTTTTATATTTATAATTTTTCATAAGGGTGTTATAGACTTTTCCAACTTCTCTTTTCTTAGGTAAGATCAGGGAGTCGGCCCATTTGGCCGACAAAACGACATGGCTCGATGCACCACTTTGGTCAGCAGAACAACATGTCTCGCACGGCCACAGAGCCCACTAAGCCCAGCTCCTAAATTATCGTCCGCACTTTTTGTAAATCACCATCTTAAATTCAAAATTTATCTTCGCTTTTATAAATGTGTATTTTTCTTGAAATTTACCGTCAGTTGCACCGTAAGTTATCACAGACATTTAACCAATTACGATCTTCTGTTTCAGAATGACCAACATTTTATGAGTTTGTATGATAAAAGGTTCAAAATTTACCGTTAGTAGCACCCTGAGTTATCATATGCATTTTAACAAATTACCACTCTATGTTAAAAAATGTGTCATCGCTTTGTGAGTTTGCCTAAATAAAAAGTTCGAAATAGACTATTAGTTGCACTCTAAGTTATCATAAGCACTTTTAGTAAATTACCAACTGAAGTTCAGGATTTACCATCAATTTTCGAGTTTGTGTAAAAAAATATTTGAAAGTACCATTAGTGGTTGCACCCTAAATTATCATGTGCACATTTCATAATTACCACCTAACTTATGAATTTACCATCGTTTTGTGATATGGTTTAAAAAGTTCAAAATTTTCCATGAGTTGCACTGTAAGTTGTCATATGAACTTTTATATAAATTACGACTTTAATCTATGAAGCTACCATCAGATGCACTTTAAGTTATCATATGCATTTTTTATACATTACCACTCGGAGTTCAGAAATTACCATCTCTTTGCGAGTCTGTGTAAAAAAAGATTAAAATTTTTCATTAGTTGCACCCTAAATCATCATTTGCAATTCTCATAAATTACCACCTTAAGTTATCGTTTTGTGATTTGGTGTAAGAAAAATCCAAAATTTACCACTAGTTAACTTGCACCCTGAGTTATCATTTGAAATTTTCATAATTTCACCGATTAAATTATGAATTAACCATCTTTTTGTGATTTGATTTTAAAAAAGTTGTCATCGGATGCACCCTGAAATATCATATTTGCTATTAGCAAATTTATCAATGTTTTGAGTTTGACTTTGTGTATGGGGCTACTCCGTTGCAGCATGTAGAAGATGGGAGAGAGAAGATTTTTTTAAAAAATAATCTAGTTTTTATTCTTTATTTCGAAATACAGTAATATATCTGTTTTTTTTATTTTATAGAAATAATCATATATCGCTTAACCGTTGGGCGATTAGCTCAAATTGCTCAACGGTTGAGTAACTTGGACACTTGTCGTTCAACGGTTAGTTCTAGTGTACAGGTCGCTCAGCTAGCGTGGCATGTATTATACACCGTTGGGCGATTCATTCGTTTAGAACAAAATAGCCCTGATTTGGTAGGACATGAGGGTTATATATACTTGGATTTACTCTCTTTTTTTTGTTGAAGACTGACTTGTGTTAGCTTTGAAATTCCATTTACCAAGGGATCTCATTTCCCATCCTACCATCTCAAGTCAAGACCTGATACGTCATACGTACATCTACCCTTATATGGTTACACTAATACCAGTTTGTACTTGATGTGTCATCTACTAGTATTATCTCTAGTAGCTTGACTATTTTCCATCTCTATCGCGGTTATTGTTTGATGGCTACTTCTGAGAAGAAGAAATTTAGTAATTGTTGGATGAAACAATGACGAGAATAAAGAAAAGGATGGCCAAAAAAAAAATGTTGTGATACTGTGCACCAGAGGAATGAGGAATGGTTCAAATTAGGCAAGCAAGATTACTTGAAAATTCCAAGGGGAAGAAAAGTTAGGCCCATCGATCAGCACTTCTTTTGCCAACATTGGAATTTGGAAATGAATGAATATGTTGTGTTGCATATGGACATAAATGGACCGAAATATTTTATGTACACAAAATCAAAATCAAAAGTATCCTTCAGGTGTGATGCAGATTATTTCGAAGGTCTCTCGTCATTGGCGAGCCATTTTTTTTAGACGAAGGCAATCTCTTTTTTAGAAAAAAGAAGATCATCATTGGCGAAAGACCCAACCGATTATTTACCCATGTAGATTCTGTTGACCCCTGACCAGCGAGCGACCGACTTGCTGCTGGTAGCTGCGCTCCACGTTGGCTAACAAGAGACGAGGTTCAATGCGATAAGTTATTTTATATTAATCTATAGTATTTTACAAAAGAAAATTAAGAACGATTAAATAGATAAAAGACAACAAGTAACAAAATAAAGAATTAATAACTTGCAACTTTTCTCGTCTGCAAACAACATTTTATTTTTCAGTTATAGACATGACACTTAACTCAAATGTAAATCAACAAACCATTTTGCATGTTTTCTAACAAAGAAAAAAAACTGTTTTTCTGTTCCCATGGCAACAGGAAGGCAAGTAAAGCATGTGATTGTTGAAAACTTGACGCCAGGTACCGTGGCCTCTAATCCACTCATCCATCAGCCGCTCGGTCGGACAAATGATGCTCTCCGCTCGCATGTTTGACAACATGCAAATAGTATGCATCTCTATTCTCATCTACGCGCGCGAAAGACTACTTAACAAATTTGGACGAGCTTTCCTCCACAACCCCGAAACCATTCCCCATCTCTTCGCTAGTGTCAAACAGTAGCTGAGCATAAGCTGGACCTCCGCAGCTTTTTACAAAACAGCTCAATAGTAGTTAAAATTTGCAAAGAAGTCCACAAAATTTTAGATAATTGATCCCACATAAGTTTTAAAGTCTAAATCTAAGCTCGGCAGCGGGGTGCAATCGAAACGGATACGGACGGATATCACATGTCCCGTATCATATTCCACATTTTTTTCCTGGAATCGGAGTCGGACACGAACTATACCGGATGCGAGTATAAATACGGATTGTCTCGGTCACGAATATAGAGCAAATACATATCGAGCCGAATACGGTTAGTCTTGATCACGAATATCTAGTCGGATATTGCGAGAAAACATAAACCATATATCATAACGGATCAATCAACCGTACTACATATCCAAAATGCAACTACATTAGCAATTCAACAAGCAAATTTGACTACATCACGCTATCACAATGGTTAGTTAAAGAAGTAGTAACTAGCAAGTAGTAAGTCATAGTCACAACAGTACAAAAGATGTAAAAAATTTAACTAGCCGACTACATGACATGATAGATACAACATATACAAAGCATACAAAACCAGTAGTAATAACAAGTTAGGGATACACAAAACATTGACTGGTAGCAAGTCTATAGCGTCCCAAATTTGAGTTTTCAAAATTTTTATTTAAAATAAGGTTTTATAAAATTATCATGATTTTCTAGAATTTAACAAAGCTTAAATGAGATTATAAGAAATAAAAATAATTTAATAGGAATAAATAAAACATCCATTAAATTCAAAAGTATCTTATTTAGGTTCCTTATGTCCAAAAGTATTTTTTTTAAATTTATTTTTTGGATTTTTATCGAGTTCATTTGCTATTTTTATTGGCTTATTTGGTTTCTTGGTATTTTCTAAATAATAAAAATTAATTTAAATACTAGAAAAATCTTGTAGGCCAATTTCTCTCTCCGGCCCACTCTAGGCAAATGAGAGTTTAGTCATGTACTCATGGGCCCACAGCCTCATGGGCTTGCCTATTAGGCTGATCGGCTGAAGCATGACTCATGGGTCTAGAGTTTATTGGATACTATCCGATAAATTTTTTGGATAGCTCTGAATCTGACGAATACATCTCTCTCGAATCTGATCCCATATCCAAGACAAACTATCCGGCTCCGACTCTGAAACCCGAGATAAAAAAATCAGATATATGGTTTCACGATCCGAATTCATTCGGACGGACAGATGGTCGGAAACTATCCGCTCCATTCGCATCACTCGGGAGCAACATATAACCAAGTAGCCAAACTAACCATTGCTTGTGTAATTCTATCAAGATGTCACGTTGCGCCCACGGAAACGTGCTAACCACCACAAATGAACCCATTCGACCTAAGCGTTACGCCACAGCGCTTGCAACTATATACCCGGCAATCTTAGGGAACAAGTTTGAACAACTGTGTGAAAGAATGCTCTGCACTCTAAGGCAAAGTCAGAGCCTGATCTCATCTGAAAACACCAGTATTAGTGTTTGGCATCAGACCAGTCCACAGCCATGCTTTTATGTGTGCTGTAGTGTCATGTTGGATTTCTTGGTTAATGTTCTTTGCCAGGTGGTCAAGTGGATCAGCACAACCTTTCAATGCATAGTAGGTGACTGGGAATGGAAGTCTACCAGGCAGGTACCACTCGGTAGGGGTGCAAGTTGGTAACGGATAATCCGAAATATCCGACATCCGAATTCGATAAAATCCTTATTTGGTACGAATTTCAGCATCCGAATACTTAATCGAATTCGAATACGGTATGGCACACCCTGTCATATTCGAATTCGAATATCCGAATAATTTCCGACTTAATAACACTCGTCCGGTACTCCCAAAATGGTCGATTGCCGGTGTGACTGTGCCATGTCTCCAGTGGACTGTGTCCTCTTATGGCTGGGTGTGGGCTAGCGAGAGCGATGTGCACTGCTTCTGCTTTCGGGGCCACTCGGTGCAGTCTGATGTGGCCCAATAGCGCAAAGACAGACCAGTGAAGACACGTGTGCGCGTGTGTTGTTATTTTGGAACCCGGATGGTCGCATGCAGAACTAACATATATTATGCCCTCTTGTTATGTCATCAATTAATCACCACACGATTGGATTAGTGGTGGTACTATAATGTTGCTCTCATGAAACATTGCCTCTAATAGTTATAGTCATCTAGTGATACGTTTTATTAGCTCCCATGATACAATTGCAATGCTCCATAAAAAGCCTTTCAATTTGTTGTTAAACATGAAAGGCACTCGAATTCGATCTAATTGAGTCCAAAATCCGATTTGAATTCGTATTCGGTGCACATCCGATTCGAATTCGGTGTACATCTGATTAACATTCGAATCCGACTAAAGTTATATGGAAACGAATATGGTTTGACTAATATCCGATTCGAATTCGACCGTTTACACCCCTACCACTCGGAGTTGTCTCTGTAGCATAGGACAGTCGACAGGAACATTCAGCACGAACTCTATGAACTTTGTCTACTCGATTGCCCTTTTATTAGTACCAAGCTAGCGGGGTAGCCCGTCTATTTACGTTACTAAATTTGTTTCAAAATTTATAGTATTCAGTGACAGATCTTGAGCAAGATCGTACGGGGCCAAAGATCAAAGTTAAGCTATCGCCTAAGTGGTGGCTTGGTCTGGTGGTTAGTTCTAGCTTGAGCTTGTGTTAACTTTGCTGCTGCAATCAATGCTGCTTCAATCGTGACTCTCGTGAGGGCTAGGCAGTGCAATTGCGCAAGGGCATCAAGCCTTAGCCTGTTAGCCATCCACGCTACATCCTTCAATCCTTGATTCCTTTCCTGCTGGCTGCTTTCCACTTCCCATGAGGCCGTGGCCCATTGGTGATGTGGCCATGTGGGCCAACTGGCCAAGGACCCAAGACACTAAGATAGAGTTCCAGGCACGGCAAGCTTGAGGTTTCCCGCTTCCATCATTCTACTGCTTAGTGAGTGTCTTCAGTCTTTCTCTGCTCGACACATACATGGTGTTAAAAAAAAACAAAAAATGCAGGGGGGGAGGGCTACGGCCCACGTTGGCCTAGCTAATGCTCCATTCCTAGTAGCATTAAATGATATAACTTAGATGCTTGAGAATATATTATGCTACTTAGATTTTTTTTAAGATATTATAAATATTATAAGTGATAATAGAAGCTCGAAGAAAATACAGTTTGAGGAACGTAATTGAAGTATAAGTTTTGGTAGAAGAAATCATTGAGCATAACAGGTTATTAGAATTCTTAGAAACGTAATCACTCTCCGTCACGTATGGATCATATAACTACATACCCCTATTATTCCTCCATTAGTATTCTTTTCCAAATTGTATGTATGCACATGTACCTCTATTTTATCTCAAGCAATTCATTGATTATGTGTGGAGTAAATTATCTTATTTGTTTACATGGTATTAGAGTACTTTGCTCACGCATACCCCGATGCTCCACGGGTAACCTATCTTGGATTTATCTTTCCCCACACATCGGCTGCCCCACCGAAACATGTCTTCTATATCTTCTCGTCGCAACAACTTTTCTGCTTCAACCTCCAATAGCAAGCTCAAATCTTGATTGATCTCTCTCAACTGCTACCGCTTCCAATGTAATACTCTACCACATAGTTATATTCTATTTCTCTTCAATTATTTCTTAATGTTGATCGTTGCGATATCAACACACATACACATGCAACCGTCGTCGATCCCTGTCGGGGACAACTGTCACATTCTCTTCAGTGGCCCCGAGCCTATTTTCTACGATTGCACCATCTTTACTCTAAGCTCTTTGCTCCTCTGCTTATGTGTGTTTGTGCTTCTATTCGTACGGATGCATATATGTATGTAGACATGCATGATGTTATACATTTTCGATATCCTCTTATCCCGTGTCGGTCGCTCCTCTTCTTCGACGTTGGTCAACTCAACGTTGTGGTTTCCTCACTAACAACGATGACCTCACATCTTCACTGATGCTGGTATATCTGCTTTAATCATTGTCTAACGATACGGAGAATCTTCTCACCTTCGCGGATGATGTCGTGCCCCTTACCAGCGATTGCACGCTCTTAGTTACCCAATGGCCCTATATTGTGCATAGTTCGTCTTCAATGCAAAGCTTCATCTACTCTCTGCCAAGGTTTCCACACCATTGAGCTTCTTTGGCCACTGATTTCTTCAACAACATCGACGCTCACCAATTTTCATCATGACCCTTGGCTTCTTCAACTTAGGTCTTTCTCCTCAATGACTATGTCGAGTAGCACGATATCGTTCTCGTTGAATGGCTAAGGTGACCTGCACGACATTGTCCTCGTCGCCATCTCCGCTCTTCGCTTCACCGTGGGTCAATGTCGCAGGACAGATCCATGCAATTTCACTCTTTCGTTGTCTCCTCCGACCTATACGTGCTATCCTCGTTATAATTTTATTTTCTCAAATTTTCAGTTATTTTTTTTATTGGAGTTTGTATACAAATAAAATTCAAGATTTAGTTATTTTAGGATTTTTACTTTGGAATTTGTATGGAAATAAAATTACAAATTTTTGTTTTTTTATTCTGACTTTAAATTATTTTTGTTAGAATTAATAAACAAATATAATTTTTAATATTTCTTTAATTTTTATTCCAAATCATAACTATTTAGGGATTTTACTTCAGAATTTCTATGAAAATAAATTGCTAAGTTTATATTATTTTTGTTACGAAATTCATTTGTTGTTGGAATTTGTATACAAATCAAATAGAAAATTTTATTTAAGTTATCCTAATTTTAGTTATTTAGGGATTTTACTTTGTAATTCGTGTGGAAATCAAATTAAAAATTATTTTATTTTTATTCCGAATTTTAGTTTTTTTTTTGGATTTTGTATACAAATCCAATTCATTTAAAAAAAAATTATTCTGAATTTCAATTATTTAGAGATTTTACTTTGTAATTTGTGTTGTAATAAAATTGTTAATTTTTTTTTTTATCCCAAATTTTAGTTATTTTTTGTTGGAATTCATATAACAAATTTAATTGTTAATTTTGTTTATTTTTTTTATCTGAATCATATTTGTTTTATGAATTTTACTTAAGAATTTGTATAGAAATCAAATTGCAAATTTTATTTCATTTTTTATTCCGAATTTCTTTTATTTCTGGATTATATTTGAAATGGATTCTTTGTTTTAATCAAGACTATTATAATTTGGACCCACCACGATCAACGGTATAGATGTTTCGCTTTTTTCTCCGATTAATGTAGGAAATTTCTATCCCTTGAGAGTGAACGTGGTGACTTCTTTTGATTTTGTTTTAATAAGATAATAGATTTTTGTTAAAAATAGAGCTTTGGGGTCAGTTTGGGACATAGGGATTTCGCATGAATTTCGTTAGACAACTGCCTCAATCTGTCCTACCACAATTAGGCTCCAATGTCACTAAGGCATGCGTTAAGTTGACTGGTGTGCAACAAAGTAAAATTGATATGGTTCTCACTTCAAACTTCAATATTTTATACTCTCGTAAAAAAAATACTTACATAATTTGACTTGGTGGTGGGAGTAAGGGTGTTCATTCCCCTCCGCCCAGGTTTGATCCCTAGAATCAACATGGTGTGGCTTACCTAATCATAGTACATATATGTTTGTTCGTTCAGTGGGAAGTCATGTGCCCACATTCTGTGAGGCTCCGGAGCCTCCGCAAAATTTGTAACACATGTAGTGACGCGCACACGTGTGTGATGTGAGTAGAGTACGTGTGCTGTATATGTCCTTCGTATACTCTTAAAAAACCTTACATAATTTATGCTGTAAGTGTTGTATGATAGGAAAAAAAAAGTGTGTTTACGCAATACCTAAGTAGTTAGCGTGAAATATACATTTAAATTGCACCGCACATGTTTTGTTATTGCCTGCTAATACGACTTAAATAAAAGTAACTTGATCGAGACAGTTCTACTTTGGGAGATTCATACACAGTTCGCTCTAGAAGTTTCTCTACTCTAATTTGATCTTCCTATTCCAGATCGTGCTTGTTGGACAACAACATCAAGAAACAAGCAAGTAATTAATTATTGACAAAACTTGACATCTAACTATATTGAAATAAGGAAAAATTCTCGAAAGTTCTTACTCTGCTATTGACAGAGAATTCCCGAAAAGAGTTGCTTCAAGCTCTTTGTCAAAAACAAAATACACCCGGGTCCTTAAGCATACATCAAAGTCTCACTTAGGTCTCTAACCTCTTAAATTTGTCTGATAAACTCTTAAAACTGCATTAGAATTTCACTTAGAGCATCTACAATAGATTGTTTCTTAGTTTGTTACTAAGAGGAGAGATAGTACTCAATCTAACAAAAAGAAACAAATCTTCGGTAGATTATTTTTTGAGCTTGTGTCTAAAACTTTAATTGCTACAAATATGCATGATTCTTGATGATCAATAATGAAATACAACTTTGTGGTGTACATATTTTAGCTCATTCATCATATCAATAATAAAGTCGAACTGCACAAATGATCGGGTGAATATTTTGCTTTAAGACAGTGGGACCCACAAAACGCGTTTTTCGATAACAAGTAAGTCTCCAATAGAGTATTTGGTTGTTTCTTGTGTCTTGATATTAACAATTTGATAGTTTCTTCATCTAGAAACAACCTTACCTTCTCTCCTTCACATCATCTAAATGCTGATGTAGCAATCCTTAATAACAATGATGTAGACTGTCGTAGATGCTCTTATGTCGTTGTTGTTGATGTAGCAGGAAAAAATAGAGCCTCACGCGCCCATCTTCTGACAACATAATTAAGCTATTATTACCGCGGTTAATATCTCCACTTACTCTCTAAAAAATATCTCCACTTACCTTCGGAGCAACAGCCACTGCATCTATATAGTCCAATCAAGACATGGAAAATATCTGGCTCGGGTGGTTCACAAATCTATTCGGGCTGCCAAGATCAAGCTAGCTAGTTATGAGACGAGACAAATATGTCTGATACTCTTAATTAAGGCCTGAAAATTAAAAGCTAACTGACCGCTCTGAAATGACGCATGCCCTCGAGAAGAAAGTCAAAGCTGATCTAAGAACATCACTTGCTACTGCAAAGGACACAATCACACAACCATATAAATTTTGGTTAGATCGCAGTTGGTTATTCTTTCCTGTCATGTGGATTGACGACCTTGATATGAAGAGATCATGTCACACTTCCTAATAACCACAATAATTTTGACAGTTGAAATCCAACACTTGCGCATCAATGGGTAATCATTTAGGGGCTTTTGATATGGCTTAACTTGGCTGCAAAACTTCTCTCGTAGTCTGTTTGTGAGGATATACAAAATATACTGCTCGATAATTCGTTTCAAATAACCCCATAAAATTCAACTTCGGATCTGATTAACTCTTGAAAATCACAGTTAACTATGCACCGAATTGCCTTTTGCATCCTATGAAACGTATTTCTTCGGTAATCATGACACAACTTAATGGAAACAGTTGTAAGTAATGCAGAGAAAAATAGAAATGGGCGACACGAATTTTACGTGAAAAACCCTTTTCGGAAAAAACCCACAGACACACGAAGACAATATCACTATATTAGGAGATGTTTACAATAAAACTCCTGCTCTTCCTATGGACTACAGTGATATATTTATAATGGTACATGAAAGACTTCGTGTAGGGTAAAACTATGAGTTAAAGTAAGAAACGAAATTCGTAACACATTCAAACTCAGCATAAACTATTAATCGACTAGCTTGATCAAGATAATTCCATTATGGTACACTTTTATCAGCAACAACATAAATTTAGAGTTCTCTTAGCTTGATTATTTTCCATTTTCACTGTGCTTGTTGTTTGATGGCTACTTCTGGAAATAACCAAAATTACTTGTTATACTCTGATACCCCTCCTTATACGTAGTAGCCCCCGGATCGGATAATAGTTTGTGAGATATGGCATAAGCGTGCACAGTATCAAGAATGAAGTAGATGAATCTCGTAGAGAAAACCAAAATAACAGCGATGAAGCAACCACGATGAGAGAAAAAAATTGGCGAAACCGACCACAAATTCCTTAAGCACAACCTCAAAAGAGTGCAGGGGATTATTACACTCTCACAACCCTCTCAATCCTTTAAGAATCCTCGGATTCTTGCCTTATACGAAAATATAATGCTAAAGAATAACCTAGCATCTAATCTTCTCGTGTGCCCTCTGCTTTGGATGAGTACCTGCTTGGTTCCTTTAGCCACCTCTCATAGGTTTATATAGCCTCTTAGTTCTCCCCAAAGTGAAGTAAGAATCATACTTTAAAAAAATATGAATCCTAATCCTGTTAAGATCCTATTAGGATTTATTTAGAAATTCATATAGTGAACATCTCCAAGTCCTAAAGGAATAGGATCTGAGCCACCCTATCTTAACATTAATAATTGTTGAATTTTTAAATAATGGAAGAGAAAAATATGCACACAGCCTATTTTATTAAAGAGTTAAAAGCACCACAATAACCAACACTGTTAAAAGTGGCTTAAAACCTTACAACCAACAGCTGAAAACAAATCAAGCTTAATCATTGCAAATCTTGTGACTGAATGAATTGAAACAACAGATCAGAATAAATAAAATGATGGCCTGAAAAAGTCTCGTAATGTTGTGCACCAGTGGTGATAATGAATGGTTCAAATTTGGCAAACCTGAAAATAGTGTCATTTTTAATTTTGTCAGGGAAAGAAAAGGGTATGATCACCTCTTGTTTTCAACATTGAAAATAAATGAATATGTTGTGTTGCGCAGTGACATAAATAGCCCAAAGAATGATGCTCGCACAAAATCAAAAGGGGCTGTAAATTTCACATATTTTTTCAATGAGAACAACTGCCTTGTTGGACACAATCAAATTTGGCGTGTATTGACCAATTTATTGGGACCGTTTGTTGTACGACATAAATACATCTGGAGTACGTGTGTGTTTGGATCGTCCGTTGCACCGTTGTAAAAGCATAAGTAAACTGTTCAATACACTTAATTTGAACTTGTGGGAGTACAGAAAGCGTTGCAGAAATATCAAATTAGACAAGAAGTTTTGAACTTGTTCTTGTAAGACAGTTTATGTACCATAGAATCTTCTTATTGTTGACCGTCAACTAGTAGCTAGTCTAACCGGTATGGTACCTATGTCATGTGGCTAACATTCATAACCGAGTCCCACTAACGTTGGGTGGATTTATTTGTGGTTTTTTTAAGGATTTGGTGTCGGTTATTAATGCTTAAATTGACTAAAACAACCAAACAACCAACTAAAAAAACTTATCTTTGATCACCGCAAGCGCTGAATCACTGTTGAGATATAAACATACATCATTTATACATTTACAAAATGGTACATGAAACGACACAAATCGGTCCTATGATATCAGAAAATACGGTGCATTCACTTGAGCAGATAAGATATTCTTACTATGTATGCTTAAAAGCCCAGCAAATTGCCCTGTCAAGTAAAGAAAGAGTCATGAAGATTGAAGGGGCATGCATGTATGATGTTGCGGCATCCGACATTTTTCTCCCGTCCATTCTTCTCTCGCTGTCGGACAGATTTTCAAAGTAGTCGGCGTCATCCTTGCCCACCCATACCAAGGTGCCAACTCCGCTGTTTTTTTCCTGGGTTATCGGCGTTAGGTGGATGACGGGGTCCGTGTAGCGACCGATGCGCGCGCGTGGCGGTAGATATGGGCCTTCGTACAGAGCTGTCGGTGGGCCTCCATTGTTAAATCATGGGGCATATCAGTTAATTCACGCGCACGCACGTCCCTGAAACTCTCACTCTATATATGAAACATTAGTGCTAATGGGTAATTGAGGATCTGTTTGGTTCGATAACAACATGAGCCAAACCAAATTTTGGTGATGCCCTAGAAATTTGGCTAGTATTTGGTTCGGTTCCACATTTTGGTAATACCTAGAAATTTTGGTAATACCAAATTTTTCTTCACATTTCCTAGGCAAATTTTGGGTGGCCAAATTGCTAACCCTAATTTTAGTTTGGCATGGCTGCAATCCAAATACTTTTTTTTTGCCCTGGTTTTGGCACTGTCCCGGTTTTAGTGTTGCCAAAATTTGGTATGGTTTCCTGGGGTCACGAACTAAACAGGCCCTGAGTGCAAAGATACTAATACCAATCTTGGCCGTTGGATCATGCAGAGTGTTTAATACAGGGCATTGGAGGTGGGAACATGTAGGGTGTTTAATGAAGGCGAATTAATGAAGGTGCATTGGAGGTGTGAGCATATAGGGTGATTAAATGGTTTGGAGGTGGAAGCCCATATTAATCTTGGTTGTTCAATCTAGATCTAACGGTCAAAATTGACATTAGCACCTTAGCACACTCAATTACCCATTAGCACTAGATATATTCGTGTGTGTGTGTGTGTGTGTGTGTATATATATATATTTTTTATATATATATATATGAGTAGTTACTCCCTATTCCGTATCTCACATATCTCATAACGTATGGAGTATCTTGCGCAACCGAGAGTATGTATATGTAGTATACGAGTATATAAGACCACATAGGTGGTATTTACACCTTTTCATGGGTGGTATGTATAATTTTTTAGACATACTTCTTTTTATGTGCGAATATGAAGGTATTTACAAAATATGCTAAAAACTATGGACCCTCTTACAAATTTTTCGTCTGGTTTACATTGTAGTATCTTATAATTAGTATATGAGTATACCCAAAGTGATAATGGAGTATGTCAAGTTCTTTTAGGTGGTATATTAGAGGTGGGAGTAACTACTCCCGGGAGTAGAAAGTATTTTTCCTATATATATATATATATATATATATATATATATATATATATATATATATATATATATATATGTGTGTGTGTGTGTGTGTGTGTGTGTGTGTGTGTGTGTGAATAAGTCTAGTTTACTCCCTCCAACTATCAGAAAAGTCTGGTTTACCCTCTGAACTACAAAACCGGTTATTTAACCCCCTGAACTTGTGAAATCCAGACAATAAACCCCTCGAACTGGTTTGGATGGGTGGTTTTGCTGACGTGGCAGCGGTTTTGCTGATGTGGCAGCGGTTTTGCTGACTGGAGAGAGAGAGAGACGGGAAAGGCCACCATCTTCTTCTTCGAACACGCCTCCTGGCTCTCTTGTTCTCTCCCGTGGATCCCCTTGCTCCTTTCTCCTCCATGGCGCCACAACCCCCTACGCCGACTTCACCGCTGGTTCCTTACCGTCGTCGCCACCTCCTGCACCGGCCACTAGGCCCGCCGCCGCTCTCCCAGTGATCTTGGCCAGCGACATCGCGCCTCCTGCCCCTGTGGTGCGCTGCCCAAGGCTCGACCCCCTGTGGTGCGCCACAAACACCATGCCCAAGCCACAACCGAATCTCAACCCCTAGGCTATCACCACCAAAATCCCCCAAAAACCTCAAGCAACATCTCATTCGGACCACAAATCAAATTGGGGAAAAATCGCCGGAGTAGAGTAGCCATGAGGCAACCGAAGAGGCCGATGAGGGAAACATCCAGAAGTCCCAGTGAGCAACGGAGGTGGTGACCGCGAGAGGGGAGCAGCCGGAGGTTCACAAAACCCGATCGGTGCTGGATCTGGACGGGAGAGGAGGAGCTCCACCACGGAGAAGAAAGGGGGAGGAAGAGGTGCTGAAGAGAGAGCGAGTGCGGGCGAGAGTGTGTGGCGGCGGGCCGGCGATAGGGAGCCAGCGGCGAAGGCAGCGCGGGGCAAAGAGCCGGTGGCATAGCCGTCGGCGCTGGCTGCTAGTGATCGAATGGGAGGCGCTGGGTAGGATGTACCATAGAGAGAGAGAGCCGGCCGAGTGAGAGGAGGTGGCACCAGCCATTGGAGGCATGCGAGCGCGCAGGACGGCGGAGGCGGCACAGGGAGCCGGGATCGGGCCGGCGGCCGGAGGAGGAGGCACCATGGCGCAAGCTTCGGTGGAGAGCAAGCTCCAAGAGCTCCAAGAGGTAGAAATGGAGATTGGGGAGGGGAGATAGAATGGGGAATGTGGTAGAAAGGAAGTGATGTCTTTGAGTCTATGACAGTGGGACCCGATGAGTTAAATGGCTGTGTAGAACCTATGGACCAGTGCATGTGGGCTCGGTCCACGCACTGTGGTTGTGAGCCAAGCCACTGTCCAGCGGGACCCACATGCTGACTGGGACAAATGAGATGCCACATATGCAAAACCGCCACGTGAAACCGGCCCGAGGGGTTTATTGTCCGGATTTTGCAAGTTCAGGGGGTTAAATAACCAGTTTTGTAGTTCAGGAGGTAAACCAAACTTTTCTGATAGTTGGAGGGAGTAAACTGGACTTATTACATATATATATATATATATATATATATATATATATATATATATAAAGTCTATTTGCTACTCCCAGGTGTAGTTACTCCCATTGTATCTACTGTCTATCTTTCTTGGATACCAAATACTTGATTGTATTATTGGGTCGGATACCACTCCATAACAGTAACTAGCAACCCGTTAACATGCCACGTAATTTTTTGGATACCACTCCATAACAGTCAGTAGCAACCCTGTAACATGCAACGTAATTTATTGCCTTGTATAAGATAATCATAATTAATATGCAACTCCCGTATATCTCTCCTAACACTCCATAATTTTCGGATACCACTCCATAAGTTACTACCCCACGTGGTAACATGCAACGTAATTTATGGCCTTGCATAAGATAATCAAAATCTCGTATATCACGTGATTGAGTTTTGATTTTGGAAACCGCTACCGTATACATCGGCATTTGTAAGTGATTGGCGTTTTCTCCATCACGTGAGAATTGATTTTAGTACATGTACTTAGGTAGTATGTATACCTAAGGGAATATTTTAGTACATCTACTTAGGTAGTATGTATATCTCGGGAGTATGTTAGGACATGTAACTGGGGAGTATATACACCTATGATAGTACATTAGTACATCTATATATGAATTTGGGAAGAGAGTATTTCACGTATGAATGTATTTTATAGAGTATGTTGATGGTACATGCATGTAGCTCTCGTCTATATGCATCATTTTTTAAAATTAATTTTCCATCCTTGAAAATTAGACAACCTAATCACATGATTGATGTTGAAACTATAGCAGCTCATCGTGGCCGCGTGTGGCCATAGACCTCATCGATTGCACGCTTGGGGCGCCTCATCGTGACGGCACCTGCAGCTTGGGCCATCTCGCCGCGATGGGCACCCGCCGACAGGCGACAGGAGTCTCATGTACACGCGATCGGATGACACAGGGACACACGGTCGTCGGGGTCATCGTCAATGGTCAAGAATGCATGCATCGTGTTTAGGCGTGATCTATAAGTGGTCTCACACGCCATTACCAATATGAAATTTTTGTATAACATGCATGGAGGTATATTGATGGAAAAAAAGAAGTATATCATGGAAGAGAAGTATGCAACGATCAAATTAAGCCGAAGAGGATGCGAGGGAGAGCTTTGCGCTGGCATCAACGAGGATGATGATCAACGGTTGTCTGCCCATCTATTGATGCATGTTGCTAGGAAGATGCTAGGAAGCGATGGCGTATGTGTATGCTGCTAGCCTGACACTCACATGCATGGCGTCTCTCCATTGATGCATGCTGAATTGGGCGATGCTCATGGGTCGCATCTCATCCTGGTCAAGCAGCAATGACGAGTTGATAGATGTGTGTCGTTGATGAATCATGGTGGTTGACGATCAGCAGCCTTCCAATGCACCTCCGGCTTCTCTCCATTGCATGTGGCGACGATGTTCTTATGACGCCATCGCTGGACAGCTGTACCGATGCCATCGGTGTCTCACCATGAAGATCCTCTTGGGAGTATCCTTAGCCGTCTGGATCTCCTCCCGACTACAAATCTGAAAACTAACGTTACTAATGAAACTAGCAGAAATTCAAAAGAAAGGATCCCTCGAATATAGGAATTGTCTCCCTATACGGGTCGGATTCTAGAATTCCACCCGCAAACTTGAGCTCCAAACAACTGCTAAGGTTGCACGGATCTGGAAGCCAAATGAAAGGTAGATTGAGTGGGAGTAAATACACCAGGGAGTAGTTAGTATTTTTCCTATATATATATATATATGAAAAAGGTACTATACTACTGGGAGTACGTACTCCTAGGCTATCCACTATTCATTGTCGAGGGTGGTGGGCATCGTGCTAACCGGTTTTCCCCCTTCGGTCAAACCCGATCCAAGGATTTGTTTAACTGCCCCTCAAAAATATCCGTCTCCATTTCGTATTTCTAAAATAGGATTCAGATTTTCATCGCACACGGTGGCCGACTGAGACAACGACGCACCATATGAGACGTTCGCCGTTGCCGCCGGCCAATTGGGAGAACGAGACGAATTACAAGATGATGACTTCAGCCTCCATCCATGTAGTACTTGTCTCTTAATTTCTTCTAATTATGTAATTGATTCTTTGCTCTACAGATTGATTGACCACCGGAAGCAATGATGGTGACTGCGGCATGCCTCTATTGATCGCCTCATCACCCAAAACCGATCCAAAATTTGCATCGTTGTGTCAACCGATTGGGAGCTCCAGATGGATTTGTTCTTCACGGCACCGTATGTCGGGCGAATACGAGGTGTTATTATCCCTAGCAGCTGGGTAAAGAACACAAGCATGCAAAGGTCATCATGTGGGCTGGATCGACATACATGCCATGGCCGGGAAGTGAATGTACTTTGTTTTGGTGTGCAATAACTAGTATACTCCTCGTATTGACCTATATACCTTCCACGGTTTGATCTTGTTTAGGAGCTTAGTCCTCATTATACAATCTAAGGAGTAAGTTTATGCTTCTCTGGACACCGTCGATTGAGATTTTTGGTAGCACGAGGACAATATTGTAATATTCAATCCATTTCTTGTTGTGTTGTCATGGTTTTCTTTTTTCAAAGATGCAGAATTTCTAACATCTTTCATGGATTTGGTAGTTTTGTCCTAATTTCGTCCAAGATGCATCCTGTTTGCAGAATTCTAATGTCTTGACACCTCCACGTAACATGCCAGGGGACCAAGAACACACGCTATGGAAATGGCAATAAGCTCTAATGAGAATATGTATCCCTTCGATGAGTCATGCCCTGTAGGTGGGAAAATATACTTTTTGTTGGTTGGTCAATACACACCTTTTTGTACTTAATAATATCCTTGCATTATGTTCATCTGATTTTTTTGTTCCTCATGTTGTCATTCTTCATATTTGCCCTTTCATATAACTCAGCACCAAATTTTCGTTTTGTGCTATGATTCAGCAAGTTATCTCACTTCAAGTCACTTCAAATTATTTCAATCTCGTGCACTTGTATACCACTGTAAAGGAAACATCCAGCAGCTAGTCAATAGTTCTTTTCTCTCTCTCTTCATTTTGCCTGTGGATGACATGTATTGGGTTCAGTCAGTTGGCATGCTGTTTTTCTATTTCTAATATGCCCATTAATTGGAGTTCCATTCGTAATCGATAGTGTTGTACTTCCTGGCATTATTGCTTCAATTTCTTTTGGACATTTCTCTTTAGGTAAAGGGTATATGCAATAAGAAAATAGGGTGTACCTATAAAGTAGAACTAAGCTTATTCAGCTATACTTTTGTCTTTGGAATGTAATGACTACACCATTTTTCAGTTTGTATAGATATCAACATGACATGCAAGCAATTTCATAGATAGATTATAATCTTCTAGAATAAAGTCAATATTATACTGGCAATTGTTTCCTGAACCATGCTTGCAATTACTTACTAATGGTTATAATACCCTTGCTGTTCAGAAAAATGCAATAAGTTTTGTCATGATCTACATCTAGAAGGGGCACATGGCACCTGCAATAGTGGCAGTGCTTTTTGGACAGCTCGGTGGAGATTGCTGAAACTAGGGCTTATTGATTTAAGGAGCATACTTCCTCAACGGAAACACGTCAGCTGCAGCATTGGGCAATTTGCAACCACCTAACAAGGGGCACTCACTTAAATTCCACCTGGACTAATTAGCTTTGTATAAACAAAGCTCCAAAAGTAGCACCATTATACTAACTATATAACATAGTACCATTGTACTAACTACATTTCTTATGTGTCAACTATGGAGGGTATTTTTTTCAATAAAAAGAAGTCTTGGTTCTCATTTGTACTATGTAATTTTGTGAATAGACTCTCCTTTTTTATACTGCTCGACATCTACACACACAATGTATATTTGTATCTGCTATACAACAATGTAGGATAAAAGCATGATTTTTAACTCTTTTGAACGACGAGCAACAATATATTGATAACCATATACTTATTTGAATTAGTTATACTCCTTTTTTATTTAGTACAAAGTAATTTCTAGCATTAGAACATGTAGGCATATGTTTTAGTGGTATACTCTTTTATCATGTAGTATATACTACATCACACATATATTGCTTCCTCTAGTATATCAAAAGTATGGAATCCCTAGAAGTATACTGATTTCTCACCAAGAATATATGACTTAATTACTTCCCGTGCTAGGCTAGCGTTCTTGTACATAATCCATATGCACATGTGGTTCTAGTTCAAAATTTGAATTGAGGACGCGGCGTCATTTCTGTTATGCATGCATTCGGTGGCCGGTTGTGGTGTTTTTTAGTGGATACCCAACAGAACATACTTCTTTTCTCTGTTGAGAACATACTTCTTTTGCATAGCTAAGATACTCTTTTTTATCACCACATAATCTTTTCTAAAGGAAGACCAATGATAACTTAGTATAGTATGTAACTTTTTTTGGTTTACCCGTGTTATTCTTAGATACGATGATTATCCATGAAAACCATGTCACTGCAGATTAGTCATCAATTCAAAATTTAAACACTTTGGAGTATATACTCCTAACGACGGCATACCAAAACACCATGAACTTTTCGCCTGGAAGGATATGCTTCTGCTTTGCTCTCGACGTGAGTATACTCCAGGAATACGAAACTATGGTGCCGTTCCTTTCTTCAAGCGTTCGGTTGTGCATGACATCTCAGTATTCTCCCACACACAACAAACAAAGTCCACGACCTTTGTATCAAGCGATTAGTTGTGCATGCTTCTAGATTAATAAAGTAATTAACTAAATGATGCAATCCAAATGGGGGTATCAACCATCCTAATGGATGAATCCAATAAAAAGAAACCATTTGGGTTAACACTGATGAGGACATCAACCTTAAGGATGCATCCACTACTTCGACTCGCTGCACTGCATCCACATCTTCTCTGATCGAACTTTCGACGACTGCATTACCATATTTTCCAGTTGGACCGAGCTGCCTCTACACAATATGTCGGGCTACATCTACTGCATCTACTCATACGTGTCGGGCTACGTCTACATGCCATGGTGTTGCGTCACCAATTGTTGGCCCATAGGTTATGTAACGAATAGGCTGATTTGGCCACATTGGCCTATGTGGCTCATATAGCTGCCCCCTAGGGTTTTGGGGTACTGTTCATATGGCACTATTCACACATGAACAGTACCACCTCCCCCTCCCTCTTCCTCCTATACATAGTGGCCGCCATCTCCTTTGGTTGGGCGGGTTTTGTTGATTGAAGTTTAGCTTTGCTACTTTATTCTTTGTCCTCTTGGTCGGCGAGATCAACAGCGACATTGTTCTTCGGAACCCACCTATCTATATATTAAATTTCATATTCGCAATTTCAGACTGCTTATTTATCTTGTTCTTGTGCGCTTCTTCGGTGTATGCAGGAATCGATCTTCGTGATCAGGTCAACCGGGTATTCGTGCACGGTTGATAACGACTTGTCGAGCAGTTCAGCGATTGCATGGTTTCGAGCCTTGCGAGTTCATAGCTAGGATCGTGAGAGTTGAGCGATTACTACCGAACGTATCTTCTCATCGAAAGATCGGGCCAAAATCAGAACCTTCGGGTTCATCAAACACACATCTCCAACTCGATGCACGGTGGAGAGGGATGGGAGTACATACTCCCACTTCCAATATACCACTTAAACGAATATATTATACTTCTTTATCACTTTCAATATACTTAAATATGAATTATAAGATACTCCAATATGACTTGATTAAAAGATTTCCATTGGAGCTCTTTATTTTTGTTGTATACAACTTTTCATATATAAAAGAAGTGTATACACAAATTTTGCTATAAAAAGTGTTCTTCGATGAAATTTTTCATGGAACTCACTTTGGGATATCTTATATATATATTCTATAACCAAATGTAGAATTGTCATTCTACACATAGACATCCCACCTCGCGCGACCCAGACCAGGTGTGACGCACACACGCGCAATACCCATACGGTCGACTCACCAACTATAGTCGGCGGGCCAGAAACGTCCACGACCAAGTGGGACTCGATTCGACGGTAATTATTTGGTGCCGTAACAGTAATTCGTGTATCCCCTTTACTGCATATTTTCAAGGAATGCGGTATTCTGAGCTCCTACGTCAATTAGTAAAACCTAACAGCGTACACATTAATTGACTTCCCATTTTTACCACCGTTTTTTGCAATCTCTTCGTTTACAGTAAAAAGTTAGTGTCAGGATAGTAAACCTTAGCTATATGTAAGGTAATTACATTAAGTTACCGAGTAGGTCCAATGAAGTAAATAGGCGTTTGTAGAACAGTAAGAGCGAACATCCCCACAAGTTACACCGAGCCTGTATATCGTGAAGGCAGTAATATAAAACATGTCATTCAGTAAACGGTTTCATTATAGACAGTAAATACAAATTCAAATTAGATTTTTAATTTTGTATTTACATATGGCCAAACAGTATGGTCAGTCGCTTCTTACAAGGATTAAAAAAGTAGAAACATAAACAATCAAAGTTTTCTAGTGGCGTAGGTAGCTTGCTATCTCCGTTTTTAAAACTCCGTAGGCAACGTCGTCGGCATCAGATGGATCAGGATCAGTCTAGGGAGCCAGAAACATGTCCACCCATTGACGCGCTCATTTGAGTGTCACCCAAAGGCCCTCCGACGGAAGAATCAAGTCGAATTGTGTTCATAGGCTCTCTTCTCTTGCTCGAGGGGACTCGACAAGGTAGACTCAGTCACTCGCCTCCTCGATGTAGCAATCAAAGCAACGGTAATCATCCAGGAGACATGCAATGTCATTCTGGAGGACTACGTCGATGGTGAGGTTAGCTCACCGGAAGCTGGAGACGACCCGAAAGACACGGCGGAGGAGGACGTCCAGACGACGGAACATCACCGACACGTGCCCCGGCATAACAACCGGTGAAGGAGGGAGGACACTGTTAGCACATTATCCTTCCGCAACATCCACCAGCGTTCGGCCAGAGAGGTGCTCATACAGAATGGCCAGGTAGGCCATCAATGCTGGCGTCATGGGAGAAGGGTGGGGAGCCATTTTTTTTTAATTATATTCGTTTTTTGATGGAGGGTGCGAAAGAGAGTAGAGTGATATGATAATCCATCTTTCGGTGGCGAATGATCATTTTTATAAAACAAGGAGTAACATCGAGGCATGAGACGAAGAGACACATCGGAAGCCGAAGCAGCGTTGATGCACTTAAGGCATCATTTGGGCGATGCTTAATAGAATCGATGCTCACACTCTTTTCAACAGTAAAAACTTACTCACAACATAGTAAACCTAGTCGGTCATACAGTAATTAAGAAACCAAATGGGTGATAGTAAAGTTTCTAGCACCATATAGTAAACACATTAAACTATTGCAATAGAAGTTATATCGCAGTAATATTAACGTAATATGTAGTAATTGATACTAGTGTTTTACTGTGTATAGCCACTTAGGTTTTTTCTCTATTTTTTTGAACAGGCACGCAAGTCGCGTATATTACGTGCGTGGGGGGCACATCGTCCGGGTTGTTCTCCCGCACTACATCAAATCATATTTTCTCTTTCCGATGGCGCGCTCAACCCTCAAAGGAACGAAAAAAACAAGGTCTACAGCGAGCTATACCGGCCTGCATTCCCGGTAGGAGCAGAGGTGATCTTCGTTATTAACACCCTCGGACCCACCTGCACCCCGCAAGGTTAGAGAATATAGGTGTTTCTTTAGTTTGGAGTTCTTCCTCTCTTGTGAAGTGGTTTTTTTCTAGGGTTTCGCATAGTAATTTAACCCTAAATTTTCATAATTTCTTGCTATACTAGGGTGATTTCTTTCTCCCTAATTTTTGGAGCATTTTTTGGGATAGTTTTTCCACTTCAAATTTTGAGTAAAACAACTCCTCACATGCAGTAATTCTTAGGATCCACGTTTTGTTTTTCTTCTTTGCTTTTTTTGTATCCCTGCTCTAGCAGTAAATGAGGACAACTAGCGACGTACCCTCCAAGGTGAAAAAGATAGCCATCGAGGAAAGTCTGTCGGTGATGGAGATTTTCTTGGACCCCTCCCAACCCGAATCCATCGCCTCAAGAGCAGCGGACGCATCCATCATAGACGCACGTGCCATTGTTTCTCGGAAGAAACAGTAAAGCAAGAAGAGGAAGACAGCGGTGCCCACGACAGAGAACGTCGTCGCCTTGTCGCCTCGCAATGAGATTGCCCACGAGATTGCAACGGTAAGTTTATACACATATAGTAGTAAATACGCGTCCTTTTTTACAGTAATTCGATAATATTTATAGAATGTTATTTTTTTCACATCAATAGTAAACATGAGTCATGGCTGTAGTAATTAGTAAGCATATCGTTAGTAAAAACAATGTTACATCGAATGCAAGCTCCGCACGATAGAAGGAAGAGACCTTGGACGACGTGCATCAGGTGCGCTCCTGCCCTCATTGTCTCAACCATCAGCGAGTTGACGTTAGAGCAAGGGAATGAGGTCAAGAGGTTGGGATTCGATAGTCTGCTAAAGTTCTATCTATTGTTCCACAAGGTCAACAGCGTCAAGTCCCTCCCTGAAGCACTCGAGAAGTATAGGCCGCTCAGCATATAGAAGTAGTTTTGTGTGTGTTTACGACCATATATCAAGTAAATTCTTTTGTAACTGATGGTAATATATGTTACATTTACAGTAAAACGTATGATTACCTGAAGAACTTGCGTAACAAATAGTAAATACATGTTTTCAGTGGGGGTATACCAGTAATGTCGTTTTCAAACAGTAGTAAAATATTATCAAACTCACAGTAACTACAAAAAAAAACACAAAGCGCGAGCTTGTTACAGCAGTAACACGACATGTCTTTCGAAGTAATAGTAGGTATCACTTACGATAAATGATAACATGTATTGGATCAGCAACATGACGCCATTTTTCGCAGTAAAACCAGCATCCCGAATATTACGGTCCTCTCTTCCTCACCGAAACATGGTAAAACCTTTTATATAACGATATGGGTGGCGCGCGGTCATTTTACTAACAAATATTCACCACCATTTGTGTGTTGGTAGGTTTTTACCGTCAATTTGGAACGGCACTGAGCAACTTTAATGGCTATATTTGATGCATGCGCGGGGGTTTTACTGTCGACTCGAGCAGGAGGTTCGGGTGCTGGCGCATGTGAGGGTTTATACTGCCATTTTCGATGCGCGCGTGAGGGGTTTACTGCCATTTTTTATGCGCGCATGAGGGTTTTTAGTACCGATCTTGAGTGGGAGGCGCGGGTGCTGGTGCATCGCACGTAGCGCAGGGAAGCGTGGGTTGCCTGGCCGCGCGTAGCGTGGCCCAGGCTACGACACACTTACAGAATAAGCAATTCAGCGCACGAGCATTGAATAGCGCTACCGTGTGTGTGTGTAAAGAGAGAGAGAACATATCTAGTACTAATAGTGATTTGGGTGCTAAGATGCTAATGACAATCTTGATCATTGGATCTGGATTAAACAACCTTAAAGATGGGAGCATGCAGGGTGTTTAATGAATGCACATTGGAGGTGGAAGTTTGCATGGTGTTTAATGCTGGTGCATTAATGATTAAGTGGATTAGAGGTGGGAGTCCGCATTAATCTTGGTTGTTGTGTGTGTATATATGAGTGTTCTTCTCCTCTTTGGAAGTTAGGAAGTCCCTCAATAATCTTTAAATCAGAGAAAAAAAAGGCAAAAATACTAAAAATTATCTCCTTAATGACGAGCAAGTTCAAAATTCTCCTACTGGATGTGCGATGCAGTTTATTCTACATGTCGTCTCATCACTGGCAAACTATGTGGTCCAGCTAATTAATTACCTATCTACAGAGGTCAGACCGTCCAAAAAAATCTAGAGATCGAGGTCAGTCTCGTACGCAGCCTCCAACAAGTTACATCTGATAATAGGTTAATGTGCACCGTATATAAGCGGCAGCTAGTGCACGTTGTTGACCTTGACCAGCTAGCAAAGGGAGTAAATCATGTGATTGTCGAGCTTAATGCGAGATACCGTAGCATCCAATCCACTCTACCATACATCTAGCTGCTTGATCCGATAAATTATAAACTCTACTCGTATATCTTGCATTATCGTGCAAAGCAAAATTTCCATTTGGGTTGCCTGAAATAATTCAATGCGGTGATGCATGCATGCTATGGTCAAAAACTTTTAGCTGCAAAGAGATTTCTCAATGTTAGACCGAAAAAACGACTAGATGTGGTGAATAGGAGCTCACTCTTTGTCTCATTGGTATTTAATTTTCTTTTCGCTCCAATAACAATGCAAAGCAATAAAGATCAAGGTCTCAAGATCACAATAGAAGACTTGAGCTGAAACTAAGATCAAAACCCCTCATCGGTTTGACCACCAAGTCACAGCCGGCATGATTGTTGGCCAATTTGACCGCTCAGGAGATTGGTCTGACTGCTTCCCTTTGTTGACTGAAAGCAACACGACGATGGATCCACAAAATGACCTAGCATTGATCCATTGATCCAGTGATCCAAATCATCAAAGATTTCAGACATGGCTCAATAAGAAGGTCAAGAAGCTATTCCAATCGAAGATCGATGCGATCATATCCAAGGTTCCATAAATTTCTTGATTGAGAGCAAAAAAGGCACAAAACCGATGAAAAACTCAAACTTAGTCTAAAAGCTTGCTCATGGATGAAGGATAAAAGCTTGCTCGTGGATGAAGGATGGTCAAGATGACCATAGATCAGATCCTACACGTCCTAACAAGCTACATCACAGTAAAAGACCAATGCAAAACCCTTAGAATACAAAAACCCCAAAATCATATAAGAGATGGAGAACAAAAGAGAACTTATCTTGTACAAACTTGATTGTATTGATATGAGGGATTGAAGGTTTACAGCTACACCACCAAGGAGGACAAAAACTCACTCATGAAATCATGAGCACCCAATCCCACAATTTCTCTCAATATATCTCTCTCAAACTCTACCTCATTTATTCTCTCCACTCTCCCCAAAACTTAAATTAGGGTTTCTAGGCTTGCAAGGCTTGGAGTAAAAATTTTGCACCATCCCCTTTTACAGTTGAGGCTAGGTCTAGAAAGAAAACCCAAACGGGCACCCGTTAAGCCCACATACAAAAGAGTCTACATTCACGCGTGCTTCTCAAAGCAAATGATGATTCGAGCACCCGAATCTGTCTCTTCGTGATCTTCTCCTTCTCATGACCTAAACCGCTTCTCGTTTGCATCGTCTTGCAACGCGGTTCCTTCAAAGTCACCAACCCGTTGTTTGGGGGAAGATACTAAAATACCACTTCTCGATCCTTCTCCATAATCATCGTGCAGTAATCCCATACTTCATGACAAGTTGGTTCATCAATTGCTTTCCTCATGCCAGTAAGTCTGTCCCAGCCAGCTCTTTCTGGACCACCTTAGCACTTGTACTGGCCCGAAGCTACTTGATGCAACCTGTTGCACTGAGCTTTTTGTTCGGTCGTTCTTGTCCATCTTGCGCCTTACTTGAGTCCAACAACTTCATCTGTCATCCTCGATCATTCTGGACCTCAGCTCCCCTAGCTTAGTCCCGATCATCCTTACTGTTAACCGTAGTTGACTCTAAGCATCCCTGCACAAAAATAGACCAATAAATCGATTATGGGCTCATGCTCTTCACAACTTGATACATTTTAGCCAAAACATACATCATGCAACACATCTGCACTGGATCCCTTGACTTTGGCCAAAACCACAAATTCAGCAAACTCAATGTGCATGAACTCACCCTGGCCGGTCAGACCTTCGGGCCTCGGCCAGTAAATGAGGACAACCGGCGACGTACCCTCCAATGTGAGGAAGATCGCCATCGAGGGAAGTCCATCGGCGATGGAGATTTACTTGGACCCCTCCCAACCTGAACCCATCGCCTCAAGAGCAGCGGACACATCCATCGCAGACACTCACACTGTTGTTTCTCAAAAGAAACAGCTGAGCAAGAAGAGGGACACGGTGGTGCCCACAACAGAGGACGTCTCCGCCTTGTTGCCTCGCGACGAGACCGCCCACTAGATTGCAACGGTAAGTTTACACACATATAACAGTAAATGTGTGTCCTTTTTTACAATAATTCGATAATATTTATAAAATGGCATTGTTTCACATCAACGGTAAACATGAGTCATGACTGCAGTAATTAGTAAGCATATCGTCAGTGAAAACGATATTACGTCGAATGCAGACTCCGCGTGATAGGATAAAGGGACCTTGGACGACATGCATCAGGTGCGCTCCTGCCCTCGTCATCGTAACCAACGACAAGCTGACGTTAGAGCAAGGGAATGAGGTTAAGAGGTTGGGGCTCGGCGATCTACTGAAGTTCTATATGTTGTTCCACAAGGTCAACAGCGTCAAGCCCCTCCCTGAAGCACTGGAGAATTATAGCCTGCTCAGCAAACAGAAGTAGTTTTTTTGTTTTTACGACCATATATCAAGTAAATTCTTTTGTAACTAACAGTAATATGTGTTACATTTACAGTAAAACATATGATTACCGGAAGAACTTGTGTAACAAATAGTAAATACATGTTTTTAGTGGGGTATACCTGTAATGTCATTTTCAAACAGCAATAAAGTGTTATCAAACTCACATTAACTACCAAAAAAACACAAAGCGCAAGCTTGTTACAGCAGTAACACGACATGCCTTTCAAAGTAATAATTGGTATCACTTACGGTAAAGATAACATTTACTGTATCAGCAACATGACGTCATTTTCCACAATAAAACTAGCATCTGAATATTACGGTCCACTCTTCCTCACCAAAATGGCAATAAAACCTTTTATATAACGACATGATGTAACATTCCCGTTTTCGAACAGCAAATAGTGTTTGCTATTTTGGTTTTCGATTTCCTTCGTATGTCATTTTATCTTTTAGTTTCAAACCTTCTAGCTTCTTTTAAGCTTGGGTTTGTGTTTCAATCATCCTTGTTTTCCAAAATTCAAATTCAGGTTTGAATTTCTCCTTTTTTTCAGTTTTGGCCCTCTTTCTCTTTTGACTTTCCTTCCTTTTGGGCTTAGCAAGCCGTATCTCCTCCAGAACCTCCCCTCACGATCTCTCCTCTAGGACCTCCTCCAGGACCTCCCCTCAGGACCTCCTCCAGGACCTCCCCTCAGGACCTCTTCAGATTCCTTCTACGACCAGGTGTGGTCATAACTCCTTCAAGCACGTGTGGTTGAAACCTCTGTTTAGTGCTCGTGTTGAACAGTGGTCGTTGAGCAGTTGCTCCTATTTTGTCTTTTGTTTTGATCTTCTCAACTCACGACTACCTCTCGTGCTCTTTACCGCGCCGCACCCACTCCCTCTGCGCCACCAACTCCCTGCCATTTCTGCGCTGCACCCACTCTCCTATTCTCCGCGACTTCGGCACCTTTCCTCGCCCCGTTGTTTCGCCCGTGCATCATCTCTCATCCACACCCATGTCATGGCCATCCTTTCCGTCCTCGCCACACCAGCGCGCCCGGTCCAAGCTCTACGCCCACGTCAACCATCCCTTCAAAGTCACCGCTCCTCTGACGCCCTTCTCTACAGCCACCTACCTCTCGCCCTGTCGCCTCCATGCCAGTGCGCCCGCGCCAATGCCGCCTCGGAGCTGCGCGCTCCTCTCCTCGCCCCAATGGCTCCAAGTTCCCTTAGCCGCCTATAAAAAGGGCCTCTATGCCCCTTGTTCTTCCCCTCGCCGCTCCCTTGCTTCCGGGTAAGTCAACCAAAGTCGCCACCGTTTTTCCCCTCATGCCCCTTTGGTTTTGGTCCACGCCGCCGCCGGATTTAACTGTCTTCCTCGCCTCCGGCCACCGTTCCCCTCCGGCCTCTCTCTCGGCCCTAGTGAGTTTCCCGTGTTTGGACCTCCCTCTCAGTTGGACCTCCCTCTCCATTGTAACTCCGATTATAGTGCTCTTGTTTGTCTAACTTAAGATCTTGATTTAGCTCTGATCTTGTTTAATTTGGAGTTCTTTTTTGGTTACTTCTTGTGTATTTATTTGCTCTCACTGCTTGTTTGCTCCTCTTTTCGGTGCGTTCGTCCAAGTAGAGTTCGAAGAAGCAGGAGATCTCCAGTGGGACCAAGCATAATACCTCCAAGACCCTTCTGCTTTTAACCAAGGTGAGTCAATACTTTGATCATATTGATCCCATATGTTATGCAAATTATATTCCTTTAAATTACCAAAATTACATGCTTTAATTCTTTAAGCAAATGTATGTTAAATCTTAAGCTAGTTAAATACCCATTTTGATGATTAATTATTTATTATACCATTCTTGGTAATTGAATCCATTACTCCATGTCACCCTAGTTAATATATGGTAAATACTAGTATAGGTTATACTTAAGTGACATGCTAGTCTTGCTTAAGTACCGGAACATTAAAATATCCCAATCATCCTCTCTTCAAAAATTAAATGGTTTGGGCGGTCATTGGTGGTCCATGACTGATGAAAATGAGATGGTTTGGTTTTACTCCTCAAAACCCTTTCAACTTGCTGTTTTGTCTGGGTGGATGGTGAGACGGATGGTACGATAGTGGGTGCTAATGTAGCCGAGGACTGTTGTTTCGTGGTTGGTATATGGAATGAACCGCCCAGATAACCCTAAGAACTTAGTCTTGTCACAATCTCCCCTGTACAATAAGTACAACCACAAGTCTGCAAAAACAACCTGGCTTAGTAAATTATTAAACCTTAGAAGTCATCTCGCAAGAGAGGATTGGGGTAGTACAAGTGGCGGATGTATTCCGGCTTTGAAAGGGACACCGTGGTATGGTGAAGTTACCAGCTGCGCTAGACGTTATGGTGAACATCTCGCACAACCTATGGGCGTAACCCCATATGGGTGAGATGACAGAAAGGGCAAGATATTTAGAAAGGTTACTGCGATGATCGCTCAACTACATGACTATGGAATCATGTGGGGTAACGAGTATAATTATCTCTTGTGGGTAAAGTGTGCAATCTCTGCAGAGTCTAAAATATTTAAATAGTCGTGCCTACGGTCAAAGGTGAACACGGGAACTTAACTTGAGTTAGTTCTATTTAAAAAACCTTTGTGGGTGGTATAAAAATGTGGCGAGCTCACCTAGCCCTGAGTTTAGATTTTTCTTGGGTGGTCGCACGAGTGTTGTTTAAATGATGGATGTAACCATAATCAAAATAAGCATGAAGGTGGAGGTAACCTCTACTGATACAAATATTGCACTTTTGCTCTCTTTGATAAAATGAAGTTTGGTTAAAATGCTAAGCGAGAAGAATTTTGTAATTATGATAATTGAAAATATTGCTTTAGCAAATAAAAGAACCGAGTCTTTCTTGTTAAGCCTTGCATGTATATAATTGTATTGTGTGTTGGCTCGCGAGCACGGAAGTTGTGCTCATCCTCGCTCTCCCCCCAAACCCTTCAGATAATGTGGATGAAGAAGACTATGCTTTCTACGAGGACTCAAAAGTCGAAGGGCAAGAAAACGATGAAGAGTAGTCTCGATTCTGTAGACTAGGTCTCGCCTCAGTCTAGTGGACTCGTTGGTACTTGCGTACAACCGATATTATCCAATCCCCTTGGTTAATATCAGTCATACACAGGTCACACCAGTCGCTTGCCTGTGAAGAGATGATCTCTACCCCTTTTGCTTCCGCTGTAGTTTACGTTGCTTCCTTGTAATGTAATCAATTTGGCCTATTCGGCCCCTTTTGTAAAACTCGGCTCGACGTGGTCTATGTCACTCTGTTGTTTGTAATAAATTTGAATGTTTTAGTTCACGCCTTGTATGAATGATTCAGCAATGTGCTTGTGAGTGCTATCTACTGATCCAGGGAATAGCACAGTGTTTTCACAGAGGATTTGGATTGAGGAAATCTGGGTCCGACAGCGCTGGTATCAGAGCATACGACTGTAGAGTCCTTAGTTAGGCTGGTTGTTGCCTTAAGGACTTCAGTCTTATTTGCAAAAGACTAAGAAAAGCTTTGACAAAAAGATAGTGTACTTATTGCTCCTTCTCATCGCTCCTAGTTCTATACTTATCTCTACTTTCATTAAGTTTTTACTGACCTTTCCTCCTATTTCAAAAATTTTAGATGGCTACCCGGTCCCATGGGATCTTCTCTCTCATGGAGAGAACGAAGGAGGTTTTGCGGACATTCTCCACTAGCTGATGCAGTACCTGACTTTTCCCCACCAGCCCATCTTCCGGGGCCGGAAGACGACGATCGAGGCCCGGGAATCGTGGACCATAGAGGTCTACCTCTTCGCCAGAATTAGAGAGTTTGTTGCCCACACCTTCAAGGCCGACGTACCCCGACGCAGCGGCCTCAATGCCATTCACGATGCAGCCCGCATCGCCTCCACCCGCTTGTGCTGGATGTACGAGGACCGCCTGCTAAGGTCACCTTTCTGCTTCTACCCATTTCTCCCCGACGGAGAGTGAGTCCCGAAGGTCTTTGATGCCAGGGACGACGATCCCCACCTGACCCACTAGGTGCAGCTCACGAGGGCGATGACATCTATCATTCACGCCACCACTGACGAGATTAGGCAGCTTCGAGTGCTTCTCGCTGGCAGTTACGCCCACTCTGACACCCTACGCAGCCGGCTGATCAGATAGAATGCAACCCTCTCTGAGGTAAAGCAGGGGAGAGATGCCGCCGTCACAAAGTTGGCACGTCTCACAGCCGCCACTGCGATCTCAGCTCTAGCTCCAACTCCAGTTCCTCCTCCACCAGCCATCGTCTCCTGCAACAGGACGCTTGATCGACCACTCCGACCCAGAGGAGCCCGCACCAGGATGACTGCGCGCAAGAGCGTGCGATGCTCCTATTCCCACTCGCCCAGCCTTGGCAGCGATCGTTCCTGCTCGCCGAGCTTCAGTCAGAGCACTGGCCCCAAGCCACTTGATGCAACGCGTTGCACTGAACTTTTTGTTCAGTCGTTCTTGTCCATCTTGCGTCTTGCTTGAGTCCAACCACTTCACCCATCACCCTCGATCGTTCTGAATCTCAGCTCTCCTAGCTTAGTTCCAATCATCATCGCCGTTAATCGTAGTTGACTCTAAACATCCCTGCACAACAATAGATCAAAAAATCGATTATGAGCACAAGTTCTTCGCAACTTGACCCACATTAACCAAAATATGCATCATGAAATATATATATACTGAATCCCTTGACTTTGGCCAAAACCACAAATTCAGCGCACTCTGTGTGTATGAACTCACCTTGGCCGATCATACCATCGGGCCTTGGCCAGTTTGACCGCCAGCCCTTCGGTCGGTCAGACCACCAACCAACAGTCCATCTGACCGCTAGCCTCGATAACAGGGACCGGTCAGACCGCCACTGGTCTGATTGCCAAGTAATGGCCGATCAAACTGCTTCCCATTCCAGAAAACACCTATTTTTGAACTTTTCAGCAAAACTCTATTTAGTTTCATGTCCAGACTCTATTTTCAATGACACCTGGTACAAATATATCCCCAAACACTCCCACACAAGTGTTTGGTGTACATTCCTCAAAAGCTTGAACCAGCGATCTGACTGACACCCATGGCCAACCAGATCGCCTAGCCTCGACAAGTCAGACCGCCCTGCAGGGCTGGTCGTACCGCCGGCCACTTGATAGCAAATCCGACAATTTGCTAAACCAGTGGTTTACTCTCCCAAACACCTTGATACCGATGTCAATTATTCAACACCTAGATTAAGACCATACCACGTGATCTCCACGCTCAACCTTTTCCTCCACACGTTGTTTTACACTTCGCCCACTCTCAATTGTGAGATGAGTAGCGGATGGTGGAAAATGTGTATGTAAATATATTCCTTAAAAGGAGCATGAAGATATAGATGCATGTACATAGCCACTCCTTGATTCCAAAATGCAAACTTTTTTCTAGCCGACTCAAATTTGGCTATACTAAAGAGTTTTGAGCTAGGAGAGGGTGATCGATTACGCAAAGGGTAAAAAAAGAGAGGAAAAATAGAGTCCATTTTTGTTGACTCGAATATTGCTTGACTTGACCTCTGATTAAGTCTAGCGCAAACCCTCACCTCTTATTTCTGAGGCTGCTCCTAGCTCAAGGGTCATTCCATATCTAGTAGCCCCCACATTTCTTGTACGACGTCTTGTGGAGACCTACCCACTTTTGGCTCTTTAAATCGAAGAGGATATTTTCGGACAATTGCACTACGTCTGAAAACCTATGCGTGCTGAATTTGGTTGAATTTTAGTTAGTGCGTGAAATGTGCTTGCCATCTTAGCTCGAAAAAATCAGGATTTTGTGGTTCCAAAACCAATAGAGTATCACTATACTAACTATTAGCACAAGTGCCGGCCTAATTATTGGAATTTCAGGAGTATCATCATAATTTTTAGGGGTAATTAGCTCAGTGATATCGCATTGGGACGTAATCGGAGGAACGACACTCCGTTCATGACGTACTAGAAAATAATATCGTGAACACCAAAAATTGTGCCGAATGACATCGCCGTCAGTTACTTCCGTTTGCAGAGTTTTTAAAATATAGAAACTGAGCTCAACAAATTATTAATTTTTTTTGTGGAGCCTCTCGACACAGTTTAATTACTTGTGTATTTTTTAAAAAAAAATTATATATTCTGATTTTGTGTCTAAATTTATTTAAGTATATTGTTTGTACGATTTTTCTAATATAGAAAATGAGGTCCAAACATTATGATTTTTTAGGCTCCTTACATAGTGGAGACATTATGAAATTGCATTAATTAATTTTGTAAAAATTCTAAAAAAAATTACACAATCAAGTACACAGTGTAAAGAGTCTGGAAAAAATTCATAATGTCTAGACCTCATTTTCTATATTAGAAAATTCCTACAAATAGTATAGTTAAATAAATTTTAGAAACAAAATCAAAACGTATAAATTTTAAAAAAAATGCACAAACAATTAAACTGTGTCGAGAGGCTCCACAAAAAATTTGATAATTTTTTTAGCTCGGTTTCTATATTTAAAAAATTCTACAAACAGAAGTAACTAACGGCAATATCATTCGGAATAATTTTTTATGTTTGCGATGTTATTTTCCAATGCATCACGAATGGAGTGTTGTTCCTCCAATTACGTCCCAACACGATGTCACTAAGCTAATTTTCTCTAATTTTTATTAGCATTCTTCATAAGATTTTTTCCCTATTTTCTTCAAGAATAGATAAACTATGGCATCTATCAGGTAATCATGTTCACCACCTCGGGCCCTCCCACACATGAGTGCTCGTCTTTTTTTAAGGAAGCCATGAGCTTTCATTCATTTAAAACATTCTGGATACAATCAGCATAGAGGCTGAGCATAAGAAAACTAGGACTCGAGTTGAGCCACTCAAGCGAAACTCCTTGCGTGCAAGCACGCTTAGCACAACAGTGATTCGCATTATTAGCCAACCTCCTAGCAAACTGAACAACAAAGGAAGAAAATCCATAACTAAGCTCACGAACTTCATCAAGGATTGAAGCAACCACTGATCTGTTTCTTGGTTGCTTTTCCCATAACTTCACCATCTCTTGACAGTCCAGCTCGACAATCACCCAATCAAGGCCACGATGATCTACTTGTGCCAATGGCAACACCAAATATAATCTATCTCTTCATCTCTTGGCCTACTATTGCCGCACGCGCCATCCCTCTCATAGGTCCATTCTAGCATCCTCTATGGAGTTGCCAGTCCGTTGGCCAGTCAAATCTAGAGAAATTTTACGATACATTCTACTAATAGTATATGGTGACAGTATAAATTAAATTTGACCATTGATTTGTTAAGGGAAGAATAGTTTTTTTCTGTGTATTGATAATTTTTTCATGAGGGTATTATGGACTTTTGTAACTGGAGTTGAAAATGTTACTCTTGTGTCATACAATTCCCACAGAGACAATTACAATTCTACTCCATCAAGATCCTACTACTCATACTGTCAGGTGTAGTATAACTAAATCATAACTAACCTGAACCATTAGATCATAAAGAATAGACAATCCGTATTGAATTGAGTGTACCATAAAAGAGCTCCAAATCTAAGCTCGAACCTGACGAACCCAAAAGAGGATGTTGCCATAGAGCAGGCCACTATACAGTAGATCCTATATATCATCTAATCGTTGCAATACAACTACCAACGTAGTTGCCTCGCGGGCACTCTTAATTTGGTGCATTACAAAATACTCCCTCAGTTCACAAAAATAAGTTGTTTTGAACATTGACACGGTCTCTAAAATACAACTTTGACTACTAATTACTACTATAATGTATTTGTAAAGCCCAATAATATTATAATACTATGAAAGTATTTTTCGAGACGAATCTACCTACATGATTTTCATGTATCTAATCTAAATATTTAAAAAGATATCAATAACCAAAGCTTTTAAAGTTTGACTGCACATATTCTAAAATGACTTGTTTTCATGAAGGAGGGAGTAAGAGCTATTCTAGAGAAAATGAGTAGAGAAGAAGATCGCAGAGGCAGACGGACGAACAAACAACCATTAAGGTTGACCCTTTATAATAGTAGAGATTAAAAAAGACATAATCACCACGGATTCACGTAAGCCTGGATAAACATATGTACGTTTTTGTGCATCAACCATCTATTCGATCTAAGCCATTGCTATAGCTTGCAGATTCAGCCACCCCCCAATCGTCACACTTCACACGCAATGCGTCATTACCAGCCTTGTTTATCAACTAATCATCGCCGTCATGTTATTACGTGTCGAATTATGAGAAGGATATCGGATATATATATTACTCTTTTCTTTTTTGCTTATAATGCAATTGCTTTGTCTCTGCTCAATCACCAAAATTTGCGAAAGGCTAATTAAGTTGATGTGGCGCCAACAATGACGAACTCTGGGGAACTCAACCCGTGCGTGTTCACACCGCATACAATATGAAATGAATTGATCGCCAGTAGCGTCGTTAATTACTTGACGCACGAAATGACGCTTATTAAGAGAGAGACTTGTCGCTTCCGTAGTTCCATGTGGTCATGGAGCATTTGTTTTGCCCAATAATTTGGCAGGTGTGTGAGGTGATCAGCTCGACAGTTTGGCCACTTTGCGGCACATGATTGGACGAGGGGGAGTCTCAGGGCTGTTCGTTCGGTTCATATACTAGGGTTGACAAACTCGTATAAGGTTGGGTCATCAAAATTGAAGTCATATTTTGTCCAGCAAAAAAGAGTCTTACTGTACTTTTTTTAGTCACTAACGTGTGAAACCCGATTGGTAGAAAAGGAATCTTGCGTAGATGTGGCTATGAACACGATTAACTCCATCAAACTTGCTTAACTTGAAATGTGGCAAAATATGATAAATTTTGGCTACAAACCAAACAAGCCCTTAGAATCTTATAACTAGCGGCCAACCAACCCTACTGGCTAGCTCCTCGGTAGAAAAAGTTTAAAATACAGTGTTCACTTTACCATACATGGAGTCCTAATTACGTGCATGGATATTCAATTGAGAAAATTCACAATGTGTCACCGGATAACTACATGATTCACAATAAACCATCAAAACTCACATGTCAGTGAAACACTAGTGATATATTATGAAAATTTGAAGTTATTCAATGGCAAATTCCCCCTATTCAATTCTTGTATTATGCCATGCACATGCCCCTATTCAATAGAGAGAGCACCATGCGAGTAGCATCCTGGTAAAACAATGGCTAATCACCGGTGGACACTCAGCACATAAGGAACCCACGAGGTACGTACGCAAATACATGGCGTTCGGAACGCTATGTAATATGCAGAAATCGTTCACACAGGTTTCCCCAAGTCTTGCATCCTCGTGTGCCTCGCGGGTTCGATGAGGTTTACACATGTCTTATTCTCAATATGTAGCAATCCACATAATTTGTCCGATGGAACAGTTTCAGTTCAACCGCTAAGATTTTTGCTGATAAAGCTCGCCTACTGAATATTCAGTAGTTCCTCAAACCATTCACACTCACGCGCCCGGCTTCTCCCTGAATCACTGCTCTACCATAGAGGATCGTTCAATCCAGATAACCACAACCTGCACTCTGCCATCCCATCATTCATCGATGACTACCAAGCCAGCAAGCCATCTCCATGGATAAGCCTCTTTACGTCCATTAGCTTCCTAGAAAGATGGAAAGGAACTCAAGAGCGAGACATGGACTGTGACTTGCTGTTGCCTGTTGGTACAATTGTACAAAGTACAAAAAAACGTACAGCTGATTGATCGATCGAAGGTCGATGGGTGCGTCGCGTCATGACAACGAGGTTATGAAAAAAAGGCCCCTCGTTACATATCTCCGTCAGTCTCACTACGGAGAAAACGTTGCAGCTATAGCTGGCCTAACTGCAGCGTGGGCCCGGAAGAGCTTGCCCCTATCCTGGCCGGGAGGCCGGCCAATCAGGAGTTACCATGTCAGAGGGTTACTTGTCCTCGAGATTGTTCAGTGGGTCTTGGGTCAATTTCCATCGCTGGCAGTTCATTATGTTAGGAAACCGGGCAGGACCGGAGTCCAGTTGAGTGAAACCCATCCCAAATCCAGAAAGTCGTAGCGCATAAATAGAAGTCTTATTCGTTGTAAAGGATTGATCGATGGATGAAGGAATAAAAGAAGCAAGGCGTCCCCTACATCTCGTGTTCTATCTCTTATTTCTGTTCTTGTGTTCATGCATTGTTCTTACGATTCTATACTTGTCTACGAGGTTATCGCTCGGACTGGACTCGCCAGCGACGGTTCCTCAACACGTTATCAGCACGATCGACTCTTCTCGCATCGAAAAGGTAACCGTCGATGAACGACGCTCGTAGATTGAATCGTATTTTCTAGATTGCTTTCAATTCTGCAAATTATTGCTTTCTAGATTGATTTTCTACGGTGCAAATCCGCTCTAATCTACCGCGAGCCGACTTGAAGTCGCCGGTCAAACCGATCGGTGGGTTGCATGAAAGAGTAGATGATGATTGTACCGTAGGTTATATATGCAGTCGCATGAAAGGCACCATGTGCACGCACGCTGCAAGCGGTTGTCACTACCTCGTGACGCGTTACGGTCGGCATAGTCGCCATCACGTATCGCCACGGAGGCAGCAGCGATGCTGCGCCGCTAGCACGCGGCGGCGACGCGCATGGCGGCATGAAGCGTGCCACCGTGCGATCCGTATTACACTACAATGCATGAGCGGTATACATAAAAAAATTGGCGGCGGCTGGAGCCTTCGCGGCCACAGTACACCTCCTCCGGCGACTTGAAGTCGCGCGCATGCACACGACCAGCGCACATGGCTGCGCCACCAAGTTGTGTCATGATGGCACAGGCGCGCCGTTCATGGCAACGTCGCGCCCGGCTGCTAGCTATACGCCGCGGCCGCGGCGTCGCCGTGGCGCCACGCGCCACACAAGCCACCGGCGACGGGCTGTCGCCGGCGGGGACACCGTCGGCGCCTCGCCGGGGCCGCATCGCGTCGCCGCGACGGCCATCGCGCCCGCCGCGGTGCCTTCGCCGCGCGCAGCGGCGCGCGCCGCCGGCATCGCGGCTCCCATGCCCGATGCGAACGCGCCGCCGGCCTCGCGTCCGCATGGGCTCGCGCCGGCGAGCCACCGCGGCCGGCGCGCGCCACGCCGGCCCGCCACGCTCGGCACCGCCATCGCGCGCGCGCTCGGTCGTTGCCGCGCGCGTAGCGCGCCGCCGTCGCCTCGTTGGGCCGCGCGCGCATGCCCCCGCCGCCGCGCGCGCCGCCGCGACCTCGGACTCGGCCGTGCCGTCTCGCCACTAGCTCCCACCGGCGCGCCGCGCAAGCGTCGCCGCGCCCGCCGCTCTTGCCGCGCGCCTCTGCCCCGCCCGCCTGGCGGCCTCGCGTCCGCGTGGGCTCCGCCGGCGAGCCAGCCGCGCCGGCGGCAGCGCCGCCGCGCCACGACGCCGCCCGCCCACGCTCGGCACCGCCATCGCGCCCGCGCTCGATCATTGCCGCGCGCGTAGCGCGCCGTCGCCTCGTTGGGCTGCCGCGCATGGCCCGACGCCGCGCGCCGCGGCCTCGGACTCGGCCGTGCCGTCTCGCCGCTAGCTCCCACCGCGCGCGCGCTTGAAGCGTCGCCGCGCCCGCCAGCTCTTGCCGGCGCCGCCTCTACCGCCTCCGCACCGGCCCCTCCTCCCGCCTGCGCGCTTCGTGCTTGGAGCACACCGCCGCCGCCATGGGGATTAGGGCGGGAACCTAAATCCTACCCTTTGACCCGACCACGCATGGGCCCTATAGGCCCAAGTGAAGAAGGCCCGAAGGAAAAGGGGGAGCCGGCCCATTCAAATTTTGAATAGAAAGAAAAATATCGGGAAAAGAAAATAAAATCCCATTTTTGCAAAAGGGACCCTCGGAATTCTGAAAATTACGTGGAAAAGAGTGCGGGTGAGGGAACTTTGCAGAAAGGGCCTCGAAAGATATGAAATTACGCGCAATTTCCTCGGAGGCGAGTTTTGCGTTTTAACCCTGAAACTTGCGTTTTGTAGAAAAATTACTTTTCCAGTGAGAAAGGGCCTCTGAATTCAATTTTGAATCTGTTTTTGTATTTGAAGCATGTTTAACTTTGTTATTATTATTTCTATGCTTTATGTATTGTATTTACTGTTTTTGATTATCTGTGATTGTATATATTGCTTTTAATCACTAAAAATAGCAGTAAATCATGAAAAAAGCATAGAAAAATACGGGATCACGAACCAGGAGTTCGAAGAGTATTATGAGAATTTTGCAACTATCTTACGCAAATTACCAGCAGTAATCTTATGAATTTTTGCATGAATATGAATATGACTGGCATCACAAACCAGTAGTTCAAAGTACTGACCCAGTATGGCCAGAATTTGTATAGAATTTGTATCAGTCTTCAATTCTGTGGTAATGTAATCACGGATGAGCAGAAGATGGATAAGACTTTCTACCTTTCACCCGAATGCGGTGTAATCCGCACGCAACTATTATCAAGACGGCTACATGCAGTATGTCGAATTAATTGATATCATGCAAGTTGCGAAAATTCAGGATAATGTTCTCAGAAAGAACTACATCTCGCAGCCACCTAATAACAATGTTGGCCATGAAGCCACTGCTAGCAGCTACAAGGTGATGAAGCCTCTCACGAATGAGAGGAGCAAGAAGGGTAAGGTAGTGCGTCGCACGTTATTGATGCTTTCCAGTCTAAAAAAAAAGAGGGCAAATGATAGCATGAGGCACACCTCGCCATTGCAGGCACAGAGGATTCACATCCATTAGTTGCACTTATGAATGTGGACTGCCCAGTAGCAGCCCCATCATCCCTCCTTTGGACATCGCGGCGAGACACGGTAGTGGCGCTAAAAAGAGAAGATCGCGCATGAAGCCGATTGAGGCGAAGTTCTGAATACGCCGTCTATTAGATCTAGTGCACGCATTGCACTCGAATCTTTTATAGTAACTGCGGTTTGCAATTGAAGCGAATTTTGAATTATTGAATAATGGTTGCAAGCTCTAGCGAGCAAAACATTAAATTCTTATCATGAGTCTGCAAGACTTATTTTCCGTTTTATAATAGCAAGTTACGTTACGATATCGAAGTACTTTATTTATGTGTTGCTTGCTTTACGCTACATATTAATAAAGTACATTATATTAGAACGCGTGTGGCGCCTATGGAGGAAGTGTGCTTAGCATGTAGCGGCATAACGAATACTATCACGAGAGAAAGCGAGAAATTTTCGATCGATCGGCAAAAATCTTTGGTAGTCTTCACGACGATCATAGCGGCGATACTTGTATAATAGGCTCGGGAAGGGCCATAATTATACTCCCAACGGTACAACTTTGGTCATTGAAGAAGACTTGTTGTACCTTGAATAAACTAGAACTCTCAAGGATATTTGCGCTAACGGTTTCCATGTAGAGGCGAAGAAGAGTATGGTACAGAATACCTGCTCATTACAAAGCGTGAAGAAAGTGAAAAATAGCATTAGAATATCTTCCTTCATATGAAATTGGGCTATACTACACTAATATTAAGGCACTGCGGCCTATCTTGCCTTGAAAACCGTATTTAGAAGCTCACGAACTTTTCTATCTCGGCATGATAGATTGTGCCGTCTAGGTCTTAGGATGATGAGAGATATAATTAACAATTCACAGGGACATGATATGAATGTTAAGAATTTCTCGAATCAGGAAGATTTTGTGTGCCCCGCATGTGCCACTGGGAAATTAATTACTAGACCTTTTGCTTTGAAAGCGAAGGATGAAGTCCCTGCATTCCTGGACCGTATCCAGGGAGACCTTTTGCGGTCCTATATAGCCCCTGTAAGGGTAATTTTAGGTATTTTATAGTGCTCATCGATGCTTCCTCGGAATGGTCGCACGTATGTTTATTGTCTACGAGAAATCATGCTTTTGCAAAGCCAATCTCGTAGATAATTAAATTAGAAATATTTTCCCTGATCATCATGAGAAGTTCACCTGAATGGACAACGTCGGAGAACTCACTCCGAAAGCATTTGATGATTGTTGCATGAAATGGGAATTAAAATTGAGCATTTTGTACTGCATGTCCGTACCCAGAATGGACTAGCAGAACTTTGAAGAATTGTAATTTACCAACTACGTGTTGGGGACACGCAGTCCTGCTCGCAGCAACTCTCATCAATTTTAGACCGTCGGCCTATAACATCCATCCACCTATGCAACTAGCGCAAGGGTCGACCAGAAAACTACTCATCTTCACGAGTTTAGTTGCAAGGGTTATATACCTATACCACCACGCGTGATAATCGCAATGGGTCTTCTCAAAGTGCGGGATATCGTTGGTTATGAGGCGGCATCCATAATCGAGTATTTGGACCTTATGACTAGAGATTTGAACAATGCGGGTCGATAGTACATTAGATGAGGTTAGTTTCCGTCATTGGGGAGAAATCAACCCTTGATGATAATGTCGGAAATAATTGAAGTCTAGAAGACAATTGAAGTCGGAAGATAATTGAAATCTATGCATATGACCGCGCACTAGTGAAGAAAATAGAAGTCGAAGATATTTGCGATCCAGAAGATAATTGAATTGAAGTCTAGAAGACAATTGAAGTCGAAGATAATAGATTTGCAAATATTAGCAAATCAAGCTGTCAGACCACTTTAGTGATTTGAAGAGCGTGACCAAGTAGCATTTGCACATGCGCAATGCAGGAGAGGTTGAAATACCAATGAAGGTATCCTAATCCCGTCGAGGCCTCGAAAGGGCGAGAACTCGGCCTCGAATCCGGCAACCGGGGCGCTGGTGAAAAAGGATAAGAAGGATTTGACACAGCCGATCACCGAAGTGCCCCAGAACCAAAAGGGGAGCCAGTTGAGACCTGGTATCGGTATGGAACCTTCAGGAAAGGCATACTAGTATTGAACATCCCCATGAAGGGAGACATTAGCATGGATGTGTGCGCACACATCGGAGCTGAAAAACTAAAGGGACTTGCCCCGCAATGAAGCAGCGGTGAGCAAGTAGAAGCATTAAAAGAATCGCCCCTTGAAGAAATAGCTATAAGCTTTATGACCTCGGGAGAATCTTTGAATATGACAACAGCCAATGTCGACATTTATTTTACAAAGAAAATTGCCACAATCAACGATCTTGATCCAGAGCCTGCATTGCTCGCTGAATGAGAGAAAAGATCAGATTGAGAAGATTGGAAGAAGGTAATAGAAAGCGAATTATTCTCTCGAATAAAAGAAAGGCGTTTGGGCATGTAAGCGCACGCTCCTCTTGTGCACCGCGAGTGTCATAAGTGGTATTTGTTCGAAAGAGAAATAAAAGAAGCAAGGCTTGTTGCACAAGGTTTCTTTGCGTCGAAGATGATTATGAAGAAACCTATTCCGGTCATGGGCGAACTCCCTTTTAAATATTTATCTCAATGGCGGTGAACTTAAAGTTAGAAGTGAAATTGATGGATGGGGTACCGGCATACCTTTATGAAATATTGGATTCGGACATTTATATGAAGATACGAATGTATCAACGTCTCGAACCAAAAGCAGAGCAAATAGAAATATATGCGAGTGTGAAACTCGAGAAAGTCATTATACGAACTTAAGCAATCGAGCGAGAATGTGGTATAATCGCGGCAGGCGACTTTCTATGCAAGAAAGGCTACGAACAATGAGAATAATCTCGTGTATTTATCGACGATCCCAGAATGGATTTAGTATAATCTCGGTGTATGAAGATGATCGAATATCGCCGGAACCACGAAGGATATTAAGAAAGCAAGCTCTTACAGGTCGGGCGAAATGAAAGGTTTGGGTAAAACCAAATATTGCTTAGGCTTGCGGCTTGAGCATGCCCTGAAGGGATATTAGTGCATCATCGACCTACACTCAAAGGTGTTAGAAAGGTTCGACTTTGCAAAGGCATACCCTTTGAAAGTGCCAATGGTGGGAGATCTTTGCGGCAAGACAAAGACCCGTCTGGACCTAAAGAAGAGGGGAGAAGTCACGGGACCGAATTCCCACTTGAAGTGCAAAAGAAGCACTAATGTATTTAGCAAACCTGTACTAGAACGGACATTATATTTGCCGTGATCCTACTAGCAAGGTATAGTGCGAGAACCTACCAAAGGCATTGGCGGGGATAAAGGACATCTTCGATACCTCCAAAGAAGCAAAGAATTTAGTACATTCTCTGAAAGAACCAAGACTTAACTATGAATGGCAATGCGGATGACGGTGCTTGTAGGACCCGCATACGATAAATCATAAGCGATCTATGAACTCCTATGTGGTGGAACTGCGATTCCATGAAAATCGTCTAAGAAATATCTTGTATCAACTTCGACGAACCACTTGGAGATCATAGCATTGTACAAGGCCTTACGAGAATGTGTTTGGCTTCAGCGGATGATTCACCACATCCAGCAGTCGTGTGGATTGAATACCGCGCAAACCCCTACTTTTGTATGAAGATAATGCAGCTTGTGTTGCACAAGTACAGATGGGTTATGTGAAGAATCCTCTCACAAAACATATCAACCCCAAGTTCTTCTGTGCTCATGAATTGCAAAGATGAACGTTTTTAAAGTACTGCATACTAAGTCATGTGAGAATCTTGCAGATTTGTTCACTAAGTCACTTCCAGCATCTAGCTTTGAAAGGTGCATATGTGGAAATTGGAATGATGAGACTTAGAAGTGCGAGAGTCGGGGAGAATCTTCACAAACTCATTACTAAAGCTTGATCACGAAGATCGAATACCCAAAGAGAAAATCCTGAAGATTAAATGAAATTAGGTGGATTGTACTCTTTTTCCCTTGACGAGTTTTCCTGAAGTTTCTCGGCTAAGGTTTTTAATGAGGCAATTCGTGCATCACAGCAGAACGTGTATCATGTACTCTTTCTCCAAATTTTTCCCCTTTGGGTTTTATGGAGTTTTGACGAGGCATGGGCATGAAGGATGAGTGCCCAGGGGGAGTGTTAGGAAACCGGCCGGGGCCGGAGTCTGGCAAGGTGGGCTCCTCATCCCAAACCCTAGAAGGGTCGTAGCCTATAAATAGGGGGTGCTATTCATTGTAAAGGATTGATCGATGGATGAAGGAATAAAGAGAAGCAAGACGTCCCCCTACATCTCTGTGTTCTATCTCTTATTTCTGTTCTTGTGTTCATGCATTGTTCTTACGATTCTATACTTGTCTACGAGGTTATCGCTCGGACTGGACTCGCCAGCGACGGTTCCTCAACACATTATGCGCTAAGCGATCGGACAGATTAAATGAATTGGTTTCTGGGAGAAGAAAATTGCACTGATCCTAAACAACGGTGAAATCGGGTCGGATACAGTGGGTATCGGGCTGAATATGAATACGAATTCGGAGTATTAGGGGTACAGATATAAGACGAATACATGATGGGTTCGAATCGGGAACGGATAAAATAGTCGGATTATGTGCAATTGTGCACACACATGAAGGAATATATGTTAAACCATACCACCGTATCTTCTACTTTTCAAGGCAGTACTCCTTCATATCGAAATAATTGTCATCTGGCCTCCCCTAATTGCGTTAAGCGGCGTTTGTCGCTCAAGCCGACTGGACTGATTGCCCCGAGCATTCTGCGCGCGTCGCGCGCGTCGCTCGGCTTCGCGTCGCTGCGCGCGCTTCGCCTCGTTTCCCATCGCGCCGCGCCGCGCGACCATCGCGCTTTCTTAAGCCGCCGTCATTGCTCGCCTCGTCATTTGTTCGCGCGCGTTCGCCGTTCGCCTCGCCGCTTCGCCGTTAGCGCACCGCTCGTCGCTCGCCATTGCTCGCGCTCGCCGCTTCGCCTCGTCCGCTTCGCCGTTCCATGGATGCGGTCTTGCGGCGGACTCGGCGTCGGAGGAGTTGGCGCCGGACTCCATGGAGATGTCGGCGAGAAGCGGCCTCGGCGGGACCCCACGGTCTTTCTTTGGCGCCATGGAGATGACTCGAGTCGCCGTGCGGACTCGCTTCTTGCTGCCGGTCGAGCCTCCTATATGTGTTCATTGCGGCACGACCACGCCGACAACGGCGGCGAAGGATGCTTCAAGCTCGCGCGCGTCGCGAGTGTGCCGTTGCGGTCTTCTACATAGCGAGTACGATCTCGCAGTAAGGATATTGCATGACATAGAAAAATTTGATTGTGAGATCTACATTCCTGATTTGGAGAAGCTTCAAATGCGTGGTGACACCATACTTGTGCCTGAGCACATTATGAAGAAGTTGGACGAGCAAAGGAAGATGAAGCAAGATGCAAATAAAAAACAGTAAGGTTACATTTGATGCTAAGATGCATTTGTCTCTACTAATAATTTGGTGCATAAGCTAACATGCCTCTTCTAATGGTTTGATGCAGGGAGACTAGCAATGGCTTCAGCTAGCAAGGGCGTTTCACAAGAGATTTGCAATGGCGATCGATCTTCTTTCTCTAGTTTTTCCTTTTGCATGTGAGGAATCTTGATCTTGTTGCAACCTCTAACCTTCATGGCTTCCTTCAAAACACTCTGAAGTGTTACAAAAATTCTATTTGCTTTCCATGGAGAATACTCTATGAATGCCTACAAAACATGTGTTGAAGAAATCAATCAATGAGCACATTAGTTGTTCAAGAAACAATGAAACAAGTGATCCATTTACCTGTTGCACTACTAGAAGTAGATCTTCTATTTTTTTTTTGCATTCTTCTTGTATTGGATAGCTTGAATAGCTCGAAAAAACCCCAAGTCCAGAATGTTGAAATCCGGAGAATTTTGTGGTTGACAAATTAGGCGAATGTCAAACCCTTCTTGCTTAGCAACCTCACAAAAAACCGGATCATTCACAGGTAAATGGGAAGGTGCATTATCCTGTTGTATGAAAATTGGTTTGTTCACATCTTCTCTTGGCCATTTGGCTCGGATGGCAGGCAACACTTTGTTTATCATGAAATCTCTAATCACATCTCTTGTGATTGAAGTTATGGGCTTGATAACTTGGGCACCACGAAGACGGTTGTGACTTTCTCTTTTAGCTACTTCATAAGTGACAAGTGGAAAACATCCAATTTTCCCATCAAAAATACACTCTCCATCCCTAAACCTCGGACGAGCACAAACACTTAAAAACATGAGCCTAGGGATGTAATTCTTGTTCTTACAAGTGCGATGGGGTTCATCTTCCTCGGGTAGCAAGTAATATTTCTCAGATTTTTGAGTGAGGTAAAACCATTTTTCATCAATGAACACAAAGTCAAAAAAATCCCTTAAATCTTGGTTCACCAAGCAAATCCTTCTCAATCATGTCAACACACCACTTTTAATAGAGACTTCTTATTAACATGCGTGAGGTATGGTTTGATGCTACTAGAGTGGCGCCTAAGAAAACCTTTTTCAAATACCTTTGTATCTTAGTTTGCTCATGTTAAGTTTGGTACACCGTCTTCTATGGTCATTCTCTCCTTGAGAGGAATGCTCATAGCTGTTCCAAATCAACAAGGTGAGCCTTACGCCAACTCTACCCTTCTTTCGACTACCAAGGTCAGCGGAATGAAATTTGCAAGTGGTATTTTACCTCGCTTCCTAGTGTTGAAGCGCGAAGGTGTAGACCAAACTGATCAGCAATAACTCTTGTATCTTTCTTGCCTAGTTTCCCATTCTTGCTTCTAGCCAACAAAGCTTGATAAACTTGTTTTCTGACTTCTTCTGTCATGTCTTTTCTTCGTTGATTTGCTTCAACGGGAGCGTCAACAGCATGTTCTGGTTGTAAAAAAACAAACACATTAAAAAACATCTTTGTTTACTACAAAAAAATCATAGTTGTAACAACAAAAATCTTACCAGCAAGGTTTTCTACAAAATCAAATCATAGAAAGAAGGAAACTTACCATTGTGGTTCTCATCTTCTAGTCTGAGGACGTTTAGATCAAAGCTAGCCATGTGTTCTTTCGTTTGCAGCGCTTGGCTCTACTACTACGGGAAAAAAAATGCCCATGTGTTACGATAGCGCTAGCAAAGGGAATAAATAGCCACGGCCTAGGAACCCAAATGTCGGAGGAAGCGGCCAAGCGCGAGTGAAACAAAAGCTGCGAAAGCGCGAGAGAAAAAAAGCGCCTGCGCGCGCGGCGCAGCGTCTTGAGCAAAAATAGCTGTGAAATCCTCCCCGCCGCACACACATAGTACCATGCAAAGCCCCACCGCACAGTACCATGCAAAATGCACTAAAACAAAAAAAAATAGCGGCATGCGGGAGAGTCGAACCGCGCGTCCCAACTCCCACCACGTTGCGCTAGCCGATAAACAAGTGAAACTTTCTTGTATAGAACGTATCATGACCATATTTAATAGGGGTAGACAGGGAAAACTCTATCCTAATTAATCACTCCTTGGTATGCTAAATGCTGTCCTAAACGACATTTTTTTCCAGTATGGAGGGAGTATGTGTGAACTTATGTTGAAACGTACTATGTCATTAAGTCGATGTGACCGTGTATACGTGTGAGACTTATATATGTACTCCCTCCATACTGGAAAAAAATGTCGTTTAGGATAGCATTTAGCATACCAAGGAGTGATTAATTAGGATAGAGTTTTCCCTATCTACCCCTATTAAATATGGCTGCGGATACATTCTATACAAGAAAGTTTCACTTGTTTACTGGCTAGCGCAACGTGGTGGGAGTTGGGACGGTGCGGGTTCGACTCCTCCTGCCGCTGTCGCTATTTTTTTTTTGTTTTAGTGCATTTTGCATGGTACTGTGCGGCGGGGCTTTGCATGGTACTATGTGTGTGCGGCAGGGAGGATTTCGCAGCTATTTTTGCTCGCACGCTGCTGGCGCTACCGCAGGCGCTTCTTTTCTCTGCGCGTTTCAGCGATTTTGTTTCACTCTGCGTTTGGCGCTTCCTCCGACATTTGGGTTCCTAGGCCGTGGCTATTTATTCCTTTGCTAGCGCTATCGTAACACATGGCGATTTTTCCCCGTAGTAGTAGAGCCAGCGATTGCAAACGAGAAGAACACATGGCTAGCTTTGATCTAAACGTCCTCTGCACTAGAAGATGAAACCACAATGGTAAGTTTCTTCTTTCTATGATTTGATTTTGTAGAAAACCTATTTGTAAGATTTTTGTTGTTACAACTATGATTTTTTGTAGTAAACAAAGATGTTTTTAATGTGTTTGTTTTTTACAACGTAACATGTCGTTGACGCCCCGCTGAAGCAAATCAACGAAGAAAAGACATGATGTAAGAAGTCGAAAACAAGTTTATCAAGCTTTGTTGGCTAGAAGCAAGAATGGAAACTAGGCAAGAAAGATACAAGAGTTATTGCGATCGCTTGGTCTACACCTTCGTGCGATCAACACAGGAAGCGAGGTAAAATACCACTTGCAAATTTCATTCATTGACCTTGGTAGTCGAAAGAAGGGTAGAGTTGGCGAAGGCTCACCTTGTTGATTTGGAATAGCTATGTAGCATTCCTCTCAAGGAGAGAATGACCATAGAAGACGTGTGTACCAAACTTAACATGAGCAAATGGAAGATACAAAGGTATTTGAAAAAAGGTTTTCTTAGGCGCCACTCTAGTAGCATCAAACCATACCTCACAGATGTTAATAAGAAGTCTCGGTTAAAGTGGTGTGTTGACATGATTGAGAAGGATTTGCTTGGTGCACCAAGATTTAAGGGATTTTTTGACTTTGTGTTCATTGATGAAAAATGGTTTTACCTCACTCAAAAATCTGAGAAATATTACTTGCTACCCGAGGAAGATGAACCCCATCGCACTTGTAAGAACAAGAATTACATCCCTAGGCTCATGTTTTTAAGTGTTTGTGCTCGTCCGAGGTTTAGGGATGGAGAGTGTATTTTTGATGGGAAAATTGGATGTTTTCCACTTGTCACTTATGAAGTAGCTAAAAGAGAAAGTCACAACCGTCTTCGTGGTGCCCAAGTTATCAAGCCCATAACTTCAATCACAAGAGATGTGATTAGAGATTTCATGATAAACAAAGTGTTGTCTGCCATCCGAGCCAAATGGCCAAGAGAAGATGTGAACAAACCAATTTTCATACAACAGGATAATACACCTTCCCATTTACCTGTGAATGATCCGGTTTTTTGTGAGGCTGCTAAGCAAGAAGGGTTTGACATTCGCCTAATTTGTCAACCACCGAATTCTCCGGATTTCAACATTCTGGACTTGGGGTTTTTTCGAGCTATTCAAGCTATCCAATACAAGAAGAATGCAAAAAAAAATAGAAGATCTACTTCTAGTAGTGCAACAGGTAAATGGATCACTTGTTTCATTGTTTCTTGAACAACTAATGTGCTCATTGATTGATTTCTTCAACACATGTTTTGTAGGCATTCATAGAGTATTCTCCATGGAAAGCAAATAGAATTTTTGTAACACTTTAGAGTGTTTTGAAGGAAGCCATGAAGGTTAAAGGTTGCAACAAGATCAAGATTCCTCACATGCAAAAAGAAAAACTAGAGAAAGAAGATCGGCTGCCATTGCAAATCTCTTGTGAAACGTCCTTGCTAGCTGAAGCCATTGCTAGTCTCCCTGCATCAAACCATTAGAAGAGGCATGTTAGCTTATGCACCAAATTATTAGTAGAGACAAATGCATCTTAGCATCAAATGTAACCTTACTATTTTTTATTTGCATCTTGCTTCATCTTCCTTTGCTCGTCCAACTTCTTCATAATGTGCTCAGGCACAAGTATGGTGTCACCACGCATTTGAAGCTTCTCCAAATCAGGAATGTAGATCTCACAATCAAATTTTTCTATGTCATGCAATATCTCATCGCGAGATCGTACTCGCTATGTAGAAGACGCAACGCGCACACGCGCAGCGCGGCGGCGAAGCTTGGAAGCATCCTTCGTCGTCGTTGTCGGCGTGGGTCGTGCCGCAGCGAACACAGATAGGAGGCTCGGACTCCGGCAGCAAGGAGTCCGCACGGCGACTCGAGTCATCTCCATGGCGCCAGCAAAGACCGTGGTCTGCCGAGGCCGTCTTCCGTCGACATCTCCATGGAGTCGATGCCAACTCCTCCGACGCCGAAGTCCGCCGCACCGCATCCATGGAACGGCGGCGGCGGCGAAGCGGCGAAGCGCGGCGGCGGCGACGAGCGGCGGCGAACGGCGAGCGGCGAGGGCGGCGGCGAAGCGGCGCAGCGGCGGCGGCGGCGGCGGCGGCGCTTAAGAAATTGCGATGGTGGCGCGCGGCGGATGGGAAACAGCGGCGGCGGCGCGCGCGACGCGAAGCAGCGAAGCTTGCGCGCGCGCGCGAATGCTCGAGGCGATCGTCGAGCCGCGGCTTGGAGCGACGAAACGTCGTTTTTAACGCAATTAGGGGGAGGGGCCAGGACGACAATTATTTCCAGTATGGAGGGAGTATGTCACTACAGTTGCAGCAGGCACTGCGCATCCATGACGCATTGGAGGCCACCATCCGCAACCCAGACACAACACTGGCGGGGATGATGAAAACTTTGAAGTACGCCTACGAGGACATGAAGAAGATAATAAAGAACTTGAGCTGTGGTTGTTCGACGGACGACGTCCTGCGCATCAAGCAGCAAGTGGGGGGTGTGCTCACTTGCTAGGTCACCACGACCTAGCGAGTCCGGTCGGCGTCATAGCGTTCCCTATTGGTCATCCGCGGGCCAGATCGACGGGGAGGTAAGTTATGTACAAATCTACATTTTATTTTTTGGTTATGCCTTACGTTCCGCTAACATCATGTCGTTCTCCCGCCGTAGGTCCATCAGGATGCATCACTTGTACCGCCCGCATCTGGTACACAGACTAGAGCTCCCCCTCGGTCATCTCCACTGCACATCCAGGAGGTACGAGATTCTCAGTTTACGTCCAAAGTACTTATTTCTACTAACATCGTTCTGTCTTGCAGCCTTCAGTTCACCGTGGGGGGTGACGGCCAGTCACGTCCACTGATGATGAGGATACGGGCCTCCCAGTTCCTACTAGGGAGCAGTACACAGCGTCAGGGTATGGAGCATGGCAGCCAGGGTTTGGAGCGTACGCAAGGCAGAGCTCCTCCAGGTTCGCTGTCATACCATACGTTCAAGGGCAGAGCTTCTCCAGGTTGGCTAGCACCCCGCACCTCCAAGGCCAGCTCATCTGCACAACTGGAGTTGCAGCCATCGTACCCTGGGAGTTATTTTGTGGAGTCCGTCGCTCATGAATTCTTCGGAGGTGTCCCCCAGGTCGGCATGCCTCATCACGACGACATGTACGCTTACCAGACTCTGTTGGGCCAGACTCAGCCGACTGGTCCACCTCCGCCCACTCAACGGTTTCCATACCCCCTCCGAGTCGACATGCGCTCTCCGGACCGGCTCACGTATCCCACAGGGCATGCGCGACGCAAAACATCCAGGCGTACGCGGAGGCAGCCACAACAAGCAAAGGGTAGTGGCTCGGACGAGTGAGCCATATTGTATCCCGTGTGCAATTCCTATGTTTTGGTATATTTGTATTTATATTTTATTTTGCTATATTTGTACGCGTATTTTGGTTGTTATGTGTGGACTTTTATGCCATATTGTATATCGACATCTTCAATGGAGTTGCGATGCAGCTTTTTTTCTCCATACATTCCAACTTACATGAAATCATGAAACCCTAATTTTTGAAACCTAAATTCTAAATTTTCGTGACCTAAATCCTAAATTTTTAAGACAATTCCAGAGCACATATAAAATTATCGAAACATTACACGGTCAAGTCCACTGCATGAGGAGCCTTCAAAATAAAATTCATAATTTTTTGTGCTCATTTTCTACATTTACATATTCGTACAAACAGTACACTTATATAAAATTACGAGAAAATTTCTGAAGGAATAAAATTATGGCAAGTTTACACAAGTAAGTACACTGTGTCGGGAGGCTCCACATAAAATTTTATAATTTTTTAAACTCATTTACTATATTTTAAAATTCCTACAAACAACGCCGAAACCCTAATCGGTTTAAACCATAATTTTGGCCAAAACCCTAATCCGGGACATATAGCGGGCCGAGGGCGTTTATACACGATGGCCATGCATGAACGTTGTCGTGCGGCAACGGGCGATGTGGCGGGCAGGGAGCATTCCCGCATAGTGACCGTACGAGAACGGTGCGATATTTGCACAAAGAAAAAACAGAGTTGGTCATTAGTTTAAATATGAGATGAAAAGTTGCTAATACAGCCAAAAATCCCCAAAAGTTAGCATACACTGGATATTTCCCATATACGCTCTATTATTAAATCCGATGACGTCAAAGAAAAGCCTCGGAGAAAATATAAAACACTGGCCGACGCCGTCCTTCCAATCCAGGCGACCAGACAACCAAGAACATATTTATTGTACTTCATTTCCCCTCTGAAAATGAAATGCTTGTGTTTATTAAAAGAAAAAGTCAGAGCCGGCCCATGGGACGGGTTCACGGGACAAATAACGCGGCCAAACACAAACTTGCGCGTGAAATCTCCACTGGCATCCATTATTGGGTTGCACAGTAGTTAACCCCCCGCCACCCCACACACACACATTAAAACGCCCACATGTAAGGTTGTTCTTCTCTGGTGTTGTTTCCTGCTGACCAGCTCCCCTCCCCCTCTCCTTATCCCATGCAATCTGTAGGCTGTTTAATTTAAGCCTCTCTTAGGCTATTAGCCACAGCCCAGCACAGAGCACACCTTACTCCTCCTCTGCAACCAAGGAGAAGGAAGTGGAGGTGGTGGTGGTGGATTCAGATTCTTGGAGAATCTTGATGGGGATCTGTGCATCTTCAGAGTACCTGGAGCAGGTGCAGGAGGCTGATGAGAGCATTGTGTATGTGATGGATGAGCAAGGAGGGGGAGGGGATGGGGGGCTGGATTGTGGGGCCAGGAAGGTGGCCTCCCTCTTCTCCCAGAAGGGCAAGAAGGGGCCCAACCAGGATGCTGCCATCCTGTGCCAGGTATATATCTTCAGTTCTATCAACCTGTGCTTTGCTGATTCGAGTTGTTGTTGTGCCCTTTTGATTGTGTGCTAGGTTTGTCTGGATTTTTTATTCTGTTGGTATGGATCAGCAAAGGTGTAGGGGTTCAGGTTCTTGGCTGTTATTTGCAGAATTAAATTTGGGTTTTCTTGAGGCCAAGAAGCTTCCATGGAGTCCCACAATGGCAGAAGAACCTTAGTGTTGTTCTGCAGCTATTAAGGGGGAGGGGGATTCTTCTTTTCGTTGCGAATTGCTTTGTTTCTTTGTTTCATATGTTAAGATTTGTGCCTTTCTTGGGTCATTTGGGGTGTGGGGTGTGGTTTTCAATCAATTATTTGCCTTTTAATTGGGGATGTTCTTGATGCTTGCTGCAGAATTCTGTGGCCTTTTCAATTTCTTTTTTTCTTGTCTTTATGTTTCCTGAGTGTTCTGGTGGCTGTATACATGTACAGATATTTCCATGAACAGTAGGATGGACTCATCTTTTTGGGGTCAAATTATTCCATCTAACTTTCTTTTCTACCATGCCTAATCATGAATCGAATTGTAGTTATCCTTTAAAAAAAAAGATTGCAGTTTTAGTTGGTCTTGGTTAAGTCTATCTCTTGGTTGCGTTCTTGACTTTCTTGAGGTCATTGAAATTCCCAGGAAATGTTTCTTGTATCACAAATCATTATATGCAATGAGAGAGAGAGAGAGAGTCGATTCTTTGTGCATCAGATTGTGACAACAAATTTCCTCTTCGCGTTGTTATAACCAATTATTAACACTAAAAAGTTCAGTTGACAAATTGGCAAACAGTTTCATCTTTAATTCTCGTTACAAGGACGGTGAAAGAAATTCTTGAGGTCAAGGGACTTCATTACAGAACTTTAGATGAACAGTGAGTAGTACCTGTTTGGTATGCTAATAATTGTTGGATGTGTTTGGCCAAAGTGTTGCCTTACACCTGAAAAAAGTGGCATCACTTCAGATTTAGCTTCTTTTCTCCTCAATAATTGCACCTCATGTAACCCATTTTGTTAGACACACCATGATACTTCCAATCTGTTTCCAAAGCTAGCTTGCTTTACCAAACACCACTAATCTCACCTACCATGTGGATTTAATTATCATAGATATTTCGAGAAATCATTTCATTATTATAATTATTTTATCCTTCAAATCAGCAATGCAATGTGGTCTGAATCTGATCGGTTTTTGGTCCAATTATTTCTCTCTTTTTTCCTTCAGGGGTTCGGCATGGAGGACGGCGTGTTCTGCGGCGTGTTCGACGGCCACGGGCGGTGCGGGCAGTTCACCAGCAAGCTGGTGAGGGACTACCTCCCCTTCATGATCCTCAGCCACCGGAACGCGCTGTTCCTGGCCGACGCCGACGACGACCTCGCGTTCAGCGACGCCTCGCCGTCGTCCTCCACGGACAGCAGCGGCAACTCCTCGCCGCAGGCGCAGGCGTCGGCGTCGGCGCAGCTGCTGGAGGAGTGGAGGGAGGCCTGCACCAACGCGTTCAAGGCCATGGACAACGAGCTCAAGCTGCAGGCCAACATGGACTGCTCCTTCAGTGGAACCACGGCAGTGTGCGCCATCAAGCAGGTACTACTAACACCTTGAAGCAAAATGTTACATCACAAAGTTGCAGTGCCTTAGCATCTTACGAAGAGTTTGAATCCCCGTTGGTAACAGGGGAAGGATCTGATCATCGCGAACCTCGGCGACTCGAGGGCGGTTCTTGCGACGATGTCGGAGACAGGCTACCTGAAGGCCGTGCAGCTCACCACTGACCAGAAGCCCAATGTGCCTCGTAAGTAGTAGTACTCATCCAAATCTTCAGGAAATTATATTACATTGATAATTGAATCATGGTTTATATTACATTGATAATTGATTGATGATTGCGCATGCAACTAATTAACTGAGCATTGATCGCAGAGGAGGCCGAGAGGATCAAGAGCTGCGACGGGCGCGTGTTCGCCCTCAAGGACGAGCCGAGCGTCATGCGCGTGTGGCTGCCCGGCGAGAACTGTCCGGGCCTCGCCATGGCGCGCTCGCTGGGCGACTTCCGGCTCAAGCACCACGGCGTCATCTCCACCCCGCAGATCACGGGCCACCGGATCACCGGCGCCGACCTCTTCATCGTCCTCGCCACCGACGGTGTGTGGGACGTGCTGAGCAACGAGGAGGTTGTGTCCATCGTGTGCGCGACGCCGCGGAAGCAGCACGCATCCAAGGCGGTGGTGGAGGCGTCCGTGCAGAGGTGGAAGAGCAAGTTCCCGGCGTCCAGGGTGGACGACTGCTCCGCGGTCTGCCTCTTCCTGCAGGACCAGAGGTGGGGCAGCGCCGCCGCGGCCAGGAAGGCCACGGCGCACGCGCAGTGCTGAGCAGAGGAGAGAAGCCCAAGAAACTCCGGCAAGCCGGCCGTCAGCTCGATCTTGTCTGTTTTTTGCAGGTTTTGTTGCCGTTGTCTGCAAATACTCTTCAAGTGTTGTCAGTCTGTAACATAGTGTAAGCTCTGATGTTGCCAAAAAAGGGAAATGAGAGTAAAAAAGAAGCAGCTATAGGTTTGACTTTTGATGATCATGGTGAGGGGTTAATGGCCGGCAAATGGCAATCTGATGCTGGTTGTAGGGTTCCAATAGAAGTGCTTGTTGGCACCCTTGAATGAATAAAATTGTAAATATGCTGTAGGTACTGAGGTGAGTGTTCTGTTCTCTCTGCTTTTTTTTCGGGTGTAGGTTATATTTTATCATACTATTATGTAATAGTATTTGGAGTAATATTGTAACTAAAAATTAGTGTGTATATAATTAAATATATATATATATATACTTATAAATATATGTTATTATATTAAATTTTGAAACGGTACACCGGTAAAAATTGGTATCAAAATATAACATTTCAAGAGCTAAACCAGTACTGGCTCTGACAAGTTATGAAGTGGGTAGAACTTTATCAGAGAATTTCTTAGTTGGATGCACTCCGGTGAAAACCTAAACATATCGCCTTTTACATAGTAACAGTAATGGATGTCCAAGAATATGCGCAATTTTTCATCTGTAGGATCGTATACACCCAGATAACTACATAAATTTACAGTCTTGCTATTTTTAAATCGTCTGAAATTTTTTTAAGTTTAAATCACTTGTTGTGACCATTGAATTTGTGTAGAGATTAATGTGTCATATGATTGGATATTGATCTAATGAATAAAAAATATGACTTATGCTTAACAAAATTTCAGTCACCTTATGAATAGATAGTCCCATAAATTTAATGGGAGGAGAAGAATCACTGCAACACACCCAGACAATTAGAATTGAAAAAAAAAATAACTTCATTATCATTGCCGAGATAATATGATTCATGACAAGATAAACAACTGGGAGCAATGCGCTAGAACGCCCTTGTTGCCACTTTTTTTTATTTTAATTCGGCGGTAAATTAATAGTTTTCATACCTTAAATAAAATAAAATTCTTAGAAATCGGACTTCAATTAAAATATCTAGCTTCAACGAAGACGCATGGCATGAGGATGCCATGTGGTCGTAGGCAGCAGTGGCACCGTCGCTAGCCTTCTAGTAGTTTGACAGCACGGGCCCACCGGTCAGCGACGGAGAGAACCGGGAGAAGGCAGGTACTAGCTAGGTAGTACTAGGCAGGCCTGGTACCAGACTACCAGTAACCACCGTTTCCGGGTCGCTGCTGTTGAATTACGAATACCCAAAGCTGACACACACAACGTGAGAAATATATAGCGTGTTGGATTTGGTAGTAACATTAGCATCTCCGAATATTGACATGGCGGTATCTCCGATAGTTAGAGATAATTTTGTCTGTAATATATGCTACATCTCTGATAGATAATCTCTCGCACACCATTCAACATTTATATTTTTATAATTTTACTTTGAAACGGGGTTACATGTCATCTAGAGTAGATTAATGAATCACGTCTTATTTCGCATGCACGATAGTCGTCCTCTCTCTCCTCTGCATAGAATTTTGCTGATGTTGCATAGTTAAAAGACGATAATAAATACAATGTTAGGTATGCCTTACTCGGTCACAAGAACCATTTTTACTAATTACTGTGTAATTCTCGTCATCATACGGCCTGACACAGCAAATGTCATGCGTCCACGCGTCGAAGTATATCACTACATTCACAACCAGAAGTGGTCAAGGTCAGTACCGCGCAAAAGAATGGCCGGTTTCCTCCCCTTCCCTGCGTGCGCATCACGGTCGAAACTAATCGCCTTCGATCTCGTCGTCGATTCCTGGGCTCAAGATTCTCCAAAAAGAAGGGGAGAAAACATACGCAATCCCCAGCTCACCCTGCCGTACCTCGATCCGTCGGCACGAGGGTCAGGAGCTGCATGCACTGCATGCATCGTACCGGGAGAGTGGCATTTGCCTTCAAGCATCTTTCTTTTTCCCTCGGTTCGCTTGTTTGTACGTATAATCTGCTTTTAGATAAACCTTTTCGCCTCTTAATTTAAGAGGTAGGCACCCTACCTACATGTTTTTTATTTTTTTAAAAAAAAAAACACGTACACAAGTCGCAGTTTCTTCGTCGTCCTCCTTCACGTACGCCATGTTAAGCTCTAGTGTTGCTGGGGCCTGGGAGACCGTGGAAAAGAATAAGGTAGTTTTGGCTTTTCATGATATTGGTGAGGTAGAGATTGTCACGATTTTTTAAAATAATATATTTTTAAAAATATTTACAAAAATAAATAACACCTCAAAAAATTACAAAAATAACTCTCTGTCGCCGCTTGAACCGGCGACAGGAACCATGTCGTCCCTCTATCGTCGGTTTAGCTATCTATCGCCAGTTCAACTGGCAACAGGCAACAAGTAGCTATTGACATTTCAACCGGCGACAGGTACCTGACCCCTATAAAATCCTCTTCAAACCCTCAATATTCGACACACGACTCTGTTTTATTTAGAGAAAAAAAGATAGAATATTCAAGTTTTTAAGAGGTAGACACCCTACCTACAAGTTTTTTTTTTTTTTAAAAAAACACGTACACAAGTCGTAGTTTCTTCGTCGTCCTCTTCACGCCATGTTAAGCTCTAATGTTGCTGGGGCCTGGGAGACAGTAGAAAAGAATAAGGTAGTTTTGGCTTTCGATGATCTTGGTGAGGTAGAGATTGTCATGGTTGGCAAATAGGGTTCCAATGGAAATGCTAATTGGCACCCTAGAATAAAATTTGGAGATATGCTAAAGTAATGAGGTGAGTATTCTCTCTCATGTGCGCGTAGAAAACCCCGCTGCTCCTCCGGCCTCGCCACCTGACTCCTGCAACGAGCTGCCACTGGATTATCTTTGAATGTTGATCTGTCTAGCTAGGAGACCACAACAAATATTTAATGATTATTTATATAACATTTCTATTTAAAAAAATAGGAATTGCTATATAATTTTTGACAGTTTTTTTAAGCCAAAACTATCACTTTTCTGTTCATTAGATGTGCTATAAGATTCGTGTTGTTGATGTGTTGTAAGAAAAAAAAATCATAATAGTTGAATTTTCATTCGTTCGATGTGCTTTGAGATTTGTATTTTTTTCCCATCTGATGAATTGGGTTCGAATTTATTATGATTTTTTATTCGAAACATAACGGGTTCACCATATTGTCGTATTTTGTTGGTATATAATTTTATTTTTTAACTTTGTTTTTGCTCAACCTCTCAAAGTACATGTGAGATTTTGAATCATGTGATGGAAATATGAGTTATTAAGACTTTCAAGAATAATTACAGTGACCAAGAACTAGAATTACATAAATAATTTACTGTAATTTATGTATATAGAGTTGTAAATGAACTTTCAAAATATGACAGTTTTTTTCGGAGAAAATAGTCGAATTCTGTGTAGACAGACCCTAAAAAAATACATTATACTGATCAGCTTACGACCTATACACCAAACGTCTCGCATCCCTATCTTGAAATTACACATCCTCTGAAACCACATCGATATCGGAACTACCTGTTGCTGTTGGTTGATTGGGGGAGACATGAGAGTTCGAGTCCTTCCGGGCATCAACCATTCAACCCCAACATACTCACTCAGTGGCAGGTCTAGAAGAAAAACAATTGAGTGTCCTCATACATATAATAGCATGTATATAGATTCACTGACTTTATATTACGGGATACACACCTATATATACAAGGAGTTTTGATAAGGTAAAATAAAATCAATCTCGATGTCCTGTGCACTCCCAAACCTTATTTGGATCCGCCCATGAATCCACCCTTACATGCCTTAGTGTGTGCGTAAGGTGGTGCATGTGTACATGTGTGCAATGTTTTAATAATATATATATATATATATATATATATATATATATATATATATATATATATATATATATATATATAAAGGCAGACCTACGAGTCATGACACCTTTTGTAACACGAAAAACTATCTTTCAGGATGTGAAGTATTCATGTGATGTTCCTACAAAATTGCCCCTATGTCCCAAGCAAGCCCTTAGCCGTCAGCGCACATACCTCGGGGGCGTGGACTCGGAGCACATGACACGGCTCGCACGCGAAGGATTGGCGTCGTCTACAGAAACACCGGTTGAAAAGCCTTGCCAGCGTCAAGATCAGTATGCATTCCACACGCAAGTGTCCTCAAGGTCAGGAGTGCACAAAAGCATTGCTTCCTCCCTGCGTGCGCATCACGGTCAAAATTAATAGCACTTCTCAAGGTCAATTATTGGACTCCAGATTCCAAAAATAAATAAAAACATTGGATTCAAAATCCCCAGTTCGGCTTGCCGTACGGTGTAAACGTACCTCAACTTGCACGAAGGCGATATGATCCGGACAGGAGTTGAAAACAAGCAATGGAACAAACGATCCCAATACCGCGAGAGAGAAACCTCACAGCTCAGCTCCAGCTCCAGGAAAGAGTCAGGAACAACTATCAGATGAGAGCGAGGTTTTAAAAAAATAATTTAATTTTTAAAATATTTTAAAGATAATCTCTCTAACTTTATTTCTAGTTCTGACCCATTTGGTCACATCACTATGTTGTCACGCCATCGACCGCGATAGCCCTTCGAATTAGGCTAGTCCTATCACACCAAGAGGTGTGACGTGACAATACTCGTTTGCCACACCGAGATCCGTGGTGTGATAATGTGTTTTTGCTACGCCGTGTGTTGTGACGTAATTAAGGGGGTCAGAATTGAAAATAAAGTTAAGAAGATGTTATCTTTAAAATATTTTTTAAAAATAGATTAAATAATAATAAAAATTCTTAAAAGCTCCCACTTTCAGAGTGCGACCAGTTATCAATAAACCTTATTCTGGAAGCCAAAATGTTCATATTTATGCGGCAAAGACCGCTAATTGTGATCATACTTAGCTACCAGTGATCAAAATAAAAATTATGCGTCTCTTAGAAAATTTCGGTAAAGTAAAAGACAGGTGCAAACCAGTACAGCCCCAACTTTATGTTCTTGCATCAACCAGACATGAGTTAATAAAGAATCCAGACATCCAGAAGGACCAGAACATAAGTAATGCATAACAAAATGCATGTGGATGGTACCGATTAGTAGCACATACAGGGTCATAACCGATCAGCATGGGTTCAGTTATATCCGTGTTGACTATTTTAAGTTTGAAGCATCCAATGGATAGAACAAGGGCGAAGGATAGGCTGGATAGCTACAATAACTGTATTAAAATTTTATGTCCAAAGATTTCAAAGTTCATGACAAATTGACAACAGATGGTTAGCCCTGGCTAGGTGGCATTACATGCGAAGAAAAAACAAAAATTCTCACAGCCCTCGTAAACTGATGTTCCTGCGGCCTTCGGTGTGAAATTAGCATCAACCTTGGCTACAAGGCAGTTACAATCATATCTTGGGACCAAAAACTTCGATATGATCAGAATATATATTTCACATTTACTAAAGAATCGGACAGGAGCAGTCTGCTATGGTTGGAAGTGATATAGTGGGCACTGACTGCCTCTTTTGGCCCCTATCATACTCCTGCACCATCTCCCTGTTTGCATGTGAAAGGCCAAGGCTTTCACGTTGAGCAAACCAAAAACAATTAATTTTCTCTACCACATTCCCTATGCATAATACATGTACAAGCTATTTGCGGCAGCACACGCGATGGAATTCTCAGTTGGGTGCCATGCAAGATGGAGCAACTTAGTTGACAAGTCATAAGAATTCCCACTGGCATCGACTGCTGGGTTTTCTCCACCTGTGCCATGAGGTAAATGATGAGAAACAGGGTGGGCAAAATTTGCAACAGGAGAACTAGGTCGATATAGTCCGTGCATATCACAGAAATAACCAGATCAAGACGCCACTTACCTCTCCTCACAGCACGGGTCAATGAGGTCAGGTTCCGTGTAGGCCTGGTTGGATTAGCAACCTGACGCCTATATGGTTTTCAAACCCAATAATAAGACAAGTTTAGTCAGGCTTGGAGAAAAAAAAAGTTTGCAATTAGAGTATGTGTTGGGTTGGTGTAGACATGATGGGTTTATACCTACTACTAAATGGTCACCGGTCACCTACGTTGAACATTTGGTAGTCCTCCTACCCACTTTGGCATAGGAAACTCATAAATAAAATATATTTTTATTTTTTGTGGGTAGGTCCAAAATTGGGGTAGTACTAGGCAGAAGTGTTGAGCTAACTTGGAGCAGAAAATTATGTGGAAGGCTCACAAATTGGACTAGTCCATATCAAGGTAGAGTATAACTTACACCCAATCACAATAATATAAACAACAATAAAACTCTCAAGATAAGACATACCTCATGGGATTTCTGCTTGCTTCCAAAGTGATCGCCTCCATACTTCCAGGAGCACAGCCGAAAACCCTAAATAAATGGCTGCAGTCAAAGGCACCACAAGAAAAGTTAACCAAATAGAAGTTTCAAATACAAGCTCATAATGAGAATAAGCAAATACCTATAAGAGCCAGTTGCAACACGAAGTCCATCCCCGCTCAGACAACATTCGAATTTATCAAAAATTGAATCATTTTCGTATAGATCACAAAGCTACAAAAGATGAGATTAACACATCATTAAATTTAACAGGTATTAAATGGCTATTTTGTTATCATTCAGATGATAAAACTTCACCTTAGGCCTTAAATATTCATGAACTTGGAAGGTTGCAACTGGACCTGAATCCATGTTTAGATCCCATAACTGAAGAAAGTAAAAGAAGAATGAACTAATATGAAAGTAAAAGAAGAATGAACTAAGGATATTTCAAGCAGCATATCACTTTTTATCTCAGAAAGCAAGGTGAAAAGTTCTGCAATCCAGAATTCCAATATAAAACTATTTAGATATATGACAAATAATATTAGAATCAATTGCATGAGACATACAAATTTTACCAATGCCATCACTACGTCTTTAAATTTGTCTATTACACTTAAGTCGCTTCGGTTCTTGTTGCCTTTGTTGTTTTCATGTCACTTTACTGTCAAATGTAGATGTTGACAAAACAACACAAAAAGGCAACAATGTACATGATCCTAATACATTTAAAGTAACAGTGTTACTGTTGGAGATAAATCGCTCAACTCCTCCCTTTCACACACCTTTCTAGGAGAGAACTCGCACATTGTTTCCTCTCCCTTGAACACACACGCACTCAGGAGGTAGAAGACGAACAGAGATACAACTCAATTTTGACGCCACAACGGCCTAGCGTTGTTTTTTTTCTCTTTTCCTCTGTTACCACGAAAACTCATCTAACTAGTACATATATAGATACTCAACACCGGTGGGCACAACATCCCTGACCAGAACTCACGCGGTACCAACTAACCAAATCAACTCACGCTTATCTAATAGACTAACCACTAACTCTTTACATGCTAACACCAACTCAACATGCAACTAACTTCATGCATGCATCTATCTCGAACAAACAAACCCAGCCCAGGTCTCGCATGTATGCTTAGCAACATGCACACGCACGAGTCCATCAGCCACACTACTTCACTCCGTGCATGCCTCCACATCTTGTGCACACACATTCTAGCTACATGCAAACTCGGAAGTCAAGATTAATTTCCAACATCCCCCCCCCCCCTTAATCTTGACTCATCTCTAACTCGTTGAGGCAGTCGGTCTCAACTATGACTTACCCAACTCGTACTCGACACGAGATGGAGAACACATTTCCTCAACATCCCGGACTTGACTCAGGACAGCGAACACATCTCCACATCGTCCGGACTCATCTCCCAGCGGCATCACACCGTTGTCATTATCGGTCTCACACCGACTCACCTTGTGATCACCACACCGTCAGCCACCACCTAGTGTGGAACCTCGATGTTGCAGCAGCCTCTCGTTGCCGGCCTCGACGATGCCATGTTGCCAATGTCACCGCTCCCCGACGTAGCACCGGATAACATCATCTTCGACATCTCCTCAGGACTGAACCTCGCTCTGATACCAATTGTTGGGATTAGCCCCTGGAGAGAACTCACTCATGGCTTCCTTCGGAACACACACGCTTACAAGTGGACGATGAACACGAGGAAGAACACACGGATGTGCGACGCAGCAACGGCCTTACATCTTTTCTGTTTTCTCTCCTATTCTCACTTAACCAAATGCACTTAACAAAACACTTTACATAGTACGCGATTCTACTGCTAGGTTTGGCTGATCCTAAAAGCACGCCACGATCCACATATCATGGCACACCTCTTGACTAAGCTAACATGATCTTGGGCATCCAACACACCACAACACACTCGAACACGGCACCACAACTGCCTAGTGCCAACTCAACTCTTTCACATGGAGAAGTAGAACACAAAAAAACAAAATCTTTGGTGACGCACACACAACTTGCGTCGGGCTGGCCGTCGACTCCTTAGCCTAAAGCCTTCCGACGAGCAGCCTCGCCTCGGCGGCGGCCAGCTCCCCGCCATGGTCACTAGTACGCGCGCGCACCCGAGCCGTCGCCACTCCTCGCATGGAGCCGCGTTGGCACACCACTGCTCGGCGAGCCATCGCCGGGTAGCATCTCGATGTTGAACCTCGCTCTGCTACCAAATGTTGGAGATAAATCACTCAACTCCTCTCTTTCACACACCTTTCCAAGAGAGAACTTACACAATATTTCCTCTCTCTTGAACACACGCAGTCAGGAGGTAGACGACGAACAAAGAAGAAAAACTCAGTTTTGACGCTACAACGGCCTAGCGTCGTTTTTTTCTCTTTTCCTCTGTTACCATGAAAACTCATCTAACTAGTACATATATATAGATACTCAACACCGGTGGGCACAACATCCCTGACCGGAACACACACGGAACCAACTAACCAAATCAACTCAAGCTTATCTAATAGACTAACAACTAACTCTTTACATGCTAACACCAACTCAACATGTAATCAACTTCATGCATGCATCTATCTCGAACTAACAAACCCAGCACGGGTCTCGCACGTATGCTGAGCAACATGCACACGCACGAGTCCATCAACCGCACCACTCCACTCCGTGCATGCCTCCACATCTCGTGCGCACACATTCTAGCTACATGCAAACTAAGTCAAGATTAATTTTCTAACCAGTCAGTTAGTCAAGATCGAAATTTACACAAGCTAATGTTAGGTATTGCAGAGAACAAAGAAAATTTTCAAACAAGTGTACTTGAAGAAAGTTAAAACTGAAGAATTGCTGTTGCAGACAGCCAAAAACCTAATTAACAGTTGTTGCACACAGCTTATAACACAAAAAATGAACTCGATATATCAAAAGCTACATTGCAACGAAAGACCAGCGCAATATGAATTACACGTTGACAACATTTTTCTAAAAACCAAATAGATGTTTTTAGCCAATTTATCCAAGGAATTTAATAGAGGAGCTAAGAAACTTAACAAATAGACAGATAGATCAGTTACAAACCTTGAGAGTCATATAATCACGGCTAAGAATATGTCTTCCGCCCCTTGCAAACTTTATATGTGAAATTGATGCAATTATCTCTGTGAAAAGGATCTTGATCCAGGTGCTTCATGCTCCTCAAATCTGTACAGAATGCTCCCATTAAATTAGAGAACAGCTTGCACAAATTTTAGCCATATAAACTAACTTCAAATGTTTGTAACCCTTCAAGCTTTAATCTTGACTTCTAAACAAGGATAAATGTTACATCAGGAAGTGCAAGGGGAATTACTAACAGCTTAGCGTGGTTGTCACACAGTGCTGATTGCCGCAGGTCAATAAGCCTGATAGAGCCCTTTGAGCTACTATAGGCTAGTGTATTACAATGAGTTGGATGGAACTCCGCACATGTAATCACCTCTGAAATTTCACAGAATTATATCATGTGATGCATGTTGCCATAGAACAAAAAAAAAGGGAACTGATAGGATCACAGGAATTGTATGAGACATTAAAAAAACAACCAAAGGTGTTGCACGATTAACCAGCCAACAAACAAATATTTGGAATCACAAATGCATGATAACATATTAGTTTTATATTTGAGTAGCAACAGCTCATACAGATTATCTTTGTTTTATTATCTACTTGTGGTTTCATATAAAGCAACAAGTAGACTCTGCATTTCTCAGTCACATGAAAGCTGCCAAATACTGATCGTCAACACAGAGCTGCCTATAAGTCTACACATTCCCAAAGGAACTGCTAGCTAGCATACCAAAATATAGCTGCAGTGATGATTCATCAGGAATTTGGCAGGTGCAGAGCATAGGAATTGCTTTCCCATCCCATCTCCATTTAAACCACAGTCCATCAGGGATAAATTTGGCCCACCCAAATAAACAAAAAATCCAATTGGTAGATAGTGACGCGGGTTGTCATTGCAACAATAGGCCGTACAGATGAAAAATGTAACTACTTTTTAGGACTATTGAGAGAGTTTGTATGCACTGCATGCCATGTAACACCTGCAGCATGGCAATCTTGCATGGTAGAAAGGCAAAAATATCTGACCCTGGTTACTTTGTAATGCAACATACTCACTAATAGAGAATTACATATAGAATATTAAGCTATTGGACTGGAAACTGGATCCATCAGTTAGAAAATATTTTGCATGTTTAACATACAACAAATTGAGAGTTCAATGCACAGCATAAATAGACTGAAAAGTTTACCAGTTAGATCCTCCATGTTTGTAGGCTTCACATCAACAATGTTAAAGCTTTGATTGCTAATTTCCAAATTCCATAGATTTATTCGCAGATCATCTGCTGATATGAATGTTTCCCCATCACTGGAATTAAAATGACATGAGAACATGCTATCAGCGCAGCTCATGGATTATATCATTCATAAACCAACCAAGGCAGGTAAAAATATAAGTTGCAGAAAACTCAATAACATGAAGTCATCCAAAGGGAAACATATAATAGCCCACATTACCCTTAACAGTAGTAACTTATTATTTACCATGAATAAATGATGCTTCTTAGGTTGGATCAAATTTGTAAACTTTTGGATTACATATGCTACATTGCCTAGGACACAAGGTAATGAACACTGTTGACACATAACAAGTTTTATGCACTATACACACAACATAATTCCCACAAAACCTAAGGGTTAAAAATCATGATATCTCTAGGCAATATCATGATCTCTTAGGAAAGACACGAAACAAAAGGGTTAAATCATGACCTCTTAAGCAATACACAACATAGATCTTGCTTCTACAACTCTGTTAAACTAGCATTTCCAGAAAAAAAAAGGGTCCACCAAAGAGTGTACAGTACCTGCGTACTGTATAAATAAGAAGTGGTCCCAAACACCATTAATCGTGAACCAATAGCTATCAGAAGAATCATTTTGAAGATCTAAGATGAAAGAACAACTCGTAGAGGACACCCAAATGAAGAAAAAACATGATAGAATCTAGTCAAAATTTTAAGAGGAGAATTGAAGTACAACAGGTGACCATCTATCAAGTTCAAGAGTACTAAGTGGCAAGTGGTCAACTCATCGAAATAAAATATAACATGGTAAGCAAAAGGTTAAAGCATTATGAATGTGTATAATTCTATATGTACATAATAGTAAAGACAACAATGAACTCTCTCTTGATCACACAGAAGAACGCATATCAAACTGCGCTTCATGGAAGCACGCTTAGGCTTCTTTTAAAATTGAGAGAGGTGAAGAGAAATGTCGAAAGGGGTTTCCACTTTCCACATAAAAACAGAGCAAAGAAGACAAAACAGTAAAAGAAACAAAAATTAAGAAGAGATGAAAGAAGCAGATACATAAGTAGTGTAAAGTCTGGAGCTAGTAAAATAAGAAAAAAATTACAATTTTACAAATTTGATCAGACATCCATGATATGACAACTGGAGCTAACCTATTGTTTGAGATGGAATTAATATGGTAATCATGAGCATGTGCATATACACGCCGGCATCTAGCAACAAGGTTTAAATCTTGGCCTGTAACCTGCATACGTAGTAAATGAAACTAATCAGACTTGTCTATTGCAATTATGTATAGCTTGTCAGAAGAGTGCCTACTTGTATATCATATCAAAAGAAACTTATTGTATATGCATGCACTGCTCATGTATCATGCTGTAGAGAACTACAGATGATGGATAAAGTGGGTTAAGTACAACTACCACAGGCAAACGCAATGATGTGCATCCTCCAGGAGGAAATGGCAAATACTTGTTTGGGCAATTGTACAACTTTTCTGAACATCCGCCATTTGGAAGAAGAGCTCTAGAGCTACTGGTACTGGAACTGGAACTGGATGCTGTACCATTGTCTGAACTTTGGGAAGTATCCAAGTTCATTACTGAAATTCGTTTCACTTTCTTCTCTTGCACCTGCAGAGAGAGCAAAGCAGTAAGGCACCAATATTACATAGATTGTGCTAGCATTTGACAACAACTGAATTTAAAAAGAAAAAGAAAGCAAGCAATGGCATTGCAATCATTAAAACTGTAAAGAAATTGCATACTTCAAATATTTGTAAAGATCAAAAGAATAAAAAAGCATGTGTTTCTTGATCAAACCAGCCAGTATAAATAGAAAAATGTCATGAATTCTGCCGCTCATACCAAGAGCAAGACTGAAATAAAATGTAGTGTAAATCCACCTTAATTTGCACATACATACATACATACATATATATATATATATATATATATATATATATATATATATATATATATATATATATATATATATATATATATATATAACCTAACTATATAATGGATACAAGTTTTAGGCATGACAGGACTAGGGAAACATAAGGTAAGGCAAGAAGTCATAACCATAAGAAAAGAAATGAGAGAGCATGCTTTCTGATGCAACTGTTTTATCCATACCTTCCAATACTTGATTGTTTTGTCATTTGTAGACAAGAGAAAGTGTGCATTGTTGGCTGTTTGGCACCACTTGATCTTGTTGATCTTCTCTTCTATTTCCAAACTTTTTAGGTAGTCGAACTACATGAATTACATATAAATCAGAAAAAGATTCACATATTCGAGGATATTACTAAGCAATAGCTTCATTTAGAAGGTAACATGCTTTACATATGGTTTTATGTTGCCTTTTTGCTGGTAAGCTAATCCTGCAAAAAAATCTAAGGAAAAGTTTTGCCTGAGCTCATACTCTCCATCTTTCAGTGTTGTTTTAGACCATGATACAGTCTCCACTCTCCAGTGTACAAGTTTGATGGACTAAGTAAGTGTTGTTATAGAGTTTGACATGGTTCCAATGTACAACTTTGATCATCAATTTCAAGTTAATATACAACAACAACAACAACAACAACAACAACAACAACAAAGCATTTGATCCCAAACAAGTTAGGGTAGGCTAGGAATGAAACCTCCTTAAAGTCAAAGAGACGAGAGCCTTGCAAATAAAATAGAACAAAAATATAATAAAATAATAATAATAATAATAAAACCTACAAGGCTAAAACCCTAAGCTGTACATCCCGCCATCCGAGCCGAGAGCCTAAAACACAGCCCCCAAACCTTCTTAAGGTTCCGGTACGTGGAGTAATATAACTTTTGTTAGTATGTTAGTAAAAAATAAAAAAAGGCTACAACATTATGAAAGCACTTTTGATAACAAATCTATTAATATAACTTTTGTGTGCCTAATCAAAATGGTGGTCAGAAAATAAATAATAATAATAATAACTGCACGCATTCTAAAAATGGCATTTATTCATGGATGAAGTATTATAAAATTTGCACGACAGTCATGTTTTTTGCAGACACCATCTGTACTTTCAAAATTGGCAATTTGCGATGTTAGTATGTTTACTTTTTAAATTGTACACATGAGCTGGATTTTACTGCAAAGCAACCAGATCTTAGTTGATAGATTATACTTAGTAGTAAGCATGCACAACTGGAAAGTAAAAAATTGTCACCTTTTAGTATCAAGTAATCTACCACAAAGGATAAAAATAGTATACATCCATGATGTGATTTCCAGAAATTTAGCACGCAAGAAAACATGCAGTGAGATCAATCAAAATGGGGGCCTAAGATGGTCGAGAGACACAGATCATTGTGATTCATGACCAAAGTGCGATTATCACCACTTCAAGTCTCGCATACCTCAGGTTCGTGACTCTGAAATTCTGTTTTGTAACGGAACTCAGGATGCCTAGCAATTGGGTAATCTTGTCTCTCAAGTTCTCTCCGACTGGCATTCTGCATATACATTAACTTTATGAGCACAAGAGATTTAAGCAAGAAACCAACATAACTTAGATAATGTGGTACTTACATCCCTGGCGTCACTTCTTTCAAATAAAACCACACGTCCACCTCTATCTCCAGTGGCAAGATGGTCACCGGATTTATCAAACTCAATTGCTGAGATGATGTCAACTGAAACAAATAACATATTTAATCAAGATACAAATTGAAGTTGGTTCGTCAAACAAAAAATGCAGGCATATTCAAGTAATTCAACACAGCCATGATGCAAAATGAATAGAACGGCCAATACCAGGTCATTTGGATTGAAAAGAAGAGTGGTCAATCTTATGTTAATTCTATAAACAAATGCGAAACCTGGGACTAAGTATCAAACAGGTCAATGCAGAATGCAACAATTCATAAAAAAGGATAAATATAAGAAAAAGCATGGGTGCTGTTGAGCAAATTTTTCCTTGCTCATTTAATTTTTGTCAACAGCCTGCAAACATTGATCGATTTTTCAATAACTGCACAGTAGCGAAGTGCATCTAGAAAAAGGGTGCTGCCTTAAAGTTAGTACTTAGTTGTATTTGGAAACATGTTACATATGTAATGGGTAAATGAATTAGATCCAACAAAGCTAGATTCTGCAGGAGTGTCGGCTTTATGGTAGGACATTCGTAAAAGTAGACAGACTATTTTGGTAACATTTTACCTGACCATCCTAACTACATCATCTTCTCTATGTGTCAATGGCTTGAGTACCGGATAGGACTACATACTGAGCAGGACAACTAGAAGATCCTGAGTTCCTGACGGAAGGCTGTTCATGGAAAACTATGGTTGAAACAAGAGCAAGATATGCTGCTGATGTGAACAGTGCAAGTCTAGCATCAAATTGTGTATGTGTTTGTATCTTAAACTTCAAGCTAGCCACCTTTAGGTACGAATTAGGAAAAAAGAATAAGACTATGGTCAACCTTTCAGATAATCCTACAAATACAAGCAAGTCATATGCATAGATCTGTTACAAGAGGCATTAAAAAATATACCTCACTATTCCCCGACAAGCACTGATCAAATCAACGCCGTTTCACCACCAAAAAAAAAATGAAAATTCAAATGAGAAGCAGTATATCACATGAACCACACATGCCAAAGAGCGGATGATCCATTGGAAGTAAGGTAGACAAATGGGAAACATTCTTTGTTCTCACGACATACTTCTAAACCCTACCCCATACTGAATGCTCAAGACATTATGGTCCAACCTAAATATCATAGCACAGCGCACATACCTACAGATCAGAAGCATATGACAATCCTTGACAGAAACACTTAGAAGGCCAATACTACCTAGCTAGCTCTGCGACCCACTTCTAATTTTGCGTTCCTGCTTCATATGCAACAAAGCTCATAAATTTACAGCCAAATCGTCCTCAGACTCTACAGAAACCTTAAGCAAATCCACAATCCCGCACATCATCATACAAAGTTCAAATGTTGAACACTCCACTGGCGTTCGTGTTGTAAATCACCAAGTAATATCTTCAGCGAATCCATTCAACATTCCTAGATTTTTAGACCACAGGCAAGATTGCTCAGCTTCATTAGAAAACTAGAGAACATTCCGAGTTTCCTACTGTCAATGCAACTCCCGCAGCATGGACGCTTTACAGTTCAATAACATTACCAATTACCAGGTCCAAAACCTCCCTGCAACAACATATCGATCCATCTAAGCAGCAAAGCGCACCACATGACCTGATTCCCGCACCTGACACACTTAGCTAAGCATCCAACCCCACGTTAGGAATTGCTCGCCATTTAGCCAGCAAAGTAGCGAACCATGCTAAATCGCTGGGAAACACTGCTTAAAGCAGAACACTTCGAACCCAAATCACGGCAAAGCATCCGCTCGAAATCCTCTCGATTCTGCGAGGGGCGCCGCCGCTCGAATCCCCTGCTTCCCCGCGGGAAAATGTGCGGCCTTTCGGGACGCGGGGGGTACCCGCCGAACCAAGCAGATCTCGCGAGACGCGCGACACGAGTAGCGAAAGGCCGAGGCCCGCGGCCGGCTTACCTTCCTGCAGCTCCTCGCCGGCCGCGCGCTCGCCGAAGACCTGCGCGAACCGCCACTCCTGCGGCTGGTGCGCCGCCGCCTCGGGGCGGTCGTCGGGGGACTTGGGGTCCATGGGCGTTGCCGCCACCGTCGTCACGACACCATGGCGCGAGGATCTCGGCGGGGGGAAATCGGAAGGGGGAGGAAGACTCTGGAAAGTTCGCGGGGGAGAGGGGGAGGTTCTGGAAGAATGGGGGAGGCGGCGACGGAGATCGAGGGGCTGAGGAGAGGTGAGGTTGCTGCAGGCAGACAAATGATCTGGGGAGCGAGTGCCTGGTCGCCCTCCCCTGTATTGTATTTCTCTTCTTTTCCTCTGTCTGTGGGGAGGGGGCATTTCGCGTTTGGTCCCGGAAACAGTACGAAATTGCTTTCAGATTTATCTATTTTAACAAACCACTTAGGTCATGAGTTTCGTTCGTTGTTTAAGTATATATGAAATGAAATGAAACTCGAATGAAATACCCACTCTCAATGAAGAGTTTCATTCTGTTCATAGGCATTTAATTTCATGACTCGAGGAGTTGGTATTGTAAGAGAGTTTCATCTAGATGAAACCCATTTCTCTCTCTTCTTAAATACACTGACATGTCATCGAAAATACCTATGTGGCAACACATTTAATGAGAATGAAACTCTAATGAAACTCCCACTGAGACTGGTCTTAGGTCTTCCATATTGTCTTATTTTTAAATAAAACAATTAAGTCTTGTTTGGAACTCGGATCGAGTAGAAGGTGGGAATCAGTTTTTGAAAAAAAACAATTTTACTCCAATTCTCATAAAAAGTTGTGTAGATACTCTTACCATCACTGGTATAAGAAATAATTGTTTCTCTAAACTCTGATATCTATGGTTTTAACGAAAACAAATAGTAACCGTTTTTAAAAATGTGGGTATAAATTTTTTTAGGCCATGTATCCTAAGTCAGAGAGACTCCAAAGCCCCATAAAGGTCTTGGCACCTCTAAATTTCTCATCCTTTTTTGGTATAAAAGTGATGGGGCGACTTGTGATCCTAACTGAGCTAGCCGTCGCAGGCTGTTCACATCCTCGTATATGTTAGCAGCCAAGCGTTGCTGATGCGGTCACGACTACTATCTTTACTACTGAACTTAATTCTTGTGTACAAATCATTTCGCATGAATTAATCTCAGAATTTTTGAGAAGGAAGAAGATAAGGATGTGATGCATCAAGCTAACATGTGTGTGGGTGTGGCACATGCGATCCAGGAGGTTGACACGGAGCACAAGCAAGCAATGCATGCAGCGTGTGCGCGAGGGGTAGAGCTAGTGCAAGCGTACATGCATGGCATTTGTGGCCGAGTCCAACCAGGAGATCGACTCCCTAACCGAATTGGTTTTGATTTTGGGTGGTTTGGCATGCATGCAGTAGAAGTTCATGTTGCACACGTTTCCAACCAGGAGATCAATTCGGACTATTTGGAAATTGACATGAGGTTTGGGAACGAATTCAATTCGGTTGTTTTTTGTTGGAAGGATAAAACTTTAATCCGAAATACAAGGAAAGATCTAAGGAAAGCTGGATTGTGTGCAAAGAGAGAAAAGAACGGAAAGATATGTGGATTCTCAACGCAAGAAAATAGGAAAGGAAATTGTACGCGTAGGATATTTGTACCTCATGCCTTTCTTTCTCTTTGTGCGTTAGGTTGGGTTCTACCCATCCATGGTCTACTACAACAATATAGCGCGCCAGGAGTCCAGGTCTATTTACTTTATTTCTTTACGAAACTGGGTCGATTATGTAAAGCTCCAAGATGTAGAAGGACTTTACTCTTATCTTTTTGCGGGTCCAGTTTAATTAGCTTTTGGTTTTTGTGAGTTCTTTAGGAAACCAGAAAGAGTCCAGATTGAGAACGTTAATTATGTATGTATGTATGTGAGAATCCCAATCAACCTTAAGTCGTGGTGTGCATGTGTGCCCCGTGTGCCAAGTTTTTGTGTGTGGTGTTGGCTATACAAGCTTATGATGTACGCCCAATGTAGAGGGTGGAGTTTAATTACGAGTTGAAAACACGTGTGTTTCGGCCGCGTGCTGCTATGGTGAACCCCTTGTTATCAGTCAACAATTTATCATCTAGAGTTTTGTGATAGTTGGTGCAGATCAAGGGTGTGTTGTTCATGAGAATGTTCACGGAATCTATACTATTCAATCTTCAAATTCGTGATCAATCATTGTTCACGGTTTGAGAGGTCACAATTGATCGCTTCTACTTTGGTTCTTGCTAATCTAGTGCGATTCTACTACGATATCAAGCTCGTTACTACGCTACGAAAGTCGTGTTACTACATGAAAGACGTTGTGTTACTACACCACCGGCAGTGTTACTACGCTAATGCAAGAGTGTTATTGCACTTTTGCCGATGTTCCACCACAAAGGATCGAGCAACCTACAAGATTTAATCTGATCTCGATGTTCGATCTGCACCAATTGCCCTTGTTATTCTACTTCCATTTCATCTTTGCTATTGATAAAGCGTCTTCACCACCAACCATCGACATCTACATGTATAAACATTGATGAGCATAGTCATTCTCATTTTCTGGTAAGATTGGTACTCATCTGCAAAACTTAGTTCAAGTATTATGAGCTTGTCGATGGTTTCCAGTGCTCTCTGCTTCAGTATTGTTTCCATGTATTGTTAGGATATATATTGTACTCGTTTGCAAGTTATTTTGGATAACATGTCGCTAATGTGTTTGGTTGTTCGTTTATCTTTCTTTACTTAAATATTGCCCCCCCCCCCGAGTGCCTACAATCATCTCAACATCACAAAAAATGAAGGTTGTACTTGCCTTCTCCATGGTGCATGGCACAATCATGTGTTGAGGGCGAGTACATTTGGCTTGCTTTGCATACAGTCTTGATTTTTGTAATTAAATAGTTCTAGATGTGTTCTTGTAATCCAATCAATATAATGGTAAGATGTGTTTTGTCTTGATCCAAAAAAAAACACTATAGTAGTAAAACCTACAAGAAATCTTTGTTTTAATGTGTATCATCCAAACTGAGTATTCTACAACACATCATAAAGGGAGAACAATTTGTCAACATTTTATCCTAAAAATCATAATAAGCACATGTTTTCCAAAAATGACCTTTTGTACACGTGACCCAAACAACCTTTTATTGGTGGTACTAAATATATACTATCCGTACTTCTTTTTTTTTTTTATTTCTTAAGAGGGCACTTTATGAATAAGATCCAAGTGGAGGTTTAACCTCTTCGGATAGAGTGTGGCTTCTAGGCTTTCTCAAGGAAGTCGAAGTCTCTCTCTCTCTCTCCACCGCCTTCTTTAGGAGCTAAGCCCTCCAAACAAGGCCTTACTCCAAAAGCACTTTCTCTCTATTTTGGTTTTCTTATGTTCTTTTATCAAAGTAGTACTTGATTCCATAATATATATATATATATATATATATATATATATATATAAATAAAAACATTATAATAGAATGAGTGGGTTAGAACTCAAACTACGATTATTAATAGATAAAAACATTACAAAATAATGACTTAATTCAGAATTATGAAATAAAAGAACTCAATCACCATGTTTCTTTTATTGAAATTTACTCAAGGAGCAAACTCAATTGATCAAAGTCAAGATACTCACTATGAAACAAACGTACCCAATTGTGACGTCGCGTGCCATCACCACTTTGGTAATGACAAGTTGGTGTCATTACCAAAGTGGTGATGGCAAAGGGCGCCACACCAATCATCCTATTTATTTTATTGGAATTTACTCATGGGACAAACTCAATTGATCAAAGACAGGACACTCACACAAAAAAAGATAAGGATGTTCTAGTAAAATGAATTTGTTAAGTGTGTACAATGAGTCAATGATGTTGTATTATATTAGAGAAAAATTTTATTGGTATGACAAGTGACATTAAAATGTATAGCATGAAAAAGTTGTTGATTCTGCTCATCCTCTGAGATTTCATCAATGCACATAATCAATTCCTGTATTTTATCATTTTCGTGTTTCGATTATATTTCCACTAACAAACAACTTTTTTTTGTAAGGGGTGTAATTTTTAGAGGCAATTTGCTATATGCCACCGAATAATTTCGAATCTTCACAGTATGCCACCGAATAACTTCGGATCTTCACAATATGCCACTGGTGTCTCACTAACATATGGTCTCTGGGTCCACATGTCAGCCTCAAAATGAGTGACATATTGTGAACTATATAGTTATTAAGCGACATATTGTGAATTTTCTCTAAATTTCAACTAGGTCGCGACCAACTTATACTTTCCTATTCAATATACAAACGTATACATGTATCAAACAATCAAAATCTAGAATGTTAGTAAGCAATATCATAGCTCTCATTGGTCAACACTGACTTTGCAACTTTCCATGACTCATAAAAAATGATTTGAACCATTAGGTATGTGACTTGTCTTTTTTTTTTCTAGAAGTACATTATCTATATTTCTCTATCAACATAAATTCACGTAATCTTAGAAGTTTGTCTAGCGGTAATTAGATTATGAGAGTTAACTAAATGAGGTGATGGAAGCACGAATTGCTAGTTTGCAGCATGTTAAGGATTAAGGAATATGTAGAACAATCGTTACTGTGAAAGAAAGGTTCGATTTTTATGAGGTACATAAATGTTGGAGGAAAATCTCTGTACTAGGATGACGCATTTTGGTTGAACTTGGTCTCAAGAAAAAGGAGAGAGTTGGTCATGTATCTACTGTGTTTTTTTGGTGTGAAAAATGAAAAAAAAAGCACGTGACATGTAATTTTTTTGTAAGTTTAGAAATGATGTAGATATGGTTCTAGTAATGTTCGAGATGGCAATGTGGCATAAGATGGAAGATAGAGATGGATTATCCAAATTATTCGATATCCAAATTCAATAGGATGTGAATATGGTTCAAACTTTTCCATCCGAACAGGAGTATATTCACTATTCAAATTCATGTTATTAAATTCAAATTCGACCTAGAAAACATGAATACGAATATAGTCTTGATATCTCCTTCCAAAATGTTGTATTATGCGCATCTGAATTCATATTCAACTTGTTGCGCCATGCTACTCTTTTTGATTTAGTGTCCATTTAAGTCCCTTAAGCCTATTCTTATTACAACAATTTATTTTGTTGTATACTGTAACATCCTAATTTTCTGAGTTTAAAAATCTTTTGAATAGTTAGTAGGGAGAAAAGTCACCATTTGGTTTTATTTGAATTTAATTCAAAAGCTTAATGTTGGACTTTACAATCAAAAATATTTAATGTGAATAATCCCAACATGAACAATAGCCAAAACTATTTTATTTGGGTTCTATGTGCTCAGATATATTTTCTAGATTTTTTCTGAGTTCATTTGCTATTTTCTATTGCTTATTTGGTTTTATGTTATTTTACAAAATAGAAAAGCTATCTAAAATCTCATAAAAGCCTTCGTCGTCGCCGGAACTTCATCGGAGGCCCTGTCCGACAACACCCGAGGCTCTCCGCCGCTCAAACCTCACCGCCGGTCGCCACCATCCATCCCAAACACCCAGAGTTACACCTAGAGGTTCGCAATAGCCTCAGCTACACGTCGGTACCACTCACCGCCGGTGGATCGCCGCCGTTCGCCGTTGCCGTTGGTTCCCGAGCCCGTCACCGTCGAGTTGACGTGGACATCCACGTGGCCTGCCACCTCACCTTGTGCACCGACGTGTCGCGTGCGTGTCTGCTCTATCAACGCCCACGTGTGCGCCCGCGCGGTAGTCCACCGGTCTCCAGGTCTTGTGGCTCGGTAGACCTAGTCTACCGTGGGCCGTGAGACTGACATGTGGGTCCCACATGTCAGTGTTTCCTTTTTATTTCTTTTATTCCCGAAATCCCTGTGCTGGCGTCGTGCTTGTGCAATAATCCGACTTTTCTGTTAATAAATAATTTGGAAATTCCAGTAAATCCAAAATTAGGGTTTCTTTAGATTTTTAATCTTCCAGAGCCCATAACTTTTGCATCCGAACTCCGTTTGAGCCCATTCAAGTTCCAAACTTTATCTAAATTCGAGCTCTTTTTATCTAAGATTTTTATTTAATTTTTGGAGCTTGTTTTGCCTCTGTTATTTATTTATTTTATTTATTTGTTTCGTTTGTGAGTAGACGTCGATTCGTCGGGGAATTTTGGAAAAGAAGGAGCACCTCAAGATCAAGACCAGTACTTAGACATGTTCCAAGGCAAGTCATACCTTTGATCATCTTGAACCTAGTTTTCAAATTACTTTATTTTAAAGTATTGCATTCTACCTTAATTATGTATATAAATGCTTTTAGGTATAGTTATCATCCAATTTGTTATCACACCTTAGCTTTGTATGTCATATTTGATGGATCGCAGGAAGGCTACGATAGCACAAACAAAAAATTTACCGCGCAATCAAAGAACCTCCGCTAGTAATAGATCACGAGATTACCACTAGACGCGCCGACTCGTAGCAGAAGTAGAGTCGATGTAGCGAGTTGAAGCTGTCATGGTCGTACTTGTCGCGCGTCTTCTCCTCCTACTCCGATGAACATCGTGAGTCGCGGATCGTCCTAGTGCTGATGCTTCGCAACAGCACCTCCAAGGTATCCACACGTACGGGGTAGGGACACCACGCGCAGGAGTGCTAGCGCCGGCGGCGTGGTTGAGGAGAGCGTGGCTATTAGGGTTTCGGGATTTCTTCCAGAAAAGATTGATCAATCATACCCCATGCCACCGCTCCTCTATATATAGGCATCCATAATGGGTCCCGAACAGGAGGCCCAATAGGAACTCGTGGCCTATAAGAATTCGGATCCTCATCCAAATCAAATCTTTGCCCTTTAAGTGTGTGACCCTATAGGTTCGTGTGTAATCGGTTGTGACTCGGAAACTCTTTCCCGATCACGAGTCGTCAGCAGTACCTAGCAGCACATAACGATCCCCGAACACACACAGAATATAAATCGGACGAACCTTAATGCAATATGATCTACGACGTGTCCTTATCACTTACGCCCCACTCGTACTTAGTCACGACAGTCCATAATTAGTTACAACTAGTTTGTAACTCCTTACGACCAGTTAGTATCTAACTACGACCAGTTTGTAACTCCTTACGACCAGTTGGTGATTATGTCCGAGTAGTCCATGACTAGATCGCATCTCCATACGACTCCAACGACGACGACTTCACCGATCGACTAGTTCGCATCTCCATCGACCGACCGGTCGACATCACCGGCCACGACTAGTTCGCATCTCCATACGACGACCACTTCACGACTACGTGAACCGAACGACCGCTTGTGTATTCTCCCTTTGCCTCACGACATCTGGTTGAACTCCAGGTGAGATGTGGTGTCAACCATGGACTGTTCAATACTTTCTCGATCAAGTGTCGAATAACTTCATGTGGTCGACACTTCGACCACTTGTGGCATGGTCATGCACTTTCTTTATTCGACCACAACGAGGGGCCCAGAGATATCTCTCCCGTTATGTTAGGAGGGGCAAATTCCATATCTGACCAGTCACATTCCTCCGTATGTTTCATAGTATACCCGAAAGCTACCTTTATAACTACCCAGTTACGGAGTAGCGTTTGGCAACCCCTAAGAGTGCTATTATACATGTAGGAAACCATGCTGATCTCAGGTCTAAGGATTATACATCATCATTGCTTGAGACCAACTAACGACACATAGAACCATAACAATCACAATAGTGTCTCAAGGTAGGTCTTATCCAATACTATGTTCTCTAACATGTGTCTACATTATTGATTCGATATCTCTATATCCATGACCGGTGAAACATGGTCATCAATCAATACATGTATTGGTCGTAGAGTCACTGGTGTTCCGACCAGTGACATTCGACCAGGGATACTTTTAGAACGACATCATATAAGATAAAGAGTTTCACCAACAAGTCACATACTCATTGATCTATATAACTGATGATTCATTCAAGGAACAAGATAACATATTATCAAATGTTATGAATATAATGAAATATAATCATCTCTATGATTGCCTCTAGGGCATATTTCCAACAATATTTCCTTGTCACCCTAGATTGATTATTAGTTGGTAATATTGTAGCACCAACGTGGGTTGGTTAGATGCGAGTACAATTGCTTAGCCATGCTACGAGTCTCACATCTCATTGGAGTTGCAAATATTAAATCTGACTAAGTGACTATGAAACTTTATGTAAAACTGTGTGTACTGTGTGCTATTAGTTTTTGTATGGCATATGTTGCACTAAAACCAACTGGGTGGTAAAGGATTTAGACTGAGGCAAGTGGTGGATACTGTGTGATATGGTGGAAGCTTTGTGCATGGGAATAATGATCTTTGTGGCATAGTTAGAGAATGGAAGTCTTGCCTTGGTCAATTAAGGACTTAACTTTGTGCGCCATTGAACTAAGCCTTACTGTACGACCACATGCCTGATGGGACGGGCCTAACTTAGTAGGTTATGGATTCTTGGCATTGATTACTCAAGTGGTAGGTTAGGCTATGGGTGGAGGTGTGTACTACAAGGTAGTTGCATCACGGGGCGGTTCGCCGTGTCCCTGTCCTGCAGTGTGTGTTATGCCAAAGCGTTTCGTTTGGGTTGGCATAGCGGTTTGTAAGCACATCGGGAGTGTCAATATTAAGATTAAGTTTCTGAACCGTTTTGTTATGATTAGTGCTTGCAACACTAGTGTATCGTGTGGGTAAAGTGTACAACCTCTGCAGAGTGTTAAATCAATCTATTTAATAGCCGCGTCCGCGGTCATGGACATGCTCGGGGATTTCACACGAGGGGTAGTTTTCATAAAATGTGGGATGGGAGCTATGTGATCTAAGTCATGTGGCTATGTGAAATAATTTGTTTAGCTTTGTGTCTTTGTGAAAACAACTGTTAAATTAATATTGTCTATTTGTTTTGAACTGCATTTCAATCTATTATCGTATTCCATTGCAAATATTACCTTTATGCAAAAGAACCACAAAATCCTTTTCTTTTGGAATAAGCCTGCAGCTATAAATTGCATTATGTGGTATGATTTACGAGTACGGTTGTGTACTCACGCTTGTTGTAAAACTTGCTCCCAAACTTACAGAAGAGGAGGAGTCTACGCCTGCTTTCGAGGAGGAGTTCAACGAAGGTTGCTGATCGTTAAGGTCTGGATCCCAGTCGGTTGCCTGTGGTGAATTGATGGGATCTAGCTGAAGTTATTTCTGTTCTGCCGCTATTTTATTCTCTGTTAGCCGTGCGTGGCTTAATAAGTGTAACTCGACCATAAGGTCAAAACCCTTATTTGTTATTCAAACTAATCGTTTACTTTATTTTTCGCTTGTGTGGATTGATATTCACCTATGTTGACACTGTGTGCACTAGCGTGATCCTGGACTAGTGCATTATACACAGAGGGTTCCAGAATCGTAATTTTGGGTCCCGATAGAGGTGGTATCAGAGCCATACTGACTGTAGGTCTTGACCTTAGTTAGATCAGCCATCTTTAGAGTGTCCAAATTATTTTCTAAAGGAAAAATTAACTTACAAGATTAATTAATTACTTAACTCTTCTCATATGTCCCTCGACTCAACTATTGCTATAATCTTTTCTCTTCCCGATGTTTTTAAGTTGCTCTTACCCTCCCTTCGTCTGTCTTAACATATGCCTCGTCTCCAGAGCTATGGTGAGCGCACAGGAGGATATGCCGCCGAGCTTTGGAAGCTGCTGCAGGTCCTTGGAGGCTTTGATCGTCCGTTGTACGTCGGCAACAACTGGACTGTGAATGGACAAAACCGTGGAGTGATCTGTCATCTGACGATCTACGCCAAGAGGAACGACAAGGCAAGCCAACCTTCGCACATCTCCGTGACAAGGCGGTGGCTTGAGCATGTGTGGCACCATTTGCTTTCAAGCTACTAGTCATTTGATCCCTCTTCATAGTACGGTTTCCTATTCTAGCAATCCAGTTTTTTATCCTTCATTCTCCTAGACTGGTAAAACTATGAAAAAGACCTATTAACTAGATACCTTTGCCTTAAGCTAGATGGGATCCTTTTGCACTCTTTCATCTTTATCCAAGAATAACCCTATTAACTTCTTGATAAAAACGAGTTAGTACAAAACACATGGTTGCCTTTAATTACCAAAACACTACAAAATGGGATCTAGATTCTTCAATAGTGCATGCATGATGTACCACTCTGTATAATGCATGCATGATGTATAACACATAGCACTTTAATCGTCTTTTGTCAAAATAGTCGAATTTTCATTCGTCTGATATGTTTTGAGATTTGCACTTCTTCTCATATGATGGATTGTGTCTGATTTTATTATGATTTTTTCATTGGAACATAACAGGTTCACCACATTGCCGTATTTTGTCGGTGTAGAATTTTATTTTTTATCTTTGTTTTGTTCAATCTCTCAAAGTGTCGGGACCCAAAATTGCGATTTTGGAACCCTCTGTGTATACTGCACTAGTCCAGGATCACGCTAGTGCACACAGGGTCAACATAGGTAAATATCGATCCACACAAACGATAAATAAAGTAAACGATTAGTTTGAATAACAAATAAGGGTTTTAACCTTATGGTCGAGTTTACACTTATTAAGCCACGCAGGGCTAACAGAAGATAAAGCAGCAGCAGAACGGAAATAACTCCAGCGTAGATCCCACCAATTCACCACAGGCAACCGACTGAGATCCAGACCCTAACGATCAACAACCTTCGACGAACTCCTCCTCGAAAGCAGGCGTAGACTCCTCCTCTTCTGTAGGTTTGGGCGCAAGTTTTACAACAAGCGTGAGTACACAACCGTACTCGCAAATCATACCACAGAATGCAATTTATAGATGTAGGTTTATTCCAAAGTAAAGGCTTCTGTGGTTCTTTTGCATAAAAGCAACATTTGCAATTGAATATGAGTAATAGATTGAAAGCATAATTCAAAACAAATAGACAATATTAATTTAACAATTGTTTCCACAAAGACACAAAGCTAAACAGATTATTTCACATAGCCATATGATTGAGGTCACACAGCTCCCATCCCAACATTTTATGAAAACTACCTCGTGTGAAATCCCGAGCATGTCCATGATCATGACGCGCTATTCGAATAGATTAATTTAACACTCTGCAGAGGTTGTGCACTTTACCCACAAGATACAACTAGTGTAGCAAGCACTAATCATAACAAAACGGTTCAGAAACTTCATCTCAACATTGACACTCCCGATGTGCTTACAAACCGCTATGCCAACCCAAACGAAGCGCTTTGGCATAACCCAAACGAAGTTATGGGCTCTGGAAGTTTTAAATCTAAAAGAAACCCTAATTTGGATTTTTCAGAATTTCCGAATTATTTATCTGAAGAAAAATCGGATTATTGCGCAATGTCGGCGTCATCGGAGGACGTTCGGACGGGATGAAAATTGGTCGGCGGTGGGACCCACATGTCGGTGACACGACTCACGGTAGACTAGGTCTACCGAGCCTCGGACTTGGGGTCCGGTGGACTAAGCCACGCGCCGGCGAGGTTGGTGGTCGGGCGACACGCGAGCAAAAGGCCGACATGGCGCCGAAGCCGACGACGGCGTGGCATGCCACATCGGCGTGGCACCGGCGGCGACCTCTGCCGCCGACAACGGCGATTCCGGCGCGCGGCGACAACGGAGGGTAGCACCGATTCCTCGCACCTCGCGAACTCGGTGACACGGTTGAATGCTCCCGGCGGTGACCAAAACTGCGATGGCGCTCATGGTTGGCGGCGGAGCGGCACGGTGAAAGCGACAACGGGGCTACGGGGTTGGGCGGCGACATGGGGCGTGCCGTGGAGCCCAGGTGACGGCGATGTCAGAGCACCGGTTGGAGGCGACGGAGCGTTGACGACAGCGGCAGAATCGACGAAGAACAGATCGGCGGCAAAAACCCTAAACTCCAAATTGTGGTGGCGCCGAAGCTTTAGAGGTGGAGAGGGTTGGGGTTCTGGGTTGCGGAGGATCGGGTGATCCTCGGGTGCTATTTATAGGGGCTGGGGTGCCCGGGATAGGAAATCCCCAAATTGAGTCCGTTTCGGTCACGAACGAATCCGGAGATTAGATAAGATACGGGCTCCGATTTTGTGAGATTTGAATGCGGGAAGATAGGAGATAGAGTTTGGCACGATTTCTAGAAGGGCTTCCAACAGAAAAAATGCGTTGTCGGACGGAGGTCCGAGGGGCTTCAATGGCAGCCAAAGCCGACTCGGGCGCGGAGACGAAGGCGCGACGAAGACGACGACCTCGGCGGGCCCGCGATCGAGAGGAAGAGGAGCGACCCACATGTCGAGGCACGGCGGGTGTGCTGCGGTGAAGCCACAGGGGTGGGCCATGGCGGGCCATGCTGCATGGAGAAAAGAGGTTGGGCCGGGAGATTCGGCCGAAGGATTAACTGAGATTTTTAATAGCTTTTCTAATTTAGAAAATACCAGAAATTCAAATAAGCAATAGAAAATAGCAAATGAACTCAGAAAAATTCTAGAAAAATCTAGAAAATATATCTGAGCACATAGAACCCAAATAAAATAGTTTTGACTATTGTTCATGTTGGGATTATTCACATTAAAGGTTTTTGTTTGTAAAGTCCAATATTGAGCTTTTGAATTTTAAAAATAAATAAATCCCAATGGTGAATTTTCTCCCTACTAACTATTAAAAGATTTTTAAGCTTAGAAAATTGGGATGTTACACAAAGTATATGTTAGATTTTGAATCATGTGATGGAAATATGAGTTAGTAAGACTTTCGAGAATAATTACAGCGACCATGAACAAAAATTACATAAATAATTTATTGTAATTTATGTATAATAAAGTTGTAAATGAACTAAACCCACAGCAAATTAGAAGGAGTAGACCCGTTAGGAATGGGCTATCGTTGATCCTCTCGTTGATGGGCTTCATACGCGAGTTCATCGTGGAATTTTTGGCGGATACGACCATTTTTCGTGCCATATTTGCGGATTTGACCACCACAGGCGCATATTTGCACATTTGGCACTGCTGGCGCACGGTGGTCGTGCGCCAGCGCTTGAGAAAACGGCACGTGGCGTTGGCGCACGACCACCGTGCGCCAACACCATCGTCGCCGACGCGTGGACGTCAGCCCGCCAGCCCCGCCACCTCACCACGGCTAGCGCATGGCCACCATGCACCATCCATTTAGCTAGTAATTATCCTAGGCTAATTAGTTAGTTATGTTAGTTTAGGATGAAATTTGGAGAAATTTTAAAATATAGCAAATGAGTTCAATAAATTATGAAATTTTTGTGGAGCCTTCCGACACCGTGTACTTGATTGTGTAAATTTTCATAATTTTATTCATTCAAAATTATCACCGCTAATTCGTATAAGTGTCGTGTTCGTATGAATCAATAAATGTAGAAAATGAACTCCAAAAATTATAAATTTTATTTTGAAGGGTCCTCACGCAGTGGATTTGATTGTGTAATATTTTGGTAATTTTATATGTGTTCTGGTATTGTCGCGAAAATTTAGGATTTAGATCGTGAAAATTTTGATTTTAGGTTTCAGAAATTAGGGTTTTATGATTTCATGTGACTTAGAATGTATAAAAAAAGCTACATTGGAACTCCATTGGAGATGTCCATATACAATATGGCGCTAGAGTACACACGTAACAAACAAAATATGCGTACAAATATAGCAAAACAAAATATGAATACAAATATACTCGATCAAATAGGATACTCTTTGTTTATTTAATTTAATGTCGTGTAACTTCCCAAGTTATGTTACCAAAATAAAGTTAATAAAGTTATTATTTTATTGAATTTTCTAAATTTTGAAAGAGTTTTATTGCTTTTCTTGAATCTCCTAAATTTTAAAAGTCAAAAATAAAATTTATTGAGTTTTATGGGTTTTTATTGGATTTAAAGTTGACAAGGAAAAATTTATATAATTTATGTAATTTTTTGGATATTTTAAAGGCATTTCCTTAAGTATTTCAAAGTTAAAACAAATTATTTGCAAAATTTATTACCAAATATAAGTTTGAATTATTTTACTTAAGTCCAAAATGTCTCAGAGAATTTCTGTGAATTTTTTATAATTTTTTGAATTTTATTTGCTATTTTCTAACGCTATTTTGATTTATCAGGATCATTTCAATTGCTAAATCATTAGAAAATCGAAAACAGTCTTTGGGCGTAAACCTCCTCAGCCCGACCCAAATCCCACGCGCACGCGCCCCAGCGGGCCGCTCCACCGCGCCTGCGTGTTTATAACTTCAACCTATCTCGGCCGTTGGATCAAAATTAAACGACCCAATCTAGTTGAAGGTTCGGGTGGTCCGAACGTTCAAGCTCGATCGGGCCGTTTAAAATGGATCAGACGGTCCACGCTCGTTGGAACGTTCGGACCGTCCTAACGCGCACATTCGATCGGACTACCCATGGTTGATCCAACGGCCGAAAAGGGTTGAAGTGAGAACGCGCGGGTTGAGCGGGCCGTCTGGGCCGTGTGCGCGTTGGAGGGGAGTGGGTCGGAGGGAAATTTGGTCCAAAGACTGTTTCAGATTTCTAATTGATTTAACATTTTAAATAATCCAATTAATTAAAAAAGGCTTTAGAAAATAGCAAATAAAATCAAAAATTACGAGAAAATTTCCAAAGACATTTTGGATTTAAATAAAAATATTTCCAACTTATATTTGGTAATAACTTTTGCAAATAATTTATTTTGTCTTTAAAATAATTAGGAAAAGGCTTTTAAAACTTTAGAAAGTTCGAGAAATTACTTAAATTTTCCTTTTCAACTTTAAATCCAAAGGAAATCAATAAAACTGTTTGAAATCTCAGAAAATCTAATAAAATAATAATTTTATTTTATTTTATTTTAGTAACAAAACTTTGGGATGTTACATGACTTTAGGTATTTTCGAACATGCACAGCGCAAAATTCTACGATACCTAGCTATGGATTATTTGGCAAACTTCTACGTGAGGATGTTTCGACAAGGGGAAGGGAAAGGCTCATGTGGCTGAGCCCAGCCACCATAGCATATCCGGTGGCCCGGGCGTAATCCATATCGACGATGTGAGTTATAAAAAATTTATATCCTTGTTACCATTTTCACTGTGCAATACACTTATATCATGGAATCATAGGATATGGACGACTTCGACACACCAGCCCGACGTGGAGAGTTTGGCAACAAGTGGAAGGGGAAGGCTCCTTTGACCGAGACCGGCCAACGTCGAAGCGTATCAGGCCGACCGGGCGCACTTCGTATCGAAGACGTGAGTTATATTCATTTTGCATCCTTGTTACATTTCTTACTGTACCATCCACTTACATCATGATATCGTAGGACATGGACAACTTCTATACTCACCGCCACCGTGGGCAGCCCCGAGACAAGGGGCACTCGCTATGGCGCCGCAGAGACTAGTTGTACACAACGTTAAATAGGACACTCTTTGTCAAATTATCAGTTTGTCGTGGATAATCTGTATTGTACCATAGACTACATAAGATTGCACACATCGTTAAATAGGACACTCTTTGGTTGTTACGTGTGTACTCCAGCGCCATATTGTATATGAACATCTCCAATGGAGTTGTAATGTAGCTTTTTTTATACATTCTAAGTCACATGAAATTATGAAACCCTAATTTCCGAAACCTAAAATCAAAATTTTTCGCGATCTAAATCCTAAATTTTCACGACAATACCAGAACACATATAAAATTGCCAAAATATTACACAATCAAGTCCACTGTGTGAGGGCCATTCAAAATAAAATTCATAATTTTTAGAGTTTATTTTCTATATTTATTGATTCATACAAACATGACACTTATACGAAATAGCGATAACAATTCTGAACGAATAAAATTATGAAAAATTTACACAATCAAGTACACGGTGTCAGGAGGCCCCAATTTTTTTTTTATAATTTTTTAAACTCATTTACTATATTTTAAAATTTCTCCAAATTTCAGCCTAAACTAACATAACTAACTAATTAACCTAACCCATAACTAACTAATTAGCCTAGGCTAATTACCAGCTAAATGGATGGCGCATGGTGGCCATGCGCCAACCGTGGTGAGGTGGTGGGGGTGGCGGGCCGACGTCCACACGTCGGCGGCGACGGCGTTGGTGCACGGTGGCCATGCGCCAACGTCATGTGCCGTTTTCTCGTGCGCTGGCGCAAGGTCACCGTGTGCTAGCGGTGCTAAATATGTAATTACGCGTCCGTGGTAGTTAGATCCACAAATACAGCACAAAAAATGGTTGTATTCGCCAAAAAAATTCATAAATTGTGTGGTGCAAGAGTCGGATTTTCAATAGACAGTCCCAATAAAAAAAACCCGGAGGGGCTAGCTCTATAAATAAGCACCCCGCCCCGGCATTCCGCTAGGGTTTTCCGCCAGTCTTATCCCTTCGCTTCCCACGACACCCTCCTCGCCGCCGCCTCCCTAACCCTAGCCCCTCCGCCATGGCCGACGACCACTACTCCTCCAAGCGCAAGTACGACGACCCCTCGCCGCCGCCGCGGCGCACGGGCTTCTCTTCTGGCCCGCCACCCGCTTCGCCGCCCACGGGCGGCGCCGGGGCGCCGCCGTCGTACAACAGCGTGCCGCCGCCTCCCGACGAGATCCAGCTCGCGAAGCAGCGCGCTCAGGAGATCGCGGCTAGGATCTTCAGCGCCGCCGAGGCGAAGCGCCCTCGCGTCGACAACGACGACGACGACGACGTTGGTGCGGGAGGAGGCTCCCTGGGCGGTAGCGGTCGAAGCGGCGGCCTCGGCTTCTCGTCCTCAGCCGGTGGTGGTGAGTGCCTTAGCTATCTCGTTAAACCCCTGTTAGATCGGGAGATCTGGTTGTTTGGGCTTGTGGTAGGCTGCTGTGATAATCCCCTTCTTTGCATTACGCTTCGATTTGGCTGCTGGATCGAAAAATCTATCAGCTTGAATTGATGTGATGTGCAAATTTTGTACTGTACGCAATTCAGGCGATTTTAGCTCTCAGTTTTTCCATAGTTAGGAAGCGTACAGCTCTCTGTTGTGAGCTCCATTGTTATTGTGAGGGCTTAAAAAGCAAGGTTAATTTGTTAACAAGTTGCAAGTAGAGTGGGTTACTAATTTGTTAACAAGCTGCAAGTGCAAGTTCAACATTGTGTGGCATCTGCTGCGAATAACGTCGTTGTGGTTTATAATAACAAAGTAACATCTTGTGTAGACGAGGACTATAATCATGTACCAGTCCATAGTTTAATACTGCTGATGCCACTCTTGTTCTATCTATCATATAAATTCATAATGCCAACTGTTGTTCTAGTGTGGTGGGAACACCTCATGCATCATGAGTCATGATCTTACGCAGCTAGATATCATTTGTTGAACTTTTGTTAGATACATGGCGTGGATATTGCTGTTTGATCTGTTCTGTTTGCTCATTGACACCGTAGTCTTTCTCTGGTTCTTTTTCGTTTTATGTATGTTGATGCAAAGTTGAACTGGAACTGCATTCCTGCTCCCTTATATTCCCATATCGAGAGCTGACTATTTGATTGTACCATCTAATACGCTAGGCTGCTCCATTTTGTTGTAATATTTTGGTTCAGTTGTCATTTTATGATTTGTGTGTACTGAAAATCCCCATCTCATTGTCTTGCATTGTGTGGTTCACTTGAACTAAGTTTGTACTTCTCTTAGTTCATAGATCTACGTTCTGCCATTAATCATGAATGGTTGTTTCTTTTTAGGGCATGGTGCTACTATTCCATCATTATCTTCTCAAGGCAGCACACCTCAGTACTCCACATATGGTGGATACCAGGGTACGAGCAAAAAAATTGAGATCCCAAATGGAAGGGTATGCTACTATAGATTTTACCTGTTGAAGCGCTGATTTCATAAGAGATAATGGAAGAAGGTTGCCTGAAGTGTGGTATTGGTTGCTGTGCTAATTAACAATGTCGTTGGCTTGTTTTAGGTTGGTGTTATCATTGGAAAATCTGGGGACACTATAAAATATCTCCAACAGCAGTCAGGAGCTAAGATTCAAGTAACAAGAGACATGGATGCTGAACCTGGCTCACAGACAAGACCGGTTGAGCTTTCAGGCACTCCTGAGCAGATAAGCAAAGCTGAGGAGATGATCAATGCTGTTTTGGCAGATGTATATTACTTGTTATGCTCATGACTTCCCGTTTAGTTGTGCTTGTGCATCCTTTTCTTCAATCATATTTGTCATGTGTCCTGCTGCAGGCTGATGCTAGTTCATCTGGCACTGTCTCCACCCGGAAATACAATGCTCAACCAGGTGCTGAGCAATTCGAAATGAAAATAGCTAATAACAAGGTGATCATACTGTTTTTTTTTTGTTATGGATTTGTCTTCAAACCACATTGCGCAAATACCACTGAATGCCCCATTTAAATGTGGGTATGTTCCCTTTTGTCAGTGTCACAGCTGATTTTGGTGAACTTTGGTTTCTTTGGCAGTATGAAAATTGCCCTTTTTGTTTTTTCTGTGCTTATTTGTTTTTGTTTATTTCAGGTGGGTCTGGTTATTGGAAAGGGTGGTGAGACTATAAAATCGATGCAAGCCAAATCAGGAGCTCGTATACAGGTTTGTGTGGTCTGGTCTTGTCTTGCAACCTTTCTTTAGTAACTTCTCATTGAGTTTTTAGTAACTTTATTAGATGCACCCAATCATAGCTTTTCATTGAATTTCTGTATTAACTCTGGTGCCGCATTGTGCGAACTATCCTTCAGCTTTTGTTCCGTTGTGTCTGCTCTACCTAGTGAATCCAAATCCCAGTTCTGGTTGTGTTCAATAGAAGTAGAACTCATGTTTCTGTCACCTTTAAGTTTCTCCATTTCATTTTTTTCTTTTCATTAACATTCCATTTGTGTTCTATGAAATCCCAGAATTGTGTTGACTACATGAGCTGGTGCTATTCCAACATTTTTATGTATATTGACAGATTCTTGGATTCCTCCCTTTGCTATTGTATCATGTTGACAATTATTTATGTTCTTAAATGCAGGTTAGACCTCTGCATTTGCCTGCTGGTGATACTTCAACTGAAAGAACAGTGTATATTGAAGGCACGCAAGAGCAAATTGAAATTGCAAAGCAGCTGGTGAATGAGGTCACCAGTGAGGTCTGCTTTCTTTCTCTTGTTAATGGTTACGTTACTTTTCGCTGCAGCAATTTGTGATTTATATGTGTTGTTGAAAGCATGCTGGTTTTATTCTCATTGGTTATGTTATTGTGGATTTGTCTCATTTTACCATTTGCTCTAGTTGACCTTCCTTTTCCATGGTTTGCTTCGAAAATCTCTCTTTTGCTGCTGTGATGCCCTAGGTTGCTCTGTCAATTATGCTTGGCAGTGTACCATGTCTGAAACATATTGGTCATGGGATACAGTCACGTGAAACATATTAGTCATGGGAACTGTCTCAACATGGCGTTGACACCTACAGAGTGACTTATTTTTCTTTCTTCAGAAAACTGTGTTTGCAACTGTATGGGTTTGAGGCAGGTCTGAGATGTTAAGATACCGTACATCCAATAAACTGCCTTATTTGTAACTTGATCTTCTTTCTTATTAGCTACTTTGTTGAACTTGTGCAACTGAAAATACTTAATATTTTAATTATGCACTATTAAGTAATAGCAAATTCATGCTTCTTACATTGATTTTAAATATCTCCATGCTACCATGATGGTATTTTTGGAATGTGATATCCTATCCTTGTGTCTTCACCTCATACCTGTGCTCTGTGGTGCTGCCCGTAAATCCCAGAGTATAGTCTGTTGATCTTTTTCTTGACATAAAGCCAAATTAGTGTATATATCTTGGTATGAGGACTGCACACACATCTATCCTGGAGACCAGGTTTGTTACTACTTAATATTAATACACTTGATCCTGCTGGATAAAAGATGAAATTTTGTGCTGATAGCTAGGATATGACTCTTGTGATCTGACCTCATATATCCAGTCTTGTACCTCTTAAATTTTCGTTTGCTGCTCCTGTATTCCTCTGGATAGAATGGATACATTACTTCAGGTGGTTAGTCTGTCAGGGTGGGAATGTACACACCGATTTTGGGTCGTGCATTGTAGGTGCAGGTATATAGGCTATTGATGTTTTTTGCTTACTTAGGAGGCTAGATGTTAATCTTTTGTTGCATTATTGCCATTATTCATTTATTTATGCTTAATTCTCAGCCCATATTCTCAACACGACCATTTGGGAGCAGCATGTAGCTAATTAGAATTTTACAGTTTCATTTGGATTAATCCTGAAATTTTGTATCTGTGAAAATTGGATTTTTGTAATAAGATGATGCAGGATACCTCGCATGAAGCTATTTATGTGTTGGTTTTGCCTGTCTATATTTTCTCTGCCTTATGACTTTGCAGGTTACCGTAACTAAGCTGCTTTTAAAAAACATTGCTTAAATGCCTACTTTGATATTTTATTTGTTCAATAGTTTATATCATATTCTTGTTGGAGTCCATTAACAAAAGAACTTAATATTGTCACGATGTTTCACATAGTAGAGTAGTTTTGTAACAATCAATTATTTCTGATCTGTCAACATCTATAAACTCCATGGCAATCTTTTATTGCTATATATTCAATATACATGTGTTCGTCTAGCTGTCCAATCTTCATTAGCCCCCGTAGTTTTGCACATGGGAGACGCTAGATGGGCATCACCAATGTTGCTTGAGAATCTTGCTCGGTGAGTTGCTCCCTCCATTTTTCTTGGTGGTTCTGGAATTTCTATATATTACTTTGCTTTGGGTTTGTATATGACTATATGCGACTATGTTTTTTGTCTTTTGAACTGCTATGTTCTGCATGGTACATTGTATATTCTTTTGTTGTATACATATATACAGATGTGCAAACTATATTTTTGCAGAATCGTGCGAGAAACACAATGTCAGGTGGCTATTCTCAGCCGGGCTATCGTCCTCCCCATCCTCAGACGAACTGGGGTCCATCTGGTGCGCCAGCGATGCAGCAGCCTGGTTATGGTTACATGCAGCCTGGAGCTTATACTGGGGCGCCCCCACAGTATGGTGCGCCTCAGCAATCTTATGGAAGCTATCCTCCAGCATCTGGTGGCTATCAGACTGGATGGGATCAATCTTCAAACCAGCAATCTCAGCAGACTCCCCCTGGCACTGGCTATGACTATTATAACCAACAGCAGCAATCTCAGCAGACTACCCCTGGCACTGGCTATGACTATTATAACCAACAGCAGCAGCCTCAGCAGCAACAATCTGCTCCTGGGACTGGGACTGGGACTGGGACTGGGACTGCTGCACCTGCTGATGCTACTAGCTACAATTACGGCCAGCCTCCTACTTATGCTTCCCAAGGCTATGGTGATTCTACCTACTCTCAGCAGAGTGGTGGGCATCAAGCTTATGGACATGACAGTTACTCTGGTTATCAGACCCAAGGGCAGCAGCAGGGCTACGCTCAGCAGACTGGATATGATCAGCAGAGCTATGGCACATCTGGCTATGGATCAGCTGCTAACTCAACTCAGGATGGGTCCGCACCTAGCTATGTTGCTCCAGGTGGGCCCAGTCAAGCATCTCCAGGGCAGCAAACTTCAACTCCAGCTACTGGAAACAACCCTGGTTATTCTAGCCAGCCACCTTCTAGTGCTGCATCAAGCTACCCAGTGCAAGGGTCTGCCCCTCAATCTGGATACGCTGCTCCACCACCGCAGCCCGGATATGGTACCCAGCCACCACCACAGGGCGGATATGGTCAGGGCGCTTATGGGCAGCCTCCTCAGGGACAGAAACCACCTACATCTGCTCCTTATGGACAGGCACCACCTCCTGGATCTGCTCAGGGTGGTTATGGGCAGTACGGTTATTCTCACAACCAGCCAGGATATGGTGCGCCCCCACCTTATCCTGGTGCACCTCCTGCGAGCCACCCGGGCTATGGCCAGCAGCAGCAGACATATGGTGATCCTTATGGTAGTGGTAGCTATGGGCAGCCCCCCGCGTATTCTACTGAATCTACAACACCTGCTGCGTCCCAGGATCAATCTGCCTCAGCACCTGGCACCGCTGCCGCTACCGCAGCGGCTGCTGCTCCTGCTCCTGCTAACAGCGGAGGGCCCCAAAGTTCCCCAAGTTAAACTACACCTGCTCCTGCCGCAACATCTGCAAGCTTTTCTTCTGGTTTCGTTGGCTCTGTTGCTTGAAGCTTCAGCTTCTAGTTTAGTGGAGAGGGTTCCATATCTATGAGATATATCATTTTTCTTGTTGCTTTAGCGTGACTTTTTATTAAATGGCTGTCTCGTTGGTAATTTGTTGGTATTATGGTACGTGTACTTCGTTATTTTGATGCCGGGCATGTATGTACTGTAATGATATGTGCTTGTGTGGTTACTCTTGCTTAAATGTGTACTGGTTCTGGACACCTGAACCCTATTTCGCATCTATTGTGTGTGGTCTGATCTGTGCCAATTTCGACTGCTGATTAAATTTGAATTTGATTGCATTATGATTTCTCTGGGATTGTGTTTTTGAGGGTTGGTTCGTGGCAATATGTTATCTGGAGTTCTTTAGACCTGCAAGTTTTATTGGGGAATAACCGAACAAACTTGATTGATATACTGCTCCCTGTGAGGCTTCCAGTAGGAAGAAGCATGAAGCAACTGTTTCTAGGTCTATTTTCGAATGCATTGCCCATAGGTTACTCATTTATCGCTATGCTCGTAATGGGAATACACTCGAGCTGGGATCTGGATGTATTCCGAATATATTTTGCTATGTATTTCAAAACCCATCATTAATCGATTGCAAATTCCCTTAATTGAACGCATACGACTTTGATAAGCCACTCCTAGCTGAAACTAACGGCCTGTTTAACATAGCTTCTACTCCCAATTTCTTAGTTTGAGTAGGTAGAGTTGTGCTACTACAAAAATTTAGGAGTTAAAGAGTAATATAGAGCGGAGGCCCAAGAACTAAGAAACCAGTACCGAGTAAAATCCTGCCGGGTGTCCGTCATCCTGTTACCGGCCAGGTCGGTAACCGGAAATCTTAGAAAAAACTCGGTCGAAATTCGTCTGAATAAATTTGAATTTGGGATCTAACCGTCGGGATTTTGGATCCTGGTCCCCATTGGTAAATCCGGTAACCGTCGGTTACTGACGGTTACCGGTCGGGATTTTGATCCCTGAGCGGAGCAGTCCCTAGTACAATTTTTGGACCACAGAGAATACTTTGTAAACAATATTTTTAGTCTGTGTGAACAACACTTGGCAGTATTACTATAACAAAACACTGTAGAAACAATGTATGTTTACTACAGGAAAAATAATGTAGCATTTTCCTGTGCTCTTTGGTACTGTAGCGCTCGATCTAGTCTGTTCATTTTGAATTGTATGGTGGAGACAATGCCTTAATGCATGTTACTGTACTCCTCTGCCCGACCCAACCTTGAGAGGCAGACCCAATCCACGCCGCGCTGCCTTGTCACTTGGCTCGCCCAAACTCTCCAATAAACTTTGGAGTGCATTGCAGTCTCCACTCTAGACTAGTGGCTAGCGCTAGCCATGGCGGCCTCTTCCTCCGCCTCCCCTCTCGCTCCGCCCCTTGGCGGTTGGACCGGTTTGGTCCAGTTTGATCGGTTTGCAAATACTCCTTTTTTGGCTTGGCTCTTCTGTGGAGCGGTTTGACAGCCTCTTGGCGGTCTGACCGGTTTGGTCCAGTCTGATCGGCCTCTGTGCGGGCTGTCAGTCCGATTGAGAGTCCAACGGCTAGTTTTTATAGTTGTTGGAGCAAGGGTGGTCTGACTGGCCATTGATTGGAGGTCAGACTGAGTTTCCCTATTTTTTATGCAGATTATCTCCCAACGATTAGTTTTCTTGTGTGAGTATATAAATACCCCTTATGGCCGGTTGTAGGATAGTGCTGACGCTATTTTCGTTTTCCTTGAGTTAAGAGCAAGCCTTCTCTTCCCCTTTGTGCATGCGTTGCACTTAGAGAGTTTATAGAGCAAAATCCTAGTGCATGTGTTGCACCGACACCTAGACGGCTTGGAGGAGTTACACCGCTGATATTCTCAAAGAAGGTTGTGAGAAGACCCGGACGATTGTGAGTGACTTGTGTTCGCTATCTCCAGAGTGGAGGAAGAGCAACCCCGAGTGGATTCGATGTGTAGGCTTATTTGTAGAGCCGGTTCAATTCATTTGGACTTACCTCAACGTGGACTAGGGGAAACCAGTAAGTTTCCAATCACCACAGAAAAAAAGATCAATTGTTCTTGTGGTTTCCTTTCTTGAGCTTTACTTTCTTGTAACTTATATTTGTAGAATTAAATTGCTTGCTTATCACTTTAGGATTGTTTTCCTTGTCCTAAACTTAAGTTGTTGGTGCACATAGTGAGACTAGTTGATTTAGATTTTAAATTGTGTAAAACCGAATTGATTTATAATTCCGCATAAAATTCGATTTTAGTCAAAAGTTTTTTTAAAACCACCTATTCACCCTCCTCTAATCTGCCTCCTCGACCTTACACCATGCCCATGACACAGAGCAACGAAGGAATAGTTTTTTTTATGTCAGTTTAAGATAAGCATCCATGGCACAACAAGAATGCTCTATTGCTAGTTGCTACTACTAGCTATTTCTTGATAGGATATATGTGGTTTTTGGAACTGGTTGTACTGCTCACTTAGTGTCCTACTTGTCAAGGCTTGTGCAAATAAAATTTATCGTCATGAAGATTCCTGTTGAAAATAATGCATTTCTTATTTAGGAATTAGGGATACAAAATGAAGTGAAGCAAGACATTATCATCTTATTTTCTAATATGAACACAATCCAACCAATCTCTTCTAGAAACAATTGGAACTAGAGCTAGTCACAACGGGCAAAATAATTCTCATGTTGAACTTAGTCCATATGATGTAGTTGTCGATCCTGGGCTTCGAAAACCGATTAAAGAATTAGATGCTAAAATTAGGGATGTTGCTAAAAGGAAATATTTACAATTGGGACCATGCCAACCAAGTGGACATAAATTCCCATAGAAAGACCAGGGAGGTTAGAAGAGAAGATTTCAAGAGTCATGGTTCAAAAGGTATGATTAGTTAGAAGGAATATAGGGTTGCTCAAGATGCAGCATTTTGTTTTTATTGTTATATATTTAAGCAACAGAGAGCTGAAAACTTTGGTGTTGATGCCTTCACGAAGGTAGGGTTTAGTTATTGGAAGAATAGGATTCAATCTTTTGATGATCATGTTGGTAAAGTCAATAGTACTCACAATAAAGCAAGAAGACATTGTGAGGCTTTCGAAAACCAAAGGCAAGATGTGTATTATATAATGAATGCTGCAACCAAGAAGGATGAGGAAGAATATAGAGCGCGTCTTACTATTATGCTAGGCATTACAAAAATTTCTTTGTTGGAAGCTCTTGCTTTTCATGGACATCATGAGTCTTCTAATTCAAACAATAGGGAGAACTTCTTAGAAATGCTTAAATAGTATAAAGAGGAGGATGAAAAGGTTGCAAAATTTGTTGAATGCTCTTGGGAACCATTTAATGACTTCACACCTTATACAAAAGCAGTTGTGCAGAGTTTGTGCAAAAGAGACCACCAAAGCCATTATTGATGATATTGGGGGTAGACAGTTCGCCGTACTTGTTGATGAGGCCCGAGATGCATCTATCAAAGAGCAAATAGCTGTGGTTTTGAGGTTAGTAGCCACAACATTTTTTTTTATGATTGAGCTAAGTCTAAACTATATTAACTATGCTTTCTTGTCCTATGCAGGTACACCAATAATAAAGGACATGTGATAGTGGGATTTCTTGGGGTTCAACATGTTTCTAACACAACATTATCTTCGCTAAAACTAGTTTTGGATGGTATGTTACAAGTTCATGGTCTATGTATGTCTAGATTGTGAGGATACGGATATAATGGAACATCAAACATGAGAGGACAATTTCATGAGTTACAAAAATCCATATGCTTTTTTTATGCCCATTGTTTTGCTCATCAGTTGCAATTAGTTGTTGTTTCTGTGCCAAGTGTTGTTCTTCTATCTTGGATTTCTTTAACTTTACCACTGTATTTGTCAACACAGTTAATGCTTTTGTAACAGAAGAGATCAATTGACCAAAGATCACCATGATAAAATTGTGAACAAATTAGAGTCCGGAGAAATTTTCCCAGGAAGAGGGGAAAATCAACAAACTAACCTAGCAAGGCCGCGCAATACTCATTGGGGCTCACATCATAAAACCTTGGGACATCTTCTTCTCATGTAGGATTCGGTCCTAGGGGTATTAGAGAACTTGAGTGATGATGTCACTAATGCAATATAGAAAACCACAGCTTCGGGTTTGTTGGAAAAAATAGAAAGCTTTGAATTTTTACTTATCATGCATCTTATGATCATAATTTTGGACAAGACTAATGATCTTTCAGAATGCTTGCAAAAGAAAGATCAAAACATTGTTCGTGTTGTAAGGTTGATTAGGACCACATTGAAGACAATTGAGGTAATAAGAACTCGTGGTTGGGATGAGCTTTTTGAAGAGGCAAATGCCTTTTGTCTCCAACTTAATATCTCAGTGCCAAACATATCTGATAAAATAACGGCTAGAGGTCGTTCAAGGGGTCGTGGCAGCCAAACGGTAACTTACTTGTTACTATGACCATTTCCATCATAAAATATTTATTGTGGTGCATGATCAAATTACTGTTGAGTTGGATAATCGCTTTGCTGAAAGATTTACTCAATTATTTAGGGGCATTGCTTGTCTTGATCCAAATAATTCTTTGCCAATTTTAATGAAGACAAATTAATTGAACTTGTTAGGATGTATGCTGCTGACTTCTTACAATATAATTGTGTAATCCTTATAGACCAACTAGGCACATTTATTGATGATGTGAGAGATGATCTAGATTTTGCAAATTGTACTGATCTTGAAAATCTTGCTGTGAAGATGGTTCAGACCGACAAATACATAGTTTTCCCATTGGTATATCGTTTCATGGAATTGGCTTTGATTTTGCTAGTGGCAACATCAACTGTAGAAATAGCCTTCTTAGCTTCATTATTAAGACTGATTTGCGGAATAAGATGAACAATGAATATATGAATCATAGCATGGTATGCTATATTGAGCGAGACATATTTGGAAGCATTAAAGATGATAAGATTTTAGAGTGTTTTCAAGGAATGAGGTCACATAAGAAACAACTATCTCGTGCTAGTCATAAGTTAGGTTCTTACAAATCTAAACTTCATGTTCTTTGTATTTAATCATACCTCTGTCTGATTTACCTTTATATGTTGTTTTTGTAGGTTATGTTTCTTGTCCAATTACTGATGAAGAAACGGTGGATTAGGATAGAGATTAAATCTTCGTTATTTAGGTACTCAAATTGTATATCTACGATGCTATATTATTTATGTTTTACCATGTTTTTCTTGTTATGTTTTATATTGAAGCATTTTTGCTAAAGTTTCATATCAATGATACACTTGTGGCTTATTTTTGTTATGTCGTGTTGTGTGTATAAATTGGTGTTAGTTTTAGGATGTTAGCTTATTAGAATTTAGCCAAATGCGTGATCAAATCCTAGATCCGTCACCAGAATTATTTGGACCCGATTACTTATAGGATTGATACTATATGGATGCCATGGAAAAGAAAGGAAAAACAAAGAGTCCATTCGTGCCTCGTTTACATGCTTGGAGCTTTGAATTGTCCCCGTGATTATCGTTATGGCGTATGCCAGTGAATTATAACTGTTATTCTTTCCTAGATGAATGCTGGGCTATTCATATCTAAGTCGGACGCTTATTATGGATATTTGCTCCTGCCGTGTTTATATTTCTAAAACATATTTATCGAGTTACACGCTTATAAGACAAAAGTTCTGTGCCAATCTTTCTCCCCTATATTATTGACTACAAAACAAGCCTTTTCATTGTGGCCACAATATCAACAACTTAGAGACCATCCGATCATGCTTATTTGAAATCTTAGCCATCTAAGCTATGTATATCATTACAAAATCTAGAGTTATAGTTACAACTAATTATAAATTCGACTAGCTTTTCTTTCTCCAGCCGTCTTTTCGGCCCCTAGTGAACAAGTTACCCAATTCTCTGTCTCCATGGCTGAAACTTGTTTGCATTTCTAGTGTGCCTCCTCTAACGAACCTCTCTTTTTCACACAAGTGGCCAAACGCCATGCTACTATCACAAAATGGGACCTCCAAGTCCAAGGAGACTATTCATTTGATCTCCCAATAGCTGTTTGACCCCAAAACTACATGTAGAATTTTAAGCAGAAATTAGAGTTGCAAGTTTAAGAGCTAGCTGATTGTGGGAGGACATGTCACTTGATATTTTCTAATGACAAGTCCATTTCCCTCCGAGAATTACGCTTTTAAAGTCTTCGTTGTCAAGAAGCATTTCAGATCTTAATTGTTTTCTGATTTGCTGAGGGTTCAGTGGAGTTGATATCAAGTACAAATGGACTAATATATGACTATTTTAATTATGAAGGGAGAAATCATATTGGTTCCACATCAGTTAGCCCGTGAAAGAAATTAATATTCAATGGAATTATGGTGGCGCTGTCCAAAATCCAGTTTTTTTTTTCACCTCCCCTGCTCTATGGATTGCGACATGACATGGATGTTTTAACTTGTAGTAGGTAATGCTAGACTGTAGAGGCAAGCTTAGTATCCATGCTTCATATTCAGTTAGATAATGGCTTTGTATTTTTTTTTAAAAAATAGGTTTTTTTAATAAAATAACTGGATGGTTAATATAAGGTGTTAATTTGAGCTGTGATACCCACACGATGGGTAAGAATTGTGTGTGACAATGTAGAGGAATCCAAGGTTTTAGCGAGGCATCAGCGAGCCATTTTGTATTTTCACGACTTGCCAACCCCCAACCACCCACCCACAAATTCATAATTTAATTGCTACCTGTTTTTTCACCAAAAAAAAAACATTTTCAGCTTGTCAATGGTAGGATAGGCTGGTAACTAAGGAGTAGTTGTCATCTTACAGGACAAGCAAAATTCAATGAGACATCGCTGACTGCTTCTGAATATTGGCTAACGAAAGGGAGAGCATACGAACTCAAGTGAACTGCAAACAGGGAATACCATTTCCTAAAGCCCTATTATTAATCAGCTAAAGAAAAGGTTTCCTTTTCCCTTTCCTCTTTGCTTTCTCCATTTGGTACATCATCACCCTTGGGCTGATACACAAAACACAATTCATGAAAGCAACATTTGGTTTCCCCTCTCCAAAAGAAAGTGTGACAGTAACACTGAAAGAGGTCGCCTCACCTAAAAGGAGAGAGAGAGAGAGAGGATAAACTAAGTAGTCTGATAGAGACTAAAGTACAAAGAGGCTGCCCTCTCCTGTGCCAACCAACCCCTACCTCATCCTGGCACACCCCAATGATTTGCAAGCTCGTGCTTCTACCCAAAAAAAAAACATGGGATCGATACGTATCATCTTTTGTTGCTCTGCAGAAATGACACGGTGCTACATACCGCACCATCGTCAATATTGGAAATTTTTTTATTAATTATTTTTAAAATTTTATTTTAAAGTTAACCTCCGACGCACTTTATTTCCAATTCTGACCCCTTTGATTACACCACTATCCGTGCCGTGACAAAACAACACTGTCACGCCAATCCGTATCTGGACAATCTCTTGTCACGCCACCACCTGTGGCGTGGCAATGTTGTTTGGTCACGTGTGATAAAAAAATGCTATTTTGGAGATTTATCCTATAGCGTGACAGTGTTGTTTTGTCACGTTATGGGTGGTGACGTGACTAAAAGGGTCAGAATTAAAAATAAAGTGCGCCGGAGATTAATTTTAAAATAAAATTTGAAAAAAAAATTAATTTAAAAAAATTCTCAATATTGTAGCATCCTATCCGAGGACCGCCCATTCAGAACAAGGATTCCCCCCCCCCCCTACGATTCTCACGAGAATTAAGCAGTTTGCTGTGAAATTTCTATGTTCCAAATGGCCTTGAAACACGGGAACACAGGAAAATATATACAGCACGTAAAGCATGTGAATCCCGTTAAAACGCTGTGATCACAAGTCACATTTCACCTGAACACTTGTTCGTCCTTTTCCCTTAGTTTAGCCTGCACTAATCCCCAGTACTCCAATAGGGAGTTGCCACACTTGGCACGCGTAGCGCAAGAGCCGCATGCACCGAGAAAGATAATTCCACATGATGATTAGGCTCTCTCTCTCTCTCTCTCTCTAACAATAATTAGTCTCTCTCTCTAACAATAATTAGAGATAATGAACTACAACGTGCCTCATTAAACATGCATTAGCATGGACTAATGCATAGGTTAATACAGAAGAGCACAATGACACGTATTAATTTTTTCTCTTCTTCGTCCAATTCAAAACGGACAAACTATGTCAAACGATACAGTATCTGATAACACAATAAGTTTTGCTACAGTACTACTGCTGAACAATAATTCTTCGCGGCACGGCGGAGGATCCAGATCCATGCATACGGAGATCCCTGGTTGTAGATCAGAGGAGCTCGCTCGATGTGAAATGAAGAAACCTTGCAAGTACCTGGGGCAACGATAATAATGAATTGAATTGATGGCACGCATGGGCTCATGTACTCTAGGATCGTTCGTTTGTTCGAGAAGATTCGTACTCCATTAGTAGCACTAGTCCACGTGCACCTCGCTCGCATGTGTAGGAGGATAAATGTAGGCCATATGTTGTACTTTCTTGTTTAATTTATGATCCTACTGTTCTTAAAAAAAGAAAAATAAATTTTCTGACATTAAGCAACAATGATATAGTACTATTAGCACCGTAGACCGCTGAATCAGGAAAGAATGTGCAAGACACGCCCTACACGGTAGACAACACTGTAGCACTATAGCAAGCCTGTAGCAGTTGCTCTATACTGTTCTTTCCGAATTGAATGGCTCAAATTGTTGTAATCTCATTGGATGCGATTCCATGTATGTCGAGATGATGGTGCACATGCTCGATCCAAACGGGGCCCGGCCGACAACGAACGAGTAATTGCATGCGCAATGTCATCGACTCATCTTGCGACTCTCACTCAACTCAAAATATAGCTTGTTCAGACACACCTTGTGAGAGCCACCGAACAATTTAACTTGTAATGCTTAACCTTCCAATTAGTCCTAGCATCACAAATTAAATCTCTCCGCTCTCGGTGTATTATGTACCTCCCGGAACAGCGGTACACATACACCTTCACAAAACATCAAGCATCACATACATCAAGCCATACACATGTTATTATATTACCAAGTCTTCATAGTTACAACATAATCAACATACAAGTTCAGATTTCATACAAAGGGCCGTCTGGCCAAATGACACAACAAAATATCAACTTCGCAGCGGAAACATAAGCCATAAGATGGCAGCAAAATAAAGCTAACCGGCTGCCCTTACCCATAAGGCAACCGACCAGAAATACCGAGCTAGTCGTCAAAGTCGAAGTCAGTCTAACATTGGCTGACCCCTTGGGGGTCAACCTCATCTACAGCATGAAGAATCCCGTTAAGTACAAAGTTGTACTCGCAAGTCTTACAAACAACAGAATAGATACATGCATTCATGTATCAAAGAAAGGCTACCACACTAAGTAATTTTCAGCATAAAAGCATTTTCTTTGTAATAGATTAATAGATTGAAAGACAATTGGACCAAATCAATTTTTATTTGTTTAAATAACAGCGAGACAACATTTAGAACATAAATGACATCCTAGAAGTGGCTACCCAACAGCCACCACAACATAGCATGAATAACCCATTCGTACCACCTGATGTCAAGTTTTATCGAAATGTAGAGTAATTCTTACAGGAAATAACCAAACGTGTTCATAACCAAGAATATGGTTATTCGAATAGATTAACCTTGCAAGGGTGTACAACTTTAGCCACATACCAGACCGCTCCTTTGCCAAGCTATTTAGTACACTTCCAAAGGTATGCCGACAGGGCTAAGTGATACGAGACGTTTTCCAATAGAACATATTAACTAAGAGCCACCCATATGGGTGCAACCCTCTATGAACCACCTTTGTGTTTGCAGACGGGGCTCCTATGGAGGACCCATACGTTGTGTCGGAGTCACCGACCCAATCTCAGCAACTGCCGATGCTCCTCAAGCGAGGGAACCTATTCGGATCCCACCCCGCACAATCCAAACAATAATAGAACAATTTTCTTCCTAACAACTATGACCTACGGCTCAGAGCTAACACATACCAAAGTACTAAGTTAAGAGGTGTCCCATATAGCCTCATGTGGATGCACGCAAATAATGCTTGGATCAATGACGCAAGTAATTCGGTCCTTGTTGACTTGAGCACAAACCACACACTCAACAAACACACCATACATACCGTCTGCCCAAGTCTAAATCATTTTCTTTTCAGTTTTAGTTTTCCAACTATAATACTTACATGAGTACCCAGACCCAAGTAATTAAATTGATGATGTATTGACCATCGCCGAAATGATGATCCCCATTCTACCGAATCTAAGCATGGCTAAGCGACATCGACTCGTATACTATATAGTATGATCAGAACCCATCCATCAAGCTCGAAATCACTAGCGAGAATAATCACCCAGGCTCGGTGGCAAAGGATAATATTTACCTACAGCTCATGCAACTATTCAGATTAACTACTTCTAACGAGAAATTAATCATCAAAATAGAACATGCATACATATAGTTGCAAAACAATATATTTGTAAAGAGCATAATAGGATCAACATGATCAAATGGGGGGGGGGTTGCTTGCCTTGCTGGAGATTGTCCAGGTGCTGCTGAGGATCACTCTCATAGTCAACCTAATTTTTGAAACCTATCGAACAAACGAAAAGAGAGAATAAGAACGAATAACGTTGAAATCAACCAAAAATTCAATTTTAGCCAAAATGCATGAAATTTATGTAGTAGGTAGAGTATGATTTTAGATTAATTTATAAATAAAAATAATTTGATTTGGAGTTTGCATGTGAGAGTTATGCCCTTTTAAAAATCGCTCGAGGAGAAATTCCAGAAAAATGCATTCGGTTACTGTAGCCGAAATTAATTGTTTTCGCAAAAATTTCCAAAATGGTGGTGGAGATGAAATTTACATGGCAGATAGAGCATAACATGTTATGAGGAACAAAAATTGAATCACACCAATTGGAGTTCATATGAATTTTATGTGAATTTTCAAAGTCATGCCATTAGTGTACAATTAATTTGAATATCAATATTTTCTATGATAGTAACATGATTCAAACCTATTCCAAGTAAAAGTACAATAAAAATGGAAACCAACAAAATTGATTTCACTCAATTTGGAGTTAAAATGAAATACTTATAAAATTTTGAAGTTTAAACCATTCCTAGTGCAAAAGTAATCCATTTCAGAATTCCTAAATGTATTTAATACTTTTTGTACTCAGCTTGAACTTATCCATGGTCACTGACCAGTGGGACCTACGATTTACTCTTCTTTTTCATTTAAACTAAAATAAAACACTACTGACATAGGGGGCCCACGTGTCATACACTCGGTCTACGAAATAGTGCGTGGACTAGTGTTCACATGTAACAGCCCAAATTTCAAATTTTAGAAGAAAATAAATTTAATTATTTTTCTGGAATTTTCTAAAATTTTAAAAGCCTTCTGTGATTATTTTAAAGTTAAAACAAATTTATTTGCAAAATTAATTACCAAATAATAGTTAGAAATATTTTATGAAAGTCCCAAATAACTCTAGGAATTTCTGTGAATTTTTCTAGAAATTTTGGGATTTATTTGCTATTTTCTAAAACTTACACGAATTAACAGAATTAGTTTATTTGTTAAATCAATTTAAAATCCTAAACTCGTTTTGGGCCGAAACCCAAAACCTCAACCCAATTCCCTTTTTCCCGCACGGCCCGCACCCCGCACCGCGCCTCTCTCTCTCTTACCTTGGTCCCACCTGTCATTCCCTCACGCGCGCGCATGTTAAAAACCGCATCAAGCTCATCAACCGTTGGATCAAGATCTAACGGCCAGTTTTTCACGTGACCTTTGGGCGGTCCGAACATCCCAACGCTTGTGAGTCGTCCGATCTAAATTGGACGGCCAGGGTCCTTTGAGACTTTCGAAAAGTCAGAATATCCCACTCATCGCGAGCCGTTTGATTTAAATCCAACGGCCCAGATCCAAGGTATCTCCCACGCGCTCCGAACGGCCCATTCCTTGTGGACCATTCAATCTTGATCGAACGGCCAATATCCAACCACGTCTCTTTTCTTTTCTTTCCCTTCGCTGCCAAGTGGGCCCCACCACTACAATGTCATCTTCTTCTTCGTCATCGTCCCCACGAGTCAAACGCCATTGCCGCTCGTGTGCGAGCTCGCCAACGGGCGCCCCCAACCACCCCGCTTTCTCCGCACAAACGCGCATGACCACGCCCCGCCTCCACACGACCCCCACCTTCTTCCCCTTTTTCTCCGCACGCGTACGCCACGATCCCGCAACCACCGTCGCCACGATCCCCACATCTCCACGCCGCACCAGTGCCCCTTGCCCCTATAAAAGGATGCCCCAGGTGCGCCTCCTTCCTCACAACCCAACGCCGCCACCCACTGCTCATATCCTCGTCTGTAGCGCCCAAATTTTGAGTTTTTCGCCGCTGGCCAAGAAAGCTTGGAGCTTTGTTTGCGCCACCGTCGAGCCTGCTCCACCCTCGTCGTCCGCACCTTCGTCATCGCCGTGACGCCGTGAAGCCGGTGCGCACCTTCGCGTCACCGGAGGACCCCCGGAGCATCTACTTCACCATCAACCCCAACTGCGCTGCCGCTGGTCGCCTCCATCCTCCTCTCGTCGTTTGGGTGAGCGCATCACAATCGCCGCACCCTCCTCTTTCTTTTGCGTACCTTGCCGGCCGTCGCTGTGCAATGCATCGCCGGCGACCCTAGGACTGAGAACCTCGTCGCCCTTTTGCCAACGTGGCAATGCCACGTGCACGCCACGTCACCGCCACCTCACCGCTCCTGCCTATGTGGAACGTCGTGTCCCGGGTGAACTTGGTTCATGAGGACCGAGCCACTTACAAGTGGGCCCCGCGCGTCAGGATTTCTTGTTAATTCTTTTAATCCTGAAATCCCGAGGGCTGATGTCAGCTTGAGCAATATTTCGAATTTCCTTTAGAAAAGTAAATCAAGAAATTCTATTAAATTCAGATTTAGGTTTAAAACTTCTAAAATTCATATCTTTTGCATCTAAACTCCGATTTGGGTGATTCAAATTTCTAAAATTATATAAAATCATTATCTAGATAGCTAAACTAAAATATTTCTATTTGGAGTTAATTTGATCTGTCTTTTTGAATTTACTTGAATTTGAATTGAGTTTGTCGTATTTTCGCATATAGACTTCGCCAACTCCGGAGAGTTCGATCCTTCCGAAGACTTAGAGTATCAGGACTTCAACGAAGGCAAGTTATACCATTGACCATGTTGATCCCAATACTTTAAAGTTATTTTTAGTTTTTAAATTATTATTGCATGCATAATTTTTATTCAATTATTTCAATTCCCTGTTTTAAATGCTTAGTTATTCCAATTCCTTTTATATGGCCAATTTGAATGTTGAATATCATTACCTTGTCACAATTAGATAAAATAATATTGATAATAATCTTATGCTTAGCCAATGCTTAGACCACAATTATGATTTTGGGAGGATTTAGCCAAATCATTTTCAAAGTTAGTTTGAATTTGAATCTGTGGCATTGCTTTACCATAGAAAATCAAAAATGGGTTTGGACTTAGGAGAAATGGATGAATGGTGGGTGCAGGTTTATGCACGAGCTTAATCTGGTTAAGATTAAGGCCCATGGTTGTTTTGGAAGACACCCAAGTCAGTTGAGGACTAGTCTTTGAGCCACTTTTTGCTATGCCTTACCGTACCACCACATGTCCTGTATGGGCAGGACTTAGCTTAATAATTTGTAATACCTCATTGTTATTTGTGCCATGTTGTTGTGTGGGTGTCGGTTAGACAGTAGTACCACTTGGCGCAAGAGGGGGCTCCTGGAGGATGGTTAATCCATTGGAAGCGAAACCTTAGCGGACATAAATACTTTAAGGTAGAATATTGTAACGGTCTCGTGATAATTGCTTAGTCGCACGCCCTTGAAAGCGTGTTTTGGTCGACATTTATAACAAATTATCTCGTGTGGGTAAAGCTGTACAAACTCTGCAGAGTAGAAACTATTCGAATAGCCGCGTCCGCGGTCATGGATATGCTAACAAAGTCACTTAAAGTTAGACTTTGTTTTTGGTTTTAAAAATGTTTTGACATATGATTTGAGGATGGTTAGTCCTCGTGGTAAAATTTGGGCGGTTAGCCATGTGATAAGAGGGTATCCTTCACCATTCAACCATGGAGGTTATCCACACTATAAAGCTGTCATTTTGAAATCTAATTTTAGATATAGTATAAAAATGGCATTGAAAATTAATATGAGTATTTAAACTGAAAATGCCGCTTTATGCAAAATAAACCCTACTAGTCTCATTTGTTTACCTCATGTATGCATCATAATTCAATATTGGGTGTAACTTGCTAGCACGGTAGTAGTGCTCACTCTTGCTGAATAATCTTTATTCAGGAGAAGACTTCTACCAGGACGATGAGGACCCAGACGCTTAGGCCTACGCCCCTAGATGATTGCCTGTGGTGAATCGCGTGGCCTGCTTCTACAGCTTTTGCTTCCGCTGTGATATTTGTTTATTTGGCCTCAGGCCCGTTTGTATTAAACTCTGAATATTTAATGTTATTTAATTTTCCCGTGATATGATTGTGATATTATTTTTGTATGACTATGTACACTGGAAATCCTGGACTAGTGTATGAACACAGAGAATTCGGAATCCATCGTTCCCGGGTTCGACATCACAGCACAACGCATTGGTCCATGGGCCACCGAGTGGTTCACTGTGCTGGCCGGGTCCACGTGACAACATCTCAGGGCAAAACTTAGGCATTAATTCACGCGGATTTTGTTCTTGGGCCCGCTTGCATTGAGACATTTGAGGATTAAAACTGTCTTTAATGCAATGATTAACCTAATCTGAACGGGATTTACCCTAACCATCGAGCTACAGTGTCGATCCTAAGCTGCCACGCAGAGGAGCTCCCGGCCGTGAGCATGCCGGGCGTGCCAGCGTTAAGGGAGGCCATGGCGGCGCTACCAAAGACCAAAAATGGAACCTCAATGACTAGGCGATCCTAAGGGTGGCCGGTACATCTCCGGAGGTTGACCGGAGCGGTAGCGCGGTGGTGTTTGGCGACAGTGGTGCTTGGCCAAAATGGCAACCACGAAACCGGAGGTGCCCTCAATGAATTAGCGCGCGCATGAGTGGCTAAGAAGTACCAAAAAACTATCGGAGTGACGCGGTGAGAAGGAGGTGACCGGAGTGAGGCCAGCGACGGAGGGGTCAACGAGGGGAGCTCAACGTGAGGAAAGAGAGGCACAAAGAGAGGTAGGAGCTATCCAGGCTAGGGACGTGCAGTGGAGGACAGGTGGCAGGAGGAGGCACGTTTGTGCTGCCAAATTTGGTAATGCAACGCGACGAGAGCTCGATTTGCAAATACCGGGTGCAACAGTGCCATTTAGGCCAAAAGCTCCCAAGAGACTATTACAGGGCTTGTGTACCCCTCGAAATTACCAGTTTGCCCCCTCGAAGCCAGGCAATAAATGCACCCACTGCTTGTTAAATAATGTAGTCGTCGCAGGGAGACAATCAACTAATCACCATACAATAGATAATCGATAGAGAGACAACAGATGGAAACACAATATGGAGGAACCTCTTTATTCATTTATCCATATCTTTTTGTGTACAAGGAGATCCTATTTATAGGCTAAAAACAACTAGGGGTAGTTTTGGTATTTTGCCCATCAACCCTTAATCCAGGATTTCTTAACACTCTCCCTTGGGCGAATATTGCGTCATGCACATGCCTTATTATAAACTCCTCCCAAAAACCCAGTGGAAAACAGGATTGGATAAAAGAGTATGTTGCATCCGCAAGCTGTATTGCATCGTTGCCTCATTAAAAATCTTTATGTGAGAAATCTTCAGGAAAACCTCACTAAGGGAAAAAAGGGTGCAACATATTTACCTTTTGGGTAAATCTTTAGAATTAAGGTAAAACTTCAGGACCTTAAGTGGATTAAGATCCAGGGGATTCCCCCCTGATTCTTGCAACTCTCTAAGCCGCTTCATCCCAATACCACGAACATATTGTTGGAAACTGGACGTAGACAGAGACTTAGTGAATAAATCAGCCATATTTTCACAAGACCTAGTTTGCATGATCTTCACCTCATCATTCTTCTGGAGTTCACGAGGATAGAAGAATTTGAGAGCAATATACTTCATGATATTACCTTTAACATAACATGTTTGCATTTATGCAACACCAGCAGTATTATTTTCATAGATAATTGTGGAGGTATTGACGGTGTTAATACCACAATACTTCTGGATATGGTTAGTCACATGTTTGAGCCAAACACATTCAAGTGAGGCTTCATATAATGCTATAATGTCTGAGTGGTTGGTAGAAACAACTATCAAGGTCTACTCTGCTTAGATGATCACCAAGAGATGGCTGCACCACCACAAAGTAATGTAAATTCATTTAGGGATTTTGCACTATAGAGATTTGACAAATATCTTTAGGATTTAGTAATGATCATCAGGATTTATGCATGATCTTCATGATCTTTGCATTATCGACCAACTAGATCTAAACTATTTAGTGGTAAAGTCTTCAAGGTGAATTTAATCAGTAATCATCGTATCAACACCTTCTAGGCTTTACTAAGATTTTCAAAACCTCAAGTATGATGATCGGTGTTTAGTACATGCTCCCCCTAAAGATAACTTCCGTTGAAATCTTGTTGCTCTAATTCCTTTCATACATTTTTTCAAAAATGAATATAGGCAAGAATACTGTGACCAAATCTTCCGGATTATCATGTTGTGTAGTCTTACATAAAAATATCCTATTACTCATCTGGAGGTTTAGGATGAACACTATTCGGGAGTAATATATTTAACTTATCAAAAACCACTATTTAATTATGCAACACAAGTAGATTATCCTTACAGAGGATATGAGGCAATACTAGTTGCAAAGTCATATGCCTTCCGGATACGATTTATCAAAACCTTTCAGTGTCTTAATATTTTGTAACTATCTCTGTATGGTTAAGGTTACAACGAATAGTCTGTTCTGCAGAATTATAAAGTATAATTATACCCCTCTAGAGTAAAATATAACTAATATTAGTTTTGGCGTTTAGGGGATGAATTGTCAATATCACCAATGTACGTCGTACCTTCATGGTACTAGAGAAAACCACTATTCCACAAACTTCTGGTGGAATATGCACTTTTATAAATGCTTATGTGGCACACTTCTGGTCTTTTGATTTCTTATTTTATTCTTTCGGGTCTCTTATCCACTTTTAGGGATCATATAATCATTGGTGTGATTAAGGGATTGACTAGTAAGATAATTTTGTTTCAGGGAGATGTTCTCTCTTTCAGGAGATGTGTTCTCTTCTGGGAGATGCTTTTACTATAGGTAAGAGACTATAGGGTATAAGTTTTATATATATTACGATTTTTTACTTTCTTACTAGGAATTTTGAGTTTTTCGAGGATCTCATCAACGATTTTTCAGAATCCATTAACTGCACATTTTGTTCATGCCATTTGCTAGAATTATTATGTAATAGAACATTATATCATTCATAATAGGAGAGTAACAGTCTCTACGGGGATTTTTGAACCATAGCTTTCACCACTTTATTATATTCATAATGACTCATCAAGTCTGAACAACCTGGTTTCAAGACTTTTATTTAGCAATTATGGTTCAGCCTTATATGCTTTGATTATGTGACCCGATATGAATGCTTCAAGCGCTCGGCCATGGACTTTGGTTTCGAATCCATGTTCTTATAAGAGAAACTTTAGCAATTGTAGAGGCAAAGTGATTGTCGACAATTTTCTCCCATATCCTTGAACTTTTCTCCTAGATCTTTGTCATTTCCCAAATAAAAGATACTTGGTCGTTTCGCATTCTTGGTATTGTAATATGTGCACATCAAATTGCCGAGGCTTTCATCTTCATGATGAACCTCTTTTGAGGTATTTCACATTCAAGGCGAGTTCTCTTCAAGAGAGCTAAATGAGTGATTAATAATTGTTTTGACTAGTGTTATTAGATCTTAGACTTGCAGACATCCCTACATATTTTAGATCAAGGACCAATAAGTCAATTTCACAGAGGTGGATATACTATTTAACCTGGTGTATTCCACTCTTAGCGACATATTTATTGCAAGTAAACACTGTGGTTATTCCTCCATAATTGGAAAGTATCTGGCAGGCTCTCTGCTTTTGGTGTATAGGAGTATAAATTAAATCTTAAGTTTAGCTTGACTGGTGCGTGTATCTTAGTACTAAAGATCCTTTTCTTTTGGAAAATACGACAACATTCGAACTTTTGAGCATTTCTCCCCCCTAATGTAGAGATTCGATATTTATTAATAGCATGCCACAAAATTCCCCTATCATGGGCACATGATTGATTGAATTTCAGATCCAATATAATCTTCAACAACCGGTGGTGGCCCAAAGGTGTATGCTACAATGTGATAACATATGGGAAATATTTGATTCCTCCAACACTCACTTATTTCAATAAGGGGTTTGATAATTATATGTAGTGAGCTAGACTTATTTCATTTGCAGTGGCACGAAAACTGCATGATCCTAACATTCTATAAGACATTCTAACTTCTGGTTGGTTAGTAATCTGCGACGAACATCCCATATGGGGGTATGAGAGTTGACAGACTTATTCTATAGATTAGTTTTTTTTTTTATTTACCCAAGTTTTGATCTAATTACTAATACCACATTTTAAATAATTTGGACCATAAACTTCAAGTTTATAAATATGCAACATATTTTCTTTTGGTCATAAGCTGTGTGTTTTAATGGCATAAAACTACATGATGTTCTGTAGGAACATAAATATAATGCTGGAACATAAATATTTGACCATGGTTAATCTACACGGAAATACTAGATTTTCTTCTGGATTCCAGATCTTGTTTGAATCACCCAAATTTAATTAAGGGTGATAAACTGGGTGCCTTATTTTAATTTGTAATGACAGAATCATCATGGCCAAATTTAGATTATTCAGGATCAACAAAGTCCAATAAGCCATTTTTCTTTCGAGAGCTATATTTGCTTCAAGCAAGTGATATGACTTCTGGTGGTGGTGTAGTTGCAAACTGCACTTACCAATTTATACATTTGTCATTTCCAATGAGTATAGCACACTTCGGTGCATAGCCGAACATGGCATATGTGCGACGGTGTTAAGCTGCTGTTGCGGTGGTGGCGGCAGGTGGCGCGTCGGCGGGACGTGGGCGCAGGCGACGCGCAGCAGGCGCGTGATCGAACGGAGGCGTGACGCGAAGCACGATCGGTGTGGCGGAGCTGTGCGGCGGGTCGGCGCAGGCGACTAGAATGGCGTGCTGCAACAAGAATCGAGTGGTGGCGGGCTCCGCCGCAGCGATGCCACGCGCGCGCGGCGTCGGCAAGCGCGTGCGGCGCGCGCGCATAGCGGAGGCGGAGACCGCGAGTGGCGCAATGCGTTTGAGCCGGGCGTCGTGAGGGCGAAGTAGAAGACGACGTCCACCCGAGTTTGACGCTTGTACGGGCCCGACACACGAAGGTGCGGCGGCGCAGCGACGGATGTGCGTGGTAGCGAGCTTGTGCAGCGGGGTGAGTGGCACCGGTGCTCCCGGCAGCGCATCGGGCGCATGGCGACGATGGCTCCCGGCGTCGCAGCAGCAAACACGTGGCGGCGACGGCTCCTGGCATTGCGGCAGCAGGCTCGCACGGTGGCCATGACAGCGGCACAACGCAGTGGGTGCACGCGACGCCAGCGCCTTTTTTTCTTCTTCTTCTCCTTTTTTTCGTCATATGAACAGTAACAATGATGAACAGTAGCATCAAACGTCGATTAATCCGATCTAATCTAGATTTCTAAAAATTTAATCTACTAGATTAAATTATAGATCATGAGGATTGAAAAAGGGATCCCGAATGACATACCGATTAGCTAGAAAAACAATTCGTGCCAATAACGTGTTAAATAACGTAGTCGTCGTAGGGAGACAATCAACCAAACCACACAATAGATAATCAACAGAGAGACAACAAATAAAAACACGATATGTGATGAACCCGAAGGTCCTATTGTTGGCCCGATCTTTCGATGAGAACGATAAGTCCGGTAGGTGTCGCTCAACTCTCACGATCCTGGCTACGAACACGCAAGGCTCGAAACCACGCAATTGTTGAACTGATTGACAAGTCGTTATCAACCGTGCACGAGTACCCGGTTGACCTGACCACGAAGGTCGATTCCTGTATACACCGAAGAAGCACGCAAGAACAAGATAATAAGCAATCTGAAATTGCAAATATGATTGAAATCTTTAATTGAGTTGGGATTCTGAAGCGGTATTATGGTTGGTCTAGTCGACACAAGCCAATACACGAAGTTGCAACAAGACTAACTTTTAACTAAACAAAATCCGAGAAAACTAAAGGGGGTGCGGTCTCCTTAAATAGGGAACAAAGAGCCACAAAACTATAGGAACTAGCGGGGCGGGACTAATATTCGTGGTTTACTGTTCACATGAACAGTAACATGCCCCCCAAGTGGGCCGACGGCAGATGGGCTAAGTTCAGTATGATTACAAGACCCAGATTAGCCCAAACAAGTGATATAACTTCTTCTTTTGATGATTGCGATCAGTCCAGAAGGAATTTGAAGATGAGGCCGGATCCGTTGGAAAGAGGATGAAATAAGCTTTCAATCAAGTACTCGTGGACCTCCAACGGACTCTGTATGTGAAAGTTATGCCCATTTGAAGTTGATGTTGTCAGGCTGATTCCGAACTGATTTGACCAAAACATATCCAGCTTGGCACATGCAGTAGTACCATGGCTTGTAGAAATAATACCATGGCATGTAGACGTAGTACCATAGCATGTAGACGTAGCTCGATCCAATTGAGTAATATGGTCTTGCATTAGCTGAAAGTCCTATTGGCGAAGATGTTGTTAAAGTAGAGGATGCAGTGTAGCAGGTCGAAGCAGTGGTTGTATCCTTAGGTTTGATGTCCTCATCAATATGGAGGAACCTTTATATTCATTTATCTATCTCTTTCTGTATACATAGATGTCTTATTTATAGACTAAAATCCATCAAGAGTAGTTTCGATATTATGTCCATCAACACTTAATGCAGGGTTTCTTAGAGCATGTACAATGATGTGACGTTAGCTGTCTGTAAACCTTGACACGTAGGACATAAGATGATGTAGAGGAGAGATGGAGTGCATAAATAATTGGACCATCTCTCATACAGTAGTCGACTGTAATATGAGAAACAATACACATTGTACATGAAAGAGCTGTCTATAAAGACATGTAAAGAAATAATCTATTATAGAAACTGTATTTATTATTACCTATAGATGATATAAAATAATACTATAGACAGCGGTTGTTTATATACTATTGTACATATCGACCAAACCCGCCGGGCGTACACGCCTCGCTCGCAGTTTCCCACAGACAAGTAGGGCCCAGAGCGAGCAGATCCCATCGGCGTGGCCCACGTGTCGCCGTGCTGCTCCCTACCGACACCTGGACGTGTCGCTGTACACCATGCACCAGCCAATAGGCAAACGCCGCGTCTGCAGACGGCGCCGCGTAAGCCAACGGTCGCCTGGTGGGCCCACGGTGGAAATGCAAGCCTTGTCGCATGCGCCTCCCCATGACACCTGGGGCACGGTGGAATTCGGGCCCAGAAGTCATACCCTGACTTGCACCATCAAGTCAGATAGCGTTGGAACGTGGCGAAATCGCGGCCGTCCAATCGGGAGCACCCAACGGTCAAAATCTCATGCTCCGGTGCGGTGACCGGTGGGGTGAGGTCACCGGAGTCGTGCTGAGGGGAGACACAGGCGAGGCGTCGGTGCCTGAGTGCCTCCTCGGTGGGGAATTGGGGATTAGCACATTTACATATCGGCCCTTTGAGTTTTTGAAATCGCAGAATGTCACTAAGGGCTTGTCGTAGCCTCTAATCTCACCGCTAATCTCTGAGTGATTGGTTTGATACAACCCCAACTTAAATAGTTATTAACCATGCTAGTATTTATTTTAGAAAGTATATTTTGCAACCATGACCAGCCCGGGTATCATTTGACATGTACACCTTCCCACACTTTGAGCACTCTAGGCCTATTATCGATTTTTTACTGCTCCCTCTTGTCACAAAGAATGTTGTTTTAGACGTTGACACATCTACAATACACAACTTTCACCAACAATTTTTATTGTAATAGATTTAGAGAACATAATAAAATTATAATATTATGAAAGTTCTTTTCGAAATAAATTTATACATATCATTATCATATGTTCAATCTAAATGCTTTGAAAAAGGTATCGATATGCAAAGTTTAGAAAATTTGATTGCACGTACTGAAAAAGAAATTCTTTTGTGATCGGAAGAAGTGTGTATGAGCCGGTGTTATTTTTGGAAATGATGGTTTTGAAGATCCTTGCAACAAAGAATGTAGCTACATGAGGATATGGTCTACACTGTTCAAAAATGAGCTTACAGTAATTAGAACGCGATAATTTTTCTAGACTTCTGCAGTTTTCTATAAAAAACTTGCGAAATTCTACGTTCCAAACAAGCATTCATCTGTTTTTACCTAAGGGTTCGGTTCAGCCGTTCAGATTCTCACCAGTATATCCTGGTGTATCTGAGCGGAGGAAGGACAGAGCTTGGTCGGACTCGTTTACCCTTCCGAGTAATTTCCAAAAGAAGGGAGCGATGAATAATGGGGGGGACTGGAATGCAATAATAGGAAAGCGCAAGAATTGTGGAGCGAATATAGGAAAGCCTCAGCCATCAAGGGAAGAAATCAAGAAAGGAACACCGAGAGAGAGAGAGAGAGCTGCTCCTTCGTTTATAAGCGACGCCAAGACAGGAGGAGAAGGCGGGGGTAGAGAGAGAGGCGCACGGGACATTTACAGGGGGAGGAGAGAGGAGGAGGAGAGAGAGGGGTAGTGGGAGCACCGTAGTCCCGGCGTCGAGGGGGCGGCGGGGATGGGGGACTCCGGCGGCTCCGTCGTGTCGGTCGACGTCGAGCGCATCTCCTTCGGCGGCAAGGTCCGTCCACCCTCCCCCACCCTCCCCGGCTCTCCGTTTCTTGGAAATCTGTGCTATTTAGGGATCTTTTCCTCGGGCTGGGCTCGTTCCTCGCGGCGATTTGGTTACTCGCATTGGGTTGGGTTTGGGCGTGCTTGGGAGGTGACGGATTGGGAGGCTTCTGGATGAAGAGATGCGAACTTGTTGGATTTCGTGGGTTGCAACGCGTCGCGTTGCTGCTTGTGGGCCAGTTCTTGATTTCTTCCGTTGGTTTCTTGGTTCGATTTTTCTCCCTTGTTACGCGTTCTTGTAATTCTGCTCGAATTGCGAAGTCCAACCAAGATACAGTTCCACTCGAATTGGTGAGTCCAATCGGAAGAGACTCCATCTCCGTGCCTTGCTCTGTATTTCCCCCCAACAAAGCAGCCAGTTTCCACATGTATTTATGGCATAATGTTCATGCTTTGCTTCGCCATCTGCAATTCTGCATGGCGCATTTCGTCGTCTGCTGAAGTGGTAGCCATATTTAGCTACGAGATGGTGAATCTTTCGCGGCATCGTCTCCTGGCGACGTCGTCAGCCTACGTATGTCCATGTCAAAAAATTTCCCTGTAGCCTACGGTTCTTGCCTGGTCATATGATCCTTGCCCTGCCTTGCTCGCTGATTATTCAAAATTGCCTACGTTTGTGTGTGTATGCGCTTAATCACACGATTTTAGCCCAAAAAGATTCGGACTTGACGCTCTTGCGTGTTGCTTCGGTGTCCTAACCACCGCTTTTCTTGGTAGCGCTTGTTTTAAGTAGCGTTTCTTTACTTGTGCAGTTCTTAATTTGCTTGGTTTGGCTTTCGTGGTCCTTGTGAGCATAAATTCCCATGGTGTATTGCATTATACAAAATTACAAATTTCCTCATTCTACGTATGTGCGAGAGCAATCGGAAATTGGAGCAGTTTTCCTGTTTGGTTGTTGGTTTGTTTTTGGAGTTTTTTTTTTAAATGTTTCGGTGCTGATTATTTGGCACATGGAATCTTCATGCAGTTTGGATGATGTTCTTGTTTGACCGTGGACTAATGTTTGAGTAATTGGGTAAAAATATTGAGTGTAGTTTACAAGTCCCTTTCATGTGAGTTTCTTCAACTTTAATATTTTAATAGGATGCTTGTGATGTGGCTGTCAAATCATTGCTCTGTACAATATTTCGGGAATAATCATTCTTCTTGTGATAGAAAAAGAGCAGGCCCTGCCTATTATTTTCTTGACAAGTATAGTTTTAGCTATTTGCTTGTGTAATGGTGGAGGAATCGCCTGTGGTTCGTTTTATGTTCTGTATTAGTACTTTGCTTTGTCCTGGAAGAAATGGTTGAGGAATCATCGCTTTAGCACCACTCGATCATAATGAAACTATTATTCTCCTTTTCTTTTGTTAGCATCTTGTCAGCTTTTAGTATAATATAGAGAATTAAAAGATCCTTCAATCATGAAGTCATCACCTTTGCGTCATTTTGGAGAAATTCTTTCCTTCAAGCGTCAGGGGAGGACTGCTACCTTCTCTCACCTGAAAGAAATCTTCAAAATAATCACCTAGTTTCTTTCTTGACCAAGTTTAAAGGACCATTTCTCTTCCTACGGGTGTTTCTGGGGTTCACCACGCGGATTGCTGACAGCTTAGTTGTAGTATGGACACACAAAGTGCATGCCAGCTTTGTTGTTAAGCATTCTGTAGATTTAAATAGAATTACTGATATCCTTTTCTGTATAACCTTTGGAGACTCAACCTACGGTCTTGTTTTCCATTGACTGCCTATGGTGCGTTCACTAGTCTCAAAACAATAATCGACTTGGTATAGTCCAAGTTTAGATAAACCATCCATTGATTTTCTTGCTGACCAGCATTACCTTGTTTTAGTGTTTGTGTTTTCACTTCTGAGCTTAGTAAACCGAAAGCTAATTTTTCAAGGGTTATCTTGATGTTGTCAGGATATTCATTCAGCTTAGGATTTAGACATATTGTTGGTTTCTGTAGAGATAGGCCTGGATTATCCTGTGGATTCCATGCTTATCTATTTTGGACAAATGAAGACCATTTGGCGCATCTATTTTGTATTTTATTTTGTATAGGGTCTTCATGATGGTTCTTCACATTAATAGTAATATTTTGTTCTTAGCTGATTGTCACCCAGCTTTCCTATTCAACGCAGTTATAGGCCTTGTGGTTGGGAAATACAGGCTTTGTGTTACGTAAGCTCATGTAGCTCCAGCAGATGCATGCCTGCCACTGTTGGATAGTTGTTGTTTTTTAATTGTGTGCAATGCACTTTGCAAAATTATTTTCCCGTTGGATGCTATTTGCACAGCTAAAATTGTTCTCACAATTAATTTTCTCGTGTTTTAACAGTGTTTCTCTCGTTTCTTCAGGAACATCATATACAAACGAATCATGGATCTGTATCTGTTGCAGTGTACGGTGACCATGACAAGCCTGCTCTTGTTACTTATCCAGATGTTGCTTTAAATCGTAAGTACCTCACACTATTTTAAAGTGTAGCAGGGCTTCTGGCAAATTACTCCAGCAATCTGAAATGCAGGCACTTAACTCCCTTCCCTGTTATTGCTGGCCAGATATGTCTTGCTTCCAAGGATTACTCTTCTGCCCTGAAGCTGCTTCGCTGCTGCTTCACAATTTTTGCATTTACCATATCAACCCCCCAGGACATGAGGTCAGTAGTATGCAATTCGCTATGAGCACTAAGCCTCGCATTTGGGATGAATTACATAATTCATAGTTCTATTTTCTCATTACTGATTTTTCCATTTCCTGTTGTGAGAATCATGCAGCTGGGAGCTGCTCCAATTTCACCAAATGCACCTATACCATCTGTTGATGACTTGGCGGATCAGGTTGCTGATGTTCTCGATTTCTTTGGGTAATCTTCTATCACATTCTCTCAAAATTTTGATCAAGCTCCCAATATTTGTGGATTAATTTTTCGTTACCTGGTCAAATTTGCTATTTACAGATTAGGTTCCGTTATGTGCTTAGGTGTCACTGCGGGTGCTTACATTCTTACTCTCTTCGCAGTAGGTGTTTCTTCAAACCAGTGTTTTATCTATGGCTTATTCATCAAGACTTTTTATTGAACTATGTATTCCTTTTTGCAGGCAAAGTATAGGGAGCGTGTACTAGGTCTTATCCTTGTTTCACCTCTATGTAAAGCTCCCACTTGGACTGAGTGGTTTTATAATAAGGTAGTGTTGCGATAAATGACCTACTGAGTTACATTTTATTTTATTTTTTAAAAAATAGGATTGCACTAATAAATTCTTTTTCCCAGGTGGCGTCCAATTTGTTATATTACTATGGGATGTGTGGGTTGGTGAAGGAATGCTTACTGCAGCGGTACTTCAGCAAGGTAGCTACAATTAGTTTAATTTACCCCACATGACATTTCTTTGGCTATTCTTGATCCTGTTCTTACGGTACCCTCTAATCCTTAGGAAGTACGGGGATGCTCTGAATTACCTGAATCAGACATTGTGCAGGCTTGTAGAAGTGTAAGTACCGCTTAATGTTTTCTTCTTCCTCTTACTCATTTTTTCTTTAGATATATTAAGTGTTAGGCTTTTGTTCTTTCACATCTTGTAGTTGCTAGATCAGCGGCAGGGCATGAACGTTTGGCGCTTTGTACAGACAATGAATGAGTATGTGCGCTCATTCTACACTTGTTTATTTTAATAAGGGCAGTGTGAACTTATGTCAGACCTAATTGAAACAAACCTTGCAACGATTTCCAGGAGATATGACTTGACAGAACAGTTAAAGCATCTTCAGTGTAGAACGCTGATTTTCGTCGGCGAGAATTCTCAATTCCACACCGAGGCTGTTCACATGACATCAAAGCTCGATAGGAGATACTGTGCTCTAGTTGAGGTGAAACTATCAGTACATGTACCCTTATCAGTTCAAGGTTTTAACATTTAAATGGCGGGTTTCAAAATTACCTATTTCGGCATCTGTGGCAGGTTCAAGCATGCGGATCGCTCGTAACGGAGGAGCAACCACATGCAATGCTTATACCAATGGAGTACTTCTTCATGGGGTATGGCCTGTACAGGCCGAGCCAGCTCGACTGCAGCCCACGCAGCCCCCTCAGCCCATTCTGTATATCACCGGAGCTCCTATCGCCCGAGAGCATGGGAGTGAAGCTAAAGCCAATCAAGACGCGGGTCAGGCTTGAAGTGTAGCACAAATGAGTAAGGGCGACGTGGGTGTCGCTTAGGGCTGACATGGTGGGAGTTTAGGCTAACCCGTGGATCGGTGTACTGAGGGGTGTGTCTGTTAATTTTTGGAGGTAAAGCGAGATACCTACTATACTGTCATGTAGATAGGAAATGCTAGGTTGGTGAGGTGTTGGGTGGGTGGTTCTATTCCATTGATTTGTAGCGTTAAACCTGTAAATTGTTATACATTGTTTATCAAAGCAAAGGAAAATAATAGCGGAAGGTGAGCTGTTCCCAATTATTAGATGTGCCCATTGCTGTCTCTTTTCTCCCCTTTTGCCTGTCATGAAGGAAAGAATGCTCTTGTGAGCTGGACTAGTGAACTCCTAAATTCTCATTCATTGTATATCTTTAATGCCATTATTCTGGATGAAGCTTTTATCTTAGTATGTGCTTGAGTGCCACATTGTTGAATGATTCTCCGTGGAAGATGCCTTGTTAAGATGCCAGTTTTTTAAAGAAGGCATTTGTGCATAAAATGTGACCTGTACTATGTGTATGCAGTTTCCGTGGTGTTGGTTCTTCGCCTTACCAAATGATTTGGATTTGGATTTGACATATGCAGACAGCTGCCACTTGGATTGTAACTCTGTCAAGTTGATGCACCCTATTGTGATGTAAGCATATATACGCGATTGTTGCGTCAAGTGGTTGCGTCTTTGTCAAATTTGACAGCATATCACGCTTTTCTCGCTGTTGTCCCAGAGTCGTAGTCAAATGTACGATTTATTGGCATGACAGTGCCAGGCATTGGTCCAGGGCTCCAGATGACATTAGATTGTTGCTGTCATGGTTTGGACCAGAGATTATGAGATGATGGCTAACTCGGTACACGATGATCAATAATCTGCTGCAAGCCCTTAGCCCTCCCATGAAAGTGCAGTTGTAACCACTGCATGCGTCTTCAATTGCTTCAGTTGCCAGTTCCTTTCCCTCATCACTCTCTAGCCTAGTGATGTTACATCAGCTCGGCTCTTTCTGCAAAGTTGAGCTCTTCACTCAATCGTGTGCCTAGTAGCTAGGCTTATGATTTTAAAAGTGTCAGAGGTTGTTAGTTGTTATTACTAGCATTACCATCATTCTGACACCATGCATATGTTTTCAAAGTGTTTGGTGGTCGAGCTCCAAGATTTGGTAGGGCAAGCCATTTTGTTGTCCGTCCTAGGGCGACGTCTGCCCTGGTAGCTCTAGCCACCAAATGAGTGGCAACACACTAATCAGGCACGCATCATGTGGAGGCAGGGGTCTAATTGGGCCTCGGTCCACTCGGACAATTTTCTGAGAATTAAAATTCAATAATTTTTTTTTTGAAAAATTATCAAAATACGAGTTCGGCCAAGAACAGCCAGCCCAATCCGATGCTTAGGTCGTGGCTGGCTCCGCCCTGTCTATCTATAGCTAACCGGGCTTGTCGATATCCAATATTTATTTTTCTGGAGATCTCGTTTGGAACCAGAGAATTTGGCAGAAGCTTTATACCCCGACTGCTATAAAGTTCTTGCGTTGGAGACATGCCCAGTATACTACTGCACACTATTAAGGTGATTGCAATTTGCACGCATTGTTTCGAGCCAGTTGCAATGTTCTTTCGGATTGATGCCTTCAGATTGGCCTAGCCACGTGGCGCTCCCATGTAGGCAACTAATTGCGTAGTGATTCATGTAGCAGTCTAGCATATATATTTCTTGTGCCAGTACAAATGGAGGGAAGGGTTTGCTTATGGCTTACTATATTTAATCGATTATCCATCTACATCTCCTATTGTGATGGCAGATGATCATTGCTCGAGATTTGTTGCACCTTTAAACTCTACAGCCCTATTTGAGGTGGCATTGGCTTTTCGCTCAGAGAAGCTGGAAGCCGCCCCAAAACGGTCGGTTTTTTCTACTGGCTTTTTTCGAAGTCAGAAGTCATGTATAACGTAGGAAAGCTGAAAATGGAAAGGCGCTGCGGGGCAGCTTCCTGTGGCCTTGTTCCGAGTTTACCTCTGAAGTTCGGAGGTATTTACTCGCTTTTGCCATTGCTCAAAACCCCCGCTCGGCCAACCCAAACCCTAATTCTAACCATAGTGCGCCGCCCTGCCCTACCCGCGCCTCCTCGTGTGTGCCCCTCCTACTCCCGCGCCGCCTTCCTCTTCCTCTCTCCTCCTCCCGCCGCTGCTGCTCCTTCTCCGTCCGTCTCCCGCACCGCCGTTCTCCTCCTCCCACCGAGCCGGTGCCGCTCTCCCGACGTGGCCGCCGTCCTCCCCTCCTCCCCTACGTTGTCGCTCCTCTCCGTCCTCCCCGCCACAACCACCTCCTCCCTCGACACGCCGCGCGCTCCTGCTGTGACCCTCCTCCTCGCATTGCTGATCCAAACCCTAGCCGTTGTCTTTTTTTTTAAAAAAATTCCTTTTCTTTCTGCTGTAAATTACTTGTTTATTGTAATTAGTTATGTAATAATTAATTATTTAATAATTATCATTAATTACGTTAATTATCGCTAATTATGGTCTATTACGTTAATTGTTATTAATTGTAGTCAATTGCGTTACTTGTCGTGAATTACGGTAGTTATTGTTAATTGCGGTAGTTCTCATTAATTGCAGTAGTTCTCATAAATTATGTTAATTGTCGTCAATTGCGGTAGTTGTCGTGAAGTGCCGCCAATTATCGTTAATTGTCATTAGTTATCGTTAATTATCGTTAATTGTCATTAAACAGTATCAAACAAGTCATCATTTGACTAAGGGGTATTTCAGACATTTTTCAACTTAGAAGCTCCCAACCATCCGACCTAAAAACCAGACAACCAAACACCAAATCTCTTTTGCTCAGCCGTTCAGCCATACAACCCTTCGATCATTTAGCCCAACCAAAAGTTCACACAGGCCCTATAAGTAACCACAAGGAAAGCAATAACCAGATAGGACATGGATGGTGTCTGACAAGGCAAGATGTTTTGTTATTTTACCTCCTTTAGGAAGACATGTTTGTTTCTCAGCATAATTCCTATATGCATCGTTGGCCTCTCATAAGTTGCTTTTGAAATTTCCACAGTTCTGTTTTGTTAAGACCGGACACTTTTTTAGAACGAGGCGAGTTGGCTAGAGCGCATGTTTCAAGGATAGAATAAAATCGAACAATGTTAAACCGCACTAGCTAATAATCAAGGCTTAGTGGTGTATCATCTTGTTTCTCTTGCACCACAGGGTGAGTGTCGTATTTGTGCGGATTCTTCGCTACGACTTTCTGGGATTTGAACCTGACACGTAAGTTTTAAGATGAATATATTAAAAACCACTAGCTTGTTTTTAGAGTGAAAAAAACATTAGTACACGCCAGACACACCACACGCACGCCTAATTTAGAACGGAGGTTAGACCACACGGAGCGCAGGCACATGCTTTTAGCACTGAACACACCTACTATTTCTAAAATCACATAAATAATTTAAATGAGACACACTGGGATCGAGCTCAGACGGACCGCATGCATACCGGCTTGCAACGCTTCGGTCCTTGAAAAAACAACCAGCTAGGAACCAAGAATAAACATAGAATGTATCCGGCTCGGCCCATATATTGGGCAAACGGACCAAGATGGGCTGATTAAGCTGGGTTAGTTTCGTTTTCGCCTCCATCGATCGATATAGCAAGCAAACGCGACACGAACACCCCCGAGTTAAACCACCGGATTATCGAACGCGAGCGTATCTTTGATCAATACTCGACATGGCCGGCCAAGCGGCGGCGGCTACAAGCAGCTCCGACGGCCAGGAGTTCGAGGTCGCCGAGGAGACGATCGCGGCGGCGTCAGTGATGATCAGGAACATGCTGGAGGACGGCTGCGCCGCCGGTAGGATCCCGCTCCCGAACGTCTCCGGCCCCATCCTCGCCCGCGTCCTCGAGTACCGCAACTGCCGAGTTCATCGGCGGCGTCGACCAGGACACGCTCTTCGACCTCATCCTCGCCGCCAACTACCTCGTCGTGCAGGAGGGAGAATTCTTGGGCCTTCGATTGAATGGATCGAATGATTCACACTACCGAATTGCTGGCATGGACTAATGTGCCGATTTTTCCATGCATGCAAGGTTATCTAGGCTTGACTATTGTACTTGGGTCTTGGGTGTTAGTTTTGCTTGCTAGTTACTAGTTATCTCTATGTTACTCAATAGGGGAGCCGTCCTTGGAGGCGGCGAGGCGACCGCGACCACAGCGTCAGGGGCCACGGATTTTTTTTCGGCCGAAAACCGGTTTTACCGGTTCTACGTGGGCCTTCCACGGTAGGTTTTTAAACCGGTCCCGAAAAATTCGGTCCAATCCATTTGGCCCGGTCCATTTCTCTTTCGCAGCCCCGCACTGGTCGCATGAAGCCCACCATTTCTCGCTCGCACCGTCGCACTCGGTGACTCAGTCGAAACCCTCGATTCGTCGGGCGGCTCTAGGCTCTTCTTCCTCCCCATTTCTTCCTCCCCATTCCCCTGCAGCGGTGGCTCCCAATCGATCCCCAATCCCCATTCTCCTCTCCCCCTGCGACGGCTCTTCTTCCTCCCCAATCCTCCCCAATCTCTACCACGGCGCGGCGATGGCGGGCGATACAAGTTCGTGCGCGCGTGGCGTGCGTGCGTGGCGTGTTGGCGGGCTCGGTGGCGCTAGGGCGGGTGCTCGGCGGCTCCATGCTGTAGGTGCTCGGCGGCTCCATGCTGTGGGTGCTCGGCGGCTCCAACGAGGCAGCGACGCGCTGGGGTTCCTCTGACATGTCGTCCAAGGCATAGGCGTGCTGCTTCTTCTTCTTCACTTGTGGCGATAGATACATCCATGGCTACCCCCAGAACAATTTCTGTTATTTACTTCTCTCTACTTTGTCTCTGTTCTGTTCAATTTTGGCCAATTTTCACCGATTTTCAGTCGAAATTTAGTTGAATTTTAAATTTTGATTTGAAATTTTTGGCCGAAATCTGCAAATTTTTTCCAAAAATTGCTAAAAATCGGTTATATCGGTGACCCCGGTAAAATTTCACAACCGATTATCAAAACCTGTGGGGGCCTCGACGACGTCGACAGTAACGATGATTGGTGAGCGATGGCTACAGAATCTGTGCGAGGTTGCGGCGGTGCAGACCTGGCGCGGACCTCCTCCCACGACACGAAGCGGCGAAGCGCGCACGCCGCGGCAGCCATGGCCGACTGCTTCTTCCCCAGCAACCTCCCCAACCTCAGAGGAGGCCACTTATAAATTTCTTAGCTATAACAGAGAATGGACCAATGTTCTTAAGAGGAATCAACACTGAAGGAGAGGTAAAGACAAATGAGTACATCGTCGAGAAGTTGACTGTGGTGATTGAAGACGTTGGACCAATGTGTAGACTGATGTTTAGAAGAGGCCACTTATAAATTTCTTAGCTATAACAGAGAATGGACCAATGTTCTTAAGAGGAATCAACACTAAAGGAGAGGTGAAGGCCAAGGAGTACATCGCTGAAAAGTTGACTGCGGTGATTGAAGAAGCTAGACCAAAGAATGTGATCCAAGTGATCACACACAACACAGCAAATTGTCAAGCTGCAGGGTTGATGATTGAGCAAAGGTACATCCACATCTTTTGGACTCCTTGTGTTGTTCACACCTTGAATTTGGCATTGAAGAATATATGTGCAACAAAGAACAATGATGGTGAAAATGAAGAATTCATGTGGATTAGTGAGATTGCAACTTATGCTAACGTTATCAAGAATTTTATATTGAATCGCGGCATGAGTTTGCCAATGTTCAATGGATTTAGTAAGCTAAAGTTCCTTACTATTGCTGAAACAAGATTTGCATCCATTATTGTCATGTTGAAGAGGCTTCGTCTTCTCAAGGAATGGCTTGTGCTAATGGTGGTTAGTGACAAGTGTGTTTCATATAAGATGATGATGTGGGCAAGGCACACTTTATGAAAGATAAAATTCTTAATTATGTGTGGTGGGATAAAATTAAATTCATCCTTGATTTCACCGAGCTAGTTTACTCAATGCTACGGGTAGCCGACACCAACAAGCCATGTCTCCACTTGATCTATGGAATGTGGGATATCATGATAGAGAAGGTGAAAACTTGTATTTATCGGTATGAAGGAAAGGATCTACATGAACAATCTATCTTCTATGACATTGTTCATGGCATTTTAGTTGATCGATGGGCTAGAAGCAATACCCCTCTCTATTGTTTGGCACACTCACTAAATCCAAGTTAAAAACTAATTGTTCTTTCCTAGTTGTCTATCTTCTATTTGGTTCTTGCATTCTTGTCTATCTTCTATTTGGTTCTTGTCTAACTTGTTGATATTTGGTGCTTTATAGGTACTAGAGTTAACAATAGCAGTCTGGAGTTTCTAACCATGTTGCCCCCCACGAGGACGCTGAAATTTCAGAAGAGAGGAACAAATGTTTTAGAAAGTTTTTTCCCTATTGCAGGGGACTTGAGGAAAATTAAGCAACAGTTTGCTGATTTTTCTCTCTTTGAAAAACTGTTGACTCATTTGATTCAATTGAGGATAGGTTCCATTTTGATCCAAAGCAATGGTGGGGCACTTATGGAGCTAGGACTCCTAAGCTGAAAGCATTAACTTTCAAGTTACTTAGGCAGCCTGTATCTTCTTCTTGCTGTGAAAGGAATTAGAGTACCTATAGTTTTGTCTATACCTTGATGAGAAATATACTCACTCTTGAATACGTGCTGAGGATTTAGTGTTGTAGATAACAACTTGCGTCTTCTTCCAAGAAAACCTGATGACTATAACATGGACTGAGGATTTAGTGTTATAGATATACTCACTCTTGAACACGTGCTGAGGATTTAGTGTTGTAGATAACAACTTGTGTCTTCTTTCAAGAAAATCCGATGAATATAACATGGGGCCAACCCGAATGTGGGACGTTGGGGGAGATGGATTTCAGACATTTGATGGTGTTGGCATTCTTGAAGGTGCTCATCTCACACTTGATGAGCCTGAATTTGTAATGCGTTGTTATGTGAAGAGGAAGGAGGAACTTGTGAAGAGATGGAGCAGTCACATTTAGCTGGTTAGAAATTTAGCTCATGTGGAGCAATTATATTTGGCTTTGTGCCTTTTATCCTATGTCATAATGAACTAATGTTATGTAATGTTTGCTAATGGACTTATTTCAGTCCTTAGTGGCTGAGTGCTGGGTGGTTACATATGTTGCATTGCATTTCATTGTCTTACTGAATATTGATCATGGATTTGTGGTCCAATCTCTCATAACCTCTCTACATTGTTTTTTATTTTTAAATACAAATATACTCACCGTATTGGTGTTTTTGGAAAATGATATTTCGCGATATCGCCGTATCCATATCGGTATCCCCAGTGTTGGGACTGGTAGTAGGTGGAGCATCGCCAAGGAGGCACGGGACGACACCGGCCGGACTTGGGGAGAGGTGACGACACAACCATGTGGTAGCGGAAGAGGAGGCTGTGAACGGTGACGGCGCTGGGGTGGTGTGGCAGAGTGGATCTGTAACATCCCAAAGTTCTGTTACCAAAATAAAAATTAATAAAGTTATTCTTTTATTGGATTTTCTGAGTTTTAAAAGTATTTTCTTGGTTTTCTTAAATTATAAGATTGTAAAAGTCAAGAATAAAATGTATTGAGTTTTATGAGTTTTTATTGGATTTAAAGTGAAAAATAACATTTTAAGTAATTTCTGGAATTTTAAAAAAGCTTTTTACTATTTATTCTAAAACAAAAATAATGACTGTTTAAAAATGAAGACCAACTTTAAGTTGTATTTATTTTTGTTAAGTTCAAAATAATTCAAGGTATTTTTGTGAATTTTTCTAGAATTTTGGAACTCTATTTGTTATTTTCTAAAAGTCTCTTTTTGATTTTTGTAATATCTAGTAATTAAAAATGAATTGCTGTCCGCAAATAAAAACCAAATTTGTGTTGAAAATATTTTATTTAAGCTCAAAATACCCTATTTAACTACTCTGAAAATTCATTGAATTTTTAGACTTATATTACTATTTTTCAAGTTTAAAAACAATTTTTAGCAATATAAAAATAATTAATGTGTAATAATAAAATTTCTATTATTATTATTAATATTTTATTTGAATTAAAAATATTGTATTTAATATCTGTAATTTATTTTGGATTTTTTGGAATTAATTTGCTATTTTTCCGGAATTAATTAGTGTCTTTCCGAATTTTGAAAAGTAATATTCCTTAGAATATTCTGTCTGCTACAGTAACTCCGGCGAAGGCATTAATTCCGGCAATAACTTCGGCGAGTAATTTCCGCTAAACCGTTACTCATTTGCTCCTATAAATTGAACCGTAGTCTCTCCATCCCATTCCCCACATCCCTCTTGCTCAGATTTGTCAATATCCTCCCGGAGCTCCCTCTGCTAGCCCTTCTTCTCCAACTCCGGCGACAACTCCGGCGAGCCCGATCTCCTCATCCGTACTTCCGTTGTTCGCCAAATTTTACCGGTGAGTTCCTCTCGAGATTCTCTACATTTCTATTCAAGCCGAATTTTGATTATCCTGTTGGTTCACCGCGGCACAAAAGTACCGACAGTCTTCTTCTCCAACTCCGGCGACAACTCCGGCGAGCCCGATCTCCTCATCCGTTGCTCCGTTGTGCACCAAATCTGACCGGTGTGTTCCTATTAAGATTCTCCACATTTCTATTCAAATGGAATTTTGATTTACTTAATTGTTCACCACCGGCCACATCTTCTTCCCTAAGTTCGATAAAAACTTCGTCGAGCCCGATCTCTTCATCCGTTGGATAATTGCTCGAACCCTTTTACCTATATGTTCCTTTCAATATTATCTACCTTTCTATTCAAACAAAAATTTGAATTTCGTAATAATTCGTCACTGTCATGTCACGGCCACCTCACCGCCCCAAGCCTACGTGACAGCCCATGTGTGCGCTTGCGTGGCTGACACTATTCCTTGGGCTGGTCCACCGTGGACCAAACCCATTTTCGTGGACCCGGGCCCACATGTCATTGACTCCAACCATTTTCCTTTACAAAATAAATTCGATCGAAAATTCATTCTCCCACCTGCAGACGTCATGCTAACACAATAAAGGGATTTCCTTCAGAAAAATAATTCCTTAAATTCTGAAATTCGGAATTTCATATTTTCTTGTGATAATCAACCTTCCGGATGTTCGTTCTCCTTCATACGAACTCCGATTCCGTCGATTCAAATTCCTATATTCATATAAAGTCGATACCTTCCTCCTAGTATTTATCTTAGATTTTATTTGGATTTTATTTTAGTGTTATTTGAATTTAGCTCATTTTCGCGTATAGATTTCGACGACTTCGGACGACCGGATTTCGACACCGTTTGAGAGCAATGTTCAATCAAGCAAGGCAAGTTATACCCTTGATCATATCAATTCCATTATTTTAAATTTATTTAATTCTGTTTTCAAATTACTATTGCATGCATAATTTTTATCCAGTTATTTTAATCCCCTGTTTAAATACTTAGTTATTCCAATTCCTTGTGTATAGCCAATTTGAATATTGATTATCATTTCCTTGTCACCATTAGATAAAATAATATTGGAAATAATTAAATACTTAGCCAATGCCTAGATCAAATCTTGTATTTGGGAAGTTTTTAGCCAAATATTTCAAATTTGAATTAAATTGGATCTATGGTATTGTTTTACCATAAAAGGTTTATAAAATACCTTTACCTGGAAAATAAAATAAAAATGGGTTTGGACTTGGGCATAATGGATGTTTGGTGGGTGCATGTTCCTGCACGGGCTCAATCGGGTATGGTTGAGACCCATGGGTTTTGTTGGAAAGTTGCCCAAGTCAGTTAAGGACCGGTCTTCGAGTGCATGATGCTAAGCCATACCGTACCACCACATGTCCTCAGTATGGGGAGTAGGACCTAGCTGACTAATTTGCAAAATTCCATCGCGGTCGATCCAACTGTTTCGGTGGGTTGTCTTTCATGACTATGTCGTCCCACCTGGCTCAAGAGGGGGCCCGAACCCGGAGGTTTTCATTCCAAAGGGAGTGGCGAAACCTTAGAGAGGATAGACTGCGGAAGGATGGCGCATTGTAAAGGCCTTGACACATGCTCTAGACTGCTTACCTAAGGTAGTGAGCAGTGGTATCGACGGATATCGAATAAACTAGAGAAGTCGTGTCTTGTGGGTAAAGCTGTACAACCTCTGCAGAGTGTAAAACTATTCGAATATCCGTGTCCACGGCCATGGACATGCTAGCAGAACTGTTCAAAGTTAGACTTTGGTTTTGTTTGAAAAAGACTTCTTCAAACTGGTTTATCCAAATGGGATTTGGGCAGGAAGCCATGTGATAGGAGGGTATCCTTCACCATTCATGTGTGAATGTTATCTGACTATAAATCTGAGAATTTACAAAATGATTTGTAGTTATAAAATAACTGCTTTAGAACTTAGTACAAGTATTTAAAGAAAATGCTGCTTTATGCAAATCAACCCATAAGCCATCCTTGTTACATCCATATATGCATGTCATTCTCTTACTTGACGGGTGTAACTTGCGAGCACGGAAGTTGTGCTCATGCTTGCTTTATGCAAATAAAATTTCAGAGGAGAAGGACTTCGCTACCGATGTGGATCTCGGCGACTAGGCGCTACTACGATCGATTGCACGTGGCGATTGCTTTGGACTCTACTACTACTTCTTCGTCTTCCGCTGTGTTCTTTATTGTTGGTTGTAAGCCTCTTTTGTAATAAACTCTGTTGATTATTAATAAAGTTGTGATATTAATTTGTTACCATATTTATTTACTGTGTGAACTAGCGACTGATCATGGGACTAGTTCAGAAATGCACAGAGGATCTGGGATATTAATCCCGGGTTCTGACAGGATCGAAGGTGCTTGGGCTATGGCTCCAGGAGGAATCTTCGATAGGCTTACCTACGCGCTGTCGGATAGGGGGTGGCACAGTGCATCGACACTGCCATCTGAGCGATGACGGCGAGCGCCAAGGATGCAATGCTAGCCGGCCCACAGGGAGGAGCGGAGAGGGCGATGGGTGGAACCAGAGAAGGTGCGTGAAAGGCCAGGGAGAGGCATATTGGGTGGCGGCTAGGTTCAGGAGCAAGTGAAGAGAGGGTGATGATCACGCAAAATGGATGGTTGGGATTGCAGGACGTGACCAAATCAGACTGCTACCAACATGGGACGCTACTATTCTACTGTAGTTGCTAGGTTGTTTGGGCCGACCACTGTAAAAACATTAGATACTATATGACTAGTAGACATCTTCCTATATTTGCCTACAACATAATTATTCTCTCTAGCCGTTAATGGTCCTCTCAACAGGGATTCAAATCTCACTACCGGTTGAGTTTTTTTTCTTGACAAAATCTCGTAAAACACCGAAAAAATCTCAAAATTTGGGGTCAAGTTTTGAAATGTCATCTTTGGAACATGTAGAATAAGCTAAAACAAGCATAATTCAATAGTCATAGTTAAATCGGGCTTGCAATTTTCACGGGAGGCACCTACCGGTTTTCATCGATAATTAAGCATCTGGTTACTGCCTTTATGGCGATATTGTGATCACTGCTTCTCATATGCTGTCTTGCTCCATGTACTAGTCATCGTTAATGGAATTTGGGCCTGGAGTCACCAATTCTCCTGGATCACCATAGGGCATGTACACCAGTTTGTCTCTTAGGATTGTCTCTAAAGGTTCCAACTCATCTACAAACAATTTTAGAGACAACATCTCCAACAATTTATCTATAAAGTCATCATTTTCAACACAACTTCTCTTATTACTCACTCACCATTTACGTTGGTTTGTGTGTCTAGCTTGTCTCTTATATAAGAGATGATACATTCTCTCTCTTCACATCCTCTCTCCTCCAACTAGTTTTTTTGAGTGATATGGCAGGTAAGAGACGGCTGAGGTGGCCACTATTGAAGATGTCCTTAGAAGGCAATGCCAATGCCAATATATAATCAGAATAAAATGCTACTAATAGATTGCCGCCAATGATGGAAAGGGGAATCGGGGTTCTCACTCTGATACCATGTAAACATACTCCCTCTGTTCAAGAATATATGATCTTTTGGATAAGAAACAGTCTCCGGTAAGTAATTTTGATCATCAATTTCTATAACAAATGTGTTACTTCAAAATATAAAAAATTTATATTCCGAAAGTACTTCTCATAACAAATCTAATGATATTGTTTCGTAAGATCAATCTAAATAATCCTGTACATATTAGCCGTCAAAAAGTAAACATATTACCCACCTAACTAAACAAGACCTTACCTATTTAGATAGACTATTAAGTTTGACTTCCATTGCATTACTGCATATATAGTTTGGGATGACGACAGTTTGTCAGTTGTCACTAGTACCCTCGCTCAAAGAATTTTTTGTGCTTCCCCGTACAAATATTCACACCTTGTCAGTATATTCAAGCACACGTATATATAAGAACAAATCAGAAGCTAAATTTTTTGTTTAGGTAGTCAAATGGCCAATGAATTTGTCATCCTATTTAATCCCACTTGTTGCATGTACAAAACAAGATCACTATACAAAAATCAAACACTGTACAACTAGACTCCATTAGGATCTAGGTCAGTTTCCCGGCAAAATCCTTAATGTCCCCGTCCCTGAATGACGGTGAGGCCATCTCCCTGAACTGCTTGAGGTCAGACGGGCTCCGGCCGAGCTGAAGCGCCACCTTGGTCTCGAACAGCTCGCCGTTCTCCCTCCTCTCGACGTCGGCCTCGTCGAGGTTGGCCTCGATATCCTCCTGGATCTTCCGGTAGGACCCGGCGACGTTGCGGCACAGCTCGAATATCATGCCCACCTGCCAGCCGTGCTCCATCGTGTTCACCGCCGCGGCCAGTGCGCCGCCGAGGACGGCCACGCCTGACGCCCATGTCCCCGCCTCGCCGGAGCCGATGAACGCCGCGGCGAGAGCGGCCGTGCCGGCCAGCGCCGGGCCGGCCACGGCGAGGCCCCTGTTGAGCTTCAGCAGCAGGTTGCCCACTGACACGTACTCCTGCTCGTCCTTGGCCTTGAGCACCCGTACGATGCCTCGCATCTCCTCCTCCAGTTCTTGGTTCCAGCCGTTGCCGGCCATGGCGCCGCCTCGACGGGCGCTGTGGCTGGTCTTGAACGATTTCTTGCACGCGCTCTGATGAGCCGGCTTCTTCTTCGGCCACCATCGGGTGGGCTCGATGGCCTTGGGGAACTTGTCCAGCATGCCGGGGAGCAGCGGCAGCGGGTAGGCGGCGTCGAGCGCGAGCACCTGGTCCATGGCATCCTGGACGTCGGCCTTGTTCGGCGTGCCGAGCTCGAGCGTGGCGCGGACGTCGCGCTCGAGCTTCCTCCACAGCCTGGTGGCGTTGCGCTGCTCCTCGGCGAGCTGCGACGGCTGGATCTTGTTCACCGCCGCCATCGTGACCGCCGCGGAGCCGAGGAGGACCCCCGCGGAGGCCTTGAGCGCGAGCACGCTCGGCGCGGCGGGCGCCAGCGCGGCCATGACGGAGGCGGCGAGCGTGAGGGAGTTGGTGGAGTGGAGCAGCAGGTGGTTCCAGTTGTCCCTCTGCCTGCCGATGATGTCGTGCATCTCGACCCGGTCGGCTGCCGCCTCGGCGATCGCGCGGAGCTTCTCGACCGCCGCGCCGTCGTCCTCCGGAGCGCGCACCGCGCCGGGCTGCTGCGGCACGCGCCCGTTGACGACGTGATCCTCGGCGGCCACAACGGGGTCCGGCCGGCTGAGCCTGAGCTCGTCGATGCTGACCAGCTGCCGTCGGTCAGACGTAGTAACGCCTCCGCGCAGGCTCGCTCGGCCGCACAGCCCACCCCGGCGGCGCGACCGCGAAGCGGCCGGGAGCACGAGGCCACCGCCGGCGGCGGCTTGCGTCCAAACAAGGCTCGCCATGCCCGTACGTACACTCAGTCGGTCCGAACTCCAAACGACGCACAAACTCACAATCTTTTGTTGATGCCGACGATCGACTTGCTTCGCCTCTGTCGATGCCTAAGCCGCTGTCTGTTCTTGCTTGCTTGCCTGAGGAGTGAGAAGCGTATGCTTGCGCGCTTATATAGTGGCGCCCCGAGCAGCGGGGGAGTCTTGTTGACGAGGGCAACCGGTCGGGTTTGTTGGTTGGGCTCGGTCCATACGGACCAACGCCCATAGGCCATAGCCATTGGCAGCACAGCAGCGTGCGTTCTCCAAACCACGAATCGAATTGAATTGAATGGCTCCGTGATGAAGGGGAAGCGGTCAAGGCGCGCTATGGATTCAGCTTGTGTTGACGAGGACCTGGCCATCTCCGTGAAGAAGAGGAGATGATTTCTTTATCGGTCAGAGGGTGGTCCGTTTCGTACTGGAGATTATCGTTGACAGTGCCAAGGTAACTGTAGCGGATAAAGATGAACCCTCGCATTTATCATCTGAGATGGACCGTCAATTCTTCTCCAAATTAAGGCCTGCTGTTCGGAACCAAGGAATATTGTGTGATTGGAATTCTACATGAATTAGTAACTCTTTCCCCACGGAGTGTGGGTTTTTTTTAAATAATTCCTAGTGAAACACACTCACGTACGCGTAAAAGTAGAAACCGGGATTTGAATTCTAGTGAGTGAAATCGTATACCTACGACTCAACTACCCCACTAAGAGATGGTTCCCTCCCACCGAGTGTGGTTGGATCGTATGGCTGAGAAGTCCCGGCCGTATGAAATTAACCCCTTCTTTCTTGAGTATTTTGGATGAATTCGGACATCGGTATATATATATAATATTAAAATTCTAATCTCCAGCAACCATGAAGATACACTTATATATCAGCAATTGGTTTCCTAACTAACTACTCCTACCAAGTTGCACTATATGTGAATCAAATTTCTTTTTTATTTTCGTAGCGAATATTCCAATTAATTGGACCTTTATTTCCTCCATGCATTCATGGGGGTGCATTCTAGCTTGTACCTGCATTCATGCACCTTGGCTGCTCATATCGCAAGTTGATCGTACTCCTACTATGTACTAAACCAACTCCAACCACACCCTGTGCCGTCGCTCGGACGTCGCTCAACATTAAGTCCTTAACCTCCCTTGGCCACACGGCGACTGATGTAACGAACCTGATACACTCATACACTGCAATTTCTTGGCGAAAAATTTGTGATTCATACACGAGACCTCTGTCCATGAACCATTGGGAACATTTTGGAACACATGCTACAAAGCTAAATCCGACGCGTTCTCAATTCGAGGGGTGTTTTATTATGTGCGTGTGCGTATTTGGCACCTCAATTCGAGGGATGTTTTATTGTATGCTTTGGGTCTAGATGGACTCTATTCTCATTTCTCAATTGAGTCAAAGCTAATTGTTGTTTGCTAAATAGATCGATCATACATTGCTGAGTCGAATAAGGAGTGTTAGGGTAGAGAGGTATCGAGGAAGTATCCAAAAAGTATCGTGAATTATTCTTTTTTTGAAAAACAAGAAAATTACCGATACTTACAGGATACGTATCCGGCCATATTGGAATCATATTTATATCCGATACTAATACGCTGACTTTGGAAAGTATCCGTGTAACTATCGGTGATATATTGTCGGAATTAGTTAGTTACTTGTTGGCAAAAATATGTGGTGCGCACACGACACCTGTATCCCTGAACCACTTGCTGGGGACGTTTTGGAACACATGATACAGCTCAATGCGTCGCCTCTCGCAATTCGCATTCTCAACCAGAAAAAACCTACCATGAGTGCGTAACCACTGATCTTGAATTAGACCTGAGAGAAAAAAAATGGCCTATGTAATTAAGCACATCCACTATCATATTCCACGTGACACATTACATGACATCGATCCTTTTGTCTAGCTACATTGTCAGATACGGGCACAAATTGCGTTAAGCTAGTGTAGTTGACATCGATTTCATTATTGAAAAAGTCGAAATACATACCATTTTCCTCTCTCTCTGTATATATATATTGGGCAAAGTTGATGCATGCACCAGTAGTATGCATAGTTGACCCCAAACCAATTGGATCATGTGCAAAGTGGTGCAAACTGCGCAAAGATGGTTGACATTCGCAAAACAGAATCGATCTAGCAGTACCTTATTTGATTCGCTTTGAACCCTTGCACTGCATTGGTTCCATGGTCCGGTTTATCACGAGTCAGATTGTTCGCAGTATCTGTCTGCTCTTGGTACCGGAGGTACGGATCTTTCAAGACACGCGACAGTGATCAACGAAGCGAAGAGCCTCATGGCCCGTCTGGGAACTTTTGAGACTTTCAGGGTTTGTTTAGGGAAGTCTATTTTCGGCTGGGATCAGTATGGATAGACTGAGAATTTGAACTAAAATCTCGATCCATCCATGTAGATAAGCAATGATTTTGACATAACCAAACAAAGCATAAGACAGAGAGATCAAAATGTCCGTCGTACGTGTTGATAGTTCTACCGTTTGGCTAGCTGGGGTGGTGTTGTATTGAGCACCTAGTGCTAGACGACTGTGATGCTACCCATGTGTTGATCAGTGAATTCTCTTTCCTGGCAAAAGAAAAAAAAAGGAGCAAATCGACTCAGAGAAGAAGGCTCCGAGAAGCGTAGCTAGCTAGGTATATAAGCACAAATGCACAATTACCCTGCACATGAGTACGGTGGAGAACACGGCCATGTTGTCGGGAGATCAGGTAGTACTTGGCCTACACCCTGCCATACTGGAGACGGCGTCTGTCGGTCCAACTAACCGTGTCTGAAACTCTGAATGTGTGCAAAGGTTGATCTGGCCAGCCGAATCAAACCACTAGTGGGAACTTTTTGAAAACTTTGGCTATTGACGTCTTTTTAAATATTTAGATTAGATACATAAAAATTATGTGTGTAGATTCATCTCAAAAAAGTACTTCCATAATATTATAATTTTATTAGGGTTTTCAAATATTTCACAATAGTAATTAGTGATCAAAGTTATATTTTGAGAACCGTGTTGATATCCAAAACAACTTGTTTTTGTGAACCAGAGGGATTAGCTGTTTAATTCTGCCTTCGCATTCATGCCAAGCACGTGGGAACGCTTGCAAGAGAGAAAATTTTTACATGTAAAATTAAGTTACTGCACAAAGGCGCAGAACACAATCAACCATCACAAGAAGAGTTAGGCGAACGAACTTTTTTTTTTTTTGCTGTTGTTGGAAAATGGATATAATATGGCAATTCTAATTCTAGTTTGGCGTACAATAATTCTTGTTGCGCAAATTAATATTGTAGAAGTAGCAGCTAGCGTATGCGCCAGATCTGTAAGGCTGAAAGGAGTGTGCGCTGTGCGCCACTGCCAGGTAGGAACGAAGAGGAAACGGAAGGAAAGGAGTGTGTGTTGTGAACACGTGATGTGGTACTAGTGGTACTCCGGTGACCACGGGCTGTACGGACCTAGTTATCGCCTTAATAAACTAACCCATCCTCTCCGTTGGCGTTGGCGTTGGCGTTGGCGTTGGGCGCTTGCCGGAAACGGTCTCGTGGGAGACTCGGCGCCCTTCGAAGCACAGCTTCCGAGAAGGCGAATTGACCCGGCCCAACTCACCTGACCCCCATGCCCGGTCAAATTAATCGCCCACAAGGACACCGTCCGCCCACTCCTCCTATAAATACCACCTCGCTTCCATCACAATCTCCCAGTCCCAACCCGCTTCATATTCTCTCCAGCCCACGCACTGCAGGAAGCAGCAAGACCGACTGCCCGAGACACTCACTTCGCCTTCGAAATCGACCGCACGCAGCATCGATCGTCGAACTCAGGCAGCAGCTGATCCAGTCCACGACGTCGTCGGTCATGGCAGCGGCTCTCCAGGCCCAGCGCCTCCTCTTCTTGGCCTCGCCTTCTTCTTCTTGCGCCGCGCTGCCGCGGCGACGATCACGCCTGAGCGGCGGCGGCGGCGGCGCTCCATGCCGCGCCGCGCTGCGCGTGCCTTCTGGACTGTACACGGCGCCGAGCCCGGCGGACAGCCTCAGCGTCAAGCTGGACTGGATGGACGCGCGCACGCTACGGTACCCCACGGACGACGGCGCGGCGTCGGTCGAGAAGGAGAAGCTCAGCGCTATCGCGGAGGCGGCCGCGGACCGCGCGGAGATGCACGACATCATCGGCAGGCAGCGTGACAACTGGAACCACCTGCTGCTCCACTCCACCAACTCCCTCACGCTCGCCGCCTCCGTCATGGCCGCGCTCGCGCCCGCCGCGCCGGAAGTGCTCGCGCTCAAGGCCTCCGCGGGTGTCCTCCTGGCCTCCGCGGCCGTCACGATGGCCGCCGTGAACAAGATCCAGCCATCGCAGCTCGCTGAGGAGCAGCGCAACGCCACCAGGCTGTGGAGGCAGCTCGAGCGCGACGTCCGCGCCACGCTCGCGCTTGGCACGCCGACGACCAAGGCCGACGTCCAGGACGCCATGGACCGCGTGCTCGCGCTCGACGCCGCCTACCCACTGCCGCTGCTCCCCGGCATGTTGGACAAGTTCCCCAAGGCCGTCGAGCCCACCCGGTGGTGGCCGAAGAAGAAGCCGGCTCATCAGAGCGCATGCGAGAAGTCGTTCAAGACCAGCCACGGCGCCCTGCGAGGCGGAGCCATGGCCGGCAACGGCTGGAGCCAAGAACTGGAGGAGGAGATGCGAGGCATCGTACGGGTGCTCAAGGCCAAGGACGAGCAGGAGTTCGTGTCAGTGGGCAACCTGGCGCTGAAGCTCAACAGGGGCCTCGCCGTGGCCGGCCCGGCGCTGGCCGGCACGGCCGCTCTTGCCGCAGCATTCATCGGCTCCGGCGAGGCGGGGACATGGGCGTCAGGCGCGGCCGTCCTCGGCGGCGCACTGGCCGCGGCAGTAAACACGATGGAGCATGGCTGGCAGGTGGGCATGGTGTTCGAGCTGTGCCGGAACGTCGCCGGGTCCTACCGGAAGATCCAGGAGGATATCGAGGCCAACCTCGACGAGGCCGACGTCGAGAGGAGGGAGAACGGCGAGCTGTTCGAGACCAAGGTGGCGCTTCAGCTCGGCCGGAGCCCGTCTGACCTCAAGCAGTTCAGGAAGATGGCCTCGGCGTCATTCAGGGACGAGGACATCAAGGATTTTGCCGGGAAACTCCTCTAATTAACTGACGAGTCACTCTAGTTTTTGAAAGTGCTGCTGCTAGCTAACATCTCAATTCATCAAAATGTGCATTGGTATTAATTAGTCCATTCTTTTTGTAAAGATCAAAACTGAAATGACAATTCTTTGATTCATTGTTTTCAACTCCAAGTTTCACATGACACCTGACGAGCTCGAAATCGAGTCTGACCGGCTTCGATGTGGTGGTCCACACGGTACATAACTTGGCCCGTGCAACGTGCAGACGAACAGGGTTGGAGGAGAGCCCAAACTATGAAACTAAATGCCGAAAGTTTGCACCACCTACCGACGCAAAATCCAACTTAAGGAGAGATTTGGGTCGTATAGTAATACTGCTCGAGCTGGGCTTGGCAACAACTGCAAACAGCAATCGATCGCGTATATTATGACTTCTTTCTGTCGGCTGAGATCACGGATTCAGCGAAAATCTGGAGGGTCGGCTCGCCATCCAACGGCATACATGCATGCACAGCGTGCAGTTGTTGTGGGACTAGGTGATCCATAGTGGACTCTTGGTCGTCGATCAGATTTTGTTCTGTCCTGATCCGAGCCAGCCAGCATTTCATACTCCATTTGTTATCCTTCATGCAAGGCAACAAAGGCTCTAATCTTTGACCAAAATTGCAGCTATCTCGCTCGTGCGTCCTGCGAACGTTTATGTCATGCAGCGAGGCCGAGTTACGAACACGCAATGTTTCAGTCCTTAAATTTGACTAGCTTGCCTGTTTAGGTTATTACACAGCACAGGGCTCAGTTCTGTCTGTCAAATTTGTTACTTGGGTTAACCTGAGAACGGAGATTAAGGCAGCCACATATGTTTGTCACTGATAAGAAAGAAGTTCTAAATAAAAAAGTGTCCTTTTCAGATGAAAACCTGATCACGATGTTAGCAAATATGTAGTTCAGGATTGTCAACATGTGAAACAACCCAAAATGTTAGGTTTTCAAATTTTTTGAATCTTTTTTATTTGAATTCAAAACATTCCCAATTCGGAAGTTTCTTCCTCAACCCGCTTTCCTTTCTCAACCTTTCCGCTTTCCCCACCCAGAGGCGCTTTCTTTTCCTAGGCACCACCCTCCTTCTCCAACGTCACCTCCCTCGTTATCCTCACTCCTGTCAGCTCCACACCTCACCATCCCTGTCACCACCTTCTACCACCTTCGCCACCACCTCACTCTACCACCTTGCCCTCTCCTAGCGCCACCCATAGCCGCCCAAGTGCGCCTGGCCAACCACGTCACCTCCACACCGCCTCCCTGCTCCCACCGCCTCCATCCTTGCTATAAAAGGGCACCCAGAGCATGCTTCACCTCCACACCCCCTGCTTCATCTCCTTCAGAGCCGATCGAATTTGAGCTTTTCTTCGCCGCCTCCTCCTTCGTCTATGGCGAACCCGATGTGAAATTCGCCGCACTCATTCCTCCCCTCCCCTTCCCCTTCCGGCTTTAGCTCTGCCTCACCTCCTCGGTTCTTTTCCCCACCTCCCTCGCCCCCCAATTCCACCGGAGCTCACCGGCGCCGAGTTCCTCTCATGTGACTCACCACCGCCCGCCACCGCCATAGCGCCTCATGTATGACCCAATTTTATGAGCGATAATGGTGTCTTGTTCATGCTGATAATGAGATGTTGTTCATGGCATCACTGTTCATATTTACAGATTGGGCATTATGCTGCAAATAAAAACTTCCTTTTCCTAGCCAAAATCCAAAACCCCTTTTTAAGTTTTAAAGGGAATACAAGTTAATACTTGTATTATGACTGGGAAGTAATTTTATCAAAACCTAGATAAATTATCTTGCCCAAAAATAATTTTGTTGAATTTTTAGAAATTATTTTGCCTTGGAGAAAAATACTTGTCTTTAAATAAACCTTTTCGGGCTAAGATAGTTATCTATGAATTTTAAAAGTGAAATCGTGGTTTTCGAACTTTATTTGGGAAATATATCATCCCAGTGGCGCCCTTGCCAAATTTCATGATTTTAAAAATTTATTTACTATTTCTAAAGTCGAGTCAAACTTTTAAACTTTGAATTTAGGGCTAGTCAACTCTTCTGGTCTAAACCTAAACCCTAGCACTGTAGCGACTCGAACCCAATGCAGTTGGGTCCGACCGGTGCATTTGGTCCGGCTCAGTCACGCTCGGGCGCGAGCCCAATTCCTCGCGTGCCGCGAGCCGTTGATCTCCCATCGAACGGACGAGATTTGCGAAGCCGCGTGGGCTATCCACGTAGGCGAAACAATCTCCACCTTTGGATCTAGATTGGGCGATCGAGGGAGGTGGTGGCATTCGAACCACTCCGGATCCCCTCTTGATCTCCACCGTCGATATTAGATCCAACCGCGCCGCCCTTTTTGTTTTGAACTTAAAGCGCGCAATTGTCTTTGGCCGTCAGTTCAAATCCTCGGTGCCCCTTTGACCGCGTGCTTTTAGGGCCTGATTTTTAGACCGTTGGATTTCATCGTAGGGTCCTATCGAGATGACATTGGACCACTCGGATCTTCTTTCGATCTTGACCGTAGAAAACCAATCGCGGTACCACGTCATCTCATTTAAAGTGGCGTGTATCCTTTTTAGATCGATCGTTGGATTCAAATCCAACGTCCCTCTTTGAATATAACCTCGAACTTAGTAGGGCTCCTTTAAATCTCAATCGTCCACTTGAGATCGCGGTCCATATTAACGATCTCGATTAAATTCTTTTAACACCTAATTTCATCATGCCGCCCATCTCTGTCGGACGGTCGAGGTTCTTTTGAGTTTTAGGAGGCGCTGCATCTGTTGCCAGTGGGTCCACATGTCGGAGTTGTCTCTCTTCCTCCTTGCCTCTGTGTGCGCGCGGCTTTGTGGCCGGAGTAGGCGTTATCAAAGATCATGCAACTATTGTGCGGATATTTAGCCTAATTGGACACCTCATCGACTCTAGACACTTCCCTTTGCCTTGTAGCTCAACCTCTATATATATACCTAGCTTTTTCTTCTTGCCATTGTTGACCCAAGAAACTCATCATCTTCCATTGCCGTTCGGTGGAGTTTCTTGCTCCTACACTTTGCTTATCCATCTTAAACGCTTGTTTTACCTTGTAGTAAGGGTTTAGCATCTTTTGTAGGTTAACCCAGAATTTATTTCTCTGTTAATCAAAGCTGGTTTTAGGAACCTTCGTTGTTTCTCATATCCTGGTAAGCTAAGGCCTTAGTTCTTGTCATCTTAAGTACACTAAGAACTCTGTAGCTCACATGAATCTTTCACTTGTACCTAAGTAGCCCCAACCTTCTTTAAACTGAAAAGTTGTTTTCATAACTTTTCGGTCTTTCATATCGTTTTCCAGTTCTAGGGTTTCACTGGCTACCCTTTTAGCCTAGTTAGCTCTTAGTTGAACCCTAGTAGCATAATCAATGTTCTTTTGATTCTTGTTGTCATCTATTTAGCTTTGTAGCAAAGATCTACCTTTGTCATCTATTGTCGGCTAAACCGACAACTTTTGAAATTTTGATAGTATCTGTAATATGACCGATTAGGGTTAGGTTAGGGTTAGCCTGGGGTGTTAATTACCCTAAAAGATCAGTCTAAGCTTCAACTTAGAATCTTTTCTTGGTCTATTTTCAATTAACCTGAAATCTGCAGTCTGCCCTGTTTTCCATTCTTTTCAAAATCTGAAAATTGTAACTTTGACCGAAACTCTAGTTTCTGTCATTTGAAAGCAGTAGGTGATAATATGGTCTATTATCTGTATTGGGGCATATGTAACTTAAGCATATTATTAACTATGCATTACCATCTTGATCATATATTTTCTGTTCATTTTCATTTGCTACCAGCTTTCATATTCATTGGAGTTTATTGTTTTTTTTTAGAATCTGGTTCTTCTGAGGTGTTTGATTCTATTTCTGAACCACCAGAGCCTACACAAGAAGTATATTACTATCAAGGCAAGCATCCTCTTTGCACCATATTGATCCCAAAGTTTTATACAATAGATTTTTCAAATACAGTGACACCTGTTGCATGCTAATTTTCTGAAAATACAATTTTGGTATGTTAGTAAGTAGTTATGACCTGTCATGGTGGTTTACCCTAAATCTGAGTATACACTCAAAACTTAGAGTAGGGTTGTATACTACGATATTTAATTTCAGAATTTTGCTGAGCCATGCAGTCCATAGAACGTTAAAGTTTGGCAAGATTCTCTTGTCAAACCTGGGAGCAATAACTAAATTTCAGTCATTTTAACTCTCTGTCCAGTTTCTTTAAGACAGATTTGAATGTTAAATTTCAATTGATCTGGACAAGAGGAAGCTAGTGTTGGTGCCTGTAACATCCCAATTTTGGGCTTGTGTTTCAAATGTAAGAAAATGAGTACAAATTAAAACTTTTTCTTACATCGTGTATTTCCTATTCGTATTGAACAAGTATTGTACAAGAAGTTATGGAAATACAAAGTCACAAGTCTTTTGATCCAAATCTTGAGCTTTCAAAAACAATCTTGTCAAACCTCTTGATCATCTCTGGAAATATTTTTCTGAGTTCTTGGGATGGTATGTGACCCTCTGAAAAATTTCATATTTTTAGAAATTATTTGAATGTTTTGGGGTCAGTCAAACTTATTCAATTCAGTCAAGCTGGGAACCAGCACCTTGTTGAATTTTAGAGGAAAATGTATAGTACAAAAACCTCTGCAAAATTTACACAAGGTCAATAACTCAGCTAGCAAGCTCTGTTAAAACTTCATAATTTTTGGAGTTAGTTTGCTGCCTCAAATAATTCTCCTTAGATCGGCTCTTGTTGGAACTCAGATTCTGGAACCCTAGATCGAGTCGGCTGAACCAGTCGGGCTCGATCAGTCGGGCTCGGTTGAGCCAGCTCCTAGACCTCCTCGGCTCGGACTGGGTGTGCGCGTGGTGGGCGTCGGATTGTGATCGTGAGGCTCACGACCTCCCCGGTGCGCTAGCCTCGGAGGTTTGAGGTGCTCGTGGCGCCCATCCCCAATCTAAGGCCCGACCTCCCGGGACCTCCTCACTGCAAAGGACCTCCCACCTCGGGTGATGCGGGGCGTCGGGACCACCCGAGTGCATCGAGGGCGTTCAAGACCTCCTCCACTGTTCTTCTTCCTCCCGACCTCCGAGTCGATCATCTCGGTTGTCACGCACATGTGTGTGTGTCGGGACGAGCGATTAGGGCGATGAGATATCACCTTTTGTCATTGTCAACGGCTCCTTTTTTCGCCATGCATTCAATGCCTTGCGGCTTTAACCCTAAAGTCTTCACGCTCTGCCACTAGTCTGTCGTGCGTGCCTTTGGCGTGGGCATGGTTCTTGCTCACGATGAGGTTGCCTAGCCCTTGTCCAAGCTCCCCGGCTATGTATAGCACTGAGACCTCCTTTCTCCTTTTCTTCCTCCATTCTTTGTTGTGCTCGAGCTCCCTCGGTCGGTGGTACTCAAACTCAAGCACCAAAAAACGCCACCCTCCCTCGCCATTGTCGGACCTTGGAGCTCCTGCCGAAGCTTGAGCTCCGGTGGTCCCATCGCATTCTTGCCTTCTTCGTTGTCGTCTTGATCACCTAGGCGTGCTCTAAGCGAGCTTGGTTCACATTGCGAGGTGGGCGAGTTGGGTGGTGGCTTTTCGGGGTCGAGGTCATATTCTTCTTCCTCTCCGGCAAGCTCTTCATCGCCGGACTTCGTCGACCTTCTCCAAGCTCCTCCGACCACCTTGGTCCCCTCTCTGCCCTCAGGTGCCCTTTCTTGGCTTGGTCCTTGCGTTCTCTAGTCATCGTAGAGCCCGGGTAGTTTTTGGTAGTTTTGCCGTATTAGTCTCCTTCCTCTCTCTCCGGCTCGCCGGTGTTCAAGGCCGTCGCCGCCGTCGAGAGCACGTCCTTTAGGTTCTTGGCGATTTTTGGAACTCAGTCATGTCCTTGGTTCTCGCCGGCGAGGCCTCCATCGCCGGCGGCAAGCCGTTGGTCGTCCTCGGGATGTTGCCGGTGCAATCTTCTGTTGTCATCATCTTTTTAAGACATCATTAATGCCCAGTTGTTGCTAATCATTGGGTGCATTAATCGTGCCTTAACCGGTGTCGTTGTGTCTCTGACATGTGGGCCATAGGCTTAGAGTTAAAATCCAGAAGTCATTAGTGCCCTTTTAGGTTCTGTTAATTCCAATCATTAGCAACATTAATTGGTCTGTAGCCGCCACCTTTTAGTCGCTGTCCTAAGGAACCGCACCAGTTGGAGCACCTCAGACCTCCGTAGAGCAAATCCCAGCCGCTAGGATCACCCTCCACCTTGGGGGTCCTCTTTGCAAAAGACCTCCTTGAGGTCCTCCGTGCAAGAAGACCACCAGAGCAAATTTGAGCCGCAAAGACCTCCCCTGGGAGATCTTAGCCATCGGGTTCCTCATCCGCTAAAATCCTCACCCAGGACCTCCTGCAAAATCGACCGCTTGGACCTCCTCAGGGTTCATCTTGACCGTCGAGATCTTCCTCAGTGAAGACCTCTGCTCTCGGGACCTCCCCTAGTTTAATCTCGGTAGTTAAGATCACCCCTAGTCGGATCCGTGCAGTAGGGTTTTCGTGTAAATTCTAAGTCCCAAGACCTCCTAGAGTAATCTCCGTCGTTAAAGACCTCCATGGATTGGCTCTTGGCCGTTGGATCGGCTCTGTGAAAAACCTTAAGTGCTAGGACCTCCTGGTTAGATCCTAGCCGTCCTTGACCTCGTTAAACTCAATCGAGCCGCTAGGACCTCTCTGCGCAAAAAGACCTTCTCGTGGTCTTTTGCAAAGACCACCCCCTCGGGGTCCTCTTTGTAAAGACCACCCCGGTCTTTTATAAAGAAGTCCTCGAACCTCGGACCTCCTCCTCGATTAAATCTAAACCGTTCGGGACCTCCTAGCTCCAATTTGAGCCGTCCGAGCTCCTCCGTCAAAACCACTGTCGCATAAGACCTTCCGAGTAGATCTTGGCCATCCAAGACCTCCTCGTGTAAATCCCACCGTTCGGGACCTCCTCGCTTGATCTCGACCGCCTAGGACCCCTCGCTTGATCGTGACCGTTAAAGACCTCCCTGCGGAGATCTAGACCGTTGAAGACCTCCTCGTGAGATCTTAGCCGTCGGACCTCCCTCGTAGGTTTAGCCTTAGGACCTCCCTAGTGCTCGGGACCGCGGATCTTGATCGGCGATCACGACCTCGCTAAGCGCGAGGACCTCCCTGCTGTGGTGTGCATACTGCCCGGTCGTGGCCGTTGGATCTAATCTCAACGGCCCGGACCTCCCTAGTCGGGAAGAGGTCTTTTGTGCGCTGCGCCGAGTCCGTGGCGTGCGATGAAGGATCGACGGCCAACGACCTCTCCTTTTTTCCTTCAGTTCTTTTGGACCTCCCGAGAGCTCAAATTTTCCAAGTCTTTTAATGTTTCAAATTTCAAAAGTGCATAACTTTGTCATTTTAATTCCTTTTTGAATGATTCCAATTTCTTTAGCTCTCTTATAGAATGAACTTTAATCTGAGAATGAATTTAGGCACTGTTATGAAGTAGAAAATGATAAAAGCTGCATGATCTTGTTTAGTGAAAAGGTTGTTTAGAAATTCATTGAAAATTTGTAAAATGCATAACTTATTCTCTGTTATTCCAAACTGAGCAAACTAAGTTTTGTTAAAACCCACTAGGAATGTCTTGTAATGTAGAATAGGTCTTCATGTGATCCTTGCCACTGAAATTAGTGATCTACGGTTTAGAACTTAGAAAAATCATAATTAATTCAATTCAAGCTGCAAACTCAGTTTCTTTGTTATTAAGATAACCATGTCTACCTACCATAAAAATGTCAAGTTCGGATCATTCTAGAAATTTTTGCCATGAACAGTAACCATAATTAATTTAATTAGGATTTTCCAGGCTGAGAGAAATTGTTTAGGGCATAACTTTTTCATGCTAAGTCCAAATGACCTGTTTCTTGTTTCTAAATTTGTCTAAAATCATCCTCTTGCTGCTGTATAAATTTCATTGTATTTGAATAACTTTTTCTGTTGAGTTTTATTTGGAGTTCTTGTTCTTATTTGATTATCGCCTTTTCGCGTTAGGTTAGAAGGAATTATTGTTTACGTGAGTGAATCTTCTGCAGCAAGAAAGTGATCTCTGACAAGGCAAGCAGTTTGATCATATCCACTCCATCCCATTACTTTTAAAATCTAATACTTTGTTTTACTTGTATGTATGCATGCTTTTGTGTCAATGATTAATTTTGCGAATAGAGGTAGCTAATCCTATTGCATTGTTTCCCTTAAATTGTTCACCCTGCCACTACCTTAGGAATATTATCCTCACCGGTGAATTAGAGCCGGTGAATGATTTAGGAGCCCCTTATTTGTCTTTCTGATATGATACTTAGCAATGCTTAGTTCTGGTAGAATTGGAATGATTATCGACCTAGTCGATAGCCTTGATCACATACAACATATTATCACTTATGATTTCAGCCTTGTACCATGTTTAATTGTGAAAACTAAAATCTAAAAAAATGATTTAGACTTGGGCACAATGGTATGTTGGTGTGCTTCAGGTGTATTTGGAATGGTGCAGAGTCAACAAGGACCGAACATCTTGTTACACTAAACCAAGCATTTTAGTGTGCTAACCACACTAGAGGGTATGGGACCTCTCTTGACTTAGTACTCTGGCGTGTATTGGCTTGGTCGCGAGGGCGCGGGAGGGATGGTCTTTGGGAGCATTGTAGAGTCAGAAAGGCTTCCGTGATGGTGGTTGTCTTTGGTGGCAATGTAAGCGTATGGATCTGATCCATACGAGCGGCTCGTAGTCAATGCACAATTTTAAGCGTCTCGTAGGACTTAGCCGTGCGGCATACCTTGAAGTGTGCTTTGTGGCTTAAAGCGATCTGAAGTGTGGGTACATTGGTACACCTGCGAGGTTAAAACTATTCGAATAGCCTCGTCTAGGTTATGGACACGCTTGGCAAGGTCTTTCAAGAGTTAGACTACAACCTTTTAAAATTAAAACTTGATGGGTTGGTATGAATGGATATTCATACTATTGTTGTGGTGACTATTGGGTTAGTCACTTCCAGGTTGTCTTTATTGTTGTTATTACTATTGTATATTTGTTATTTCAACAATTACAATCAGTTTGTCAAATTGCTTTGAATCTATTACATTATTGCAAATGAAAACTCGCTTTACGCTAAAAGTAAGTCGAGCCCCTCCACTTAAATAAAGCTTGCATGTAGTTAATTATAGTTCTGTTACCCTTACACGTCAGTCTTGCGAGTACAAAAATAATTTTTGTACTCAGTTGCTTTGCTTAATTGTTTTGTTGCAGAGGAAGAAGGTGAGCCCCAAGGGCTTCCCTTTTGTGAGATGTGCTTGGGTTTGACGACTAGCTTAGCGGCCGGTTGGTTGCCTTGTGGGTAAAGGCACACTAATTGGCTTTTGTTCATCGCCATCTTATGGCACTTTTGCTTCATTGTTTAATTGTTGTTTAGAGTCATTTGGCGGTTGGCCCATGTTGTAATAAATCTTTTTATGTATGTCTTTTGTTAGACTGTTGTATGGAATTGATCGTGATTTTGTAGCAGGTGTGTATCTTGCATTTCAGGAAGTATACATGTCTCGGGGCTTAGTTTATTTGATTTGTGATGCTAGAGTCAAGGGAAGACTAAGCATTACAAGCCAGATAAATCGGGGTCCCCACAGTGCCTTTGAGCACGAGATTGGGAAATGTGGTGGACTTGTTTGGACCGAATAAGGATTGAACTCGACTATTCAATTCAAGTCCCAACGTGCTTCCACACACGGTGTATGGGTATTTGTTTGGTTAAGTAAAGGGTTAATGCTATTGAGTTGGAGACAGGGGAGTAAGGATATGTGTATTGATCTTGTATGGCATAGATGCTTAGGTCTTCGGGCTGTGTCTTATGCCATGTGAGTTTTATATCAATATCAGATGTTCTTAGAAGGGTGAGGGCGTATTTGTGTTCCATCGCAGGGACGTACCTTAAAGATGCCGATTGCAATCTAGTATAGGTAGCAAACCCAACTTGTATTTCTTTTGTTTGGGTCGGCATTCCTGACGCAACATGTGTGCCCCGGTTAAGCAGACGCTATCAGTCGTTGTTTAAGCGATACCAGTTCACACATGGGTATCCAACTCAATAGTGTCAGCTTGTTGAAAAATACCAAATCTTAGTTTCCCCGGCCGGCATACCAAAGGTTGTGTGCTATTATTCCGGAGGCTTACGGGCTAACTAAGTCGTGTGGGTAAAGATGTACACCCCTGCAGGGTATCAAACTATTCGAATAGCCGTGTCCACGGTCATGGACGATAACTTGAGTTGATGTGTATAGAATTTTGTTTTCAAATACTGTTTGGGTTCTGGTTCAGCATGAGAGAATTCATGCACTGTTCTATTTACATTTATTTTCATTTACTTGCTGTTTTACTCAAAGTTGGATTTATTAAATTACTTTATCAAAACCTAGCAATTGTAGGTTAGGATATATTGCTTTATGCAAAATTGAACAATTATGTCTTCCTGTTGTAACCTTATGCATGTACAAATCTAAATCCTTTGTATAGGTTCTAACAAACACTTTCTTTTATTAGTTTGTGTAAGTCTTGCTGAGTACCTTCCGTACTCAAGGTGCTATAACCTATTGTTGTAGGTGAGGATGGTTATTTATATGAAGTGCCCATTAGCGCTGATCAGGGTGACGCTAACGAGTAAAGCTATTTCTTTCCTCCACGCAATCGCCTGCGGGTGGATGGGGCCATTGGTGGTTTTGTAGTTTATTTTGCTTCCGCTGTCAGTCTTTTGTAGTGACCAAGTCACTTGATATTGTAGTACTCAACCGAATTGTAAACTTATGTTTAATTATGTAAATATATGACTTGTATGTGTATGATGCAATGTTGTTTAAGGATATATGTGCAATGGTCACTGATCCTGGGAACCATTGTAAGACATATATCCGGGAAACTTGAATATTGGATTTGTTACTTATTAAAATTATGCTTCTAGCATGATCTTTAATAAAGGAGCAGCACTGTTCCTTAATTAAGAATTGTGCTACAGTATAATTTTAATTAAGCACATTTCTAATATCCCGGGGTTTCCACACCTCCCCTTCTCCACCAAAACCACACTCGTGATGCTCATCTTCCGCCGGTGCCCACCGCGCCATCCTTTTTCCCCGCCGGCCGTCGGAATTGCCGGAGCGCCACCGGCCTCCCACCTCCTCTGCATGGGCAAGTCGAGCGCTCGGGCCTTTGGCCGCGCGGCTCATGCCGCCTGGGAGCTAGGCTGTTATGGCCTGACCACTTTGGGCTATAACCCATTTAAGTATTGGGCTTGGCCCAATACTGTTTCAAAGCCCGATCCTATTTTACCTTTTAGTGTGACCCAATACTGTTCTAAAGCCCGATTCTATTTCGCCTTTACTGTTCACACTAAAACACATTCATTATCTGATAAAATAAAATATTGTTCCTTCCAAAAGCGATGGCGTATCTGTTCATCACCCGAAAACCCTACTTTCTAATCTGAAACACATTGTTCACTAGCTGAAAAAGCATCCCTTGTCACTGTTCACTAAACCCTTTTTTAATAGATGAATAGTAAATATTGTTCTCTATCGACATTTTTTTCGCCCGAAACCCTAATTTGACAATTTATACTCATTTCGACCGTTTCAAGCCCGTGAATCCAAATCGCCACTCCGATTAGTTAATCGCCACTCCAAAATGGTATTGGCTATTCGCCAATAGTTTTGAAGGAGAGTTGAGGATTGAGACAAGGAAGTTGGACAACCCCATAAACTTGGTAAAAGTGAGTCAAAGGTGAGATCAAGCAAATGGACAACCACGAGTTGGTGTTGGTCCATTTCCTCACTGAAGATAAGTAAGGACAAGAACCTTGTACCAAAGTAATAGAAACAAAAACCGCTCAACCACAGATGTGGTCATTACTCCCTGGCTTAGTACACTGCTCTTCCAATTGAATATCTACAGGATGTCAACTACTCTTGTTTGATAGAGCAGAAGGAATTGCGGTGGTATAGGAGTGGGCCTGTAGGGACACTCGTTGGTCTACACAACGATATGGACCCATCAGTCTCGGAGTACGCATTCCACTGTTGGCCAGTGGTCTCCCGAGAGCTGTATGGATTAAGACCTACCGGGTAGAGGCTAAAAAGGTTGAGCAGTGAAAAGGCTTTGTTATATCAGCTCAGTCGCACGCTAACGTGTTGTGTGTATATGTTCTGACAGTACTAACCTGATGTATCTTGTGGGTAAAGTTGGGCAACTCTGTAGAGTATATAATTAAAGGTATTTGAATACACCGTGCTTCTGGTTAATGAAGCTATGTTAATGTGATTCCAGTACATAGGCATAAGTAGAGATTTTGAGATGTTAAGTTAGTAATTGCAGTTGTTGAGAAACCCCTGGTGTTATATTTATCATTGTTTTACTGTTTTAAAGATAAACTGCTTTAAATACAAAAATACATCCACATATGCTTGTTATGGTAAAACTGTACCATTTCTTTGATAACACTAGCATGTAAGTAATTAGGATTTCTATGTGGCTTGTTGAGTATGGTAGTAGTACTTATTTTTGCAATCTGCAAATCATCTATAGAGGAAACCTGGGAAAGTGCAAAAGATCCCTGTGAGCAGGATTTTGGTGGACCTCCAGAAGGCAACGATTACTGTTATTAGGTCTCGACTGCACTCAAGTATGCCTGTGGTTGGAAGTTCTTTTGTCTTGTATTATATTAACTTTGGGTTTGAATACTCGTTGCAGGTTAAAACTGGTTATTAAGCCTTAATCTGATGTAATAAAGTTTGAATTTTATTGTAATCGAAAGTTTACTTGGGACGCTACTTACTTCACAACTGCACATCTTGGACGGTTGTGAAGAGTTTAACGGTCCGAAAATCGGAGACGTTACGACATGCAATTGCCAGACGAACAGGAGGCATGCAAATTCTTTGATTCGGAAAGTGGTCGCCAAGAACCGCCAACTACGTACGCAATGATGAACCCGTTGGACTTGGAATCGTTCAGAGACGGCAGGGTCAATTCAAGGTGATGGAGCGCTCAAATTCCACACAGATAACGGAAAGCACAGCATCATGATTCATGACGGGCGAATGGTGGCTACTTGCTCCCGTTCCAATCTACACGCGATGGCAAAGCACAAGCTATGAGCTGATTCAGTCTAAAACTTCAGCTCTTCGTGTCCACGATTCAGTTTCGTGTGTTTTGAGAAAACTTGGTTTGATTTCAGGCGGGTCTTGCATGGCGAAACAGCACTAAAAAACAAGAAGACTTCAATAGAACGGTTCTTTCCGGTGTCTAATTCTCAAGAGTCAAGCGTAGAAAAATTCCTGGAGTTTGAACATACAGCGGAGCGTGTTTTGCCAAACATCAAATTTACACGTCAGGACATTTGAACACAACCATCCACATGGCCAACATTTTTATCCACAAAGAACAGATGATACAATGAGAGATGATAAAGCAGATGCACAAACCGGCTTTTAAACGTAGGCCAAATTCATTCATAGCTAATATACTTTGGTTCCATCACAAAGCTTAACTGGTGTCAACAGAACACTCTGCTAAACAGTCTCTCCATGTGTTGACAAACAAATTAACCATCTAAAAACTGGAGAAATATTTGAAATCCTCAAACCACTCGAATACCTTGGACAACAATTTGTTGCCAACAGTAAAGTACAAAGCGCTCAGCATCCTTGTTATTTGGTCAGTTAGGACCAAGTTGCAGCTGCGCTACATTTTTTTCCTTCTAAACTTGTCTACGACTGCTTCAAAGACATAGCCCTTGCACGAAGGTTGAGAAATATCCCCCTGCAAAAGTAAAAAGGGTGACCACATAAGAGATGAGATTCGGAATGTCATGCATTGGGAAAAAATTACCAAAGTGTTCAGGCCAAAATAACATTACCAACAGCATGCAACAAAGCTGTGGAAAATCACCCGAAACTGCAACGGCATGTACTGATGGTTTATCCAACCAACTATTGGCCAAAACTGCGCATTGATCAGATCTATTAATGGGCCGTGGAGGGAAACTCAAAGGGAAGCAGCAATATTGAAAGCAAAATACTAACCATCCAGGCAGACAATTGCACTGAAGGATATTGTTTCTTGACCCTAGTCTTCACCTCCCTGAAAGGCCTCCCTACATTACAAGATGGATGTGATAACTGATAAGTAACTGTAGACTAGACCAACAAGACATCGGCAAACAATTTCTGGATTCAACACTGCCAACATATTTAGATAGACAATAATCTGATCCTTAAACACAACACTCTGGTCCAGAGTTCAGGAAACCAGCAGGATCAGACTGGTTCCTCCCAGTTTTCAGAAATCTAGGCCCCATGAACATATTGTAATCCGGTCGGTTTTCAGAAATAGATAACTCCCATTTTGAGTAGAATATGTGTATTAATGTTTGTTAGGTATGTTCAAATATCGCGATTTGAAAATAAAACTTGAGGGAGAATTTTGGCCCAAAAGAGCAGCTAAGAAAAATCCAGAAAATGTCAGGTTACTGACCGGAAACTGCTAAATTGCCTGGTTGTGGTTTTTGTTTGGTAAATGGTTTTCTGAACCCTGCTCTGGTCTAATATTTCCTGCTTAACACATACTAGAAAGATGATAAAGCAATTTCAAAATTGTCACTGGCAGTTTGCAATGTATAATACCAAAGGAAGTCTTTTGATTAACACAACAACACAAACTAAACTGTTCTGACAATTGCAGACCTACTCTCAACAACATATCCATAATAGAACAAGAAGAGCATATGGTTCCAGGGAGACGAAGTGATCTGCTCCAGCAACACCTGAAAAGAGTATCATCTATTAAACATCTTAATGCATATTGACATACTATCAAGTACAGACCGTCCACCAGTGTTAATTGATTTCAATCATGATTTAGGGCAATTTGCTGGCAAAGTACATACATTAACATAGTATAAAACTTCGTTGCTGGACAATTATTAGTTTGGTACAGACTACAGAATTCAAACCTTTACTAGATCAAGATTTACTGTGCTTCTACACATATGTTAACTTCAATTTTATAGTTCGCAGGAGAACTGTTTAATGCTTATACATATTACATAGCCTACATGAAAAGAGGTGAAAGATATGGCGCAGATCATCAGATGATAAATCATAAATGTTATACCTTCTTAGCTACAGTTTTGGTATCCTTCCTCCCTTTGAAGATATAATCCAACACTTTATGCAGGAAATGCCCAAATGGGCCACCATATGCAAACCCAAAGAGCTGCAGCCAAAAATTAGTACATTGAGTCTTTTTTAAGGAGAAAACTAGTACATTGAGTCAGATTGTAATACACAAATACATGCAAGAAAGCATCGTAAACAGAAGAGGTGAAGCATATTATGCAAATGCCCATCTGTAATTAAATTCTTTTGAGTTAAGAACATCAGAGAGAATGGATTACAGCGAAACTATGTGGAGTACTATTTGTTATCCAGAAGATGTAGTATCTTGCGTCCGATAAAGAAAGCAAGAAGTGCTGAAACAGGGTTTAAGTCATTTTTCTCGTCTAATGTCTTCAACGTGTCTTTTTCGATTTCAACTACTGTAATGACCTTGCAATTTACTACAAATTCATGCTACAATGTCTCATCAAACCCAAGAATCAATTACTCTACGATAGTTGAGACCAAAAGTTGGTAGAATAATAGCAAATAAAGAGCAGCCCTCTGCCCGAAAGAGACAAAGCCAATTTCAATATTTATCTTTAACAGATTTTCACAGATAGTTGGAATGCACATCCTCTGACACACGACTATAGATCATCACAAAATTCACCAACATATATATGGACAAGTGAAGATTAAAAGGGCAGGGGAAATTAGCTATATGTCATAAAAGATTTAATGTGAATGTTCATTTTGAGAGGGGATCGGATATAATTAATATTTGAGAAAATCCACTACATGCCACTAAATAACTGCATGATTCCTTATATGCCAAATCCTTACAAAATACCTAGCAACCCACCATTCTACGATGACCACCATTCTACATTGTACGCTAGCAACCATGGCTGTTAAAGCATTGCCTAAGCGACGCTTAGGCGGTAAGGCGGTCAGGAGGGCCTCGCCTTGCCAAGCTTGGCTATGGCGTCCGCCTCACGGCCAAGGCGTCCCCATGGCGTCGCTGAGGCAGCGTTTGGCGTCGGGGACAGCTGAGGCGGACGCCATATGTAGCCTCGGCGGGAGATAAGGGGGTGGGACTGGGAGGAGAGGAGGGCCAGCGGGAAAAATTGAAGTGTCAAGGAGAACCTATAGCGTGAAGCTCTGAACCCTAGGGTATCCCCGTCGCGGCGGCGTCCAGATCCAGGTATCCCCCTCCGGCCCTCCCTCGCAGATATGGGAGGCCGGGAGGGAGGGGGAAGCGGGGAGGCCGGGTCGCCGGGAGGGGGAGGTGGGGAGAAGAGCGAGGCCGAGCCGGGAGTGCTACTCTGCTCTGCATTGCTACTGCGTTGAACTGCTGATGATGTCTTGCGACACAAAGTATGCTCTGTTTATGTGCTAGGATCAAGAAACTTTTCGAAAGAAGATTCCCCTTAATAACGTGTACGGCGTCGCCTCACCGCACGCCTTAAGAGCTTTGGCGATAAAAAAGGTGGTGAGTGCGAGTGTACAATTCCTGCTAGCAACTTAGGTTCCAACTAATTCCTGAACATGGCAACTCAAATTACACAAGAATAACAAAAAGCACAAACAAACCACATCCACTGATCCACATTGCCCCAATTCAAACGATGAACTGAAAATCTGAAACCACTCGCTAGTCGCTAGATAAGTCTACAAGCAAGACATCTTTCAACTCACTCCCCATATCCACCCAAGAAACCACCAACCCCACCCAAACCCGCCTGATATGGACTACTCACACTCCAACAACAAAGAAATCGCAATCGTTGAACAGGCATATCGTCATCCTACAACTAAATCCCCCACTCTTCCAAGAGAATGCAACAAAATTCCGCACAAGAACTCACCAGAGGATCAATCTGGCACCCAAGGACAATAGCTACCATCAGAATCCCAACTAAAACCAAGACAAGATCCACCAACTATCCCAGGAACAGCCACAAGCCAACGTCAGCATAAAAATATTTACCATCTTGAGCAGGAGGCGGCGCTTGTCAATCTTCTGGTACCCGGAGAGCTTCTGCGCCACCGAGTCGCTGACGCCGGCGAGGCACCCCGCCGTGATCATCTGCACAAACCAAACCCGGTTCAAGAACTAGTCTAAAATCCCCCATAACTCCAAGTTAAGAACCCCCTTAAAAACAAGAAAAGAAGCCAAAGCAAAGACCTTGGTGCGAAGCGGGTGGAGCTGGAGCTGGAGCAGGTACTGCCTCCACGCCCTGCGAGCCAACGATTCCTCTCCTCCTCCTCCTCTTCCGCCTCCTGCCATGGCAGCCGGCCTCTGACACTGAGCCTCCTCGATCTACCTATCACCTACTCCTCAGAGCACTCTTTGTATGCTGGCGCCAGGTCGCGTGCGTCGGATTTTCGATGTTTGGAGACGAAGAGAGGAGAAGATAAGAGAGGAGAGAATCGCACCGTATCGTATGATTCCGGGATCGCGCGGTCGGCAGACGATTCATTCACTCCGCCTCTGGCACGTGGGCCATCGGCAATGAACTGTCTCTCAGTGTCTCTCTGACATCAGATTGGTGTGGCATTTATTGGACGTGTCTCTCCGTGTCCTTGTTTCCGGCCCAAGGCCCATGGGTAGTGAGTGAACAGAAGGAAGAAATTGGGCTAGGCGGCCCGTGCGGCCCAGGCCAACTGTTTCCTTCTAGCTTGTTTCTTTTTCTGAGGTCACACGTAGCATCTCAATCCCCGAAAAAATTCATGCATTCCAAACGGGACCATAGTGATGATCGATGGCGTCATCTAGGAGCTTGTTTGGATAGAAAGGGATTAGAACCAATCCCTTCGGATTAGAAGAGATTTTAGTTCAAATTCTGAGTCAATCCAAATGAATTGAGTTGGATCATAATGTATGTAAAAAGTCCTAGAGTGCATTGAGAAATGAAGAGGGTGGTGGCGAGGATCGGGAGGGGACAAGAGAATGTCAGCGGAGGGAGGAGGAGACTACTAGGTGCCATGGCTCCCCAATCCTGCAAAGAAAATTGTTTACCCCCCTTAATCTTCCATGCCAAAAGTTTTTATGCATGTTTGTGGCTCCCTTCAAGAATGTACTTGATGCATGTACATTTGTTAGTCCTTCATCTTTTACTTACCTATGTATATTTTACTTATCTATGTTTTGTTTTTGTGTATTATGTAGTTGTAAATTGTTACTCCTTCCATTCCTTTTTATAAGGCCCATTTTCATTTTTTTTTTACAACAATGTTTTGACTAGGTATGGGATTAAGGAGGTTATAAGATCAAGCGAATGGTAGAGGGAAATGACCATAGCATCCCTGTATTAATGTCTTGGAAATAAGATAGAGCAACTTATGTAAAGGTTGCTCATAGTGCTAAAGAGAGAAGACAAATGAGTCAAAAGTGAGAAATGATCGTTAAATTGTATGTGCATCTTATATTTTGGAACAAGGATGAAAAGTTTTCGTATATTTTAAAACTGACGGAGTGTATTATTATAACTTAATGCATGTATAGTAGGAAAATATATTTTGTATGCAAGGAGCTAGTAGGAAAATATTTGTTAGAGTTACACCCTATCTCTATATTTTCTGTCAAATGCATATTATAAAAGGTAGTCGATTTTGTTCGGCTCCCCTTGTATCTAATTCCTAGCTCCATCCCTGCCTAGAAGCTATCATACATGAATCTAAACCGAATAATGGGAAGAGGTTTATGCAAGTTGCTTAAGAAAAACTATGACTCCATCCTAGTCACCATGAACTAGGGAACTTAGAATCTAAGAAAAGTAACGGCTGTGAAAAGTTCATCTTGACCTGAATCTTTGTTGTTTTTCACTTTGACCGTCTCATGAACGTTTGAAAGTTAGATGACCTAGCAAAATTTGTGAGCTCAGCTCTCCACGTCTCGCATGGTGCGTGGCTTTCTTAAACCAAATGTTGTCTTCAGCAAAACAAAAGCAGGACCATAGTAATAATGCTTCTTTAGGGCAAAAAAGAAACGCCAAATCTTCTCCCACTTACCGTTATTGCTTCTCTACATAGACACATCGATGGCGTTCCATCTTTCCCGGTTTGTTTTGAATGAGAAAAGGATGAAATGAACAAGGATCAGCTACATAATTAAGTTGCTGAAGCGACTGTATGAGCGAATACAAGGATATCAAACTGTCTAATCGTGTAAGAGCATCTGGAGGCTACTTGAGCTAAAACCAAATTTGAGGGCTTGAGGCAAAAACAGAGGTAGAGGCCCTACTAGAGCCCTCAAATTTGAGGGCCTAAAATCCTCCTCAAGCCCTCATTCTGGGGCTCTAGGCCAAGCCCCAAATCACGGTTTCTACGCGCCGGTCCCGATTCTTCCCATGACCTTTTTCCCCTCCGCGTCGCTCCTTCCCCGCCCAAATTTGATGATTATGTCATTTTGATTTGCAGAGATGTTATGAACTATGTTGTGATCGACTATCATTAAATTCGGACCAAATTTGTCTTTGAATTTAAATTTGAATATTTGTATTTTCATTCATAATTTTAAGTATAGTGCTTTAGAGTTATAGTTTAAATAAATTATTATATAATGTGATGTTCTCAAATACATATGCATATAGTGTGTGAGAAATAGAGGAATTAAGAAGTAGGGGCTGTTTGAGGCTCCTGAGTGACCAAAGCAGGCTCTCAAAGTCGAAGAGCCCTCAAATTAAAAGTAGGGGCTCTGTTTTGAGGGCTCCTGCTGGAGATGCTCTAATGGATTGTGCATTTGGGATGAGGGATGGATGAGAATAGAACCGCAAAACAAATTTATCAATTGACAATTCCTTGTATAAGAGCATCTTCAGCAGAGCCCCTACTTGAGCCCCTAAAACCAAATTTGAGGGCTTGAGGCAAAAGCAGAGGTCAAAGAGGCCCTACTAGAGCCCTCAAATTTGAGGGCCCCTAAAATCCCCTCAAGCCTCATTCTGGGGCTCTAGGTCAAGCCCCAAATCACGGTTTCCTCGCGCCTGGTCCCGATTCTTCTCCCATGACCTTTTTCCCTTCCGCGCCCGCTCCTTCCTCCGCCCAAATTTGATGATTATGTCATTTTGATTTGCAGAGATGTTATGAACTATGTTGTGATCGACTATCATTAAATTCGGACCAAATTTGTCTTTGAATTTAAATTTGAATATTTGTATTTTCATTCATAATTTTAAGTATAGTGCTTTAGAGTTATAGTTTAAATAAATTATTATATAATGTGATGTTCTCAAATACATATGCATATAGTGTGTGAGGAAATAGAGGGAATTAAGAAGTAGGGGCCTGTTTTGAGGGCTCTCTTTGAGTGCACTTAGAAAGCAGGGCCTCAAAAGTAGGGGGAGTCCTCAAATTAAAAGTAGGGGCTCTGTTTTGAGGGCTCCTGCTGGAGATGCTCTAAAGGCATTTTTTAGTGGCCAGCTTTTGCCTGGACTGCATTAAAGGAGGAGGTAAGGCACACCACTTTCAAGTCATCCTCGAATGCGGCGAGCAAGAGTCCGAAAGCTCCTGTGCCAACTAAGCTAAGCTCAATTCTCATAAAGATATTTTTTGAAAAGCGGGAATTTTGCAGAGAATAATGCAACTCCTCTCGATATCCTACTTACTGATTGACTTTTCAGAGACCTCGTTCTAGCCAACCCAAGCCAATAACGCAAGCTATGGTAACCACCCCCGGTGTACTCAACATCAAGCCCTAATTAGTATATGTTATATCAACATCAAGCACTAATTTAGTATATCTTATGTAGGCCAGGTCATGAAATTGAAAGGTCAAGTGTGTAACGCAATATATGGTCACTGTCTCTAGAAAGAAGGTCACTAGCTCGGTTAGTGTTCAAGCCATAACTAATGCTAATGCAAAGAGATCCTTTGTTTGGTCTTGTGCTTCTTAATAATTGTTGGGAGAAGAGAAAAACAAACCGGACGGTTTTCGATTGCACTATGGTAAGCAAAAAAGAATAATATCATTGTTTTTTTAGGAAAAAAATATCATTGCTTTGCTCTGTCTGATCTCACTGGAAAAGCATTGACGTTAAATTAACACATCAATATCAACTAGCGTTTTCCTTTAGATCTTGCTGGAGATCTAAAGGCCCAAAAAAAAATAGTCCATTGTTTGACACCATCTTTTCTCACTCTTAAAAAGAGTGAATTGCACATGATCCACCTATGAGATTTTAAGTTCGCAAAAAGTCGAAATAACTCCCTGAATTTTGAGGGCAAACTTCACATAAGCCATAAACTTCGGACAAACATCCTCTGAAGTTGTAAAATCAGATTGCTGGAAAAACACACATATAAACTTGTCATTATCAATAACAACAAAAATTTTCATTTAGACCATGTTGTAGATCTAAAAGTAAAATTGGTCGTTCCACTTGATAATTCATTCATTGTCTGGTTCCATCTTTGTGCAAAAAGTGCTCAAAAAGAGTGAACGGAACATGATTCACCTATGGTTTTAAAGTTTTTACGAATGCATATGGCCGTGGTTTTGAAACTGTTTATCACTTCAACCAGTGTGCCACCTACATTTTCTGGCCAAAAGATTTTGTTTTTGCTGTACTAGTTCATGCATGCGTGTAGTTCACAGCTGACAGCACCACGGTACGTCAAAAGATCCGCGCGAATAGCATCGATTCGAGGGGATTATCGCGCGCATATGTTCGATCGACCGAACTGAACCCTTTTGTTTTTCCTGTGGAGACTAAGTGGAGTCGTACGTAGGCCGCAAAACCCAACAAACATCTTGTTCGATTGTTCGTTTGGTGAAGCTGCATAACACAACATGCCAATGTATTGTACCCTCGGATCGATCAGGAAGCTTCTTTCATAGCTTCGATGTTATCCAAGTTTGATTCGGCCGTGCATCGTATACAGCTACATCCATGGGTGGAGTTTGGCCTCGGACCACTGAAAGACATAGGATTAAAAGTCTATGAAAAATTTCTTGAAAAAACACCAACATACAACTTCAGTCTAAGAACAACTAGCTCAGCCCGAGGCTTAGGCCGTAGCTAGCTCTCATCCCTGACTACATATTCTGATATTCCTCGGCTCCTCGCAATCCGTAGCCGGTAGCCATGCATGCATGGGGACGATGGTTACTGCAAGTTGGAAGAAAATGGCCAGATCGAAGCCAGGAGCCACTGATCAAGCTTAGCTGTTGCTGCCGTCGGACAAACCCGGTGTACTTAGCTAGGCCGCAAGCTCGCCCTCCGTGGACGTCTTTTCGACCATACCAAAATCGTGATTCCCCGCCTTGCTAAAATCCCATAAGTAGGTATTTTTGGATTAAGGAATTTTAGAGGAAGATTGGATGAATTCGATCCTCCGAGCAAAAATTCATGTGAGATGTACTGTTTAGATGTAGAATTGCCAGAGAACGGTTCAATAGTTTGTGGACCCATCCATCTAAGTTTGAGTCTCACTTCTATCTTACACTTGAAGTGCGGGGATACGTATTATCCCATCACATCTCAAAAATAGATTGAAGAATTGCTTCAGAGGAATTTCACAAGATAAATTTCTCCCTTACTAGCAAACATCTACGTACGTCCAAAATCCCTGTATTTATGCTGCGAAGCATTTATAGTTTTGAACACCTCTGGCAAGGAATTCCTCTACTTTTACCTCAGCCCACCAGAGTTCAAACCCAGGTTTGACTCTGTGTGTCTTATTAAGGAGGATTTTCTTTCAGTGGTAGGCGACGTACCCGTCGTAAGCGAGGCGTCGGTGGTGACTTCGTCATTTCTTCTAGCTCCGCTCGTCCGGTCTTCAGTAGGCGTCGTGTGTGTGAGTACGTGCGTGTGGTGGTGTGCGTGTGGGGGGGCGTCTATGTGTTGTACTGGGTGATTCGCAAAAAAAAATCGTGACGCTAAATTCCTCTACTTTCGATTCCTCTTCTTGTTTCCTCGCATCCCAAACAGAGCCATAATGGATTTGCTGTAGCATTAAGATTGTTTCCTAGCACTAAAATCGCTATAGTGCTATTGCACTTGATTTCTCTCTCGATTGGCGTTAATTTTCTAGAGCCGAATCATCTGCATGCAGAGAGCACAGCCTTGGATCTGACGGTTGTGAGATGATCGCCCGCTCACTTCCTGTATTTAGCCCTCTAATACAGAGGATCTCATTTCTAAATTTCCACTGGAATGACCGGGTGGTAGAACAGTTTGGAGAACAGCACGGAGACGTTAATTTAACTGCGACAGCGGATGATTCTCTGCTTCGAATCCTATCAAACCATATGAAGCTTTGTTAAATTAGCGTAGAAAAACTTCGCAGGGCACCCTTGCAAAAAGGTGATATTCAAATATATTACCTACAGGGATCAACCAAATATAACCGTTATAATATCGATATCTACAAATACATCACCGTGAGCCCTCTATTGATGTACATCAGTGAAATCGTCACAAACTTTTGAAACATAGGAATTTTTATCTGATGTTGTGGTAAAACTACGACAGTTTTCGCTACCGTTCCGAGAGAATATTTCTTGCCACACTACCGTAGCACGGCAACTGTGATGTTAGGTGTGAGGTGTGGGCGAGTACCGCTTGATAATCTCATAGTTCAAGTACAACCATCGCGTTTTAGGCTTTGTTTGGATAGGAATGGATTATATCTGATCATTCAGATTAAGAGGGACCTAATTTCTATCTATCCAAACAAGCTGTTAGTTTGATTTGTTCGTCGATTAGTTGTAGATTTTTCACAAGGCCCATGTGTCAAAAAGGAAATACAATTGTTTAGGAAGGAAAAAACAATTTAAATTGTAGGGTTTCTGCAACAAAGTGCGAGTTCATTTCTAGTTTGCAATAATACATCCCCCCACCCCCACCCCAAAGATTTAAGTTGATTTGTTCATATATCACTCGAAGATTACAATACATCTTTATAATGCAATTGTGCAATCCAGTTCAAATTTGGGCGCTAAATTAACATGTTCTTTTATTTTAAAAAAACTGATGACTTAAAGCGTGTTAGGACATCTCCAATAGTGTCGTGTCAGCTATCGGTTAGTCCTTCTATGTCAGTAAAATCCTAGGTGAAAGAGAAAGAAGGGAAGCTGTCTCTTAGATATACCACGTCAACAAAATCCTACGTATATGAGAGAGAGGGAGGAGATAGAGGGAGGAGAGGGAGAGTATATGTCGTCTCTTCATAAAGAGACTGTCGTGCATATAAAATAAGATATGATACATTAATCTATTTTAGATGACATGTAAGCCCATTTCAAAGAAAAATTATAAAATATAAATATTGGAGAGTATGCTAGAGACTATCTATTAAAGATGTTATATCTAAAGATGATGTAACATATTATCTCTAACTATTGAAGATGCCTTAAGATAGATCTCCTATCACGGTCTGTAGGATTTGAACATAAGACATCGGGTTTTGAAGACCCGCGTTCTAGCGAACTGAACAAAGAAGCTCTCGTTAAAAAAGAAAACTCTTTTCTACTCGGGCTACACGATTAGACCGTAAAGGGGAAGCACATGATATGTTGCCGTTGTGGCGTTGTCTAATGGTTCTTTTGCAAATAGGATGTTTTTTGTAGGGCCATATCTGCAAGCATACCGCCATGCCTAAATTACCCTTTTACCCTCGATCAGACTGGTCGCTCACTGACACAGGTTCTCCCTCGGTTCTCCCATGAAATCTGGGGAAAAGGCGAGACTGGAACGCACGACAAGAGCCGTTGTAACCGCGTGGAAAGCGGTGGCGGGAAGGCTGAGGCAAAGACTCAGCTCGCCCCTCCCTTTAAAACGCTCTTGCTCCAGGAATATTCCCAAGAACAATCCTCATCGCAAATTATTCAAACACTTAATTCTGGTGCGCCCAGAGAGGAAAAAGGAGGAGGAGAAATCGATCCTGTGGACGCAATAATGCAGACGCCATCAGAGCGCATTAAGGAGGCCGTGGGTGTGTGTAATACTCCATTAGTTGTTCTTTTGCCAATTCGATTCATGGCCGTGGTGGTGTGAAAGCTGGCTGCTAGCTCCCTGCCTACCTGGGCTGCCTCCTTGCCTAGCCCAGTTGCCTTCCCCTATAAATGCGTCGGCCAGCCATGGCGGTCGATGCAGCCAGTGCAAGGCATTCTTCCTCTGAAGATACATACATAGCTGCTGCTCTGATCGGATCTTTGAGGTGCGACAATGGCGGCGAGTAATGGCGGCGTCGTGGTGGTGTTCGATTTCGACAAGACGATCGTCGACTGCGACAGCGACAACTGGGTCGTCGACGCCCTCGGCGCCACCGAGCGGTTCGACGAGCTCCTCCTCCACCTCCCGTGGAACTCCGCCATCGTAAGCCTCGCTTTAATTTCTTAATCTTCCTTGCTTCCTGACTCGCTCTTTCCATCTTGTTCCAATAGAGCGGGGTGCCTGTTTCTGGCGCCTTTTGTGTCATATACGCACGTAATCTTAATTTGCAAGAATTGTTTGTGTATAAGTGGCCTTTTTATTTATTTTTAATATCCTCGTGCTAATGAGTCACGATCTTTTTTGTCTGACATGTCACGACTTTTGCCGTTCCTCCGTGAACTAACTGAAATTCACCAATCAATCATTCAACCAACCAACTGAAATTTGTAATTTTGTGTACACATTACTGAACAAATTAAGTTCGCAAAATTTGACTAAAACTTGTCGCATTTTTAACGCGCCGGATTGGTCATAGGATGCTTTGATGGGTGAGCTGCACTCGCAAGGCAAGTCCATCGAGGAGATCAAGGAGTGCCTCAGGACGGCACCGCTGTCCCCTCACGTCGTCACGGCCATCGAATCCGCGTACGCGCTCGGGTGCGAGCTGCGGATCGTCAGCGACGCCAACGCCTTCTTCATCGACACGGTCCTCGCGCACCACGGCCTCGCCAGCTACTTTTCCGAGATCAACACCAACCCCGCCCGCGTCGACGCCGACGGCCGGCTGAGGATCTCCCCCTACCACGACTTCCACGGCTCCGGTCATGGCTGCACCCTCGCCACCTGCCCTCCCAACATGTGCAAGGTGACACACCTGACACAGATTACAGATACATGCATGCATGCATGCTTGTTCACAGCACTGGATTTCATGTCCATGTTCAGTAGCTGCCTCTTTCTTGAATCTTGATCGGCTGCAGCTTCTGATCAAGTTGAGTTTGATGTCGATTTCAGGGCAGGGTGATGGAGAGGATACTCCAAGAACTGTCGACCGCCGCCGGCGTGGCGGCGGCAGGGAAGCAGAGGAGGAGAGTGGTATACCTCGGCGACGGCAGGGGCGACTACTGCCCCTCCCTGAAGCTGGCCGAGCGGGACTACATGATGCCGAGGAAGGGCTACCCTGTGTGGGAGCTCATCGGCGGCGACCGCAGCGCCGTCCGGGCCGACGTCCGCGAGTGGGCCGACGCCGAGGACCTCGAGGCTGTGCTGCTCAGCATCATACATGAGTGCGCCACAGTTGAAGATGGTGGAAAGATCATGGGCATGGTGGTGCCTGAGTGCCATGTCCTGCCCTCACTGGCTTCTGCTCAGGATGCAGTAGTGGCAGTTCTTCCCAAGGCAGTTCATGTGCCCAATTGATGCATGCTTGCTGTCAGAGTGGCCAAATAGGCTCAGTGAAATGATGCATAATTAACTTCACCTGTACTAATTACAAGATGGTGGGGTTTATTAATTAGTACAGTAGTAAGTAGTTTTAGCATGTGTGGTGTGCTCAAGATCAGTAGTGGAGGAAGAGAGCTTGAATCGAGTGAATCAAGCAAGGGATCTGCACCATGTAGTGTTGCTGAACCTGGAACTGAAAGCCAATGGAATTGTGTTTTCAGTGTGTGCCATCCATGATCTTCGCTGGTTCTTCGTTCTTGCTTGATCCGTTCTTTTGGATCCTGTGAACTGTGGTAATCGATAGTTTAAACCCTGCGAATTTAGATCGTTTATGGGTCCGGTGCTGTAGAAATGTTTTACAGCAACCCTGGGTGGTAGCCGTTGGATCAACAAGAAGCCCAACAAGTGCTATGATCTGCCAAGGTCAAGAAGCCCAAGCTTCTATTCGGCCGCGATCTGCCAAGGTCTAATGATGACCATATTAGTGTGGCCGTGATTATTATGCTTGCCCACACTCCGGCCGGTGCCTCCGTAGATGTCAGCGATACGCCTTATAGGTAATTATGAAGATAATTATATCGTTTTTATGTTTATAAATTTTTGAATATATGTTATTTTGTTCCTTCAATAAAATATAATTTATATTGATTGATAAGTATGTGACTTATTTATGAATATCTCTATTTATGTTTATGATGTCATTCTAAACATATCTGATCTTATGTCATTATATGAGATACTTATGGTTTCTAGATCAACACATGTATTGATTGATTATCACATTTCACAGATTACGGATATGATATATCAAATAAATAATGTGGACATATATTGAAGAACATAATGTTCGATAGATCCGCCTTGAGACATTAGAAGAATTGTTATATTCTTAAGTGTCATCAGTTGGTTTCATACATAGTGTATTTGAGATTCTTAAACCTGAGGTCGTCATGGTTTTCTACATATGTAATAATTAATTAATTTATAGGTTGTCAAGCACTACTCAGTAAATGATTGGTCATAAAGGTATCGTTCGGGTTTACTATGAAACATACAGAGAAATGTGAGCGATCAAGATGAATTTGCCCCTCCTCTTTAACGGGAGAGATATCTCTGGACCTCTCAATGTGATTGGATTAAGAAATTGTATGATCATGCCGAATATGGTTGAGGAGTCAACTACAACTAAATAATCCACTACAAGATCGAGTGAATGGTCGAGCTATCATAGGATGACACACATCTCGCCTTGAGTTCGATGTGGTATCATGAGGTAAATAGTTCATCACATGAGCTTTATAAAGGTTCATCAGATATGATAGTTATGTGTATTCGGGAGTCGTTATGTCCTGTTAGGAACCGCTACCGATTGTGAATTGGAAAGGAGTTTCCGGGCCACGCCCGATTATGCATAAACCTACAAGGTCACGCACTTAATGAGTTGAAATAAACTAGTTCGGATTGGATCTGTTAGAGGCTTAAATCGGATTATAATCCGTAAATAGTTAAAAGTCTTAATGGGTTTATAATGTAGGGATCTGTTAGAGGCTCTTTATAAGGGAGGCGTGGGGGCTTTTGGGAAGTTGTTAAACCACCCACTGAAACTCTATCCACCTCCTCCCAGAAAGGCCTACTGTGTACGCTGGTGCTAACACACCGGCGCACAGCGTTCCATCTCTGGATGTGTGAGATACCGTAGATGTGTTGTTGTGATCACTACTATGCTGATCAAGGATGATCTGCGATGCACGTAAGGAACACGAGGGAGTGCGGGAGGAGACGATCGGTCGGACAATCGACTTACATCCACTACAAATAGGTGTGCCTGTAAAATATTGTTCTCCTTGTACTTCGCAAAAGCAGTAGAGGCATAGTGCTCTCTCCTCCCTAAAAAAAGCAGTGGAATCATCTTGGTCTAAAAAAAGGTAGTGTGAAGCTCTTAACACAGGTTCGATGCTCGACAAGAGGGAGGGAAAACACCTTTTAAAGAAAAATTACAGCGTCACATTTCCCTATTTAAGTTTTATATTTGTGTTTCTAGTTGTTGCGTTTTGATACCGTGGGTGGTTGTATTCCTATTTTGCAACGTTATATGTGTAATTTGGGCCTTTGATTTCTATCCAAGTTTGACAACTCTCTGGTCGTTCCTGAAAAATAAGCTCCTAGCTAACTCATCCAAAAGACAGGAGCAGCTATCCAATTCAAAAGGGTCTATGGACTTTTCACTCTCCTTTTCTCAATTCACCATTTCTAAAACTCTTTCAGCGCATCTCAATCCTCTTTGAGCCCATCATTAGCATGCTTAATTGTCGGAGTCACAGACGTTTGCAATTCTCACTGCCAACCATCACTACTAATGGCACCTCCAATGGTTGACAATTGGCACCCACCGACCACCATTTTTCTCTGTCGTTTAATCTTCCTCTTGACTACTCGATCAATAAATAACATTTGTAGCCGGCATTGCTCCTTCCTTGGCATGGTCACCGACTCATCGCTGGAATTGCCGAGAGGCCTTATATCACCGGCAAAACTTTACCTTGTCTTATTTTCTTAAGTATTCCTCACAAACTTCATCTGAAGACTACTTGGACAGGTTTGAATTCTATACCTCTATTTCTTATAGAAAAGATTTTCTGTTGGGACATAAATTCACTATATGCCACTGAATAACCTCAGATCTTCGTAATATACCACTGGTGGCTTATTGATATATAAACCCTAGCTCACATGTCAACCTCACAATAAGTGATATATTGTGAATAATATAGTTATTTACTGACATATTATTATGAATTTTATCGTAAAACATTTCAAAACGAGATCTTTAAGATCCACGTGTGAGCCCCACAACAGTGACATGTTGCGAATTTTAAGAGAGAAACATTCCGAAACTAGGTAGATCGGCAGCTCCGCGCCCACCAACTGCTACCAGCTCCGCCACAACTGACGATTCCCTCTTTCCTTCCTAGTCCTCCTCTGTCCCTCCGCCTCTCTCTCCGCCTGGGCTTCCTTCTCGTCTCCTCCGCTTCCACCCAATTCACGCACGTCTCCCTCCCGCCATCGCGTGCGTGAGGAGGGCGGCAGCGGGATGGGGGCGCGGGTGCCGGAGGCGGCGGAGAGCGGCGGCGCGCTGCCGCTCGCGGTGCGGGAGCTCGTCGCCGGCGGGGTCGCCGGCGGCGTCGCCAAGACGGCCGTCGCGCCGCTCGAGCGCGTCAAGATCCTCTTCCAGGTATGATCGATCCTCCCTCAGTCACCGAACTAATTCTGGGCGGTGATTTCGTTCCGTGAGGATGGCGATGCGTTTCTTGCATTATAGGGACATGTGCTATGCCCTTGCGGTATATTACTACCTCCGTGAGCGACCGGGAGATGCGATTTGTGAGGCCGGTGTTGTCGAGGAATATTGGGCGCCGAAAGGCGTGTGGCAGTTGCGGTTCTTGCTTGGGCATGTCATTCCTGAAATGCCGCGAGGATTTTTGAGTCTTGATCGTTAGAGATGCAATTTTGTGAGAATCTGGAACGGTAGCAGTGCATTCTTCCTTGGGTATGAACAGCCCGAAACTTGCAAAGAATCCTTAGATGCTTTGTAATGTGAAATTGATGTACTTTTATGCCTTACGGACATATGGACATAATTCTGGTCAGAACTTGGTAGAGGTGTTTTCAGATTTGGGCATGGTTCTTTGTAACTCGTAGCGCATTCTTTGTGCCAAAGATACAGTTTAGTAACTTTATGAATTGAACTATTGAAGGATAAACGACAGTAAAGGTTGGGGGTTTTTGGTTGATATATTAGACTGGGCACACCTAAGTTTGGTGTGAATTTAGTTGAACTGTGGGCTCAATCTGGTTCTCGCTCGAAAGGTTATTAAGTTGGAACCTGTATAAAAAAAATACAGAGTTGGAAAAAGGAAAAATTGAAAATTCTTGATTGATAAATTGCAACTGAGGTTAGAGGCTTGGAAAAGCTGGAATCTACATTAGGGATTCTTGCTTAGCTGAACTACTGTTTGACCGCTACTCCCATTTATTATAGTTTTTGGCAGTTTTTCTTATTGAGTCTATAATGAAACTGAGATAAGATCATATCAATTAGTGAAATAAAAAACCTTTGTAGGGAGGGAGTTTCTGGGAAGGCTTGGCTAGTACTAGATAATGTTGACTAGTACTAGATAATGTTTTGGTCTAGGAGTTGAATAGTACTGGATAATGTTGACTAGTACTAGATAATGTTTTGGTCTAGGAGTTGAATACTCATTAATGGTGAGAAAATCATGTTCCAGGAAGGTATTGGAATGGAAAAAGTCACCCAGCTAAAAATATTGGGAATTATCAGGCATTTGTGACGACCCTGATACGAACATAGCTGACAAATAGTATAGTTAATGGTTGGAATTCTACTTTTAAAAATAACCTTGGATGAAGAGGATCGGAGTTCATGGTGGTGGTTAAAAGGGGGACAAGAATGTTAAACCAATGTTACACTGATTTCCACACATGGCAAAATTGGCGCCAACTTAACTTACTTGCTACACAAAATTATCAGTACCATTATTGTTCTGAATAATGAAATGTGCAACTGAAGAATACCACATCTATTAGTCTGAGTTCTTATACATTAGGAAGGAGGTCTGGTTGTTCTGTTCATAATGCTTCAGTTTATAAATAGGAGTATTTTTTTGTCTAATTATTTTTTGATGCTTCTACTGTTTAAACTGGTTATAGGCAGCTCGGACAAGGAGTAAAGAGAAAGAACTGTAATCTCAACCGCGTAGTTTATTGTAACTACTTTCAAATTCATGCTTGTACAGAAACACCTCCCTCTCCCTGTGTCATCTCAATCAGTGGCAGAGCTAGAAAAATTTCGATAGAGGTGCACGCTTTTCACAAGTCTAAAGTCTTGTACAATAATTATCACCAAGTTTCAATGTAACAAACAATTTGGCTCTAATACCTATATACTTTCTGCATGTTTTTGAATTTTTTGGGTGTGCCAATACATACCGGGGCAGGAACCACTCCTAGCTCTGCCCCTGATCTCAATCCTCTGACATATGAAATTTTATTGGATCCTTCAGACTAGAAGAGCAGAGTTCCATGGTTCTGGATTGATTGGATCCTTCCGCACAATCTTCCGGACAGAAGGTCTTTTAGGGTTTTACAGGTCAGTATCTTCCTACTTTACATGATAAATGTACCCTAGCAATAGATATTGCACTCTTTAGCTTGACTTTTGAATTGCCTTTCCTTAGGGGAAATGGAGCCAGTGTTGCTCGGATTGTTCCTTATGCAGCTTTGCATTATATGGCTTATGAAGAGTATCGGCGTTGGATCATTCTTGGTTTTCCTAATGTTGAGCAAGGGCCTATTCTTGATCTAGTGGCCGGATCAATAGCTGGAGGAACAGCAGTCATATGCACATATCCTCTTGATCTAGTTCGCACAAAGTTGGCTTATCAGGTTGGCCTCACTCCTCCTTACATCCTTCATTGCAGAGGAAAATCGTACTTCTCCGATGGGGTTTTAAGTCAGCTGCCGATGTATCACAAATAAACATATCATCTGAAAAATGATCTGATCAGCACCACTCTTTGGTAATGCTGATGTTGCTATGTTTGAGGGAATATATCTATTAGACTCTTATACGATTATATGACCCATTTCCTTCAATTGTGGAGCAGTACTGTTTTACTCAACACTTTATATAATTAATAATTGCCTCTGCAGGTCAAAGGTGCAGTGAACCTCAGTTTCAGAGAATCTAAGCCCTCTGAACAGGTTTATAAAGGGATCCTTGATTGTGTCAAAACAATATACAGGCAAAATAGTTTGAAAGGCCTATACCGTGGCATGGGTATGTTTATTTTGTATTTCACATTTTGCTCAAGGCCAACTTTAACACTGTTTCTGTATTAAGTAAGATTTCTTGTTTTTCAGCTCCATCATTGTATGGAATCTTCCCTTATTCTGGTCTTAAATTCTACTTTTATGAGAAGATGAAGACTCATGTTCCTGAAGAGCACAGAAAAGATATAATAGCAAAACTTGGTTGTGGATCGGTTGCTGGTTTGTTAGGACAGACAATAACATATCCCCTTGATGTTGTTAGGCGGCAAATGCAGGTATATTTTTTCTTCATATCTCGTGGTTGATAAGTAATTTGAATGTTCTAAGCAATGATTTCGGATGCACCATTTTCAGGTTCAGGCCTTTTCATCATCCAACCTTGTGAAAGGGAAAGGAACATTTGGAAGCATTGTAATGATAGCGAAACATCAAGGTTGGCGGCAACTGTTCTCTGGACTATCTATCAACTTTTTGAAGGTGAGATACTGCCTTTCTTGTACCACTAATAGTTTGTTTAGTTGTAGTTTGCTTAAAAAGACTTTTTTTTTTCTGCCGACAAATGTGAAGACAGATGACAGGCATGCAGCAGCTACTGAAACACTGCAATTCCCATTTGTCTTAACCGTAGAACTTGACTTTGGGCAGGCTATTATAACTTGTCATATGTGTTGTCATTGAAAACCTCCAATTCATTTGAACACTTGTGCTGTTATGTCGATTAATTAATTAATTTTTTTGAACTGTTCATGAGTAAGAATATTTCATCAATGATTGTTGCTCCCTTTACATGATCATGCGTAAGAAGTTTTTTAGCTGGACACTTCAGTGTATTTTCTTTTCATTTCTGTTTTATAGGCAAAAAGAAGTGCCTTATGGAGTTATGGAGTATGTATTGATTGATATAGTAATAAATACTACATAAGTAATATGCATCTCCTTTTTTATGTTAATATTAATAAGGTGCCATCTGTGTTTAAGGTCAAAATATGTATCATCATAAATTCTCTTTTTCACAGGTTGTCCCATCAGTAGCCATCGGATTTACTGTTTACGACTCGATGAAGGTTTGGCTTAAAGTTCCATCCAGAGAGGAAGCAGCTGTTGCTGTGCCCGTGTTAACAGAAGAAAGAAGTAATACCGCCCCTGTTCACTCCAGTTAGAGTTACACTCTTTGGGTGGTGCAACGCCCTTCACTGCCTTGACATTCATGGGCATGTAGCATAGTATTCTTTCTTGGAGCTGCACCACCACAATTCTTAGGCTTCTTCGACTGTTCGGCATAATGCAGATAATAATTTGGCCTTCAATAAGCCCATAAGCAGCATAGCCGTGGATGCCAAAAAATGTCTTGGCATTTAACAAGACAAGTAGAATTCCTCGCAAACTACTGATTCCTGTGGAATTTCTCCCTGTATAGATTCTGTATATAATTGAGTAGCTTGTATCAAACTGAGAAGTGCTTGGTGAAGTCAGAAGTCAGAGCCTTACCCGGTTACCCCTGTCTATTCTGATGCTTTTAGAGAACTCTGTTATCACTTATTCTTTCATGTGGAACTGGGTTGAGGCTTCAAGGCAGCTATGTTCGCTGTTGAGATTTCCTGTTGTCATAGGTAGTAGCTTCATAGGATTGAGTTGAGACTTCACTAGTTTGTTTCCAGCTTTTGCCTGAAGTACATGCATCTATCATGCCTTGCTTTCCGCACCTTGTTGGATTCTTGCAACACGGCACGTGCTGGGTTTTGAGTCATATTCTTGCAAAATTCATATCCCTTGACTTTGTGACCTTAGCTTGTACTGGTTCTAGAGGTGTTCCAAAACTAAGTTGGATGATGATGAACTTACAGTTTGTATTGAGTGGCTCCAGTTAACAAACTGATATGTGAAACATTGGACATGTTTCAAATTCTCTACTTATGGCATAAGTCAAGTTTTTGGCTTCCAAGCATCCACTGGCACAAGTACATTTGCATTACTAACTTTAGTTGCTTGACAATTTGAGATAATAATCTCAACTGCATTATGTAAGTGCATATGGATATCTTTTTGTATGTAGTTAATTGTGTGTTTTCTCAAAGAATTCTGTGTCGATGTTCATCAGTTGAGACTTGTGTCAGAATGGGGAGATTTTTTTATATGTTTTTCTAACGTAGCAGTATATTGATTGTGCTGAAACTGCGCCTCAGGTATATTGATTGAACAATGACTCGAGTGGTCTGGTGCTATCTCATGTAAATTTCAGTTGTTCTAACCAGCCACCATAGTCACTCACATGACATAGAAGGGTGATTTGTCCACCTCAATCTCTGCAGAAATATTACCTCTTTTGCTGCTAAGGTTTGAATATTGATGCTTTTCAATACTGAAGCAAGTCTACCTTCATTCAGCTCCTTATTGGCTTGTTCTCGAAACTGCTTTTATCTGTGTTTGCCCTAATGTATGAGTATATGTCTGCTCCTTCTGTGTTCATTGACTTCTTTTATACTCGTAGTTGCTGATGGTCTCTCACTCTCTCTGCTTCTTAATCTAATTCCCAGTATTTGTCAGCCCTGATTTTAATATCTAATTAAGATCAGACTACTAGCATTGTAGGCAAGTACAGTTAATTTGCTTCAAACTATGCTGCATTTTACTCTCTCTCTCTCTCTCTCTCTCTCAGGATTACAGAAGAAGGTTACAGTACAGTAGCTGGAGTACAGAAAGGCGATAATGCAGTGATGCACACAAAACAAGGCTAGGTGGAGGGCCTAGAAACTCTGCACAGGTAGCTCGTAGGGGCTAGGGAGGACAGCCTAGGATCCATAGGCTACTGCCAAAGACCTTCTTGCAGTGGATCACCTCCATGTGCCGAGGTACGATGCCATGCACACACCAGCCCCTGTATGTATCAGCCTTTGCATGCTTGGATATTTTTTGATCCTGCATATTGTAGACTTATCAAGTAGTAGTAGAAAATTACGTACAAATCAAAAAATTGAAGAAGAAGGAAACTACAAATATCTAGTTGTGTGCTATAGCCTAGTAGTACCATACAAGCCATGTAGAGTATCGGCCATCAAAACACCATGAAATTCTTTTTAAAAAAATCATCCAAGAATTCGTGAATAAGATCCACTCCAAGGTTCATCCAATGGTCTAAATTTTCCCCTATAACCACGACCGAGATAGTTAAAGTATAATTTTCACATGAAAATATGTTACGAACGAAAAAAAAAGTTCCGCATTTCAAACATAAACTAAATATAACCCTCTAGAAACAACTTCTAGAAACAAAGAGATGCTAGAGGAATTCGCTCAAAAAAAAAGAGATGCTAGAGGGACAATAAACAAAAGGATAAGGGTCCACACGAGCATCAGAATTTTTTTCTTTGAAACCAACAAGAACATTCAGAACTGCATGCTGCAAAGCCTGCATTTGCATGGACCCATACCCATATTTTCACTTTTTCTCCCGACCCTTTTCCCGAAGGAAAAAAAAGAAAGAAAAGACAGGTCTCTCCTTGATTTTGGAGCTCATCTATACTCCATGCATAGCCTTCAAACTTCAAAGCCTCTTTTCACCCATCTTTGCACAGTGACGTGCCAATGATTACCAGCTCCATACCTGCATAGAAATACCCCATCATTCCCTAACCGGGAAAGCCTTGATTGAGCCTTCTAGCCAAAATCACTGTTAGTAAAGATACACTACTTTGAAAAGGGGGACTAGTTTTAGGATAGCTCGGAAGGTTTGTTTCAGTAACATTTGTTTGCCTGTCACTTCCTTTGATTTTTTTCCTGTCGGAACAGGCCTGCATAAAAAATGAGAAGCATAAACTGGAATCATGTGGGAAAAATCCTGTGTGTCATTTAGACCGAGATCTCTCCCCCTCGTGTATTTCTTCCTGATAAAATTTTGGGGTCATCTATATCTTCGAAGACATCTGAGCACTTGTTTCGAATAATTTCTGTACTTTTTAACTCGTCCCATTACGCATGGTATTCAATTGAATTCAATTCTGTCATATCTCTTGTTCCTACATTCTTCCTACTCGTATTTGGCCTTTGCGCACGTCTTCAAATCTTCAATGGAAAATGGTCGTGTAGATTTCCAAACATGATGTGATTTTTTTGTTATGCATTGAATGTTCCATTTTGAAGAGCAGAAAGCATGGTACGCCTTTCTTCCCGAGAGGGTGCCCTGGAGGCATAGCTGTGGATAGGGCTGCTGTGCATGAGCTCAGGAACCCCTGTGCAAATACTGGCACTCTGTTGCACGCTGGTCCATTAATGGCTGCCGGAGATCTACCCACTAGATTTCGCTGACCTCATCGATTCTGCCCACAATTATTAACCTTCCCAATGCTGCAGTCTTCTCAGGTTTTGCTAAAATGTCTCGGTTGTCTAAGGAGAAATAGTAAAAATAACTTTTCGTAAAAACAAAAATACCTTCTAACTTTTGAGCTACATTTTTACTATTTCATCTTAAATAGTATCATTTTAAGCAAAAACCCTCATCTTCTCTGCCTCATTTTGTTCCGGGTATGCCTCCTGTCTACCTTGAATGAAGAACTCAAGAAACCCGAAGCTACCTCTCTCCCATTTCCATTCTCCATTTTTTTCCCCCAAAAGTTGGGTGATGCACACATGTAAATGTAATTACCGCAAGGTAGACAAGTGCCGTGTAGTGGTTTAATTAAGATCATCAGGAGGAACAAAGTTGGTATTCAGAAGCTGGTGATGCGCACATGTAAAATGCAATTACCGCAAGAGGCTGCCAGTGTAGGGTTCAGTTCAGGGAGCAGTACTCTTTTTGTCTCAAGGTGTGTGTGGCAAGTTTGATGCTGAAATTGCACAGCCTGCCAGCACAGCAGTTGCTGCAGCCCTGCACAGAGATTCCAGATCTTTTGGCTGCCTTTATCATTTGCACAGAGCACACTGAAATGCACATCAAGCGGGCTGGTGTGAGGTGTATGCAAAAAAAAAAGAGAAAAAAAAAAGATGTTTGGGCTGTTATATTTTGTTTCCCAGCAATCTGAGCCGTTCCCGTCCGTTAGCAAGGGACAGGATGCCAGGCGGCCACTCCTCCCGGTACATTTGCAAATCGACCCCTAGGAAATTTGGATCGATGCTTCTCTTGTTCCACCAGATGCTCCCGGCACTGTGAGAGTGAGAGTGAGAGAGAGTGGGGGAGAGAGTGAGAGAGAGAGGTGTCCTTCAAAAGCCTGCACAAAGGGTTGTGCTTAAATGATCCCACTACTTTCACAAACACTAGTCACCCATGCCTTTCTTCCTCCTTGTTGTCTTGTTGTGTTAGCTCGAAGTTTTTGCATGCATCTGATTGATATGCAGCAAGGCCTAGTGCCTTGTGTAGCTTCCTGTGCCTCGCCCACACCCTGCTAAAAGAGTCATAGGCCACACATCCTGCCTCGCTCACATCTGATTGATAAAGCAGCAGCTTTCGACGAATTGCCTTGGCCCCCTGTTGCCCTGTGACCGAGTTGCAGCATGCTTGCTGTTGCATTTGCTCGAGCAAGCGAAGAGTGAAGTGTGGAAGCAACTTAGCAGGAGTAGGCAGGCAAGTGTGATATTCTTGTCCTGGTTTTTGGATTTCCTTTTTCTTTTACAACACACTGCTGATTCTTGGATTTGATTAATTTGATAGAAACCTACCTTGTTTGTTTCTCTATGCCAGAACTGTTTGCTACATATCTCCTGTAGGGGATGAGTGATGGGCATTGGTTATTTAGGCACATGCATGAGTCATATTTTAGCATGCAAAATGTGCATTTCGATTAGGCCAGTAACTACTAATGAGCAGTGAGGGGGCCTTTCCTTATTCTTCTTTTGATTGAGTTATGGATTGCCTCACCTGTGACCAATCATGAGGTGATAAATCCATGAAGCTTTTATCCTGTTTCTTTACACCCTTCTAAGTTCTACCCAGCTATGTATGCCTCAGCTTCAGCTATGAGCCTCTGATGCCATGCTCCACTATAAGCTAGGTGTGTATGTATGGTCACCAACTCTTTGTCATTGACACTTTTGCTCCTGAGTAGGGCCCATTGGTTTTTCTGATAGTTTGTGGTGAGAGAACCCAAGCCAAAATCTCTGACCCAGTGTCAAGATCAGGGAGAGCTGCTCCCTGGTGACTTTGATGATGTTCGCGTAGTTTTTCTTTGATCATTAGGCCTGCCTGATTTGTTATTACACCTCCCTGCCCCAATTGTTTTCTTGTTCCTGGTAGACATTATATTTGGAAGTGACCATCTTTCCATTTTAGGGTGCGCATGAGGGGCTGAAGCTTCAGAGGCTTCTCTGTATTCCCTCTGTTATACGATACCCTTTCTTATACAACAGTTCCTAGATCAAATCAAAATTGTGAGATACAGAGAGAACAACATAACGACAACGAAATAACCACGATGAAAAAGAAAGAAAAACCTACCCTCTAATTATCTCGTGCACATTTTGTTTTGAATGAATTGGTTTATGGCTCGTCTTTTCCATGATCATCTCCTGTGGTTTTATATAGTGCTCCTAGTTCTTCTCTAAAATAAAGTAGAAATTAATACATTTTAAGTCCTAATAGGTTATGATATAAGTCACCGTACGCAACACCCTCTTGTGAGCCTTAAAACCTGGCTCTTGTGCTCATCTTGTGTTGCTTCTGTTTGCTTTGGAGGAGGCATGTGGTTTGGCAAAGGCTTATCTCTGCTTGATATTGTTCAAGGAAGAACCTTTGCTTAGGTTAGTCTTTTTTTTTTAATTGAGTTGCTAGTCTATTTCGTGATCAACTGCATCTGGGACTTGGTATGTTTGTGCTTCTTTCACATCAGGTTATTGCTGATTAATTCATTACAATTAGTTTATTGTTCGTGAATCATTCATATCCTATGATTATACGTCATTACAATAAGTTATCTAATGTTGGAAGATTAAGCAATACTTTCTGTAAAACTGGTATCCCCAGTTGTATGAACCTTTATGCTTGCAGTCAAGGCAGGGCCGTATTGGCATGTGGTCTAAAGTTGGATTATAATTTGTCTATTTTGTTCCCCTTTCTTTCTCAATGGATCTTTTTAGTGCGAGGATCTTTCTAGAGCTTGTACGGTTGATTCTAGTGGTACTGTAAGCTTAAAAGAGCAGATGGAGAATTTTTTTCGAGAATGTGCAAAAGAATTCCATTAAGCAGAAGCAACAACAAAACAAAACCGGAACTGCCACCGGGACTGTAACAAAGAAAACAAGAGACGGGGAAACCTAAACCGAGCAAAAACGAGCTAGACCGAATAGAGAGGATGCGTAACACGAAGCTAGCGGGACTACTCCCGACCTGACAGCGCCTCCAAAGAAAGAGGTAGATGGAGACTTTGATATGAGGGTACCTAGTATATAGCCTGACCCTGTAGTATTTATTATCTGTCAAAAATCTTGGGAAGAACAGTGTGTACAATGATGAATGATCTGATTCGTGTTGCTGTTTCCAGGCCAGGGTAAATCGCTGTAATTCTTGGAGATTTCCGAGGCTGCAATGAGCAGCAATTCGTCGTTTTCGCAATTTGGGGTGGACGCCATGAACGGCTACTTCATGGCGAGCAGCAGCAGCGGCATGTACAGCGGCGACGTGCCGCCGTTCCATCCGGGCATGCCGCAGCCCGATCATGTCGGCTTCGGCCTCGGCTTCTGCTTCGGCGATGCGGCGGTAGGGGGTGCCACGGCGGCGGCAGACATCGGCGCGCAGTTCACGGCGAACAACCTGATGCTCTCCTCCCTGGCAAGCCAGCTCTTCACCCCTGCTCCGCAGCCGCACGGCGACCACTTCGGCGCAAGGAGGGAGGAGGAGATGAACGGCGGCTATGACATTGTCGGCGGTGACAGCTCCGGCGCGGCGAGTCTCCCGTGCCCTGGCCAGTCGGATGCTCATGCCATGGCTGTCTGGTCGTCTCCCGAGAAGCCGTACTGCGACTGGAGCAACGCCGACGGATCAAGAACCGTCTCTGTCCATGGGTCGTATCACCTCGCAGGACCACCCGAGGCGGCGGGCTTCCCCTACCCGTTCGCCGCTGCCGGTCACTGCACAGCTGCGCCGAGCGAGCTGTCGCTGAGCCTGTGCTCCAAGTCCTCTTCGGACAGCATGGTGAACACCGCCGACCATTGCTCGTCGGAGGCAAGCCGCTCCGGCCTGACTCACATAAGCAGAGTGGAATCCAAGCTGCCGCAAGTGTATTATCCGCATGCGCGCTCCAGACCACCGCATTTCGCCGTGGTGGTGGCGCGTTCGCGGTACGCGGTGGTGGTGCAGCAGGTGCTCAACGACGTCGTCGGCCGCGTCCTGGACGGCGTCCCGGAGGCCGCCGCCTACTCGACCAGTGGCGTCGACAGCGGCACGAGGCCGTCGCTGCAGGCATCGAGCTGCTCGGCGGGCGCGGCGTCCGTGGTGAGCTCCAACAACAAGCTCATGGCCTCCCCCGAGGAGCACCCGCACCGCGGCGACGCCGGCGCGCCGTGGGAGGAGGCCCAGAGGGTCAGGAGCGAGCTCCTCAAGATGCTTCAGCTAGTGAGTGTCTACACGAATTTCAAAGCACATTTTTAGAGCAAATTCCATAGTTATGAATGTGCATTAGAGTGATTAGTTTGATCTTCGATGGTATGCAGATGGATCAGAAGTACAACCAATGCTTGGATGAGATCCAGAGCACGACGGCTAAATTCAATAGCCTGATGCAGTCAGGCACCATCTGCGCCCCGTTTGCGCACCGCGCCGTGTCAGCGATGTACCACGGCCTGAGGCGGCGGATCACCGGCGAGATCATGGTGGCGGCGGCGGCGGCCAGCAGGCCTAACCTCGGGGAGTCGTTGGTGATGGCGGCGGCGGGCGAGAGGGGGAGGAGCTGGGAGTCGGCGTTCATACAGAAGCACTGGGTGGTGCAGCAGCTGCGGCGCGGCGAGCAGCAGTGCTGGCGGCCACAGCGCGGCCTGCCGGAGAAATCCGTCGCCGTGCTCAAGGCGTGGATGTTCGAGAACTTCCTCCGCCCGTAAGTTTGCCGATCGATCCAAGTCATGGCCGATGGTGATCTTGCTGCATCATTGATCAACGCGTTTATGAAACAATATTATTCATCAGATTGATGTTCTTGTTCAGGTACCCCAAGGACTGTGAGAAGGACATGCTGGCTGCAAGAAGCGGCCTCAGCAGGAACCAGGTACAAGTTCATTTCTAAGTGAAAGAGGATTAATTTTCTTCTACGCATTTCCGATAAAAGAAAACCGTATAGATCCCAAAACGGTTGTGGCAGCTCTACTAAAGTGAATTACAACTCGACCAGTGAGCATATTCTTGCCAGCATTCGCTTCAGGATCTGTGCAGTTTTCTTGTCGGAGGTAGGGCGAATAGGTGTACATTTTCGCGAAACATTTCGTGTCTGATCCTGACTCCTGAGTGATTTCGCATTGTCAGGTGTCGAACTGGTTCATAAACGCACGAGTTCGGCTGTGGAAGCCGATGATCGAGGAGATGTACGAGGAGCTGAAGAGGAGCTCCGGTGGAGGGGAAGGTCTGGCCATGGAGCACCTGACCAGCCAGGATGTTGTCGGTTAGAGCATGGCCAGTACCTGCATAGTTGCCGCCCAAAATTTGGCCTGCCCATTGAGTGCTTTTGTACCAGTCAGCTCATGTCATTGATCTATCTATCCTTGCAACTTTTGTGCCAGTGCAGTGATTCCATTTCGCAATAGAATCTGAATTCAGTTGAGCTTGATTCTTGCTAGATTCTAGAGCTAATTAATCCCAGACAACTTGGAGGTTGGGACGCACACTTTGAAACTGAAATATGAAAGTTTCTTCAGTACATGACAACATAGGCATCAAGCAATCATTCATTCATTCACAGTGATATTTGAAAGACATGTGTGCTCGAAGTACAAACATGCTACTATTCTAGATTGGATTATCTGCATTGTAGTGCTACAGTGCGATACTTCTTGAACCCTAGCTAGCGCGCCATTTTCTTGTTCCATGGATTTGATCCAAGGCTTGCCACATGAGAGAGCACATGAGGTGTTCGGCCCAAGCTGTAACGTGTGTGACATGACATATCAGGGAAGCAAAAAAAACAAAAAAATCAGGGATTATTAGAAATAGCAGTGGCTGCCATCACCAGAGTCTTACTCTTGCCGTGAAAAAAAAAAGCTAGTATTACCCTTACCTGTTAATGACTCGTGATTTGTGGCTATTTGGAATGTAGGAGTGGAAAACACACGAATGCGAAAAAAACACAGGAATAGCAAAAAAATTGCATGGGCAGCACAAAAGATTGGAAAACACAGGAATCCTGTAAGAAAGGGTCATCAAAACGTAGGAATGCGAATCTTTTCAAATTCCCTTGAAATCTGTCCAATCCAAACGAGGCCTTAATCCGTACACATACCTTAGGTCCCAATAGACTCTACCAATCAGTAACACCTCACTATGATAAAATGCAGACTAAAGATGAACTGGCCTCACAGAATCGTTGCGGACACTGATTGACAGGTGGCCCCGTTTGAAACATAGGAATTTTTTCGGATTCATGCGAGAACTGAATTGTTTCCTGTGAAACTCCTGCGAACTTATGTGAAATTCTCGCATTCCAAACTTACCCTTAAATTTCATAGACATTATATTAGAGAAATTTTATTGTACATTATACTAATAGTATACAATAGTAATATAAATCAAATCTGACCATTGATTTGTTAAAGGCGTAATAGAATTTTTATTGTATTTATAGTATTTTCATGAGGGTATTATAGATTTTTCCAACTAGGGTTGAAAATATTGCTCTTGTGTCATGTGATCTCGCATGGTCAATTACAATTTTACTTCTATCGGGATTCTACTACTCATACTATCAAATGTATTATAGCTAAATCCTAACTAATCTGAATCATTGGATAAAAAAGAATGGATGACATGTATTAAATTTAGTGTATCGTAAAAGAGTTCTTATATTATTATAGATTGCGTTACCTTGGTAGTGAAAATTAATCTGGATTAATTTTGGGGATGGATGCATGCACAAGTGGAAATTCAAGATGGACGATTGAGGCTCGAGGGATACCATCGATGCCATTGCCAGTGTAGGGATATTGTTAGCACTGTGTCGTGAGCTGACGGCACATGGCAGGGAGGCAGGCGGGAGAGGAGCGTCGCTGCGTCTACATGGGGGTCCAAATCCAATGGGAGGCGGCTGCTGCTGCTGCTGCTATGGATTTGATTGTACCCGTCAGGTCAGGCGTGGAGATGGACGTATCCTCAGCATCACACACTCACTGTCCGTTTCTGGCTGGCTATCTCTTTCTTTCTTCCTTCTTGTTCATCAAATCAGGATATACCATTGTGATTGATATAGGAGATTGTGATTGATATAGGAGTGTATACATGTGTGTGTCTCTGGCTTGTTTGGTCTGCCTGGGCAATACGCCTGCCTGCTAGATTTACATGTCAAAGTCACTTAGGGTGCGTTTGGTTGGTGGGACGAGGTTGAATGTGATGCGATGGTACAGGTAGGATGGGATCGTCCTGGATGAAATGATTCAAGTATGATGTTTGGTTGTTGGGATAGGATGATATATGATTTTGTTTGGTTGGTGGGGTAGGATGGTTCAAGATGGTGTTTGGTTGGTGGGATAGGATGATACATGAATAATATTTTTTGTAGTAAAATATGCCAAGAGTGGTCTTGTTTTGTTGATTAAATGACAAGGAACACAACGGCTCAATCGGATCGTAAATCGGATACTCGGTTTAGAAAATATGGTCATTTGAAACTCGTAAATCATGCCTTTTTTCCGTAAGCACCTTGGAATTCGAGTGAACGGTGTGGTTCGGGATTTTTTTCCCGAACGGGATGATACAGCATAAACATAGAATATTCTCATTTCTTGAATCATCTCATCCCGAATGGTTTGGTTCCATTCAACCAACCAAACACCTGAACGAGCTCATTTCCTGTACCGGACGCTTCAGGACCAAATGATTCGACGAACCAAACGCACCCTTACTAATTTCAGACTGAGATTGAGGTTGTTCGGACCTCGATGGTATATGAACAATGACCTCACGGCTCCATCTGCATCATCGTAGGTTGGTCGACAAATAACAATGACTGAATCTCCATTGATCTCCCTAGCAAAAAAAAAAAAGCAAACCTCCATTGATCTAGGACACGTCTCTGAGCCGTTGATCACTCACTCAGCGGCCTGGATATACAGGTCGAAAACAGGATGGTATGAACTACCCAGTGTATTTTTGTTTTTTTAAAAAAAATTATTATTTAAAAAGATAATTACAAAAATAAATAGCCACTCAAAAAAATTACAAAAATAGCTCCCTATCGCCGGTCCAGCTCAACTGGCGACAGGAAGTCAGTTGAACTGGGGACAAGATCACATGTATAAAAACCCCGAGAAATCACTCCAAAACAGATTTTAATTCCAGAAAAAAAAAACAGAAGAGAGAAGGAGAGGGAGAGAAGAAAGGTAGCGAAGCTCTGCTAGTTCGTCGCGGAGGAGAGAGATTAACAGATCATCAGATCCGGTCGGCCATCTTGCAGGTATTTTTTTTTTTTTTGCAACTTTGTAGATTATGTCAAATTATGTAGAATTGAGTACATCATTTGAGCTGTAGTGAGTAGAATTATGTAGAATTAAGTACATAGAATTCAGTAGAATAGTGACATAAAATTCAGTAGAATAGCGACAAAGAATTCAGTAGAATAGCGAGTAGAATTCAGTAGATTAGATAATTGTAGTCAAATTATGTACTATATTATTTGAGCTGTGTATAGTGTAGTTCGTCGTCCACATGTTATGAATGTTGCAGCACACCTATAACAAATATGTAAAAAATAATCCTAGCTTTATTTTACTACAATTTGTGCGTGGTAATTATATTGTTAATTCAAAAAATAATTTTAAACTATGAAACTAGGAAAATAGGAAGAACTTTGTTTATTGTTTATATTTGCAGTTGGAAAATATTTAAAAATATCGTCTAAATCGGAAGACCTATTACAAATCTGTTTAAATTGTTGAGTAGCTTATATTTGGTTTACATTTTTGTGTGGTAATTATTCTGTTAATGTCAAAAATTATTTATAAAGTAGGAATTTTGGTTTTTGTACATGTTTCGTAATCTTTACAATACATACACTGAATTTTTAGGTATGGCAGACGCATACCACTACGAGTGCGAGACGGCCAAGAGGATCAACCGGGAGTACAGGCGGTACCAGAGGCTTGCTACAGACGCGGTCTAGGAGGCAACATGGAAGAAGATGGCCAGGCCGCTGGGCTGGGTGTGGGCGCTGTCGGAGGACGGCCACCGGTGCACGAGCACCGGCTGCGGCGTGACGGAAGGGTGGGACGATTACGTCGTCTTCTGTAGCGACGACTGTAGGATTAGGCATGAGTATGCCAAGTTTTTGCATAGGTTTTAAACTACTTGCCATAAAATTAAATACAATGTACATGACGCATTAATTACTGACCGATGAAAAAAAAAGTATATCCCATTGTCTTCAATTTTACTGTTTGTTACTCTAGAATTTACCTATTTATTTGCGAAGTAGGTACCTCATATGGTTATGTACCCGTGACTTATTTTAATTAGTTAAGTGCACGTAGAACACCACAAACGCCACGCCCCATGCGAGTAAAAAAATGATTCTATATTGAAACTGTATCACAGACGGTTCTATATTGGAACCGTCTGTGATGTGTATTTATCATAGACGGTTCTGAACATGAACTGTTTGTGATAATTGTAGACTTTACAGACGGTTCATATTGAAAACCGTCTGTGATATCCCTTTATTAATAGGAGCCCGCTAGGGTTTGTGCCCTAACTCGTCACTCCCTAGTGCCCTTACTCTCACTCATTCCCCTCCCCACCCGAGTGCCCCCGACCTTGACGCCGCCGCCCGAAGCCTCCTCCCCAATGTTCACCCCCAAGTCGTGCCTTCTCCTCAACCCCGCCGCCGTCGCCACCGGTTGTGACACCACGGTTTACTGCATAAGATACTCTTACGATAAGCCACCAGATCTGCCTTCCCCTCTTCGTCCTCCCCCCGGGGTGCGCGACCCCGGCTACCTCTCCACCGACCTCGGCCTCGGCTACCTCACCACCAATACCGGTGATGTCAACCTCGTCCTCTTCCCCCAGCGTTTGAGTTTGAGTTGTTTACATTCTCTGTTGCTTCAGTTTTTGGGTTTGAGTTTGACTTGTTTACTGATGTGGGTTGTTGTTGCTAACATGAAGGAGATGAATGTGGTGAGCTACTGTCGGTGGTCGATTTGCCGTTTGCACTGGGGGTAACTACCCCTGTTTACTCTCTATCCCTTTCCCTCCCCTTGCTCTGTGATGTGGGTGATGAATGATGCGGGCTATGATAGGTGTTCTACGATGGTTGGATGATATGGTGGGTTCTCTGTGTATGATGTTGGTTTATGAGATGTATGTTCCTATATGGTATTATGCTTTTGAAAGCTGAAATTAACTTTTTAGATTTGTAAAGGTTAGGCTAATTTGTAAAGCTACAATTAACATAGAAATTATTTATTAATTGGTGTACCGGAAATTAAATATGCTGAGATATTGTCTCTTTTGCACTGTTAATCAAAAGATCCTTTGTTGACTGAAAGGTTAATTGGTTGTCTTGAGATAGTTCTTAACATATTAGTAAATCATTAAATTTTGAGCTCAAGGTGTGAGCTTTATACTGATTTCATTAGTATACATGTGGTATATGTTGTGTATATTATTCATTTCTCTAACTCTTCTCTATAAAGTCTTTAAGCAGTGGCTGCTTTTGCCTTTAAAGCCGGCTTCACACACACACGCACACACCCATATATATAGTTCGTAGTCCCTTGTTAGCTAAATCAATGCTTGAATTCAGCTAGCTAGCTTGTTCCTTGGGCGTTCATATCCTAAATGCGCAGGTGAACTATGGTCCATATCATCGAACCTGACACACTGGAGTGTGTGATTTGCTTCATGCCAATCCTCCAAGTGCTTGTAGAATCCTTCTACTGCTATTACTTCTGAGGCCGTGGTTTAGGAGGATTCTACAAGCACTTGGAGGATTGGCATGAAGCAAATCACACACTCGAGTGTGTCAGGTTCGATGAAGTGGGTCGCGGTTCACCTGTACGTTTAGGATATGAACGCCCAATGAGCGAGCTAGCTAGCTAGCTGAATTCAGGTCTCGAGTTAGTTAACAAGGACTACGAAATGCAACCACTGCTTTAAAGTTCACCATATATATATATATATATATATATATATATATATATATATATATATATATATATGAAGCCGACTTTAAAGGCACAAGCAACAACTGCTTGGAGACTTTATAGAGAAGAGATCATCATAGACAGTTTCATCTACAAACTGTCTGTGATACATCAGCTATCACAGACGGTTTCATCTACAAACCGTCACAGACGGTTTTGAATTAATAACCGTCTGTGATAGTATGCATAACCTCATGTCATCACTGACCCATAAACTCAAACGGCTCATGAAACTGTCTGTGATGACGTTTTCGAATCGTCTGTGAAAACCTTTTCTGTAGTAGTGTTACATAGCGATAAATTGGCAAGCAGCAAGTGACATGCGAGTTTTTTCCCCCTCATTTAACACGTTTTTAAGTGAAATAGAAAAAATACTAAAAAAATAAAATGAGAAAAATAGCATTCCTACCGCACAAAAATGCTACTACAGGTGACCTGCCGTGCACCCAATCCACGGCTGGTGGCCTGTAGCGATCGGCAGGTACCGTGCGCAGGGTGCGCTATAGGCCCCCTGCCGCGATGTTTTCGTATGGTAGAGCTTTCATTTTTGCCATTTCATTAGGGAGGAGCTCTTTTTACTATTGCGCTCCAAAAATGTGCTAAATGAGCTAAAACCCATAACATGCTGCTGGTAGCTAGCAACAACATGACTACTTGATCATGGTTTGTACATGCATATATGCTAGCTTGTTAATTCTGTATCTACATGCAAGAGATTTGTTGAGTTAGCTAGCTAGCATGCACGTCTAGCTAGCTAGCTAGTTGGATATCCTCCTTACAGCTAAAATTGCCTATAAAAGTGTCCTTCTAATTGTGCCACATCAACTTAAAAAATCTAGCCATCGGATCAAACATAATTAAAATATTAACCCTTAGATCTTAAATACTCAAGAGATGCTTTGATTAGACACCTTTTTGTCGAAAGGGTGGAAGTTTATAAAACCGTATGCACTGTTTCAAAAAAAAAACATCTTTCCTTAAACATCATTTTAAGGAAAGGCACATTTTTATGGAACCCTTTGGAGATTATAAATAGTCTAGGGTACTAGTAAAAGTAATAATTAGGGGAAAAAACCATTGGCAAGCGCGGGTGATAATACTAGTATGTTGTACACTCGTGCTCCTACTCTCCTAGCTAGTTAAAGAGATATCCATATATCGAACCGGATGATGAGTGTCTTGCCCTATATATATATCAGCATGTTGTACGTAACCATGCATGTACACGTACGCTCGATCGTATAGTTAACCATGCAAATACAAGAGTAGCGACATATGTCATGCATTTTCAGGGACTCTTTCCTTGAAAGGTGACATTTCCATTACTAATTCTAGACCTATCTTTATCGTCTTGTGCATGCATGTGGAGGACAAAATCATATGGGTGGTCTCATGATAAGAAGCTTTCTCAGCAAAAAGAAAAGAAAGAAAAATAATTCCAGAGGTCAAGATCAATCGCTAGCTTGTTTAGTTGCATTAGAAGAGAATATTTCAGACATGTGCATGCAGCCTTATGCTTGGACAACACATTCAAATTAAGATGCCAAGTCGTGCCGTAGCATAGTTCCAACTACCAATCTAGCTACTGTTACCAAGGGACATAAACTAGTTCAAAGCAAGCGCATGAGGTAGCAACATTTTGAAAAAAAAAAAAAAACACCTACTGAGTACTCCTATGTACGAACTATGAAGATCCTGCACACAATGCGATTGCCAGACAGGAGCATCTGAATTCCGATGGCACAATCACATGTCAGGCCCAACTTTTGACTGCTGTCTGCCACATGACGGTAGTGTAGTGTAGTGCAGCTGCTTCGTGTCAGCGATAGCCTATAGCTGTGTTAGCCTGTAGCAATGGCGTCAGTGTCACAGGCACACGTTATAACTTGGCCTGCTCGACTTGTAACATCACATCAGAGCCTCACAGGCCAGGCCAGTGCCACCTGTGGAAGGCCTTACTGCGGGCCAACTATTCGGAGATACTGTATAAGAAAACTCGCTATTCGGTCAACACAAGCCCAGTCTAATCAAGCCGGTCCAAATCTAAAACCAGACGAGCCCTTCTAAACTTGATCTGTTGCTTGAACTGAATCAGATCATAGTAGTATTATCTTAGTACCTTTTGGCGCTGAACAAGCGATGCTAGGTTTAGCTGCTTGGTATCCGACTATACGGCTAACTTTTTCGTAACTAAGATTGGGTAAAGTATGTTGAAAGTATGAGTATTTTTTGAATTACTTTAATCTAGAAATATAGTAGATAAATCATGAGAATTACTCTAGTCATTTTCACAAAGTAAATGAACAAGAACACTATAGTCATACTAAGATCCAGAAGAACATAAACTAGTATACCTATCTCAGTGTTCAAGTTAACAACAGATAAGAAAACTAACTAACTAATATGTGTAAGATAGACATACCCGGATGCAGTAGAAGGAGTAGCAGCAGTAGGAGTTCGGATCCGAGAGCAACAGCAGAGTCTTGTCGCTTGTCATGGCGTAGTGGTAGTAGTCGTGCAATTGATGTAGACGAGCGGAGAAACGAATGAAGAAGAAGAAGCGAGCGAGCCGCGCGAACGCTCCCAAAACCTTATTCGCCGCCGCCGTGCAAGCCTTCGATGACGATGGTTCCGGAGGCCTGCTCTCCTGGTGCGACCGTACACGCACCTCGCCGGGATGAAGATCGCCAGAGACAGCAACAAAACCAGTGGTATACTATTGTCTTTCGTGGAGAGTGTTTATAAGCCAGAAGAACAAGTGCTCTGTTGACTAGATACTCACTGGTAACTGAACCGTTTGTTAATGCCATTAACTGCGAGTTAGTGCCTTTTGATTTTCGAATAGATAAAGATTAGTGCCTTTTGATTTTCGAATAGATAAAGAAAACGCGCGACGCACTCTGCGCGACGGCACGCACGCGCGGACGCACTCGACGCGACGCGACGCGGCGGCGAGCGAGCGAGCGAGCGCGCGCGTGTATTGACTCTCTCCAATTCCACAAGGGGGCTACCACGTTCCACCTTTTAAAGTGGTGTAACTCCCATTCAACTCTCCATATGGTACTAAATAGTTTTAGCACATGCACATGGGCTTTTGGGATTTTCCAGGAATTGATTAGGATTAAACATGGGCCTAGCCCGTATTAATTCCAACAAAGTATGGCTTTTCCTAATCGAAGATGGTTATCCTCTGAATTGGCTGGTAAATGGGCTTGTTTGCAAGATGAACTGAGGACAGTCCCATCTTTCTGAAAACAAATAATGACCTTGTATCTTGGGCTCTTGATAAATCTGGATGTTATTCGGTAAGATCCATGTATACAGCTCTTTGTAATAATGATTTGGGCCCAAATTTTAATTATGTCTGGAAGGCAAAAATACCCCTTTAAGATTAAAATTTTCATGTGGTTGTTGTTTCAAAATGCTATCTTGACTAAAGGCAATATGTTCAGAAGTGGCCTGGTGATCCTAAATGTTACTTTTGTGAACAAAATGAAAATGCTCAACACTTGTTCTTCACATGTAAGGTGGCTAAGGTGATTTGGGGTATTGCTGGGAGATGTATCGGAGCAAATTGCAGACCTACTTATCTGTGGCAACTCTTTAGTTGGATGCATTGTTTTCTTCCTAATATACAGCAGCTTCATGTTGCCATCCCCTCTGCTGTTTGCTGGGCGATTTGGAAATCGCGTCATAGAGCCTGCTTTGAAAAAAAAGGTTATCAGATCCCCTGATGAAGTGATATATGGTATGTGTGCAAACTTGCGTCTTTGGGCAGGCTTAAGCAAAGGTGAGTTCAAGGAGATGCTGGAAAAAAGGAGCTGATCAACTGCTGCAGACGGCGCTTCGGCTGGCGCGTGAAGCACATGCTCAGGAGGGTATCCGTGGTCAGAATGAAGATGTCGAGATGTTACCTGGAGGTTGATAGCAATGAAGCTACTAGCGTGTGGTGCCCTGATTCTGATTTGCATTTCCTTTGATCTGTAATAAGTTCATACTCTGTTTTTACCTCCTTTCGAACTCTCTCTCTTTTACGATTAGTCAGGGCTATGAGGTCTAGTGTCTGATAATCGTAAAAGAGTAATCTTTAGTTTCATCTACCTCGAACTTGGTGTAAGAAACTCTTTATTTCCGTTCAGTAATGGAAAATGGGAGAATATCCCGTCACCGCTAGGAAACCCTAGCCATCGGCCGCATCTTCTCTAGCGTCCCCGCCGGCGTTAAGTGGACGGAGGACCGCTGATTTTCAAAGAAAGTTTTAATCCTCACCAAAATAAGTGATTCTTAATGATATTGCTGCTTTGCCAATTAGTAGCACTCAAAGGATCGATCGAATAATATATATACATTAGGAAAGATCGATCCAAACTAGGAGAGACACAGGGTTCACGAGATTTGCAGGCCAATCGCTCGGCAAAGATCGATGGTATACTCCTAATTAATTAAGCTGCAGGGTGAGCTGGAGGAATTAAGGCTGGGTTAATCACGTTAATAGCATCCAGCGGACACCAAGTGGCCAGCAATGATCTAACCTTTTCCAAAGATTCCAGCGATTCCTTTGAGGATTTTTTTAAATAGTATATTTTTTTAATAGAATTACAATAATAAATGTATGTCTAATAAAATTACAAAAAAGGGCTTTCTGTCGACATTTGAAACGGCGATATGATCATGTCGCAATTTGGATTGGCGACAGAGTTAGGATCGCGATCCTACTCTTAGAGTCTTACGATTCTACGAACCCACGATATACTGTCGATCCGAGTCTCACCGTCGATCCGATGCTACTCAAGGTAGTTAGGATCGTGATCTCATCGTTAGAGTCTTACGGTTCTACGAACCCACGATACCATCGATCCTACTAAGTAGAGACTTAGGCAATTTTTTTAGAGGTCGCTTTCTTTGATATTTTGTTTTAGAGCAAAATTTGTTGATATTAATTTCGAGAATGAAACTATAAATAAACAAGGAGCGCAAAATATTATATCTGTGGTAATGTTGTTTTCTCAGAGTTCGTAACTATATCACCCATCATGTCGTAACCATTATGCTTTTTCATGTGTGATAAGAAGTGTTTTGCCCATTTTTGGTAATAAGTAAGTGGTAAACCTTATAAGAATCATACAAACTTATAGTATAGATGGTAAATATGTGTATTTTACAAACCAGTAGAATCGCCGATTCTACGATTCGATCTACGATTCCGATCCTCGAGGCAAATCGATCTGACTCGGGATTTCGACTCTGACTACCTTGGTCACCATGCAAATAGTGTGAAATATCTTTGCCATCATTCCAAATGGCGGTGGAGACTTAAGTCGCAATTTGAATGGATGACAAGATCTTATCGCTAGTTCAACTGGTGACAGAGCCCTTTCAAATTTTCTTGAAAGTAACGGTAAACAGAAGACAAAATTAGGTACTAACATTGTTCATAGTAAGAAACAAAACATAAAGTAGTAATAAATAATATTAACAGTAGAATATAGGTTACATATAATAATTCGATGCATGACATAACATCAGTACATCGGACAACATAACTAAATAGAACATACGCCATCACATAGTTGTTCGACAAATCACAATGATAGTAAGCAGAATATTCAGTACAACATATTTTAAAAAGATAAACCATCCCCATGGCCACCAGCTCCACGTCCGCCATGTCGACCTCCACGGTGCCCGCCTTGAGTGGAGCGGTCGGATGAGATCCCCATGACACTGTCTGAACCGCTGACCTCTCCTTTATACTGTTCATTTCTCTCATGAAAATACTTGAAGGTATGTCGGACTCTCTGCAAATATAACACTTCTTCGTACAACATCCGGCTTTTGCTTCGTCTATATCGTTCCTAATACGCCATCTCTTTGTCAGCCAACCATTCCCTTGCGCTTATCAATGTCGGCGGCCCATATCTGCTCCTTCCAGGTAGGATGAATGGTGAAATGGCCAACCACGCCTAACCTTACAGCTCTGCACTCCATATTAGCATCACCTCTTTCTTGGGAAAATATTCACAAAGGTATTGGTCGGAATGTCGCGCCAACGTGGAACATGCAGCCATGATATGTGAGCATGGCATATGCAAAAGAAGTGGCGTGTTGCAAGTGCATATGCAACAAGTGCATCTAATCATGCACTCGTGGATGATCCTCTCACGATTCATCCCGCGATGTCCTTTCTCCTTGTAAAGTATCTCGAAGCGAAGTTTCCTTGTGTCCATCTTGAATGCCCTATACATCGCACCCTTCTTGATCTTCTCCTCTATGTACTTGGTCAATAAAGTATTTTGTGGTGTCGCGCGGAATTGCTTTCACAATACCAGTCAAGGGGAGGCACCTCATGCCTCGCATAACCTAATTGTAACATCTCAGCTAGATCTGTTGTCACGACACCATACCGAGCATCATTCTTGTCTTGTAGCAATGACCACTTCACCTTAGGTTCATGCTCGATCCAATCCGAGAAGTATTTCACCTGCCTATCGGTCTTCCTCGTCAAATTGGGACCATATGTGGGTAACTAGGGCAATGACTCAGAGAGATTTTCAGCGCTTATGGCGGGCTTCTTCGCTGCCTCCATTCTGTGCACCCTTGTTCGCTTATCCAGAGTTTTCTAGAGTGCATCGAACTTCATCTGTTAGTTCTGGTTGTACAACCGCTTGAAAAGATTCATCAAGTTCTTGTCATGAAAATGCTTGTAAAAGTTTGCATCCATGTGCCCCATGCACCACCTACTCTGCAGATCCACCCATGGATGTGGCTCGAGTTGCCTGAGCTGTAGCTGAGTTATTGCACTCAACAGGCCTGCATGTCGGTCATGTATGAGGCATACATTAGGACGGACCTGTACAACAAAAATGTTCACGTTCCTTAGAAACCACAACCAACTGTCGGTGTTCTCGCTATCGACGAATGAAAATGCCACGGGAAGAACCTGGTTGTTCCCATCTGTCGTAATTGCAATAAGTATCTGCTCTTGTACTTCCCAGTCAGGAATGTGTCATCCACGTACAAGATCAGATGATAATACTGGAATGCATTAAAGCATGCACCGAAGGCTAAGAATGCTCACTTCAGTACCCTCTTCCCAACGAATTTTGGATGTGTCAAATCTTCAATGGTGACATGAGTACTAGGATTCCTGTCCTGTGTGACTCAGAGCTGTCCGAATAGGTTGTGGTAGGAGTCCTCGAACGTACCGACCCTTGCTTCCAATGTCTTCTGTCTTGCCTTCCACGCCTTAGCATAACTGATTGTGTACTGAAACCTTGACTCTATTGCCCGAATAATGGATTGTGGCTTGAAATCCAGGTTATCCATGATGACATTAGCAATGAAGCCTTATGACATGTTCTTGTGGGATTGCATTGATTCAGAGACGACACATGTGTGAGGGATTACTACAGAGCATTTCTAGTTGGTATCCCACTTATGCTGGAATGCGTGCACTCGCCAAGGGTATCCCGCTATCTCGCACATCACGTCGTAGCACATTGGCTTAGACTTAAGGGATACATGTAGGCTACACTAACCAGCTCGTATTTAGTCTCGACCAGTTCGTATTTAGTCTCGAACAGTTTGTAACTCCTTGCGATCAGGTTTTGACCACTTTGTGATTACATTCGACTAGTCTACGACCAGTTCGTATCTCTACACGACCAGTCTGTAACTGATCGAATTGAGCGAACTATTCGTGTATTCTCCCTTTGCCTCACGATATCTGGTTTGAACTCTAGGTGAGATATTTGTCATCCATAGACTGTTCAATACTTTCTCGATCGAGTGTCGGATAACCTTATGTGGTCGAGCTCTTTGACCACGAGTGGCATGGTCATGCATTTTTTTTATCCGACCACTTCGAGAGGCTCAGAGATATCTCTCTCGTTATGTTAGGAGGGGCAAATCCCATATCCGACTAATCACATCCCTCCGCATGTTTCATAGCATACCCGAAAGCTACCTTTATAACTACCCAATTACGAGTAGCGTTTGGCAACCCCTAAGAGTGCTATTACACATATAGGGAACCATGCTGATCTTAGGTCTAAGGATTATACATCATCATTGTTTGAGACCAACTAATGACATATAAAATCATAACAATCTCAGTAGTATCTCAAGATGGGTCTATCTAACCCCATATTCTTTAACATGTGTTCACATTATCGATTTGATATCCCTATATCTATGACCGATGAAACATGATCATCAATCATACATGTGCTGGTTGTAGAGTTACTGGTGTTCCGACTAGTGACATCCGACCAGGGATACCATTTAGAACGACATCATATAAGTTAAAGAGTTTCACCAACAAGTCACATACTTGTTAATCTTTATAACCAATGATTCATTCAAAGAACAGAATAACATTTATTCAATACCTCATAAACATAGATGTGATATAATTATCTCTATGATTGCCTCTAGAACATATCACCAACAGGTTCTTACGTAATTGGTTGTGACTTGAAAACTACTTTTTGACTACGAGTCATTAGCGGCTCCTAACAAAACATAACGATCCCCGAACACACATAAATATTATATCAGACGAACTTTACGCAATATGACCTGCGACCAGGTCCTTATCACTTACGACTAGCTCGTATCTCCATGCAACCAGTTCATATTTAGTTACGACCAATTCATAACTCCTTACGATCAGTTAGTGATCATGTCCGACCAGTTTACGACCAGTCTGTATCTCCATACAACCAGTTCATATCTGGTCGGACTGAAGGACCTGCTTGTGTATTCTCCCTTAGCCTCACGATATCTGCTTAAACTCTAGGTGAGATATTTTATCATCCATGAACTGTTCAATACTTTCTTGATCTAGTGATAGATAACTTCATGTGGTCGACTCTCCGACCACTGGTGGCACAACCATATACTTTCTTTATCCGACCACATCGAGGGGCCCAAAGATATCTCTCCTGTTATGTTAGGAGGGGCAAATCTCATATCCGACCAGTCACATCCTTCTGCATGTCTCATAGCATACCCGAAAGCTACCTTTATAACTACCCAGTTATGGAGTAGCATTTGGCAACCCCTAAGTGTTCTATTACATATGTAGGAAACCATGTTGATCTCAGATCTAAGGATTGTACATCATCATTGTTTGAGACCAACTGATGATACATAAAATCATAACAATCTCAATAGTATCTCAAGGTGGGTCAATTCAACATCAAGTTCTCTAACATGTGTTCACATTATTGACTCGATATCCCTATATCCACGACCGGTGAAACATGGTCATTAATCAATACATGTTCTAGTTGATAAGTCACTAGTGCTCTAACCAAGGATACATTTAGAATGACATCATATAAGTTAAAGAGCTTCACCAACAAGTCACATACTTGTTAATCTTTATAAATGATAATGCATCCAAGGAACATAATAACTTTTATTTTATCTCATAAATATAGACGTGATACAATCATCTCTATGATTATCTCTAGGGAATATCACCAACATAGACTTCACTACCATGAATATGCGTCACAGCTGCAAGGCTCAGAATTTCATAGCTTCTTGGACCGTCTCCTTGCATTTGTACATGGTGCCTTGCTTGACCTCATTTAGGTGGTACTCCCACGGTACACGGGATCCTTCATCCACGACAAGATTGTCGAATTGTATGTGTTCCGCTCGAATGGAACTACCTGTTGTTCCCCATCATCCTCGTTATTCGAACCTTCATCTTTCGATAATGCCTCATAGTCCCAGTCTTCGAGCGCCATCCTTTCGACTAGGGCTTCAATTTTCTCACCTTCGCCAGTAATCCCACTAGCTTTCCAAACCAAAGGAGCTTCTTTGACCCCCCATCTTCATTAGTGACATCGGCAACTCCCCAACCTTCGGTCGTTGTGTGAGCCGCGCTGTGGTTGGAGTCCCCAACTTCTTCGGCATCACCACCAACTGCCCCTTGTTCAGCCACAGATGCAAGCATGGTCTTCGCATATGCCTAGGTCAGAAGAACCAAATCCTACCCACGATCCCTCGCCATGCTTTGGAATGAATGCCATGACCTCGTTCCCTTGAGCTACAATAACTCCCAATGTGTGCCCTATGGTGACCGGGTAACAAGGCAGCTTAATTTCAAATCGTGCAAAGCATGATCCAACTCGAAGGTGTAATGCATCCACCGCATCACAACAACCTTTGTACGCTGCTCTGGTCTTGTTAGGCTAATGATCACCGATTGAAAATAACGCAAATCAACCCCCTCAGGACCCTCCAGAATAGTCCCTCGACCGAAATCAATTTTGAAAGGGGAAGGAGGAAGGAACATCACCAAAGGGGTGACCAGATTCAGGGAAGTGGTACACTGCTAGTAGGTATGAAAAAGGACTAGAGCAGGTAAAGGAGGGGACAAGAGAAGAGAAAGTCAAGGTGGAGGTGACCACATTTAATACGCACAAACTTTTGCAATAACAATGAGATGACAAGAGGTAGAAAAAAGGTGGGCAATGTACTGTCAGGACTGACAAATGGGACATGTCAAGAACAGTAGGGGGGTGTCCTGAAGAGGTCAAGGGAGGAGATCGTGACCAGAGGGAGGTCGAAGGGGAGGTCGTGACCCACAGGGGAGGTTGATCGCAAAGGTGGTCTTTGCAAAACGACCCAAAGGGTGGTCTTTCCAAAGAGACCAGTCGTGACCAATAGGAGGTCTTGAGGAGATCAAGGGGGTGGTCCTAAGTGGTCCAGATCGAGCCACGCAGGTGCTCCAAAGGAGGAGGGTCCAAAGGGGGACATCAAGGGAGGTCCTGACGGTCAAGATCTAACAAGGAGAGATCCTGACTATCAAGATCTAACAAGAGGAGGCTTTGACTGTCAAGATCTAATAACGAGAGGTCCTGACTATCAAGATGAAGGCAAAGGAGATCCAAACGGACACAAGAGAGGTCCAGTTGAACAGAGAAGGAAAGATAGCTAAACGAGGAGGAGATCCAAAGGAAGAAATTCAACCTGAATTGAATTTCGGAAATCAAAGACGTTTGAAACACAAACCCGAGCTTTGGACAAGCCTACAGGGAGGTCCAAACACAAGGGAGGTCTGAGCTTACAAGGAGGTTCAAACACAAGGGAGGTCTGAACCTACAAAGAGGTCCAAACACAAGAAAGGTCTGAACCTACAAGAAAATCCAAACACAAGGTAGGTCTGAACCTACAAGGAGGTCCATACACAAGAAAAGTCCAAATAGTGAAGGAGGTCTAGACCAACAGAGATCTAGACAGAGATGGAGGTGTAGACCAAAGGGAGGTCTAAACAGAGATGAAGGTTTGGACCAAAAGGAGGTCTAAATCACAGAAAGATTCAAACCACAAAGAGGAGGTCTGGACTAAAAGAAATCCAAACAAAAGATACAAAGGAGAGGTCCAGAGGACAAGGGAGGTCTGGACATAAGGGCATGTCCAGGCAAAAGGGAGGTATGAACATAAACAGATGTCCTACAAAAGGAAGATCTAAACCAAGGAAGGAGGTCTAGAGGAGGAGAGGCTAGGCCGAAAGACACATTGGGCGAACAGAAAAGGGATCTAAAAGCCAAAGAACACCAACAACTCAAGATCAACCAAAAAGGGTTAGTTGCAGTTCGATTAGTTCAAGCTAAATCTCCAAATTGCGAAAATTTCAAATTAAGCTTGAGCAAACCAACAAAACCGAATAGTTCTTTTTATTTTTTTTTAAAAAAACTTCTAAAACTCTGGACAAACAAGACGTTATATGGCCGGACCCCTCTAGTCTCCTGGATTTTGTTTAGTTAAAAGTTAGCGCTTTTGCAACTTCGTGTATTGGCTTGTGTCGATTAGACCAACCATAATAACATTTCAGAATCCCAATATTATTGAGTAATTCAATCCTATTTGCAATTTCAGTTTGCCTATTTATCGTGTTCTTGCTTGTTCTTCGATTGCATGTAGGAATAGACCTTCGTGATCAGGTCGATCGTGCTTCTAGCAAGGTCGATAATAATCACGGAGTTAGTTCAGCGATTGCGGGTATATTGGTCGTGTGCGATTAGTAGCCGAATTATGAGAGTCATCTCCACCAAATTGAATTATCCATCTCATCGAAAGATCGGAACACACATTGTCGCATCAACCAGTATGACCTCCAATGCGGTATTGACAAGTATGCGTCCTCCTCCTTTGCTCCATTAGCTAGCTATTGTGCCTGCCTGCCTGCAACCCGTCGAACCCATAGAAACCACTCGGCCCAAACCGTGTGACATGTTCGTTTGTTGGGTTGGGTTTTTGTCCCAAACCGGCTGGAACCGGGTATGTACAGCCCTATAACTCGCGGTAAAAATAATTAGACGTGAGCCTAGAGCCCACTTGGCCCGACTGTTTATAGATCCACCCCTGCTGCCCTCCATACTCATTAGGTCTTCTCATATTTTCTCCATTCTAAAACACTTGTCACTTTTGAAGAAAGCACGAGTTTGATGAGCATTATGAGAATTTTGCAACTATCTTACGCAAATTACCAAAGAAGAATCATATGAATTTTGCATGAATATAAATATGATCGCATCACGAACCAAGAGTTCAAGAACGACCTAGCATGGCCGATTTTTGTGTAAAATTTGTATCGAGTCTTCAACTACGTGGTAATGTAATCACGAGATGAGCGTAAGATGGAGAATACTTTCACCTTTCACCCAAATGCGAAGTAATCCGCACGCAACTACTATCAAGATGGCTACATGTAGTATGCCAAATTAATTGATATCATGTAAGTTACGAAACTCAAGATGATGTTCTAAGAAAGAACTACATCTCGCGACCATCTAGTAGCAATGTTGGCTATGAAGCCATCGCTAGCATGGCTACAGCAGATGAAGCCTCTCACAAATGAGAGGAGCAAGAAGGGTAAGGTCGTGCGGTCGCACATTATTAATGCTTTATAGTCTAAGAAGAAGGGCAAATGATAGCATGAGGCATACCTCGCCATTGCGAACGCGGAGGATCCACATCCATTGGTCGTGACTTATGAATGTGAATACCAAAGAGTGCAGGCCCATCATCCCTCCTTTGGACATCGCATGCGCCATACAGAGTCGCCCAAGAGGAGAAGATCGCGCATGGAGCCGATTTAGCGAAGTTCCGAATATTCGCTTATTAGATCCAAAGTCTGCGCATTGCACTCTGACCTTTTATAGAAACTTGCAGTTTGTAATTGAAGCAGAATTTTGAATTATTGAATAATGGTTGCAAGCTCTAGGAGAGCAAAGCATTAAATTCTTATTATGAGTCCTGCAAGACTTATTTTCCCGTCTTTATAATAGCAAGTTACGTTCTGATATCTGAAGTATTTTATTTATGTGTTGCTTGCTTTCTGCTACATATTAATAAAGTACATTATATTAGAACGCGTGTGGCGCCTATGGAGGAAGTGTGCTCAGATGTAGCGACAACGAATACCATCCTGAGAGAAATGGAAATTTTTTCCACCAATCGGCAAGAATCTTTGGTAGTCTTCACGACAATCGCAGTGACGAGCGATACTTGTATAATAGGCTCGTGAAGGGCCATAATTATACTTCCAACGCACAAACTTGGTCATTGAAGAAGACTTGTTGTACCTGTAATCGACTAGAACTCTCAAGGATATTTGCGCTAACATTTCCATGTAGAGATCAAGAAGAAGTACAATGCGTAATACCGCCATTACAAAGCGTGAAGAAAGTGAAAATAGCATTAGAATATCTTCCTTCATATGGCTGGGCTATACTACACTAATATTAAGGCACTGCACTTTATCGCTTTGAAAACCGATTTAGAAGTTTCGAATCGATCTATCTCTAGCATGATAGATTATGCCACCTAGGTCTTAGGATAATGAGAGATATAATTAACAATTCACGGGGACATAATATGAATATAAAGAATTTTCAGAATCTGGAAGATTTTGTGTGCCCGCATGTGCCACCGAAATTAATTATTATACCTTTTTGCTCAAAGCGAAGGATGAAGTCCTCGCATTCTCGGACTGATCCTGGGGAGATATTTATGTCCTATACAACCCCTATAAGGGTCATTTAGGTATTTTATAGTGCTCATGCTGCTTCCTATCGGAATGAGTCGCATGTATGTTTATTGTTCTCGAGAAATCATGCTTTTGCAAAGCCAATCTCATGAGATAATTAAATTAGAAATATTTTCTCTGATCATCATATGAAGTCCACGAATGGACAACGCCGAGAATTTACTTTGAAAGCATTTGATGATTATTGCATGAAAATGAGAATTAAAGTTGAGCATTCTGCATGCGCATGTCCGCACTGAATGGACTAGCAAAACTTTGAAGAATTGTAATTTGCCAACTACATGTTGAGGACCGCATGATCTCCGTCGTGAGCAACCCTCATCAATTTTAGACCGTCGGCCTATAACATCCATCCAACTATGCAACTAGCGCAAGGTCGATCAAGATCGAAACTCCTCATCTTCGCAAAGTTTGGTTGCAAGGGTTATATACCTATACCACCACCGCAGCCGAATCAAATGAGTCTTCTCCAAAGTCCGGGATATACGTTGGTTATGAGACAAAGATCCATAATCAGGTATTTTGGACCATATGACTAGAGATTTGTATAATGCCCGATTCGCTGATAGTACATTAGATGAGGTTAGTTTCCCGTCATTAGGGGGAGGAAATCAACCTTTGATGATAATATTGGGAAATAATTGAAGTCTAGAAAACAATTGAAGTCCAGAAGATAATTGAAATCTATGCATATGACCTGCGCACTAGTGAAGCAAATAGAGAAGTCCAGAAGATAATTGCAGTCCAGAAAGATAATTGAATTGAAGTCCGAAAGATAATTGATTTGCAAGTATTAGCGAATCAACCGCTGGACTACTTTAGTGATTTGAAGAGCGTGAATAAGTAGCATTTGCCGTAAGCAATGCAGGAGAGGTTGAAATACCATTGAAGGTATCCCTAATCCCGCCCGCAGGCCTCGAATAAAATGACGAAACTCCGGCCCTTGAACTCAAATGCAGGGGCGGGACGCCGTGAAAAAGGATAAGAAGGACTTGACACTGGCCCATCACCAAGTGCCTCAACCGAGGGGAGCCGCTTGAGACACGGCATCTGTATGGAACCTTCGTAAAAGGCATACGAATTGAACATCCCCATGAAGGGAGATCAAGCATGGATGTGTGCACATCTGAGGCTGAAAAACTAAAGGGACTTGCCCGCAATGAAGCGAGAGCAAGTAGAAGCATTAAAAGAATCACCCCTTGAAGAAATAGCTATAAACTTTATGACCCTGAGAACCTTTGAATATTACAACAAACAATGTCGACACTTACTTTGTAAAGAAACTTGCTACAATCATCAATCTTGATTGAGCACTCGACGCTTTCGCTAAATGAAAGAAAAAATCAGATTGAGAAGATTGGCTGAATAGAAGCTGAATTATTCTCTCCAAATAAAAGAAAACACGCTTGTGCAGAAGCCGCGCGTCTCCCTTGTGCACCCCGTAGGGTATAAATGGGTATTTGTTCAAAGAGAAATGAAAAGAAGCAAGGCTCGTTGTACAAGTTTTCACGAACATCCGTAAGATGATTATGAAGAAACCTATTCTCTGGTCATGGCGGAACTCCTTTTAAATATTTATCTCAATGGCAAGTGAACTTGAAGTTAGAAGTGAAATTGATGGATGGGGTATGATCCATACCTTTATGAAATATTGGATTTTGACATTTATATGAAGATACAGAATGTATCAACGTTCGAACCAAAACAGAGCAAATAGAAATATGTACGATGTAAAACTCAGAGAGAAGTCATTATGCGAACTTAAGCAATCAGCGAATGTGGTATAATCGCTAGCGACTTTCTATGCAAGAAAGGTTACACTAACAATGAGAATAATCTTTGTGTTTTATACGGCGATCCTGAATGGATTTTGTATAATCTCGAGTATGAAGATGATCTGAATATCATCTGAACCTGAAGGACATTAAAAAGCAAGCTCTTACCGAGTCGGAGTTGAAGAAATGAAAGATTTAGGTAAAACCAAATATTGCCTAGGCTTGGAGCTTGAGCATGTCCTGAAGGAATATTAGTACATCACCAACCTACACTCGAAGGTGTCGAAAGGTTCGACTTTGCAAAGGCATACCCTTTGAAAGTGCCAATGGTTGGGAGATCTTTGCAAGAAGACAAAGACCCGCATGAGACCTAAAGAAGAGGAGGAAGTCACGGGACCGAATTCCCACATCAAGTGCAATAGAAGCACTAATGTATTTAGCAAACTGTACTAGAATGGACATTGTATTTGCCGTGATCCTACTAGCAAGGTATATTGGAGAACCTACCAAAGGCATTGGCAGGGAATAAAGGACATCTTCTGATACCTCCAAAGAAGTAAAGAATTTAGTCTGCTCTTCTACGAAAGAACCAAGACCTAACTATGAATGGCAATCTGGATGACTGGCATCTGTAGGACCCGCATACAATAAAATTGCAAACATGCTATGAATTCATATGTGGTGGAACCGCACTTCCATGGAAATCGTCTAGCGAGAATCTTGTATCGACTTGACTAACCACCAAAAGCGATGGCATTATACGAGGCCTCACGAGAATGTTCTTGGCTTGGCGGATGATTCACCACATCGACCCAGTCATGTGGATTGAATACCGCACAAACCCCACATGTGCAAAGGTAATCATCTGCCGGAAAAAAATGATTAAAATGCTCATACGATAGCGTTAATACAATCTCTACTACTAAAAAGGACTTGTGGTCGTCAGTCCTCCCTTCTTCTGTCACTTGCAGGGAACTAGCTGACACGTAGCCCCGAATCGGTCCCTCCACTGGTCCCACTCCCACGCACGCCCACAGGCCGCAATCCCCTCGACCCAACTGCAAGTATGCTGTCTGCAGCTGCCTTTTCCATGACCCCGTCCCACAAATACCCAACCGCACACCACTTCCTCCCATCCCCATCAGCTGCGGATCCAAATGCAACCGTGGTGCACAAGTGCCGCTGTCAGTGAAATTGAAAGGCAAGCAGGGAGCTCCAGTTAGCCGGCGGGCGGGCAGCAAGATGTTCAAGAAGACTCAACTGGGCGTCAGCCAAACCATAGCATGCGTCCCGCGGCGGCAACTTCCCGGGCTCCTGGTGAGTGGAGGCGGACTTGGAATCGAGGTGGCACCCAGGCACTCGTGCGGAGCCGGAGACGCGGAGCGGAGGAGGGCAGGCTAGCACGGCGGCTCAGCAGAGGGGTAGGTCGGTGTCATTGTTAGGCGTCGGTGGCTGCTCATGCCGCGGCTTTGCGGTGGTGCGAACCGTGCATGCAACGATGGTAAAGGACTAAGGAGTGAGCTCTGCAATGCGGCGAGCCGGTGGGGATGCGCCACAGGTGCTCTCTTCGGCAGATGACCAGATGCGATGCGCCATGGTTTATGCGTAGGTTGAATGTCATATTTTACTGTACGGCTGCTAATGAAGGTAAGAACAATAAGTTTATGGCTGATGGCATGCCCGAGAAGATGCTTTTCTTTGCTCTAATCATATTGAAAGTCATCTTTAATTTGCAAATTCTAGCTTGCTGTTTCTTTTTTTTTTTTGTCAGTTCATGCAGGAGAAGAGTCAGCAGAGGCTGCTCCTTGAAATTGAGGCATGTCAGCATGTGCCACAGTAAGGAGGCCAGGTGAGGTGACAAGGACTCCGGGAGGGGAGTTGCAACCAGCGTGTCATGGGCAGGATCGTAAAACTTCTCTTTTAGTGTGTTTTTCTCAATGTCTTGGTGCTTCCCTGTTGTTTTTATGAAATCTGCACTGATTGATGCCTTGTGGGTTGCATATGAATGAACTCATAAATTATGTTCTTATACAATGGAAGGTACAAATTTTAAGGCTTGGGCATTCTAAAAGATATGAACGTGATTTTCCTGCAAAGCTCGACTAGATTGAAGCAAGTTCATGTCAATAATTGGTTTCAGATAATAAGTTGGAATATTGGCATATTGCAAATGACAGAGACTGATGTATGTTTCGTAGAAAGGGTACTATGCTACTGCAGCATTGATCCGAACTTGGGTGTAACTCCTAGCTTCTTCCATATGTGCTGTTCTACTACTTTACTATAGTATCATAGCATCAAGCTATCACTTTTTTTAGACGAAATCAGCATATCACCTTGATAGGCATTTCCTACGCCTCACAAAGATAAGCTTAACTCATATGTGCTCGGAGCTTGAGAATGCAAAAGCTAGCATATACACACCGTTGTGAAATGTACTTCCTTTCTCGCATGTTAGTGAGAAGTTTGGTTTTCCGTTGCAACACACAGGCATTCGGCTAAACTTATATTTGAAAGAGTTAGCCGCCTATGAATCTGAGAACCGAAGGAGTATATTGCACGTACTGATTAAGAGTTGACCTGAAGTTAAGGAGGAGACTAGAGTTAATTATGCCTATCTGTCATCTGGACAGTACTGCATGCAGCACACAGCAAGATCGAAATGGTCGTGGGCCCGCTTGTGGCCGATCCGATCGATGAACTAGCTAGCTTGGAAGTTTTTCTTGTGTGAAGCTGAAGCAAGGACATGTTAGGCGGCGTACTCCAGTCGGGTGCGGCCGAACAATCGGAGGGCACAGCGCCAAGATATATAGCAGCGTGCCATTCTGGTGAGCGACGGCTATATTCTAGACCTCATTCTTGTTGTGTTCTGTTGTTGTGGCTTTTGGACAGATGCATGTAGAGGCTGTACGTTTGTTGTTTCCGGGACTGCAACAATATATATATATATAGCTAGTGGGGTGAAGTTCTGGGCTTGATGCTGCTTTGTATAGTCTTTGGGTACTGCTACAATTGGAGTGGTTATTTAGATCTTTTTCGAGTAGCACGTGTTCAAGGGCGGACACCAAAAATTATAATATTGTATTATTGTATATGATATATGCGAAACTATAATGACTGATCCAATTTCTTACTATAGGTTGTGCAACCAGATGGATCAGCTCTGAATACGCCCAAGCGTGGAAAAGGATCTTAATAATAACTTGGAATAAGTTCATTTTACACCTCTGAACTTTGACGAGAGGCTAAAAAACACCTTTAACTACAAAATCGTTCACTTTACACCTCGAACTGCCAATACCAGATCAATTTACACCCTACGCTGGTTTCATTGGTGGTTTTGGACATGTTGACAGCCACGTCACTGGTTTTGGATGACGTGGCATCTATGTGTACTTATTTGGTTGATGTGGCGTCCACGCAGGCACGCCGGGCCCACTTGGCAGTCAAAGGGGGGAATTAAAACCGGGCCAGGCAGGGGAGGCCATGGCGCGCACGGGCAAGGCTCGCCGCCGACGGAGGGAGGCGCTGGCAAGGGCAGGGGCGGGATGCCCAGAGGGTGGTGGCCTCAAGGGCACCGACGACGGGGACGGCGACACGGAGCGAAAAGGCGGCGGCGCGAGCACTCGGGCCATGTGCGGCGCCGGCGGTGGAGTGGCACGGGGAGGAGGGCGGCGCGCGCATGAGCTGCGCCGGGGATGAGGAGGCCAATGGTGGGGTCGGGGGAGTCTGGGGGTGGCCGAATCGGCGGGGCGACGGTGGCCGGAGGCGGAGGAGAAGAGGTGGCGGTGGTGGAAGTCCTTGGTGGCGGGGAGGACCAATGGAGGTGGGGGAGGGCTTCCTCGGGCCTTGGGGTACCTCGTGACGGGGTCGGCTGGGGCAGCGGCTCACCAGAGCGGCTAAACGGCGGCGAGGCGGCGCGACGGAAGGCGGCACGGTCGAAAATGGGGCTTCGGCTCCGGCCTCTCCTGCAGCCCCCGTGTGCTCTCCACCGCGCCGCCGCCGCCGCACTGAGTGTGCTCGAGCTCCCGCATGGCGCCCTCGCCGCTCGCCTGCACGGTGCAGCTCCCACCTTCCCACCGCCGCCACTCCTCCTCCTCTGCCCACGGTTACCGCCGCCCCGCCACCACGGCCACCCCCAGGCGTGCCGCCGGCAAGGGAGCCGGGCCGAAGGCAAGCCAAGAGGAGGAGGGCCGGGGCCAAGCCGCACGGGGAAGCCGGGGAGATACGCGTGGACGCGGGGAGGAGCCGAAGCCGGCGAGCAGCACGAGCTGAACTCGGAGGCGGCTGGGCGAAGAGGCAGCGGCGCTAGGAGAGTGGAGAGGAGAGATTTGGGGAGGAATCAAGCACTCTCTCTCTCTCTCTCTTTTATCTGCATTTGTGTGTACACAGGATTCGATGTCGTGAGTACGCCACGTGGATGCCACGTCATGTACACGTGGACGTCACGTCATCCAAAACCGGGGTGGTTTAGGGCGAGGGGGTGATTTGCTCTGATTCCAATTGTTCAAGGGTGTAAAGTGAACGATTTTGTAGTTCAGTGTATTTTTTGGACTCTCGCCAAAGTTCAGGAGTGTAAAATGGATTTATTCCTAATAACTTCACATCATTCAACTTGTAGTTATGTACGCTATGGAGCTAGGTGTCATACTTTGAATACGTATTAATTAGTCGACCAACTTAACAAGAATAATGATAAGTGTATAGTTGTATTCTGAAATGAACACTCGCTAAATTAGTTTGAAGTAACTAATGTTCATTATTGAAAGATTAACATACCATTAACACACTACACCATGACCCAATATTACCGGTCGCCAATAATCGATGATCACCAACAAAATGTCTGTCGGTAAAGGTATGCAACAAACTATCTGTCGGCAATACTACGTTGAGGACAGTTCGGTAATTCTACAAATATACAGGGACTAGTTATCTGTCGGCAATTCTCATTTTATAGATCAAACTATGTATCGGCAAAACTTTAAGGACAACATATCTGTCAGCGTTAGTCTAGAGCGAGAGGAAAAAAATTTAGGCATAGTGGGCGGCAAGTCCCGGAGGGAAGGGAAAAAATCCATCCAAATCCTCACTTCAATTTAGAGCTGGAAAAATAGCTCGAGGCTCGTGGCTCGGTTCGGGCTCGTCACGGCGTGAATTTCCAAGTCGAGCCCAACTTTCAGCTCGGTGAAAATTTGAGCCGAGCTCGAGCCGCTCGCGAGCCAAACGAGCCAGGCGAAATCCCCCCGCCCAGCCCACTCAGCCACGCCACCCACGTCCTCACTCCCTAGCCTAGCCCACGCGAATTCCCTAACCCTAACCCCACGTGACCACGCGAATTCCCAAATTCCCCATTTCCCCTTCCTCTCCCGGCTCCCGCCCTGTCCAAGCGTTCACGCGCGCTCCTCCGCCGCCTCGTCCAGCCTCCACCCGCCGCCTCCCCGTCGACCCCCTCGCGGCCTCGCCCAGCTCCAGCCTCCACCCGCCACATCCCCCTCGCCGCCCTCGTCCAAGTCGCCGCCCTGTCCATTGCGTGCTCCCCCCGCCCCCTCCATGCCTCCGACTCCGAGTCGCCGCCCCGTGCTCCGCCTCCACCTCGGCCCGTGCTCTACGCCTCCACCTCCGCCCGTTCCCCCACCGCTGCTGCCGCCGCTAGAGGCCATCAAGGCGAGGCAGCCATCACCGCCGCCCCTTCCTCCGCCCGCCGTACTCTAGGCTCCAGCCCGCCACCGCCACCGCCTCCGAGTCTCCGACCGCGCTGTTGCCTCGCGGAGTTGCCCCGACGCCCTCGCCGTTGCCTCGCGGCCGCGGAGCTGCCCCGCCGCCCTCGCCCCCCCCCATATTTGATTCATCCATTTGGGTGAGGATGCATATTTTTGTTGTGAATGAATGCTCTTTGGTTGCGAGGATGCAAATTTTTGTTGTGAAATGAATGTCTTGTGATTCTTGCGATTTGCAAACGAACGCAGAACGAAGGAATGGATGCCGCTGCTCCTGGCTCGTGAGCCCTCACGAGCTGGCTCGAGCCGCCTTTCGAGCCGAGCCGAGCCGCCCTCCTGGCTCGTGCTCAGAATGAGCCGAGCCGAGCCGTTTGTTGAAATGAGCTTGGCCGAGCCTGGCTCAAGCCGGCTCGGCTCGGCTTGTTTCCATCCCTACTTCAATTCCCCATTCTCTTCATCGTCTCCCAAATCCCAGCCCCTGGCTAGCTCCGACCGGCGACTCAGTCCGTCTCTCGGGCCACCGCCGTCAGCCACCAGCTCCTCTGTCAGATCCTTCGGATATGGATCTAGAAAGGGGAAGTGGAAGAACGAAACCTACTTCTACTAAAGCTAAACTAGATACTTGGCATAATCGCTTGATGCCTTCTTTATTCCACCTCTCGGGGTTTATAAGAGAGTACAACTGTCTTAAGGTAAAAGGGAATTACACGCTCAGCGAATCGGGGTTTTACCCGCGCTAAGTACTATTCCTGGTAATTGAAACAAAATATCAATAACAGTAACTACTTGGACACATTTAGGCCATTGATCTCCCTCCGAAGCAGTATCGAGTGATCTCAGTTGTTCATCCTTCATAACGCTTCGCCCTTGTATTCTCCTTCTCTGAACTTCTATGAACTCATGTTTCTTCGGTTCTGACAATTCTTCCCCCTCTAACTCTTCACTAGTCCTCAAGTGTTCGAATCTGGAAACCACGATTTAATAGTTTGTGAATAGAACTCAGGAAAGGTACCCTTGATGAAGTTAGCATCCTCCCACGATGCATTTTCTGGAGGCAGATGAGCCCACTGAACCAGCCATTGAGTCACTAGGACATTACTTCTGGGCAGGGCCCTTGTGTCAAGAACATGCAGTGGCTCAGTTTTTATCCGTCCATCTTCACCCACTAATGGCAAGTCAGGCCTAGGAACTGCACTGGGTCCACAGAGCTTCTTAAGCTGACTGACATGGAAGACTGGGTGTATCCCCATATTTTCAGGAAGTTGCAACTTATAAGCCACCCTGCCAACCTTTTGCATAACCTTGAAAGGTCCATAGAACTTACTAGTGAGCTTTAATGCTTGTTTGAACCCGAATGCTGCAGTTCTATATGGTTGCATCTTCGAATAAACCATATCCCCTACTGTAAAATGTCTCTCACTTCTGTTCAAATCAACATATTTCTTCATTCTAGATTGAGCCTGAGCTAAATTCTCCTTCAACCGGTTCAACATGGTCTGTTTCTCCTCTAGAATATTTTTAGCTTCTCCATCCTTAGGTCCAGGTACAACCACTTCATTAATCAAAGGTGGCCCATAGAGTGCCGGAAGGGAGAGATCTTAAGAGAGGTGTGGAAAGTAGTGTTATACCACCGTTCGGCTAGGGACAACCAAGATATCCACTTCATAGGTTTCTGAAATGCCATGCACCTTAAATAAGACTCCACACATTGGTTTACCCTCTTAGTTTGCCCTTCGGTTTGCGGGTGATAAGAAATACTAAATCTCCATTGCACCCTCAAGGATTTGAACAACTCTTGCTACAACTTACTAGTGAATACCCTATCTCTATCAGACACAACAGCACCAGAAAATCCATGTAATTTGAAAATGTTGTCAATGAATGCTTGAGTCACTAACTGAACTGAATAGGGTGAGACACGGGAACAAAATGGGCATACTTTGTGAACCTGTTGACTACCACAAAAAATTACTGTAACAGCCCTAACTTAGAGTTTGTATTTCAAATGTAAAATTTTGAGGAGAAATAAAAACTTTTGTTGTCTCTTCAAATCATTTGAAAGTTTCTACATTTTTCCCTAGCAATTTCTATTTTCTAGAATTAAATTCTTGTGAATGGAAATTGTTGTCAGCAAATTCTTAGCCTTCAAACTTGTGATCATCCCCTAGGAATATTTTTCCTGTCATCTTGATCATCCTATCTACCTCCCTGAATTATTTCACAATTTTTAGATTTTGTTTGCTATTTCAAATGCTCAAGTCAAACCAGTTTAGAAATCTGGTCAAACCTCTGGACAGCAGCTTGGGAATTTTATTGGGAGAAATCTGGTGCATGAAAACTCCTGGAAAAATTTCACAAGGTTGTTCTATGTTCCAGTAAGTTCCCATAAAAATTTCAAAATTTTTGGAGCTCGGGAGCTACATCTAAAAATTCCCCAAACTCTCTCAGTTTTTTTTAAACTCAAAATCAGAAATCACTGTTTGTCGGGCTCGAACCCAAGCCCGACTCAAACCAGACCGCACCACTTGTCTCGGTCGCACCGCCTAGCTGCACCGCGCGCGAGCCCGATGGCTGTCAGCCGTCCGATGAAGATCGAACGGTCCTCATTGCTTGCCTCGTCGACCTGTCCGAATGCATACACCAATCTCAGCCGTCCATTTCAGATCCAACGGTCGGTGCGATACTGATCGAGTCAAACCACCGGTTCGCACCGCTTCGTCCGTCGGCCGACAGTGGACACTACCGCCGATCCGCCTCGTCTTCTCCGCACCTCACCGGAGCTCGGGGCGCGCATGCATGCTCGCCACGCACTCGTCGCCGCCACCTTTTTGTCCTCGTGTCACCGTGAAGCATCGCCGAGTCTCATCTACCCATCGAGCCCATCCACTATCTCTGCGTCCATTCTCGTGCCTTCTCCGCCCAAATTTTCTTCGTTCGGAGAAGAACTCGAGCGTAGCGCCGCGTTCGAGCCGCCTTGAGCGACCACACCGTCGTGTTCCTCTTGCCTCGCCGCTCCATTTTGCCTATTCGGGTCCTTGGCGCCCGGTGGATACCGTGGGCGATATCGTCGTCTCGCCTCCGGCGATCTCGGTCCGTGAGCTCGTTTGCGACACGGTGAGTTTCGGCTCCGCCACCTAGTCCCTTAGGATCGCATTGATGCACCGAGTCAACGGTGACTTCATTTTCATCTTTGGTGCATCGTTGCGGGCGACCAATTCTTCTCAAGCTTGGTTTCGCCGCGCGGAAATTCCGCCACCTCGGGCCTTCTTCGTCGGCGTTATCGTGTGCTTCTTGCTCCGGTGTTGAGGCGGCTTAAGCACACCTTCCGAGTCTTCTAGAAGTCCGTACGCCTTCTCGTGCAAACCGTGTCTTCTTCTCCGCCTCGTTCGCGCCGCCACGCGGCATCCCGTGGGTCGCGTCACCGCCATCGTGTTCGCAAGATCTTCGCGACTGAAGGTATCACCGCCGCCGAAACCCTCCGTTAGCTAATCGATTCGCGGCGCGCCGCCGTCCCCGTGCGTGCCGGTGAGCCGTCGGCGAAGTTTAGTTATCGCTAAACTTGGTTCTGTTAGGTCACTGACTTGTGGGACCTCTCTGTTAAATCGCGTTTAGAAATCCTTTAATCCAGCCCGTTATGTTTTCTCTTAGTCACTGTCATGTGGGTCCATGCTGTCAGTTAGGGTTGTGTAGTTCTGGTTATGCGTTTTCTCTGTTGGGAAGCGTATTTCTCTGTGAGAGTATGTTAGGTTTGCACTTTGGTAAGCCGAAGACGTATTCTTAGAATACGCCTTCGACGTCACCTTCGCGCAACATTTCGTCAAGACCTTTATTTGGGCCATTGTCGATGCGGAGGGCTAGTGGCTGTGGGTGCGAAATGGAATTAGTGCATTATAGATTTGGAAATGATTTAGTATTTCGGTTTATGTTTCTGTTGAGTGATAATTCAATTAAACTTGTAAAATGCATAACTAATTCAATTTTATCCAAATTGCATGAAACAGTCTTTGTTAATTTTCATTTTAAGTGTACTATTTACTAAAATGAGTTTCAACCTTGTATCTGTAGCAAAAATCTGTTAATTAATTTAATGTTGTAGATTGTAATCTCCAAATTAGAAAATGCATATCCCTTTCAATAATTGTCCAAATTCAATGAACCCAATTCTGTAAAATTTCATTTTCAGTATACTAATTATTAGGATAGGTTTTACACACTGTTTCTGTTCATGAAAAATTGTTAAATAATTAACTAGAGTTTTGATGTGTTTTTAGCTTAGAAAATTCATAGAAAGTTCTTAATAGCTTAAAATGAATTGTTCTCTGTTTCTAAAATTTGGTTATGTCATGCTTAGGTTGCTGTGTGAGTTTGGTATGTTTTGATGTTGTTGTATGGTTGTCGGTGTTTTTCGCTCTTATTCGCTGTTATTTGTTCTATCGTTAGGATTCGATATTTGCGGCAACCCTGAGAACGACCCTCCGCAACAAATTGAGCAACAGCAACCAGGCAAGCAGTTTGATCATGTTAATCCTAGTATCTTAAAGTCTAATATTTTGTTTCAACTGTATGTGTGCATTGCTTAATTTGTGTTAAATTGATTAGTTAAATCCGTAGCTGCATATCCTGTAGACAAAATATTGATCTCTACTACCGAGCCTAGGATATTTCTTTGTGATTAGAGGTGTTGGATGATCTCTTGTCACTTAGTAGATCCGAGTCAAATTGCTTAGACATGCTTAGTATCGGTAGAAATGGGCGGTTATCGACTTAGTCGGTAACCTTGATCACACTAAAATTTTCTATAACTTTATATTTCAGCATTCTTGCTATGTCTAATTGCAAAACTAAAAATGAAAACAAAAATGATTTAGACAGGCACAATGGTAAGATTGGTGTGATCTTTTGGGTGTATTGGAAAGGTGTCCGGTCAATTAAGGACCGAACATCTTGTGAGTGAATTTTTATCCAGCATTTGGCGTGCTAACCACACTAGAGTATATGGGACCTCTCTTGACCTAGTACTTTGGCGTGTATTGGCTCCGGCCGGAGGAGGTCGCGGGAGGATGGTGTTGGGAGCATGGTAGTTGTCCAAAAGCTTTATCACGAGTGGGTAGTTGTCTTTTCGGCTTTACCATGTAAGCGTATGGATTTCTATCCATACGAGCGCTAAATAGTTAATACACAATATTGGAAAAAGTCTCGTAGGACTTAGCCGTGTCGACATACCTTCTAAGTGTGCTTTGGCTTAAAGCGATGCAAGTGTGGGTACGATGGTACACCTGCAGGTTAAAAACTATTGAATAGCCTCGCCCTAGGTGATGGACACGCTTGGGTAAGCTTTTCAAGAGTTAGACTACAACATTTAAATTAAAACTTGATGGGTGGTACGAATGCTGGATTCGTGCTATTGTTGGGGTGACTATTGGGATAGTCACTTCTAGGTTGTTTATCTTTCGCTTTTGTTATTAATATCCTTACTGTTATTTCAATCTTAAAAATGAGTTGCAAACTTGCCTTTAAATCAGTATTACCTTATTGCAAATGAAAATTGGCTTTATGCAAATGAAACATATGGCCTCCACCAAATCACTGCATGTAGCTTATGAAGCAGCCCGCTAGTTCACACGTCGATCTTGTGGGTACAAAGACAATCTTTGTACTCGTGTGCTTTGCTTAATGTTTTTGTTGCGAGAGGAAGAAGGTGAGCCCCAAGGGCCTCACTACGTGAGTCAGTGTTGCCGTTTCGTGGGCGACTAGACTTGGCGGTCGGTCGGATGCCTTGTGGGTTGGAGGCACGCTGATTGGCTTTATTTATAGCCATCTTATGGCACTTTTGCTTCATTGTCGTTCTTGTTATTTGTGTACCTCGTGGCACTGTCGGCCTTTGTGCGTAATAACTCTACTATTTGTTTATCTTCCGTTTGGTAGTGTAGTGTTTGGACTCTATGTTTGGAATGGAGTTGATGTCTAATTTTGTACCGAGGTGTGCATCGCTTCAGGAAGTATACATATCTCGAGGATCAGTTTATTTGATTTGTGCTGCTAGGACCAGGTGGTTGGTTAAGCATTACAAGCCAAATAAACTGGGGTCCTCACAATTACCTCCTTCCCCTATGAATTAGGCATCCCTTCAATGAAGTCCATAGAGACGTGGGTCCATGCCATATCTGGAACCGACAACGAATCTAGGAGTCCTGGATAGTGATAGTGTTCAGACTTTGAACGTTGACAGACAGCACATTCTTGGATGAAGGTACAGATTTCCTTCTTCATTCCATGCCAATAAAATAGATTTTTCACTCTTTGATAAGTTGCTACCTGGCCTAAATGTCCTCCTACGGTTGATGTGTGTAGTGAACTGATGATATTATGTCTTAACTCAAGATCACTTCCCACATAAATTCTGCCCTTATATCTGAGGACTCTATAATGATATGTTTATCCAGATTCGAGGTTATGAGTTGGGGATAGTTGTCCCATTAATTCTTTGTAGTTTGTATCAGTAATGTAGTTGTTCTCCACTGTTAGTAGGCATTGCCATGAGATTGCCACCACATCAGCACCTCTTCTTGACAAGGCATGAGCTACCTTGTTTTCCTTTCCCTTTTTGTACTCAATGACATAGTTGAATTCAAGTAGCCTCAGCACGAGTTTGTGTTGGATCCCCTCTGAAACCTTCTGATCAGTCTCGTCGCTCAGATCTGACAGCTTCCTCGAGCAATCGTCACTGGTCGCCTCGTATCCCATCAAATCTAGGCCTCTCTGTCGTCACCGACCTCGCTTCGGACTGGATCTAACGTCTTCATCGCCACTGGCCCTTGATTCGCACCCTCGAGCTTTAGCTTGATTCGTGCTGGATCTATGCGTCCCGCCGCTGGGAGTCGTCATCTCCGTTGGATCCAGGCCTCAATTTCGTCACTGACGTCGAATCGAGCTCACTCCTCACCGGCTCGATCTCTTCGCTGTTGGCCGTCGTCTTCCTCGATCTCGAGCTCCACCACCGTCGCCGTCCGTTGTCGACCTCAATTCATCTTGGCGGTGGCGGGGAGCAGACTAGGAAGCAGGCAGCGGAACAGAGGAGGAGCATAGTGACCTACCCCAAGCTCGATCCGTTGCCGTCTGGGTCTTCTCTGGTCTTCTCCTAGTCGGATCTAGTCCTCACCAAGTTCTCCGCCAGTGCCTGCGCACAGTGCTTGTTGTTGCCCCATTCATGGAGCACCGCCGCCGCCGCCCTCTTTCTCTTCTTGGAGCGCAGCGTTGCTGCTTCGATGCCTGCGCGCCCACCTTCAGCTCACCCTGCTCCAAGCTTGTGGAGAGTTATTGCCTCCGCTAACCCACCAAGGTCATCTTGTGCAGTAGCAGCCTCTTACTTGCATACTTCCTGCACTGCTGCTTGCTTATGCTCTGCTTCGTGCTGTGTCGTGAGCTGTTGTTGTTGGTGTGTGTGCTGGCCACATGTTTGCCTCGTAAGCTTTTGGGTTGCCGTGGAGATCATGGGTAGATGTTCCTAACCTTAGTGTGTTGAACAATAGGCAATAGTGTCGAGACGTTTGAACAAACCTTTGTTTTCGGGGATTTCCTGCTGCTGTCAGGGCTGTAGGCGGTCAGATCGGCCCTGTGGGCGGTTGGACCGGCTTTGGGCTGGCGGTTAGACCAGCCGGGGCACGCTGGTCAGACCGTTGAATATTGAAAGTTGAATTTTTGTAATCAGCCAAAGATCACATGCGTAGGAAGGTGAGAGGATGCGTTTGCACTTGGTCTCAATGAAAATAGAGTTTCGAGGAAAAACTAGTTAGAGATTGAAATTTCATGAGAGAGTGAAGTCTTGAGACTTCGAAAAATTTCCTAAGTACCCAGCGGTCAGACCGACTGGCTGGCGGTCACACCGGCCAAGGCAAAGGTCTGACCTGTAAGAAGCTGGTTCATGTGTCAGAAAGACGATGAATTTCATAGGATTGGCCAAAATCAAGGGTTTCAGTGCATAGATGTTGCACGATACATGTTTTGGCTAACGTGTGTCAAGTTGTGAAGAACGTGTGCCCGTAATCAATTTTTTTCGTCTATTGTTGTGGAGTTTTTAGCCTATTTGGCACTGTTGCGCACGTTATTAGCAAAAATGGCACCGTTTGTGGCGTATTGCAAAATTTGGCACAACAGCCACGTCGGTGGTGGACATGTGAGACCCCGGTTTATTAAGCTTGTAATACTTAACCTTCCACTGACTCTAGTATCACAAACAGAATAACCCGTGCCTCGATGGACATGTGCTTCCCAGAAATTGCAGCACACATACATCATACAAAAGCATGCATCAATTCCATACAACAATATATATCAAGTCTACCAAAAGACATACATAATAATAAGTTATTCTGACGACCGACCGCCAAATGACATAAGTATTTAATGTAATGAAGCAACGTTTGCCATAAGATGGCTTAAACCAAAAGACGACCGGTTAGCCACATAACACCACAGGGCAACCGACCGGGCCGCCAAGCTAATCGCCCCACACACTGCCACAGCACAACTTACAAAAGTGAGGCCCTTCGGGCTCACCTTCTTCCTCTGCACACAATAAGCAATGCAGATGAGTACAATAACGTACTCGCAAGACTTACGAGTAACAAGCCTATATATAGCTACATGAAAGCTGTATCAAAGGAAGGTTGGTTATATGGTTATTTGGACGCATAAAGCAAGTTTCATTTGCAATAATGTAATAGATTGAAAGCAATTTAACAATTCAGTTTTTAAGCATTGAAATAGAAACGAGTAACAATAATTATCAAGTAACCACCTAGAAGTGACTAACCCAATAGCCACCACACATAGCATGAATCCCTGATTCATACCACCCATCAAGTTTTAATTAAAAATGTTGTAGTCTAACTCTTGAAAGACTTCCCCAAGCGTGTCCATAACCTAGGACGAGACTATTCGAATAGTTTTAAACCCTGCAGAGGTGTACTAATGTACCCACACTTCAGACCGCCTTTAAGCCACAAGATTAGCACACTTCCAAAGGTATGCCGGCACGGCTAAGTCCTACAAGACATTTCCAATATTGTGAATCAACTACGAGCCGCTCGTATGGATAGAAATCCATACGCTTACATTGTAAAGCCGAAAAGACAACTACCCCTCGGGGTAAAGCTCTTTGGACAACTACAATGCTCCCACACACAACCATCTCATTTTACCACAACGCAACACACACACGCTCTCCTACGACTCGTAGCCAACACACGCCAAAGTACTAAGTCAAGAGAGGTCTCATACCCTCTAGTGTGATTAGCACACAAGAATGCTTGGTTTGGTGTAACAAGATGTTCGGTCCTTGTCGACTCGGGCACCATTCCAATCACACCCCAAAAGATCACACCATCTTACCAATGTGCCCAAGTCCAAATTGTTTTTATTTTCAGTTTTAGTTTTGCAATTTGAACATAGCACAGAGCTGAAATATAGAGATCATAATAAGTTTGTGTGATCAAGGTTATCGACAAGTCGATAACCGCCCATTTCTACCGATAGCTAGACATGGCTAAGCGACAAACTCGTAAACTACTAAGTGACAAGGATCCATCCAACGAACCCAAAATCACAGCAAGATAAACATAGGCTCAGTAGTAGAGGATAAACATTTGCCTACTGATAATGCATCTACTGGGTCAACTATCGACAATAGTTAAAACAACATAGCAATGCATACATAGAATTTGCAAACAATATATTAGAATTTGAAAATAGTAGGAACAACATGATCAAATGATGCTACATCTGCTTGTCTTGCTGGAGTGCAGGATCTGATGGTTGTGGCTCAGATTCAATGTCAATATTGTCTTCGGAACCGAACGCGAAAAGGCGATAAAATCAATAAGAACGAAGAACACCAAATAACTCCAACAGCAAAAGACATCCAAATCTAATAAAATTTATACAGCAGCTAGGGAATAATTTTAGACAATTTTAGGAACAAGAATCATACAATTTGGATTTAATATGCAAAAGTTATAGCCAAAACACACTCTCTTAGCCTATAAAATCAACTAAATTAATTACTAGTACTGTTCATAGCGAAAATTTCTGGAATGATCTAAGGTCTGAAATTTTTATGACGGGTAGGTTATGGCATCCTAAGAACAGTAAAGTTGAGTTTACTAAATTTGAAGTTATAAAGATTTACTTATGATTTTTTTAAGTTGCAAACCTAGCACAAGTTACTTTACAGAAACATAGCCATGCTCAAAACCTATTTTCTATTAAAGTACACTAACAGAGGAATTTAACAAAATTAATTTTGCACAAATTGGAATTATACAGAAAAAGATATGCATTTTTCAAGGTCTAAATTCATTTTCTAGAATATTCTTAAAATGGCTGATATCAAGTTATTAGTGTTTGTAAAACTTCTTGTTACCGAAACTTATATAAATGCATTTTTAGATTAAACTTTAGTTAAATATAATCCTACCCCAACTGGAATCAACTAAAAAGGAATTATAACAATTTAGCTACACATTTTCTAAGCTTTCCTAGAGTTACAAGGACATTAAGTAAAGGCAGAAATGAATTAATAAAGCTTATAACATTTTCTGCTGCAAAAATAAGTCTCAATGTATTTTTAAATCAAACTATAGTGAAACATGAATTTAATGCAGTTGGAAACACCTAAAAAGGATTCAAAATGAATTAGTTATGAGTTTTTAAAGTTTAACTACAATTTTCAGTTGATAAGAAAATGTTTACTAAAATACAACCAATCCTAACAGAAATAAACGACGTGGACGCTCGTGGGCCGTTGATGCGAAATCCAACGAGCCACACGCACGGAGAACAGCGCACGCGCTCGTTTCCAAAAGGAGCCCACTGTTGGATCTAGATCCAACGGCTCACGTGGATGGAAACATTCGGACCGAGCGAATGCCCCGACCACCCATAGCCGCAGATCTCAAGTTGAACGGCTCGGAGCGCACCTCCCTTCGGGGAGTCCGAATGCACTCGCGATCGCGGTGCAGATCGGCGATGGGCGATCGGTATTAGGAAGCCGGACGGTCGAACGTTTCTCTAGATGCGGGTCGTTGATCACAAGATCGACGGCCACGATCATCAAAACGCTATGCACGCCCCCGAGAGATTAACTGCGCCGGGAGGGGTTTAATGAGTGCCCACATGTCAGTGAGACAATGAACCAGATTAAGACACATTAATTGCTAAACAAATGATTAGCAATTAATGACCCCAACACTGCAGTCTAGGCCTACGGGCCCACAAAGGATGACACGGTGAACCGATTTAAGACAGACTAATCATCTCTAATGATTAACAATAATTAGATCATTAATTGTGTCTTAACGACGACGGCACAGAGGGAGTCCCGTCCGGCAAAAACCGAGCGGCAAAGATGAGCTCGTCGCCGGCGGCTCCGGCCACGGCGGCGCAATCTTAAGACTAAAATGGGTTCGCAATAGGCTTGCGATCCCGATGGTTGTGACCTCACCGGCGGCGATGGCCCTAAACGCCGGCGAGCCGAAAAATGAAGATGGGGGCTTTTACTGCCAAAAGCGAAAAGAGCAAAAAGCTCCGCTGCAATCCAAAGAAGCGAGTGCCACGGCCTCTAGAGACTAATAAGAAGCTACCTTGACCGAGATGAGCTTCAAAGATGGTCGGAGAAGGTCTGACCACGGTGGAGCTCGCCGGACCCGAGGAAGACGATAAGAAATTAGAGACCTAAGCCAAAATGAATACCACTGGTGGTCAAAATAGCTACAAAATAGCCTATATAAGCTTCATGAGCAATTAATTGAGAAATAGAGCACTCACCGAAGCTGAGGAAGAAATGGGATGGTTTCGGCCGAATTTGAACAAACCCCAAATTTGTCAAATCCTGTGAATGAAACCCAAAATTAAGTGAGGGGAAATGATTAGGGTATTAAGGAGTTGAAAAGGGTACAAGAATATTCGAAGAAGAACCACTGGAGCTTCATGATCCACAATGGAGCTCCACGGGTCAACAATGGTGATTTGATGTTTTTGGTGTATTAAGCTCCAAAAATGAAGAAGGAGCTTAGGATGGTGTAAAGGAACACCAGGAAGGAGTTTTGGGACCTTTATAACGCTTGGAAAAACTAGGGTTTGGCAAGAGGAGCCTCTCGGGTGACAATGGCTTAGGGCACAAAAGGTGGGCCGAAAAGAAGAAGTGATGGGGATGTAGGAGTAGGTTGAGATCGTGGCCGAAAGTGCCCTACAATCCCTAAATGTCGACTAGGAGTGGCTGTCGGGGGAGCACGAGTTGACAAGGCCATGCCTCTCTCTGTTCACGCACGGCTGGAGGTTAAAGATGACCAGAGAAAAAGCTCGGGCGATTTTGGACCCTTGGATTTTGATCAGGCGGCTGATATCGCGCCACGCTTCTGAGGTTGAAAAACAACGGAGGAGATTGTGAGCGTTGGATTTTAATCCAACGGCTCAGACCGATCAAAACAATCGGAAGTCGAACATTTACGACTACGCGGACGGTCCGATTTTAATCCAACAGTGAGGTTCGCCAAAGCTCGGAGGTTAGAATCAACGAGAGAATCGCGAACCCTTGGATCGAAATGAGCGGCCACGATGAGAGATTGCATTGGACGTCCGAATGTTCCGCGTAACTGGGCGATCGATAAGGATCCAACGGCTGAGATTGAAAGCGCGCTTTTAAGCCGGACCGGGTGCAGTTAATTGACTGGACCAAGTCAAGTGGTTTGAGCCCGAGTTTGACTCGAACCCAACGCACAGTGAAAACAGGTTTTGGGTTTTAAATTGAGCTGGGACTTTGGGGATTTATTTGAGATAGCAAAACAACTCCAAAAATTATGAAACTTTTACTGGAGCTTGCTAACTCAGATATTAACCTTGTGTAAAATTTTCAGAGGTTTTTATGCAGTGCATTATTCTCCAAAAATTATGCAAGGCTCTGGTTTAAGGTTTGACTGCCCTCTAAAAATATTCAAACAATTTCTAAAAATTGTAAAAATTTTCAGAGAGGTCACATGCCATCCCAGGAACTTAGGAAAAATATTTCCAAAGGATGATCACAAGATTTGAGATGAATATTTTTGGAAGACAAGGTTTTGGATCAAAAGACTTGTGACTTTGTATTTCCATAATTCTTGTACAGGAATTGTTTAGAACATACAGGAAATACATGATGTAAGAAAAAGTTTTAATTTCTACTTATTTTCTTACATTTGAAACACAAGTACAAAATTTGGGATGTTACAGGACATGTGTCCATGTCCGTGCCCTTATGCCGCGGAGGCATTATCCACTGTTGCCGCGTCACCCGGAATTCACTCCTTGCACCACGTCACCCTGTCCATGGCTCCCTAGCCCAGATAAGGGGTGTCCGTGGATCCCTGGTCCGGGTGGGTTGTCTGTGGCTCTGTGGCTCGGATATGGCTGTCCGTGGCCACTTGTCACTCCTCCAGCCCCCTCACCCGGACAGGCCAGCTGGTGCGCAGACAGCGTCGCCTCTGGGTCACCCACGACCGCCGCGTGAGAGCACCGTGCATCCTAGGCCCGGACGCGCTGCGCCACCTTTATTCCCTGTCCCGTCCGTCATTCATGTCGTCGTCCCCGTCTGTTGCATACATGTTGCATGCAGGAGAGAATCCAATTCCCTCTCGTCGCTCGCTCTCTCATTCTTGCTATAATTCCGAGTAGCGAGCGAGTTGCTTCGATCACTCCCTTCCTCGCTCGCTCACTCTCTTTCTCGTAGTCTTGGTCGATTTCGTTTTCGCCAATGATTAAGGATTGTTTAAAGCCGCAATTAGCGGTCATTTTAACATGTAAATTTTATCTCGTTTGTATTGTCTTTATTAATTGCGTAGTTAGTTTATTAGCCGTGGTTAATTTGTCGTAATTAGTTAGTTGTAGTTATTTAGGAGTAATTTTCTTCCATCGTTGTCATTTAGGCGTAATTAAATTTGTGTTATTCAATTAGTTGCAATAAATTAGGTCGTAATTAATTAGTCGTAGTTAATTAGCTACGAATTAATTAGTTGTAATTAGTTAGTGTCAGTTAATTAATTAGTTACAATTAATCAGTTGTTGTTAATTAAGTCTGAACTAAATAGTCGTGCATAATTAGCTATAATTATTAAGTTGTAATTAATTTAGTGGCTTTATTAAGTCATAACTATTTATTTGTAATTAATCTGTGGCAATTAATTACTCAAAAATAACTTAGTAGTTTTTAATTCATTATGAAGTCGTAATTCTCTTTTTGTAATTCATTTAAGGTAATCAATTAGTCCTATTTAATTTAGAGGTATTCAAATACTCGTATTAATATAGTAACAACTAATTTACTCCTAGTTATTTAGTCGTGCTTAATTAGTCATAATTAATTTGGTCGTAGTTAATTATTGCATATTATTTTGTTGTCTGTATTTAGTTGTAATTTTTAATTTCAAGTAACTCATCGTTATTATTAATTTATTCACTAATAATTTGTGTCTTTGATCTGTTGCAAGTCATGCCTCTACCAGAGCTACTGGAACCCTTCTACGGCGAGCATCACCGGTGCAAACTATGGATCGTCGGGGCGCCGATGGCCCTCCACCCCTCGTGCTTTGGTCCGAGAAGTATTACTGGGAGCTTGATGGTCGCTACGTCCCAATCCTCTGGGACATGGGTAATGGAGACGGGGTGCCCGATCTTTCGATGAGATTGATAACTATCGATTTTGGGTGGGGGTGACTCTCGCGATCCGACTACAACCGTACGACGACGCTTGCGCCTTAGCAATCGTTGAACCAACTCCGAGACGTTATTGACCGTGATGGAAGCGCGATCAACCTGAACACGAGGTTCAATTCCTGCGAGCAATCGAAGAACTAGCAAGAATAAGATGTATGCAATCTGATATTGCGAATAAGATTGTAGTATAGATGGTATTGAAAACAAAAGTGGGATCGAATTTCTGTCTTGACGGTGGTCGTCGACACAAGGCGAAGAGCAGTTTGCACAATGGCTAAACCTAAATTCAACGAAATCCGAGTTCTAGCCGGTGGCGGCGGCCTATATGGGAAGGCGACCGGGGTGGCGGCGGGGAAGTGGACGACGCGCCCTAGGGTTACAAGGCCCATGGGCCCAAGAGAGAGTGGCGCAAGACACCTTTTTGACTCGAAAAAAACATACGTGGATTGTTTTGTTTATTGTGGTCAGCTCGGTTGGAATTTGAAGCTGAGGTTGGATCCATTGGAAAGTAGACTTGATAAGCTTTCAATGAAGTCCGAAAACATCCCAAACGGAGTCCGTATGAAGAAGTTACGACCGTTTGAACTTAGTCTTTGCCGCAGCAGTCCGAACTCGAATTCAGAACAGCCCAACTCGAACTCTTGCTTGGCTCGGACCCAAAGTGACGTGATGTCCTCCATTATGCCTCCTATGCTTGTCCATGATTCCACATACCTCTCCTTGGTCCTTTCCCATGTTCCTAAGCACAATTAAATCACTTGCATTAGGTAGCGATCTATTCTCGATGAAGATATAACCCTATGAGCAGAATGCACTGGTGATTAAGTTGGCGAGCACGAGCTCGAGTAATTGGTCCTTGTAACATTGGTTGTGGATCAGTTTGTGTGTGTAGCGCGGTTGTATCCAAATTAGGGATGTCCTCATCATCCTCCCCTTCTTGCATTTGAGTCGTCCTCGACTCAAGCTCATCCTCTTCTCCCAAGTATGGCTTCAAATCTGCAATGTTAAATGTGGGACTAGCTCCAAAATCTCTGAGCGAGTCAAGTTTGTATGCATTATCATTAATTTTTCTAACACTTTGAAAGGACCATCACCGAGGCATCAATTTTGATTTTCTCAATGCAGGAACCTATCTTTTCTCAAGTGCAACCAAACAAGATCTCCGGTTTAAAAGTTAAATGTTTTCTCCCGACTACGGCAAGTTTATATTTAGCATTCATGCGCTCTATATTCTCCTTAGTTGCCTCATGCATTTTAAAATCAATTCAAGACGTTGTTTAGCATCAAAGTTCAATTTATCAGAAGATGGAATGGGCATTAAATCAATAGGAGCACGAGGCACAAAACCATAAACAACTTCAAAGGGCACATCTTTGTAGTAGAATGCAATGAGCGATTATATGCAAACTCAATATGAGGCAAGCATTCTTCCCACAATTTTAAATTCTTTTCAACACTGACCCTAAGCATTGTAGATAATGTTCTATTCACAACTTTAGTTTGTCCATCAGTTTGGGGATGACAAGTAGTAGAAAATAACAGTTTAGTCCCCAATTTAGCCCATAAAGTTCTCCAAAAGTGGCTAAGGAATTTAGCATCACGATCGAAACTATAGTATTAGGCACACCATGCAATCGAACAACTTCACGAAAGAATAAATCAGCAATATTGGCAGACATCATTGCTCTTATGACATGGTATAAAGTGAGCCATCTTAGAAAATCTATCAACAACCACGAATATACTATCGCTCCTTCTTTGTTCTAGGCAATCCTAAAACAAACTCCATCGAAATATCTTCCCACGACACTGGAACCGGTAGAGGCATATATAAACCATGAGGATTAAGTCGTGACTTAGCTCTTTGACATGTAGTGCAGCGAGCAGCGTAACGCTCGATGTCCGTCTCATCTTTGGCCAAAAGAAATGATCGCAAGTATATCCTCCGTTTTCTTCACGCCAAAGTGTCCCATCGGCCCGCCTCCATGCGCTTCTGTAATAACAACAAACGAACGGAGCTATTTGGAATGCATAGCTTGTTAGCTCTAAACACAAACCCGTCATTAATGACAAATTTGTTCCACGTTTTTAGTCTTTACAATTCAACAATATATCTCATAAATCGCATCATGCACATATTGCTCTTTAATAGTCTCCAATCCAAAAATTTTGAAGTCAAGTTGTGAAAGCATGGTATATCTCCTAGACAAAGCATCAAGAATAACATTCTCCTTTCCCTTCTTGTGTTTTATGACATAAGGAAAAGACTCAATAAATTCAACCCACTTTGCATGTCTACGGTTCAATTTACTTTGACTTGAATATGCTTTAAAGATTCGTGATCGAATGTATAACAAATTCTTTGGGCCATAAATAATGTTGCTATGTTTCCAAAGTTGAAATAGGGCATATAATTCCTTATCATAAGTAGAATAGTTCAAACTAGGCCCACTCAATTTCTCAACAAGTATGCTATAGGTTTACCTTCTTGTAGAAATCGCCACCTAAACCAATTACCGGCATCACATTCTAGTTCAAAAGTCTTATTAAAGTCGGGAGTTGGAGTAGTGGTGCATGTGTTAACTTATCTTTCAATGTGGTGAAGCGTTCTCACGTGCGGCGCTCCAAACAAATGGCACGCCCTTCTTGGTGAGCTCATTCAATGGTGCGGCGATGGTGCTGAAATCCTTCACGCGGCGGTAGAATCCACTAGTCCTAAAAGCTTCGTGCACTGTGTGACCGTGTTAGAGTCGGCCAACTCTGTATTGCTTCAATCTTGCCTTGATCAACTTCAATTCCTCGTGGACTAACAACATAGCCAAGAAACGCGACTCGATCGGTGCAAAGGTGCACTTCTCAAGGTTACCAAATAAGCGTGCATCACGTAAGGCATTAAAAACAACACGTAAATGGTCAAGATGTTCCTCTAAGGATTTCTTTGTATATCAATATGTCATCAAAATAAACCACCACAAATCTACCAATGAAAGCACGCATAAAACATCGTTCATTAGTCTCATGAAAGTGCTAGGTGCATTAGTTAATCCAAAGGCATTACTAACCACTCATATAACCCGAACTTAGTTTTAAATGATGTTTTCCATTCATCGCCTAATTTCATACGAATTTGGTGATATCCACTACATAAATCAACCTTGAAAAAACAAGAGCCACTCAATTCATCAAGCATATCATCTAATCTAGGAATAGGATGACGGTACCTAATGGTGATATTATTGATTGCTCTACAATCTACACACATGCGCCATGATCCATCTTTCTTAGGTACTAAAATGACGGAATAAAGACAAGGACTAAGAGATTCACGCACATACCCTTTAGCAAGCAATTCTTGTACTTGGCGCTGAATTTCTTTAGTTTCTTCTAGATTGATCCTATATGGTGCTTGGTTGAGCGATGATGCGTCGAATTAAATCAATTTGATGCTCAATCCCTCTAAGTGGTGGCAACCGTGGCGGTATGTCCTTGGAAAGACATCGTTGTACTCTGCAAAATGTTAGTGACAAAGCAGGAGGCAAAGAAGAAGGTGTATCCTCAAATGAAAACAAAGCTTCTTTGCAAACTAATGCATAGCAAATAGAATTACTAGCATCCAGTTCAGTCATATCATTTGGTAGCAAGAAAACTAGCACCTTTCAATTTAATTTCTTTATTCTTCACATGAGTAGATTTAGGTTCTTTCTTTTATGTTGCTGAAGTTCTTTGCTACAATCGATTTTCGCTCTTAGCATTCTCCGATTCTTCTCTCTACTAGCTCTAGCAAGTTCATCTTTAACAATTTGTTCGGGAGTCATAGGATGCATCACAATTTTCTTTCCCTTGAACATGAGAGAGTATTGATTATTCCTACCATGATGCACACAATCGATCGTATTGCCAAGGTCGTCCTAATAACAATGAACAAGCTTGCATAGGAACAACATCGCAATCAACATAATCATGGTATGAACCCATAGAAAAGTTTACTCGTACCATTGTGTTACCTTCAACTTACCATTGTTGTTGAACCATTGAATATGGTATAGGTGGGGATGAGGGTTGGTCGGCAAAGCAAGCTTTTCCACCATATCCATACTCGCCAAATTGTTGCAACTCCACCATCAATAATTATGCGAATCGGCGTTCCTTGACAACGCCCTTGATTTGAAACAAATTATGGCGTTGATTTTGCTCAAGACGAGAAACTTGAGCACTTAGTACGCGTTGCACTATAATGCTCAAATACTTGTCAACATCTTGAGCGCCAACATGTTCCTCCTCATGATCGATTCGTCATCAAGTCCTGCGCAGGTCGGTTGCAAGCATAGCATATGTTTCATCATCAAAATCACTAGCGAGGAATACCCACCATCATCGCGTATGATCGATGCGCGCTTGTTTGGACAATCACGCATCATGTGTCCATAGCCTTTGCACCGATGGCATTGAATATCCTTAGTTCGTCCCGTCAAGCAATCAAGAGGAAGTTTTGTAGACACTTGTGGTGCTAATTTGGTTGCCGAAAACTCGTGGTCTTGAATTTGAAGTAGCGAGCGAGGCTTGTTGAAGGGTGGCGGTGGGGGTGCGATGGCGGGGCGATGAGGTGCGTGGTGTCCATGAGTTTGTGCGACTGCGAGAAGAGTTAGATCGTATCCTCGCCCGGCGTCCTCGCACTTCACGTTCGACTTTGCAAGCAAGATGAAACAATCTAGTAATGGAGTTGTATTCTTTATAATCAAGGATGTCTTGAATTTCTCGATTCAACCCTCCCAAAACCTAGCCATTGATGCCTCCTCATTCTCATCTAAACCACAACGCAACATACCAATTTGAAATTCTTGATAGTAGTCTTCCACGGACTTTGTACTTTGTCTTAAGCGTTGTAATTTATTTAACAAATCACGAGCATAATATGAGGGAACAAATCGATGCCGCATAAGCAATTTTAAAGCCTCCCAAGTGTTAGGTATGTTATTGGGATGTTGACGGCAATGTTCTTTCCACCAAATAGAAGCAAAATCGATAAATTCACTAGTAGCACCCTAACTCGTCTAATCTCGGAACTTCATGGCAAGCAAATTTTTGATCAACAAGCTAGTTCCCAATTAAGATAACCATCGGGATCATATTTACCATTAAAAGAGGGAATAGTGAATTTAACCTTAGCAAAAGAATCTTCGTGGTCACGCACCTCACGCCGTGGGGATCTCGTCGCATACCTTGTCGCTAAAACGCAAGCTGTCGATGAGCTCGATCGTTGTTATTATTACCCATGTCATTGGCCTCGTGACGTCACATAGTCGAATTCATCTTGTCCCTCTACCACCGGGCAAAGGGGAACAGCGGTGGATGCATGGGCCATCTCGTCAAGCGCGCCATAATACCGCCAAAGAAGTGTTAGTGGACGCCTTGCGCTCTCCATCGCGGCGGCGTGGCGTTTGTCTCAATTTGGGCACCCTCAAGTTGAGCAAGTCGCTCATTTGTGACCACGACATCTTCCTCAAGACCCTCCGCACGAAGGTTCATAAGGCGCGAAAATGTTGTGCGATTCCCTTCAGACGAGGAGTATGAGATGTATCCTCATCCAATGCTCTGCAGAACACGCCATTGTTAGCAAATCACAAGTATATGTCCCTAACAACTACTAGGATGTGATGGTTCAAAAGTCGCTCACACTCAAGCCTTCTATCGAATTCTTACCAATTCTTACCAAGCGACGGGGGTTATCGGCAAGCAGCGGTATCAATGTATCTCAAGATTGGATGGAGCGATTGTCGGTGAAGTTCACTGACGGTTGTAGAAAAGGTGTAGTAGGAAGGCTCAAGTATGGTAGCAATGGATTAGCAACTATCAAATCAGAGAAAGCAAGTGAAAAATCGCTCAACGCCGGTTAGGCTTGGTACTAGGCTAGACCGCATACTAGAGACGCGAGCCTAGAACACAAACGAAAGCACGATGCGGCGAAGCTCGAAAAGGATGTCGCCTTCACGGGAACCTTAGAATCACTTACAAAAGGGCTATGTCAATTTTGAGCAAATTTTGAGAAAAAAAAATTTCGCTCCTTTTTTTTTTTTTTTTTGCTCCTCTTTTTTTTTTTGGCAAATATGCACCTCACTCAAAACTCTTCAAAGTCCTCTTCCAGGCCTAGGGAGGTATATAGGTCACAAACTCTCTCTCTCTCTCTCTCTCTAAACTTTGATTTTTTTATCGCGTTGTCAAGTCGATGAATCTTATGTTTCCTTTTGGCGACACGAAAACAACCTCTCTTTCTTTTCTTTTCTTTTCTTTTTTTCTCTTTTTTTTCTTTGTCACAAACCAAACGAACTTTTGTTCTTGGTTAGGGTTTCTTGGTGTGGCGGTGGCAGGGGATGGTGGCTTGCGGCGGGAGGGTGGTGGCTACGGTGGGACGCGACAAGGGATGGTGGCGTGTGGTGGTGGTCGCGCAACGGCCCGTGGTCGTGGCGGCGTGAAGGCAAAGACAAGAGCTGCTCGCGGCGCGCAAGGACCGCAACGATGGAGGTAGCGATTGAACCCAAACGCAACGGTGCGACTCAAACGTGAGCGTAACTCGAAACTCTAAAGGAACTAGACACTAAGACCAAAGAAAAGACACGACGATGCACTCGAAAGTTCAACAATGCAATGCAATCAAAAGAAAGATGCAATGACGCAATTGGTCTTGGACAGATAGGTGATCTAATCCTATAAAAAAATTTGGCTTTTTCTCGACTTTCGGAATTAAGCAACCTAACTACGAAAAACAGTAAATTCTCACCGAGCAACCTTGAGCTCTTATACCACTTAATGGAGACGGGGTGCCCGATCTTTCGATGAGATTGATAACTATCGATTTTGGGTGGGGTTGACTCGCGATCCGACTACAACCGCATTGACGACGCTTGCGCCTTAGCAATCGTTGAACCAACTCCAGACGTTATTGACCGTGATGGAAGCGCGATCAACTCGAACACGAGGTTCAATTCCCGCGAGCAATCGAAGAACTAGCAAGAATAAGATGTATGCAATCTGATATTGCGAATAAGATTGTAGTATAGATGGTATTGAAAACAAAAGTGGGATCCCAAGGTCGTCTTGACAGTGGTCGTCCGACACAATCAAGAATGAGTTTGCACAATGGCTAAACCTAAATTCAACGAAATCGAGTTCAGCCGGGGCGACGGCTCCTATATGGAAGACGACCAGGGTGGCGGCCAGGAAGTGGACGACGCCCTAGGGTTACAAGGCCCATGGGCCCAAGAGGAGGTGGCGAAGCACCCTTTTTGACTCGATAAAAACATACGTGGATTGTTTTGTTTATTGTGGTCAGCTCGGTTGGAATTTGAAGCTGAGGTTGGATCCATTGGAAAGTAGACTTGATAAGCTTTCAATGAAGTCCGAAAACATCCCAAACGGAGTCCGTATGAAGAAGTTACGGCCGCTTGAACTTAGTGCCGTCGCAGCAGTCCAAACTGAATTCAGAACGAGCCCAACTCGAACTCTTGCTTGGCTCGGACCCAAAGTGACGTGATGTCCTCCATTATGCCTCCTATGCTTGTCCATGATTCCACATACCTCTCCTTGGTCCTTTCCCATGTTCCTAAGCACAATTAAATCACTTGCATTAGGTAGCGATCTATTCTCAGTAATATATAACCCTATGAACGAATGCACCTGGTGATTAAGTTGGCGAGCACGAGCTCGAGTAATTGGTCCTTGTAACATTGGTTGTGGATCAGCTGTGTGTGTAGGCGCGGTTGTATCCAAATTAGGGATGTCCTCATCAATGGGCTTGTTGCCCTTTGCGAGGCTACTCTCGGTCATACGCTTCTTCACCGGGACGACGGTGTGATGTCGGCACATGTCAACAGGTGGGGACCTGAGACTCACACCTTTCACTTTCGGTGGGGAGAGATGACGGTCACTCTCCAGGATATCTCATTCTTGGCCGATCTCTCGATCAAGGATGAGCCACTTGTTCCTGGCTGTCCATCGGCAAACTAGAAGGCCCGGTTTAGTCATCGGTTTGGCATACCTATGTCGAACAACACCCGTGGTGTCCCTCGGACCTAGCTGAGGAATTTCAGACAATGGCCACCGGATGTACCTAACGAGGTTGTTAGGCGCATCTCGTCGCCTACCTTCTCCATCTCTTCGATTGGGCCAAGTTTCCTATCACACAGGGCAATTGGGTGTACCACAGCTTCGTCCATATCGCCTAGTCTTTGGCTGACGCAGAGGCTAGGGCGATGCCTCAGTACAGTTGGGGATCATCCATCCTCTATGCCACATACAAGGGGTTGTGTGACGCTTCGCGGCGCAACATCGGTGTGAAACCGATCCTTGCTGTCTGCTACGTGCTTCTACAGTTGTGGAGTTGGAAGCACTTTCCTGTTGGGTGGCCCTCCTTCTGAAAAGTAGTGCACCCGTACCCTGAGTTGCACAACCCGATCGATGGACCCACTATGGGCTACCGGTAGACTGTCGCCTAGTTACGCTAGGCCAAGGACAGACCAGCGAGGCGCTACTCGTTCCACAACGAGTCTGAGTCGTTGCACAACAACGACATCATATGGACTCCATGGAGCACAAATTTTGTGAACACGGTAGCGCCACACGAACTGTATGTGCAATGCACGCAGGACGCTGGATTATGGGCAACGACCTGCCACCTGGTGTTTTCCCATACGGTAGAGCCTTACACACCATAGCGCGTAATGCGACAATTTGATTTGTACCAGCTTGTGCCTCCTCTCGGCAGTAGGATCCTGTAGCGTGCCGTCTACTTGTGAGCCCAACTCCATCCGAGTAATGTTTACATTTCATGCCCACATTCCCTGTTCTGACACGAATATTTCTCGAATGCAGGCAATCGAGGGCGGGCTGATATGCTGAGGGTGGCAAGTAGTCCAACATGAGTGGGTTACATCTTGGACGGAGACGGCGCACGTTGAGGTCATACAGGAGTAGAGACCGAATGACGTACGGACATACCACTAGTACATGGAGTATTATGTCCCACGGTCGCACACCAGACTGACCCGTCCTACACCAGAGCGTCCGGAGTAGGTGGCGCACCAAGAGAGGCTCGTCACTCCTTCAATCGTCACAACGCCTTGCGGCGTGATGACATGGTAAAACACTAACAATCTTTGCTCATTCCACTGATGATATTTGTACTGTTTGCTACTGAACATGTGTTGTCTGTCATTTCAGTTCGAGCGGCTGCAGCGGATTGCAAGCGCATCCGAAGCCATCATCTGCAGCCCAGAGCACACTGTATCAGGGCTTCTGAGCACTTTGAAGTACATCTTCGCGAAGTCAAAGAATGTAATCAAGAACATGAGTTGCGGTCGTTCGAGAGACGACATCCTACATGTCGCACACCGAGTGATCGGACCGTGCTCACCTGCTAGGTCGTCACGGCCTAGTCGGACCAATGGGTGTCCTAGCGCTCCCAGTTGGTCATCCGCGTTGCAGATCGACGGAGAGGTAAGTTATGTACAAATTTATGTCCTGTTTTTTTATTATGCCTTAGGTTGTGCCGACCTCCAGCCGCACGTTCGTGGGATGCATCTCTTCAACCATCCGCACCTCGTACTCAGACTGGTGCTCCCCCTCGGTCATCTGCACTACACATCCGAGAGGTAAGAGATGTTTAGTTTACATCCCAGATTTTTATTTGGCTAACATCATTCCATCTTGCAGCCTTTAGTTGAGCGTGCGGGCAACGACCATCTGTCAACCGATGAGGAGACGCCCACCCCACCTACTGCCAGGGAGCAGTACACGGCGCCAAGGTTTGGACTGTGGCACCTAGGGCACCCACCCCTGTCGTACGTTGACCAGTACAAAGTACCGTACGAAGGGCAAAGCTCCTCTCAAGTCACTGCCACTTTGCACGATCGAGGCCAGAGCTCCTCCACACGACCGAACTTGCAGACAGCATACCTTGGGGCAGACGATCCGGACGGGGATTTCTCGACTCCTTCATTAATGACATGATTACAGGTGGTAACCAGTTCAGCATGACTCAGCTAGACGACATTGATGATGGACAGACTCAGCTGGGCTAGAGTCAGCTTACTGGTGCACCTCGGCCCACTCAACGGTCTCCCTACCCCCTCCGAACTGATACACGATCTCCTAACCGGTTAACGTATCCCTTAGGACATGTTCAATGCACAACCAGGACGTGCACGCAGATGCAGCGAGCAGAGAGTGGCTTAGACGAGTGAGCCGTATTGTGTCTCGTGTGTATTTGCATTGCATAGATGTTATGTGCTTTTGTTGCGCTATATTTATATGCATATTTTGTATGTTCTGTGCGCATTGTCGGAGTTGATCAGTTGTAGAAAATTATTGTAATATATTGTGCTTTTGTTGCGCTATATTTGTATGCTTGCTGAAAATTGTTGCAATATATTGTTTAAACTTGGAGTGTGGGCATTTCAAGTGGAGTTGCAATCTAAAATTTGATAAATAAAATTGACGACATTTTCGAATGCACATTGTGATTTGCCAATTACATGTCGCGCGTGGTTTGCTTACGTGCGACTTTTTGGGAATCGGGAAAAAGGAGGACCGAAACTAGTCTTCACGTTGCCATAGCCCCTTCTAATGAGGACATCCCTAACTTGGATACAACCACACCTACACACACAACTGATCCACAACCAGTGTTACAAGGACCAATTACTCGAGCTCGTGCTCACCAACTTAATCACTAGGTGAATTCGTTCATAAGTTTATATATTACTGAGAATAGAGCGCTACCTAATCAATGTTATCAAGTCGGACGATTAATCGAGACTAATCGTCGATTAGCCGTAAAGTCGGCAGCAGCAAGCGACTAGATTGCTTCGGCTCGACTAGTTTGCCAGGCGAGCGACTCATCGACTTACAAACGACTACAACTGACTAGGTGACGACTACAGCCGACCGGACGTCCGACTAGAGCCATGTTTGGTCGGGCCAACATCAGAATTCAGCAGTGGCAGGCCCAAACCGACGCGATCGTGGAGGCATTTGGCAGCACGGATAAAGGGCAGAAGCAAGCACCTATTCACCTGCATTGGCGCGAGGAGGGAATCGGGTGGCGCCAAAATCCTCCCTCACCGCACGCGGCTGAGACCAGAGCGTGGGCGGTGGGCCAGCGCCGCCGCCACCGCCGTTCGCCGACGCACGAGCTCCTCCTCTCCCCAAGTCCCGACACGCGGGGACGTCCTCCTCCCGATTCCTCCCGACGCGCAAGCGAAACCACCTCCTCCCACACCGTGGGTGTTGGACCAGCGCCGCCGCCCCCGCCGGTCGCCGGCGCACGAGCTCCTCCTCGCCCCGAGTCCCTACGCGCGAGCACGTGTTCCTCCCGACTCCCAGCGGCCAACGCTCAACGGTGTGAGCACCTCCTCCTCCTTCGCCTCCCCCATCCAGTCGCCCATTTCACTCACTCGTCGCCAGCCTCTGTTCAGGTCAGTCCAGTATCCTCCTCCTTCGCCTCTGTTCAAGTGCTCTGCTGTCTGCTCTCTCTGGCTTGGTAGCTCTCGTACTAGTATAGTAGTATTTGTAGGCTAGTAGCAGTATTAGTGTATCACCACTGGATGGTATATGTGTCATGTGTGCAACTGTGCAATGTGCATCCATGTTTTGTTGTCTTGTGTAATTTTTATCTTCTGCTAATGGGAACAAGGTGATGTCTGGGATACACAGGTTGTAAAAATATGTGTGCATAATGGTTGATGTGTTTCAAGTTCCAACTTTGAAATAAATTTGGTTATTTAGTCTCTACTCTTTACTACTGCATAACTAAAACTGTTTTATGTCCTAGTATCAATGTATCATGGCTTTTCTGGAGATCTAGTTATGTAAAGTTTTGTTGTAGTATCTTGGCCCTTCTTTTGTTGGATGAGACTACAGACTAGAATTTTTAACCTTGAGACTTGGTGGTTCCTGAGAGGTATGTGATGTATGTACTGATGTCTTTTCCTATGATCCTATCCCATAACTTGCAAGTTGTTACTATGGAAGACAGGAAGAGCACAATATACTGATTAGCCTGGGAGTTGTAATCAGCAATTCAACATTAGCTGTCTTACATTCCAAAGCAGGTGTTGTTACTGTTCAAATCTTGTCCACATTTTTATATGAATGTTTTGCGTTTCAGGGAATGCACCTACTGGTGATCAAAATTTGAGTGCTCTGCTTCCACTCGAATGGATATGGCAGTTGAGAAAGGGGAAGCACTCTCAGTGGTATTACTCCTAAGCTCCATTTATTTTATTTGCTGTTTTCTTCCTTTTCAATTTCATGTGAGCTGTTCACAAGTTTCTTTCTATGTTCTTACAGCAAGTGAATATGAAGCACCTAGTTAAAAGCCTACAATGTCATTTGGCCAAGCCAGATTGTACCTTCTATGGTGTGCCTTTTGGTTACTTCTTTTAATCTCAGTGACAAATGTTCTAAATTTTGTGTTGAACAATCACTTTTTCCCTAAACATTGCCCTGTTTTGTCAATCTCATGAAAAAGTTTCACAGGGGATAGCATTTCTGGACTCAACATGCTGCAAGAAAGAATATTCAGCCATACAGTTAAATGACTAACTTTTCATTCATTGATAGTTTGATACAAGATTACATTTATTGATACAATGATCTTGTTTGCAATTTTATATGTATAATTGTACAATACATACATAACATGTGTTGATACTAGAAGAGGAGCCCTGTCAGCCATCACTGCATTCTGAAGGCTTTGTTTGAAGAGGATGGGAACTAGCTCTTCCTTCTTGATGCTTCAAGCACAAACAATTAGGTAACAAGCTCTTCAATCTTTAGCATTAGCAGTTATAGTCTTGTACATTAGTAAATCTTTCATGAAGACATGTAGTATTAGCTGTAGGCATGCAAGTATTCCTCCTTGAACCACCAACTGCAACCTAAGCCATCACTGTCACTAATCACCGACTAGTCTCCGACTAGTCGACCGACTAGACGATTAGTCAGCAAGTCTCCTCCTTAGCGACTCGACTCGACTTGACGACTTAATAACATTGTACCTAATGCAAGTGATTTAATTGTGCTTAGGAACATGGGAAAGGATCAAGGAGAGGTATGTGGAGTCATGGACAAGCATAGAAGGCATAATGGAGGTCATCACGTCACTTTGGGTCCGAGCAAGCAAGAGTTCGAGTTGGCCTCGTTCTAGATCCGAGTTCGGACTACTACGACAGTACTAAATTCAAACGGACATAACTTCTTCATACGGACTCCGTTTGGGACGTTCTTGGACTTCATTGAAAGCTTATCAAGTCTACTTTCCAATTGATCCAACGTCAGCTTCAAATTCCAACCGAGCCGGCCACAATCAACAAAACAATCCGCGTCTGTTTTTTAGCCCGAGTCAAAAGGGTGTTGCGCCACCTCCTCTTGGGCCCATGGGCCTTGTAACCCTAGGGGTGTGCGTCCACTTCCCTAGCCGCCACCTCTGGTCGTCTTCCCATATAGGAGCCACCGCCTCCCTTTGCTAGAACTCGGATTTCATTTAGTTTAGGTTTAGCCATTGTGCAAACTTCTGTTCTTCAGTTGTGTCGATCGACCACCTGTCAAGACAGCCTTCGGGATCTCATCTTTGTTTTCAATACCATAAACGCTATAATACTATTCGTAATAATATATTGCCTACATCTTATTCTTGCTAGTTCTTCGATTGCTCGCAGGAATTGAACCTCGTGTTCAGGTTGATCGCGTTTTCAGCAAGGTCAATAACATCTCGGGGTTGGTTCAACGATTGCTAAGGCGCAAGCGTCGTCGTACAGTTGTAGTCGGATCGCGAGAGTCACCTCCACCAAAATCGATAGTTATCAATCTCATCAAAAGATCGGGCACCCCGCCTCCATCACCTTCCCCTTGTCTCGGGCCTGCCCACGGTGGTGGCGAGTGTCGAAGTCATCCATGTCCTACGATTCCATGATGAAAGTAGATTGTACGCCAAATACATAGGCAGCATGCAAATTGTACATAACTCACATCTTCAATGTGGAGTGCACTCAGGGGACTGGAAACGCTATGACGGCTGCCGGTCTCAGTAGTAGGAGCCTTCCCCTTGTCTCGGGACTACCCACGTCAGTGGCGTGTGTCGATGTCCTCCATGTTCTGCGGTACGGGCTGAACGATTGCATGATGTAAGAAGAATGAAAGGCAAATTACATAATCATGATGCATATTGTACATAACTCACCTCTTCGATACGGAGTGCGCTCGGGCGACGGGAGAGGCTGCGACGGCCGTTGGTCTTAGTAGTAGTAGCATTCCCCTTGTCCGTCGCGCGTTGTACCCAATCGTACTCAGCCTCCTGTTCGAGGGTCCTCCACTACCACCCGACTGTCTGGGCTCCTCCGGTGCCTTTTCAATAGGGTCCGGTACGTAAGGTTTCCATTGCTAGAAGGTCTCGTTCTCGTGCACATAATTATCTGTGTGCTGGGTAATTAGTGGCAAGTAAATTACGAGCAACTAATTAGTACCTTTTTGTTTAGAACTCTTTAATTAGTGGTAATTGAAGAAATAATCCCATGTAAATAGTTGTGTATAGTTAATTAATTATTGCTAATTACGTACCATGTTTGTAATTGGTTCTCTTTGTTCTCAGCGACGAGCGCGAGAACGAGAATGAATTGCAGAACGAGAGCGAGAGCGAGCGTGGCGCCGGTTTTATAGGCGCGCGAACGTGTTTCGCGCAGACGGGCAGTGTGATCAGCCAGGCATGCGGGCAGAGGCAGCGACGCGACGGATGGGACGGGAAAAGATGGAGGATGCTTTCGGCGCCGAAAGGGCTAGAGGGCATGGACCGGGTGCAACTCGCCAAGAAATGCGGCCACATGGACGGACGATAGGCGTCCGGGCCACCATGCAACGGGTCAGATGGTGTCCAGGCCACTGAGCCACGGACAACGCTTGTCTGGGCCATAGAGCCATGGATAGCCATGTCCATGCGAGGAGCCACAGGCAATAGGCTCGTCCAGGCCACAGAGCCACGAACAGCCATGTCCGGGTGAGGGAGCCACGGACAACAGGCTCGTCCAGGCCACAGAGCCACAGGCAGTGCTGTCCAGGCCAAGGATCCACGGACACCCCTTGTCCGGGCCAGGGAGCCACGGACGGGGCGAAGTGGCGCAAGGAGTGAAGTTTGGGCGACGCGGCAACGGTGGAGAATGCCTCCGCGGCACAAGGGCACAGACGTGGACACACGTCCACCACCGGCGTGTCCGTTGTGCCAAATTTGGCAATACGCCACGAACGATGCCATTTTCGCTAATAATGTGTGCAACAGTGCCAAATAGGCTAAAAACTCTATTGTTGTGCATGTGGCTTGAAGTCAACGACAGTCAACGGCGAGGATGATCGGGGTTAGGCTAGGAGACCTAAGATCCAGAACGATCGAGGATGCCGGGTGAAGTGGATAGACTCAAGCATGGCACAAGATGGACAAGAACGACCGAACGAGAAGTTAGGTGCAACGGGTTGCATCAAATGGTGTGAGGGTCGGTGCAAGTGCTATGGTAGTTTTAGTGGGAGCCAGGTGGGAGAGACTTGCCAACATGAAGAGAGTCATTGATCAATGTACACGTGGCGAAGCATGGGATTGATTCATGACGATTGGACTCGGTCTTTGGAGAAGGATTGAGAATGGGTATTTTGGTATGTTCGCCAAAATACCGGATTGACAACCTTTGAAGAAACCGCAGTGCGAGACGGCACAAAGAGGGGGATTTAGGTCAAGAGAAGACGAAGATCACGAAGAGACAGATTTGGGAGACCCAGATTGTCTTCGCTTTGAGAACCGTGTGTGTGTCGACCCGTTTGTGTGTGGATTTAATGGGTGCTCGATAAGGTTGTCTCTCTAGACCTAGCCTCCACTATAAAAGACTAGAGTGCAGGATTTGCACTCAACCCTCTTATGTGAAGAAACCCTAATTTGTGATTTGGGGAAAGTGAAGATAGAGGAGGCTAGGGTTTGAGGGAGATGGATTGATTGAGTGCTCAAGTATTGAGTTTTTGTCCTCCATGATGGAGTGGTTATAAACCAACAATCTCCTGAATCAATCCAAGCAAGATTTGCCTCAAGATGAGTTCTATCTTGTTCTTACTCTCATTGATGTCTTTGGGATTTTATGTGTTCATTTGGTTTTCCTTGAGTCTTTTGCCGTGATCTAGCTCGCTAAGAACTATGAGAATTAATCTAGGATCATCTTGACCATCTTCCCCCCTCGAGCAAGTTTTTGGATCGAAGTTTGAATTTCCTCGATTATTGTGCCTCCTTGACCTCGATCAAGAAATCTGTGGAACCTTGCCATCGATACTCTTGATCGTCGATTGGAATATGACCTTCTTGATGAGCTATGGTTGAAATCTGGAGAATTTGGAGCTAAGAATAAAAAGTTAGGTCGTTTTGAGATCGTCGCAGACTACTATCCCTGTAGTCGTCGGTCACACCACACCTCAGGAGGATTTTGCCTTAGGATTTTCCGGTTTCAACATGAGACTTATGATGTGGTTGTGTTTCTGGTCTTCATAGTTTCCATAGCTACTGAAGTGAAAAGGTTGAATACCGTCAGGGTTGAAAAAGAGTAGGTACTCCTATTCAAACCCACCCCCCCCCCTAATCACCTTTTCAGACCAACAGCTGTATGTGTGGTGCTTCTGGGCTGGTGATCACCGTTAGAGGAATGATATAATTGCTACTGCTGCCGCTAGTATTGCTAGTATCAATGGAGTCATTTCCCTTCTTAGTCTTTGCTTCGCTGCGTCCATCCAAGTCTATTGCTCTTTTTCTTTTAATTCATCTAAGCCGCACAAGTCCACAAATTCTTTATCAATCAGTCGATTGTTTTTCTAGCCACAGTCTCTCCTCTTGGATCAAGTGTGGGCCCTATCCTTCCTCTTCGCATGGCAGCTACCGCCGCTCTTCTCTTTGAGCCACAACCGCTTTTCTCTTTGAGCCACTGCAGATCATAAAAATCTTTATGATGTCACCGCTCTTCTCTCTGAGTCGCCACCCTGAGCTTCTAAGGCTGCCATGCTTCTTCTGCATCGTGCCTCTATGCCCGTTTAGTGCACTATGCTGCTACCGTTTCAGGCTTCAATCTGTACCACCATACTAGTATCAATCCCTCCTCGGTTTGATCTGATAGCTCTCTCTGTATTGTGTTGGCTCGATCATCTTTTTCGTCATGTTGCTGCAATTGACTTTGCTCCCACTTGCTTCTACTTTCTCAGCCCCTTGACTCTGTGCTTTATGGGCTGCCTCACATCCCCAGATAAAAGATCATTTGATACTCAACACAATTTTCCAAGAACTGCATGCTACGTTGGCATTATCACAACTCAGACATTGGATTTCCCTGTGCCAACCCTTTCAGATGCAATGCTATTGCACACGCCTTGCATCTAAGGGAGGTGTTAAAAGGTATTTCTAGTATTGTACTCTAGCATAGGGTTTTGGTGTATCCCTTGAGTCGTACTCTATATTGCTCGTACTCTATATTGCTCTGTAGGCTATTGCAATACAACTAACTATTCACATTGCATTCCTCCTCTTCATCTAACACATATAATGCAACCTTTAGTTTTGTACTTCAACATTAATTGATCAGACGAACATCCATTACTGTTATTGCCCAGGTAAAAGACTGGGTACATGCCATGTTTGCTAATTCGTAGAGCTAATTGCTAGTTCTGCATACTGTAGGGCAGAAATGATCAAATAACTGACTGGCTGCATACCTCCATGAATGCAACGATATTACAGATTGCGCTAGTTGCTAATTAATCTAAGTTATACCAATTTGCCTCAGGGACATGCCCAGTTGCCTCCCCAGTATCCCCGAAGTAGAGATAAGCAACCCTGTTATCAAGCTTTGACATCACCTGATGAGCAGCAAATCCTGTGTAGCACTTCCGATATCTAGCTATGCATATGTCAATTATGGTCTTGCACATTCGATCCTCTTGATGGAATGGTTGGTTGATAAATTCGTCAATCGGCATCCACTGCAAAAGATAAAGCCCAAAGAAATCATTAGTGAGAGCTAACTTTAACCATCTTATTTGAACTGGAATGTATCTGAATTATGACAAGAGAATACCCTTGCTGCTTCAATCTCTGACTCATCAACTGAGATGTCAAATGATAATGGCTTGAGTGTGCATATAAAGAGTATATCTGACTTATCAAACGTGACTTGATGTGCATGCCTGTATGAGCAGAGGGAACACAATTAGAAAATATTTTCTATGAAGAAACTTTCAGCAGTAGAGGTTCAAATAACTTCATAGTTTGTATTTGATATACCTGAAAGCAACCACATCCAGGAAGCAACTTTCTATCTGAAAAGTAAGGTGCACTAGCAAGGAAAATGTCAAAACGATCCATTCTACACAGTATAATATTGCAGTAAAACAAGTACAAACTGGAAGGAAAACAGTGCAATTACCCCAGTTTCTTCTCGGACTTCTCTTACGGCTCCAGAGAATAAGTCTTCAAACTGAATAGCAAAAAAAAAAAAACATAAACATAAACATTACAGCCAAGTAAAATAGCTTTCACGAAATGCAGCTTGTAAAAATCCAACTCGGTAGTTGCCTTAGCGCTTCGGAAGTTTCTGCTCTGTGTTCAGTACCTTATCGATAAAACCAGTAGGGATCTTCCAGACGCCTGAACAGCGTGATGGGCATTTGCTTTCTTTTACAACGAGCACCTAAATCAGAGAAGGCATATAGTACAAACACAATTACATAAGCAGTTCAGAAAGCTACTTTTTTATTCAGAAAGTAATACTTCCAAGCAAAAAAGTACAACCCAGAATTTATCATAACCTCTCCTTTTTCGTTCATGACAAATGCTCCAACACCAATTTGATGCAACGAGGTGGAAGGCAAAGCAGAAGGTCCGTCTGGAAGCCAGAAAGTTAACATCACATACCCTGGTTCTGCATGATGATAAATAAACCCCACCTAAAAGAAAGATGACACAAGTCAAATTAAGGTTAAGTGAACCAGCTCAAATTCCAGAAGTAAATATCAAATGATATTTAGAAGATTTTGAATTCATGAATCCACACAGCACACATCAGCTTCAAATATCAAATGTAAACAATTGTAGGTATCATTGTCAAACAAAAGAAAGTAAGAAACTAGAAACATTGCCATAGAGAGTTTTTTTTTCCTTCAAGGAATTGTGGCATACAGTAGCCACCCTACAGTATATGGATTATGCTCTTTCTGAAATACCCGATGCTAAACTAAGGTTGATAACTGTAATCATAAGGTCAGCTTGCCTTTATTGCAATTGGAACTAGGTCAGCTTGATCTTCCAGTATCTTCAACCAGACCCCTCTTTTTCCCTGCAATATGAAACTCATCAATCTCCTTTTATATCCAATGACCACTTTTTATGATGTTCGTGCATTACCTGCTGACTCCAATAAGACAGTGAGGACTGGAGTGATGCAGTAAATGCATTCGATGTATTTGGTAAAAAAGTTGGGTTGACTACAACACCACCATAATCATCTTCAGAGGCAACCAGCACATCAATAGTCCCAAGCAATGGTGTATCAGGAATAGCAGCATTAATTCCCTTACTTGATATCTTGCCAATTCCAATTATTGACGATTTCAAGCAAGGCTGTCTGAATGCTGAAGCTGCAAAACCACAGTATTGTAAGATAAAACTATCAGAGTCTCAAAACAATTCATCATGACACCCAAATCTAATGTGACGTTGCTGCCATACATTGCACAGCAAACCCCCCCCCCCCCAAAAAAAAAAAAATACTAGCATATACAACATTGAACTAAGGAGATAATCAAATCGTAAGCCGCTAAGAGTTTGCTACTCAAAGCAAACAACATACAAGTACAAGTATAAATTAAACTAGTGTTCTATCCATTAGAAATTAATCAACATGTTGTACATGAAAAGCATCAGAAAACTGATGACTACTACTTTCTCTAACAATAGATTGCACCCTTTCTAAACAGCACATTTTTTTCCCCAGCAGAAGGTTGAATATAGAATTGGTACAATCACTCACCTGCTACTGGTCTGCCAAAATCATCTTGTTTTGCATTTGAAATCCTTGGACAAGGCAAAGAAAGATGGCACCTCAAATATGACAAGGAGGGCACAACAAATGCCATTGTTTTTATCACTCAGTGAACTTGAAGTCTAGACAGATAGCAATCCTAAGAGGCCTATGCCTATGCCGCTTAAATAGAACTGGGAGTGGGGCTCTCCTCTAATGTTGTTTCAAAAAGGAGAAAGGCATCTAGAATTTCTCACTCCCATTTGAACCACCTAAACACCTTGTTAAGAGGGAGGGACAACGTGCATACTAGCCTCCTCAATGGAACGATTCGAAACTTTCTATATCACTAAGGTCCTATTTGGATCACAAAGACATGAGAGCAGAATTCTAGCGGAATATGCAATTATATTGCAAACGTAAATTCCATAAGTTCAAAATAACTAGGAGGAAGTCTCTGGAAGCAAGTTCTGTCATCATTGACAGGAAGCATCTTCTATCAATGGTCATCATTGACACAGTTTATTTATAAAAAAACTGTAAAATTCTTCAATATAACACTCTTAGATGATAGATCTAAAAATAGTTCAAACATGAAGATTATAAAACATATAATAAATACAATTTTAAATTTGATCTGACATCGAAAACAATCTTAACAAAAAGGATAAAATAAAAAAATTACACTAGGATGCAAATTATGTAGTTAAAAAAAATAGTTTCACGATTTACAAATTAAAAGTTGTTTCAACCAAAAAATTCCAAAATTTAAACTTTTTATATGAAAGTCTTCCATAAGAAACAAAACGCAAATTCTCTTGTAACAAAGTACCAATGTACAATTTAAATTTGAAATTGAAATTTTGAAAAATCAAACTAGTAAAATTTTCAAATCAGAATCCAAAATGAATTTGAAATTTCAAAAAAAATTAAGAATATCTATCGTGCAGTTCAAAATTCAAAACCAATGATTTGAAATTAAAGTTATACCAAATAATAGAACTTACATTTCAAAAATTTACAATTTTAGTGTGAGATAAATCTGAACATAACATGGATCCAACTTTAATCCAGGTAAAAGTTATAGCGTATCAATTTGGAGATGCTATCTATTTTGTGAGCTTGTGCTGCGATTTAAGTTTATCAGTCATCAACCTAACATGAACTCCATGCGTCCTTTGTGTAACGGCCAGGCCTTGGCCGAAGATTATGTCGTGCTGGGCAGGGAATGCTGGCGGTGTCGCCGCCAGGCGCCGTGTTCGGTAGTCGAAGGAAGCAGCGAGAGGTAGATGGCGCGGGATAGAGAAGAAGCAGTAGGTTGAGTCAGAGAACAGAGGAAGGAAGATTTGATAAGTTTCTGCTTGATTTCATTTACTGATTCGGCCGGCCTTTTATCCCCAGGCAAACAGCCCCTAACAATGGTATCTATCTCAAACTCTTCATCCCTAACACAAACCACACTCTTTATCTCCTAATAAAGACTAACTCCTATTTCCTAAAGCAAACTTTCCTTCTAATAAAATTCTATGAAACTGACTAGGACTCTACGCTTGTGCTGGGACGTTTCCGTGAGGCCGGCGGCGACGCTGATACGGAATACCATACATGACACTTTGCTTCATATTCTGTTAGTTGAAGCTATCTTTAGGAGGGATCTCACCCATGTCTAAGCTTCTAGTTAAGTCATTTTCATGGCAATGATGATTTTCGTGAAACATTCTTTCTGTGATCAGACATGATGAGATCTAGATGTGTTATGTAGTTTTGCCGAATCTACAGACCCCATCCTCATTGAGACTGTCGTTGCTATTTACTGTCCTTGATTGCACAAAACCAAGGATACAAATTCTAATTCAAACAAGATATAAAAAAAGTTTAATTCAAACATCTAGTTCAATCCCTTGGATTGAGAAAACCCAGAGACGGTTTTGCAAGAGATTATTTAACTAGTGTGGGAATAGCGCTCTGGCTGCTCCCACACTTTTTAAGATGTGGCCACGACTATGTTTCGACGCATGTCGAAAGACTTGGGACATCCAATCAAATCTATTGGCTGGTATTCTCCCACCCAAGCCCTCGCTGGGCACAAATTAGAGAAATGATAACCAGAAAGTGCAGTTGTCAGTTGATCAACTTGAAACAATACAGTGGATGCAGAATCTATTAGTATTCTGTACGCTTATATATTGTAAAAGATCGAAGCTGTCAATACGTGATTCTATTCCTGAATGTATTCACTTTTGTAGTACAAAGTTGAGAATGTTCTTCAAAGTTGAGAATGTTCTTTAAGGCATCCCCTTATAATATGCAAATGTTCCCTCACAATGTTCTTACATATGTGAACCAGGCAACTGCAACCAGCCAACCACCCTTCTTTTGTTATGCTGTTTTTTGTTAGATATGACTTGTATATGGTGTTCTTCGCATATTTTCATACACATGTAACTTGTATATGTTGGTCTTTAGACCCATTGGAATAGATCCAAAGTTCATTCCAACATAGTATCAGAACCATGGCTCTCCCTCCCCAAAAACCTAGCTATTATTCAGTCACATGACCTCCGTCATCGAGCAGCCGCCACCGCCGTCACCACGCCCTCTCTGCCTTTCACCGCGCCCTCTGTTTTTCGCGCCGCCCGAGCCTCCACGCCGTTTCCAGCCTCCCGACCGCTGGATCCAGCCATCCCCGTCGCCGGAGCACTGGATCATGCTAGTGCCACCCGCCGCCGCCCGTGCGCCACTTCCTCCTCTATTTTCTTCACGCCCGAAACCCTCGTGCCTCCCCGCCGCCGCGGTGGGCCTCACCGACGCGCCTCCCGAGTCCGCCGCCTCCGCTTGGGCCTCCCCGACACCGCGCCGACCTCGTTGCCCAGGCTGCCACCCGGGCCTTCCCAACGCCGCACCGCCTCCCGATCACGTGAGCGCTCCCGTTCGGTCCTTACCGACGCTGCGTCGCCGGAGCTCGTCACCGGAGATCGCGCTACCACCCGGAGCTTCTGCTCTCGAGCCAGCAGCCTCTCGACTCCGGATCTGGACGCCGGACCTCAGCCCGACGCTACTCGGCTCCTGGCCGCACCTCGGAGCCCCGAGCCGCCCCTGCTCCGCTGAGCCTTGGGCCGCCCCTACTCTGCCGAGCTCCGAAATGCCGCATGATGCAGCCGCGGGTCTCGCGATCACCAGTGCCTCACCTCTCGGCGCCGTCGGTAGCATACCCACAAGTCGTGCGCCCGCTGCCCCTGTTCCTGGCTAGCGTCGCTGCCCCGACCGCCGTCGCTGCCCCTGCCTCGGGACACTACCGCCTACATTGGGCCACCGCCGCCCCTGTCTCGGGCCATCGCCACTTCTTTCTCGGGCCGCCGTCGCACCTACCTTAGGCCACTGCCTCAGGCAGTCGCCGCCGCCGCCTCTGCCCACCTCGTATCGCCGCCGCCGCCCCTGCGTTGGGCTCTACTCGTCTGGCTCTTGCTTCTCAACAGTCGTCCTCACCTCCGCCACCTCCCTCATCTGGTATCTTGTTTTCGTGGATCTTGGACTCTGGTGCTTCTTTTCACATGACACCAGATTCTACTCGCCTCACTTTTGTGAGTCTCACAGCTCTTCCTTTCACTGTTCAGACTGCAAATGGTACCTCTCTTCCTGTTGCAGGCCAAGGCATCCCTTCCACTTCTTCCTTTCATGTTCCTGCCGTCTCTCATGTTCTCAAGCTTACTATGCAGCTTATGTCGGCCGGTCGGATCACTGATCACGACCGTCATGTTATTCTTGAGTCCGACTCTTGTGTCCAGGACTGCTGCACGGGGACTCTGCTTGGTGCCGGCCCTCGGCGCCGTGATTCGCAACGTTTTTGGGAGCTCGACTGGCAGCACCTTCTTTCCGCTATCTCCACCAGCCAATTAGGCACTCCACCTACCTCTATTTTTGTTGCATCATCTACTGCTTCCTTTACTCAGTGGCACCATCGTTTGGGTCATCTTTGTAGATCGCGACTATTTGTCTTTAGTAGGTTGTGGTCTTCTTGGACCTGTCTCTGGTGACACTTTTTTACCTTGCATGGGTTGCAAGCTTGGTAAGCAGCTGCAGCTCTCTTACCCCTCTAGTGATTCTATCTCAGCTTGTCCTTTTGATCTTGTTCACTCCAACGTTTGGGGTCCGGCTCCATTCGTTTCGAAAAGGGGTCATCGATACTAGGATCTTTATTGATGATTAATATCATCATACTTGGATCTACTTCATGTCCTCTCGTAGTCAGGTTCTCTCTATTTACCAGAGTTTTGCCACCATGGTTCGCACTTAGTTTGATTCGGCCATTCATGTTTTTCGTGCTGATTCTGCTGGCGAGTACCTATCTGCTGCTTTGTGTCGCTTTCTCGGAGCAGGGTACTCTTCCCCAATACTCGTCTTGGTGCTTACGCTCAAAACGATGTCTCTAAGCGTAAGCATCGTCACTTGCTTGAGACAGCTCGCGCTCTCATGCTTGCCTTTGTTGTTCCACCTCACTTCTGTGCGGAGGCTGTCTCCACTGCAGTTTTCCTCATCAACATGCAACCTTCCACTGCTCTTTAGGGTTTACTCCTGTCGAGTGTGTCTACGGTCGAGCTCCCGAGTACAGCCACTTGGCTATCTCGGCTGTGTCTGCTTCGTCCTTCTTCCACCTCACGAGCGCACCAAGTTGACTGCTCAGTCAGTTGAGTGTTTTTCTTGGCTACAATCTTGAGCATAGGGGTTCTCGCTGCTACAACCATGTTGCTCGTCGGATGACGATCTCTTGGGACGTCACCTTCGATGAGTCCCGGCCTTACTACCCTCGTCCCTCTACTTTCAGTTCAGAGTCTTTTTGTTGAGTCGATCACCTTTCTGACTTTTCCTGACACTCAGCTTTCCACTTCTGTTTTGCTTCCCTCTCCTCCGACTTCACCTCTTCCCTCTCCGCTGGAGTTTCCTTCCAGCTCTTTTGTTGAGATTTCACCATTTCCCCTGCACTACTCTCACCGTCCTCGACCTACTCCTTCTCCAGTTGACCCTCTGTCTTTGCTGGGCCATGTTCCCAGCTCTCCTCCGTCCTTACTATGTCCTGCTCCGCCTTCTCCCAGATACGATCTTCGTGATCGTCACGCTGTCAAACCTCTTGAGTGCTACGGCTTCGCAGCCGCTGCTCTTTCTGAGCCTACCACCTACCGTGGGGCTGCTTTTCACCCTAAGTGACAGCTTGCGATGTCTGAGGAGATTGTTGCTTTGGAGCGTACTGGTACTTGGGATCTTGTGCCCTTACCTAGGCATGTCACTCCCATCACGTGCAAGTGGGTGTACAAGAACAAGATGAGACCTTCGCACATGTCGCCCGCATGACCACTGTTCACACTCTTCTTGTTGTGGCCTCTGTCGACAGTGGCCTCTCTCAACTGGACGTTAAGAATGCCTTTTCAATGACGAGCTGCGTGAGCGTCTACATGCGGCCACCCCCTGGGTATTATGTCCCTGCTGGTATGGTTTATCGCCTTCGTCGTTCTCTCTACAGGTTCAGGCAAGCCCCTTGTGCTTGGTTTGTCCGCTTCTCCTCTGTTGTCACGGCTGTCAGTTTCTCCACCAGTGATCACGACCCTGCCCTTTTGGTACACCTCTCCTCGGGGTCGGACGCTCATCCTCTATGTGGATGATATGATCATTACTGGGGACGACTCTCAGTACATTGATTTTGTGAAGAGCGTTTCAGTGAGCAGTTCTTGATATCTGATTTGGGTCCTCTTCGTTACTTCCTTGGGATTGAGATCATTTCCACGCCTGAGAGCTACTACCTCTCCCAAAAGAAGTACATTCAGGATATCCTTGCTCGCGCTTGTCTCACTGACCAGCGCACGGTGGACACTCCTATGGAGCTTAGTGTTCACCTTCGGCCCACTGATGAGGATCCCACTTGCTACTGCCATCTTGTCGGGAGCCTTATCTACCTTGGGATCACTCGACCTGACATTTCTCACTATGTCCACATTTTGAGTCAATTCGTTTCTGCACCCACTCAGCTCTACTAGTCACCTTCGTGTTCTGCGATATCTTCCTGGGACCATCAGTCATCACATTTTCTTTCCTTGTTCCAACCCTTTGCAGCTGCAGGCGTACTCTGATGCGACCTGGGATAGCGATCCTTCTGATCGTCAGTCTCTTTCTGCCTATTGTGTTTTCCTTGGCTCCTCTCTGATTGCCTAGAAGACCAAGAAGTAGACTGTTATTTCCCATTCGAGTGCTGAAGCTGAGTTGCGAGCCATGGCGGCGTTGACAGCTGATATCACTTGGCTTCGGTGGCTACTTGAGATTTCGGTGTTTTAGCTTCTGCACCGACTCCTCTCTTATCAGACAGTACTGGTGCAATCAGCATTGCTCGAGATCCAGTGAAGCATGAGCTCACTAAGCATATTGGAGTAGATGCTTTGTTAATGAGATCGCAGGTGCAGGACCAAGTTATTGCTTTTCAGTATGTGTCTTCGAAGCTTCAGTTAGCAGATTTCTTCATAAGGCACAGACTAGAGCTTAGCATAGCTTCTACCTCTCCAAACTCAGTGTTATTGATCCACCATGAGTTTGAGGAGGGTGTTAGATATGACTTGTATAGAGTGTTCTTTGCATATTTTCATACACATGTAACTTGTATATGTTGGCCTTTAGGCCTATTGGAATAAATCTAGAGTTCATTCCAACATTTTTATTATAAAAAAGGAGGAGAATCAAATCATTCAGTTTCTAATGTTATTGAGGGGAAAGAGTAGATTTCACGTTCTATCAAGCTCTGTTTAGCCCATAAAGCAATGAATGATAGGTCGAAAACTCGAAATGGTTTTTTTTGGTTCAAAACCTCACTACTCCAGTGTATTGTATAGCATAATTTCTCAGATTAGTAATGCTAATAAAAGGATTGAATTGGCACAAGGAAAACAACTGAGCATAGGTTTTGCTCCTACAAACATGCCTGCACACTAGTAAAGTGATATACTATAATGCTACTGTAAGTGGCACATAAGTTCAACTAAGAACAGGAAATGAATACATGATTTGCAAAACAAAGTATCTGAACTTAGAGATTAGCCACCTATTTCCTTCACCAAGAGTCTAGAAGAGAATATAATACGCATGTTAGTGGTTCCGCATTTTCTCCCATAAAATTCTCACTAAACAGATACTAAAAATTAGCCATGTGGGTTACAGAAGCCCTCAACTCAATTGAAGCTACAACACAAATGTAACAAAGTGCTTACTAATCTGAAACTGTAAGATTCCCGCTGTGTGGGTATCATTTGTTTCCAACAAGAAACTTGATTCCAGACAACTTAAGTGAGGGACCTCACCTTGAGGCAACTGACCTATTGTTATGTTCACATTCAAACTACCTTACATGTGCAAACTGCAAAATGATAACAATCCTATTATGAAAAGACAGGCATAAGAAAGTTTAGGAAAAGTTGGGTCTATACAATCAAAAGATGTCCAGTTTAGAAAAGTACCACTAAAAGTTTTTGGTTCAGTTATATGCCACCAAAAGATAGCACTGTTTAGGAAAATATCACTTTGTCACATTTGGATGAAGTTGCCGTCTAGTGTGACCCTTGTTACGTGGTCCTCTGAAATGCAGCCAGTGTTTGCTATTCGTGTCCATGTATACTACGCAAAATGAGTTGTTACTTTGCAATCTAGTTCATGTCTTATGGAAGACGAGATGTAACCGAACCAGGCAAAACGAGATGTTTTCCTTGGGTGTAAATATTTTCTTGAGATGGTCTCCGTTAGTGAAATGAGGGATGCTCTGCATATTTGAGTAATATGATCTTTGAAGGTGAAAAATTGGCATCTCTGAAGGTCGAAGGATGCTATGGTGCAAAACTGATGCTGTGTTGATGTGTTAAAGTTTGCTTCATAACCTGGGTGCAAAACTGATGCGGCCAGAGTGGACCGAAAAGAGCGGCACAGCCTGGTTCATTTGTTGCGGGAAAGGAGACAAACCTGAGAGGATCCCTGTGTAAACTGATTTGGATTGAGCGCATTTTAGTCCTTGCACAGGGCATCCTATTCCATCTAAACACTGAAATGGCCCAAGCAGCTAAAGGAATGTGACAAAATGGTATTTTCCTGAAAGGTGCGGCCTTTTGATAGTATATAACTGAACCAAGAACGTTTAGTAGTATTTTTTTGAACTGGACATCTTTTGATGGTATAGACCCAATTTTCTCCAAAGTTTACCATTGGTCCTACAACTCCTAACTAAAACAAAAAATTGAACTTTAAGGTATGATGAACTACAGAACTACTACTTATCAAAACAGACACTCAAACTTTAGGGTCTGGAAAATACTGCTGTTCAGCAAAACAGTTAACACTATCAGCAACAGGTGTTGGTTAAAATAAAAGGAAATCCTCACACTTAAGCAGATGCCACATATCTGACAATTTGAAAGAATATTCTTATGTTGTCCAAGAAGGTTGACAGCAACAGATCATATCCACCAAAAAGTCATCCATATCTTATCCTATTGAATGGAGAATTCTTCTCACAACTTGTGAGAATACAAGAATACATTGAATTAAGAGGTTCATAATTGTTTGGAATACTCTTTCTTTCCAAGCTGAAATTGCTTGCAAAGGAATCTGGTTTCATTCCTCCTAATTGCCATCTGAGTGATGACAATAGGCACAAGAACATACGCTGCAGCACATCAGATTAAAGGATACTGGATATGTGAACAAGTGTTGCACTTGTTCTGATAACAGCTACTTGAGGTCAGACCATAGGAAATACACGGAATGATAATACAAAGGTGGCAACTGAGGGAACAAACAATTATCATTTTTCAGGAGAACTATTCCTGCAATTACTAGGCTTGCTCCCCATACCAAAAAAAGCTTTCATAGCCAGCAAAAAAATGTACAAGACAATGAGAAATAATTAAATAAACAAAGGTAGTAATAGACAACAATTTAATTGGAGCAAACATGATGAAGTAATGTAATTTTTAATGCTGTTAGGCTGATTGCACTAGACATTAATTAGCCACACAGCGTCAGCAGCATAAATGAAACACAATGTGTTTTAGAAGTTAAGTATAATGTTTGGGTGGTTCCAAATATATGGTCAATGCAAAGCAAAAGCAAACAAACAAAGTGCATAAAATTCCTCTCTAAAAGAACAGTCTCAATGAGTCAATGTCATCTTAGCACATTCATATCAACAAATCTCGCAAAAAACACATTCAGGACAAGAATAGCTAATTTTACTACTGTACCAATTTGACACTACCTTACATTCTTAGCTTGGGACCGTGTACTGTAGCTCTAGTAGAGCTCCGAGCAGGGATTAAAAACCTGGTACCAAACCAAATCCCAGCCAGGGGCCGGGAATGGTAACCGGCCGGTTACTGGAAATACCGGAAATTTTTCAGCTGAAATTCGCTCGAATTTGATTAAAAACCATTCAAAATTCAAAATTCAGAATTTGAATTTTAAAAACCTGAGAAAACCGGCCGGGATTTCATTTCCCGGTACCCACCGGTAAATCCGGTTACCGGCGGTAACCGGCCGGTTACCGCCGGTTTTTGTTTCCATGGCTCCGAGTCTCCGACATTGTTCCTTTGTATTGTGTAACTGACTAACTTTTATAATACATCATCCATACCTATGCTTTCTAAACAAATAAAAAGAATTGAAATAAACAAAGAAAAATCAATATATAGCAGTACGGCAATTTTAAAAGCATTAGGGCCAGTAAGAACTTTAGGAATGAAATTCTCAACATTATGTGGCCTAAAACTAATACCAGTATGGCAATATAAAACAATTCTAGAGGATTCTAGAGGAATACATTACATTTGTACAGTAGAGTAGTGGAGCACCTCATAAAGACACCATGACAGGGGCAAGCAAGATCAACATAATAAGGATCCGGATAGGACTAACAAGGTAGCTATTAGCGGCCTATTGGTACATTATGTACTTCTGCATCTGTTGCTTAGTTAGGACCTCTAAGGTAAACTATTGTTAATTCCACATCCACCTAAATGTTTCAAATTTCGCAATACATCTTGATAATATCAATGACATGGAACTTTTACAAATAATCAAATAGACAATTTTTCGAGTTACATGTGTCGCATGTATTACAAGTTACAGCAAATACTGCAGAAACAGTTAGCTATATAATGTTATCCATACTTGATACTTTACATTATACCCTCAAAAAAGAGGGAAGAAAGCAGCAGGATTATAGTCTGAAGACAAATTGACTGCATTGAGTGGTACCGCAGGATAGCAACAATATTAACGAATCTTTCAATAAACGAGTCATCTGGTAACTACAAATATGATCTCCGAGATCTACAAAGATAGCTTCCTCACATCTTCAAGGTAATTATAAGACGTCAAAGCAGAATTATTACCTCTTTTAATGTCAACCAGAACTTTGCCATGACAAGTATCCTTTCTTCTAACAACCTCAAAAGTTAGAACTTAGAAGCCATAGTAACATACTTCCCCCTCTCAGACGCATACACTGAAATCTCTCTTTCTGACATGATGAATCTTAAAGCTTGCCTCTGTTACAGAGGATGTCTGAATTACAGTTGTCATTTTGGAAGTCTTGTAACTGCATGAACCTGTATGTCTGTAGCAAGTAGAAACTTGAAATGAGGATTCCATACTTCTTGAACAACTATTGCTTTGGTAATTATACACTGTACCTTATCTAGTCCACGGTTCATGAACTGTTCAGAATTGAGATATAGGTCGGTACAGTATGCCTGATCGAGTTATCCTTAATTTACCATTCTAAGGAAGAAAAACACCCAAGTTTTGTCATTAGTGATTGAACAGATAATTTTGTACCATTGGAGCACTGCAATACAGTTGCAACATTGTATACAGAGTCCCCAGCTCCACATCACAGGAGGCACACAACCTGAAGAACCAGGGTGGATCCCTCAAATTTACCAAGCCATCATCATCTCAATGGACTGACAACCCAACCTGTACTCCGAGATGGCTTACGTATTCTTACTGTTCGTTGAGATCTAGTTTCCAATCGCTCAAGTATTGAGTAAGTTATTGAGTCAGGAGTTAATCCTTGTTGCTTCATAGTTTCATAAAGTTTATGAGCTTCTGCTGTCTTCCCACGTCTCTCCAAACAATCAAGTAAAATGTTATAAGTTACAATATTAGGAATGCATCCCTCAGCTTTCATCTCATCAAATAAGCTGCATGCCATATCAACCTTGTTGGATTTCCCAAAGCACTCAATTAATATGCTGTAAGTAAAGACATCAGGATCGTATCCCCTCTCTTGCATCTCTTTGAAAAGCATGTGGGCTTCATCGAGATCTCCATTTTTCCCAAGACAGTTTATCAAAGAATTGTAGGTGATGACATCAGGTTTACAAATGCTAGCCTCCATTTCTTCAAAAAGTCCAGACGCCTTGTCGACTAAGCCAACTCTACCATAACTTGAAATCATAATATTGTAGGTAAAAAGATCGGGAGCAATTCCATTAGCCTTCATCTTGTCAAAGAGATTGCTTATGAAAGAGACCTGCTTGAGCTTTCCAAGAGCTGAAAAAACCATATTGTACATGCCAATATCTGCAGCAATCCCTTTTTCAGGCATCATATGTAGTAGATCAATAGCCTCTAATGTTTTTCCTGCATTGCATAACACCTCAAGCATTGATACAAAAGCATCCCTGTCTCCTTTTTCATGCGAATTCCACATACGACAGAATACATTGTGTGCCTCACTTACATGCCCAGATTTGCTGAGTGACTTGACCAAATAAGAATAAATTGATCTGTTCATATACCTACTACTGATATCTAGAACCTCATTTAATCTGTGTAGTTGCCCTTCTGTTGCCAAAATATCCAGTGTAATGCTATATGTGAATTGATTGGGCTGGCAGTCACTCTCAATCATTTTGGATAGCACAAAAATTACCTTGTCCACCATCTTGTTCTTACCAAGAGCCTCAATAATAGTATTATAAGCAATCAGGTTAAGAACGCATCCTTTCGACACCATTTCCTCAAAAAATGAGAGAAATTTAGAGGTATTCCCAGCCTTTCCAGACATTCTAATTAGTATAGTATATGTGTATGCATCCGGCTCACAGTGCTTTTGTTTCATATCTTCAAAGACTTGGAAAGCTTGGTCAACCTGTTTAACTAACAAAGATCAGCTGCAAAGTTTTTAGAAACAGCACCAGTCTTATGAAATGGTGAGGGTTAAAATTCAAACAAACAAAGCAATTTCTTGTTTACGTTCCACTAACACAAAGTTGGTATTTCACAAATATGCAAGTTTACTAAATTTTATCACCTATGATATTCATGAATTGACAAACTTGGATCAATATTTTGCAAAAGATATAACTCCATCAGGATTTTGATAGCCCAAAGTTCAGTGCCACATATCCAACTTGTGGTGATATTTCTGAAATTCAACTTGAGGTGATATTTGTAAAATCCAACATGAGGTGTGCATGATGTAACCCTCATTGTTCAACAATAGAAAATGCTTGCTATTTTAGTATGTAAGGCCCAAAAGGGTGGTAAGTATGTGAAGTCTCATAGGACTTTAGGCCCATGTTGGATGCTTTGAGTTTAGTAGATTAAAAAAGCTTCAAAGGGGTCTACCACAACATGTTTGGACGACTTAGACTGAAATACTATGAAGATATGTTGAGTCATGCTCCTTAAAGGGTGGTAAGTATGTGAAATCTCATAGGACTTTAGGCCCATGTTGGATGCTTTGAGTTGAGTTAGTAGATTTAAAAAAGCTTCAAAGGGGTCTACCACAACGTGTTTGGACGACTTACTGAGGAACATAGTTGATTACCAAGTGTTTTTACATTTGTAATTATGGGACAGTACATCGTTGCAATTCCAGAATGTTCTTAGTATTGATGACAACTTGGCATGTGTATGTACAACTTGAGATATTTATATCCATGTCATCATCCCTTTTGTTATTCACATGACCATCATAGTGAAACTACAAGCTTTCTAGAGACGTTCCAATCCTTCCATCCAGGTATGCAAGTTTCTAAGTCCAACGTTAACTGGTACCACCAAGCACCAGAATGGCTAGCTTCAACACTTACTTAACAAGCATTTATGGTGATCACAATCTGATATGCTCAACTGATATCTTCATCAAACAACATCAACTAATTCACCAACAAAATCCCTGACATTGGAAAGCCATCTGTACCCACTGTTTACAGTCTAGTTGTGCCAATTTCATCCCATAGAAGTACTTTGGGTAACAAAAAGTTGGATTACAGTTCTATCTATCAAGCATCTCATTCCTAATGTCGCAGGTATGAATAGAACGCTAGGTCAACCAATCAGAGCAAAACATACCAAGAGCTCAAAATACATTTTGCAGAAAAATGCCTAGATTAGCACAAAACTGCAAACACCATCGTTATATATGCGAAGTGTGCCCATTATCATACCATTCCAGCCTTGGCAAGCGCATCAAGCAGCATGTTATACGCAAATATATCCAGCTTGTACCCCTTCCTCCGCATCTCCTCATACACCTCGAACCCTTTCCACACCTCCCTGCTCCTCAAATGCGCCTGCACAATGCACTTGTAGGTGTAACCATTCAGCTTCAGCCCCCACTTCTTCACCAGTTCCAGGCACCTCGCCACCTCCACGCCTCCTCCGCCCATCCCAACCAACAAATTCACCGTGGAGATGTTGCCGGCCACGCCGTCCCGTTCCATCTCCGCGACGAGCCGCAGCGCCTCGCCTGGTTCGGCCCTGGCGCGGAAGAGCAGGGCCAGGATGCGGTTGTAGGAGAAGGCGTCGTGGCGGAAGCCCGGGAGGGAGGCGGCGGCGAAGCGGAAGAAGGCGAGCGCGAGGGCGGGTTCGCGGGAGAGGGCCTTGACGATCTCGGAGGCCTCGGAGGCGGTGAGGGTGAGGCGGAGGGAGCGGAGGTAATCGGCGAGATCGAACAGCGGGGAGGGGGAGGCGGGGGAGCGGAGGATGCGGGCGGCGGCGCAGACGAGGTGGCGGCGCGGGAGCGGGTAGCCGCGGGTGTCGTGCGGCGTCGGGGGAGGGGTCGGGGAGACGGTGACAGTGAGGGAGGGGCCGGAGGGGGACGGCGTGGCGGCGGCTATGCGGCCGGAGTAGGTCGTCGCGAGGCGGCGGGGCATTTTGACCGGGGCGGAGCACGCGTCGGGTGGGGTTTTGCTGTTTTGGTGCGGGATTGGAGCTTTAAACCCGAAGGGCGAAGGCGCTAGTGCTGGCCAAACGGAAGGACCGGCCGGCACGGACTTAGGGCTTGCTTGGATCGCTGCCTGGCTGAGAGCCCTCCTGAGCGTTGCCTGCTCACTGTTGCCTGCTCACTGTAGGAAATGAGCGCTGGCTCCTAGGCCTTTCAGGCAGATTTGATCTTCATTAATTATTTGATCTCACATTTTATTTTTTATTCATCAATTTTAGGCATATACTTTCAACCAAACAACACATCTTCAGATTTACCTGGCCAGATAAAAACCATCTATTTTCCAGGCTACCTACAGGCACCACTTTTTCTCAGGCATGGAATCCAGAGCACCAACCAAACAGACCCTTATAGTCCGTCTACTATTCGTGCCATGTCGTATCGGATAGGTCAACATGACGAGGTGGCGATTCAGGCACGGTCTGTTGGCCGTTCGTGACGTACTGGGCCGACACAAATTTGTTTAGCCCATCAGGCTAAGTGTGGTCTGTTTAGCCCATCAAAATATAAAATAAAAAAAACCAAAAAAACCAAAAATAATTGTAGAATTCAGAAGTAGATATTAAAATTAAAAAAAAATAAGACAATCATATTGAAAATGTAATAAAAAGTTTTATTAATGTCCAAGTGACTGCCTCGTTAAAACCTTCGCCAAGTAAAAACTCAAAATGAGAAAACCTTGGCAAAGAAAAAAGAATACAATCTATAGTTTTACATACATAATACATCATCGTTTCTACGTGTTTGTTATTCTTTGTCATTATCTAAGTACAGATTTTCGAACACCTCCGACAACTCTAGATTTTTCACAGAGTATTGTGTTCGTGAATCAGCTTGTTCCCAGTCCTTCACAATTAGAGACCATCTCATTTGTGAAACTTATTCTTCTCTACTCCAATATTCTTTCAGAAAGACTGAAAGCAGACTCGGGGGAAACCGTAGAGACATGAACAGTTAACACATTACGTGAAAGTATGGATAGCATGGGATATGTTAACTTATGGGTTTACCACCATTGCAAGATGTCGAAGCCTTCTGAGTTGAAATCCACTCTATCGCTATCGAGATAGGTGGATAGTTTCCCGCTCCTTGTGGGTCTTGGCTGAGCAGGCGATGGTGTAGAAGAAAAAAAAGACCTAGACCTAGACCTAGACCTAGAGGAAGAGGCACCGAAGATCGTGCCCCACATATTTGTCTTCCCCCTCAAGGCGACGGCTACTGGAGGTCATTGCGTGCGAACTCTTCGGAACTTATTTTCATATCTTTGGTAAACCTCGTATAACCGAGAACAAACTTATGCAAAATAGTCAGTATAGTCTAGCCTCGTAGCATCACTAAGAAGATCAAGTACAGTACCAAATGCATCAATTTTAGCCCTAGGATCTAAAAGAAATACAAATACATATAGAAAAGGGATTTGTCTCTAATATTTAAGGTATTTAGATTTCATGTAAGCAATAGCATCGCGTAAAACTAAGCCAATTTCATATATTTTCAATTGAGTAGCAATTCGTAAAATAGTATGCACAATAATAGGAGATGTTGGATAGTAAACCGCGGACAAAGCAACAGTTGCCTCATAAAAAATTTCTAAAAATGACAGTACCTTCTTAGCAACGAACCAATGTTGCTCAGTTAATAGTATACTACCGTTAGTGTTATGATAGTGTGTTTGAATCAAAACAGAAAAAGTGCTCTTGTATAGTAAAAGTTTCTTAAGTATGAGGTAAGTAGAATTCCACCTTACCTCCATGTCCAAACCGAACTTTCTTAGACGTACACCCATCGCCCTGCAGAAGTTCTTATATTGTGCTATTCTTACGTTAGAATTATTCAAGAAATAAATCGCATCGCAAAAAGCTTTAATATACAGACTCAACCTCTTCAAACCACATTTCACTATAAGGTTGATAATATGATAAGCGCATCGTTGATGTAGTAAGAAGGAATCGACGTATGTACTCAACACTGGAGTAAATGTCCATGACCCTAGAGTTTGAAGCGGTGTTGTCTAAAGTAATTACGAATATTTTGTCTGTAAGATCAAAGTCTTCTACGACTTTGATAATACAGTCCGCAATATTCTCACACGTGTGTGCTACATCAATTAATTTCGAAGCTATAATCCTTTTCTCCATTACCCAGTCGTCATTAACATAATACGCAACTACACTAAGGTAATCCTCTGTAGCCCGACCATTCCATATGTCCGAAGTAAGAGCCATCGAAAATGTGTGCGTACTAAATAGTTCCTTTATTTTATTATGGCGTTTATTGTAGTATTTTACTAGATCCCTAATTGTTGTCTGCCTAGAAACAGAAGAAAATCTAGAATTATGTGCGGTCCTAATGTAATTTTGGAAAAAAACAGACTCGCCAAAAGTCTAACGGTAAATCCTCAGAAGTAATTAAACGACAGAGAGATTGGCGGGCTACCTGATGATCATAGTCCCAGCTACTTACTGTACTGTCGGGTTGTACTGCAGCTGCGTCTGCCTCATCACCAATCCTTGTTTGGCTCGACATCTTGTACCATGTCTAAGCAAGTGCCCGTTCCACCTATAGGCTTTGCAGACAATTCATGACGACAAATTTTACAAATAGCATATGGTAACTCATTTCCCTATGTGTCTTGCTTGCTTTCCTATCGAAATTCTCTCACACTCTCGATGTGGACGGTCTCAACCTCTTTGCTCCGGTTGTCGTGGAGCCTGATGACGGAACTCCGCTTTGCCCTTCTTCCGGTGAAACCTCCGGTTGGCTTGAGGCAGCCGCAGCTGCCTCCATGGACGCAATTTTCTCTGGTGAAAGTCCATAATCACCAAGAGCAAAGCTGTCGTAAGGACTGTCCATAACAAAAACTGCAAAATTGAAACTAACACTATTACTACTTTCATCTTAGCATGACAAGCACTAACAATAAAAATATAAAAAATAGTATTGTATCTCTTTCGTTGACTTGCTGCCAAAAATTGAATTTCCCAAATTTTGGCATAATTTTTTTGAATTTTGCCAAATTAGCTCAACATGAATTCAAATTTGCACAACAAAATTTCAAAGAGAGAATGGGGAATGAAGGGGTGCTAAATGAGGGGGGTATGGTGGCTATTTATATAAAAAAAATTGGGGATTTTTTGGATTTTTTTTTTGCTATTTTTTATGACCCAAACAGTCAAAAAAGGGGCAAAATTACCCAACGATCGATTTTCGTCAGGCCATGCCATGCCAGGCATGGCCCACGAGCCCACCCAGCCACCGCCTACCGCCTACCGCCTCGCCCTTCTCTCCCTCTACGCCCTACCCGCGCATGTCGCGTGCAGCACTAGCAGTGCCGTAGCACTGCCACCCCTTCTCCTCCTCCGTTGCATCGCACCGTGCACCGCACCGCCTCGCCCTAACCGACTAGCCGCAACCTCGATCTGTTTGAAACCCAACTCAGTGTGTCGAGTCGACTGCTCGAGTCGGACTCGAAGTCCCACCTAGCCAATCGCTCGGCCGAGTCAAGCTCAGCCGAAGTTCTGGCTCGTCTCGGCGCCGCGCGCAAGCGGCCCGGATGGGGATCGTGTGGCTCACGACCTCCTCGACCTCCCGCGACGCATGGACCTCTCTGCTGAGTGATCTGGGGACGCCCAGACCACCCCGATTGCATCCGGGCGCCCAGACTTCCCTCGGCCTGTTCTTCTTCCTCCGGGACCTCCTCGAGCCCTCGCCATCATGGTTTTCCCGCACCCGCGTGTGTCGAGTCGAGCGCTGGGAGCAAAGTGGCCTGTCACTTTTTGGTCCTTCCCAACGCTCTCTTTCGCCATGCATTAAATGTGCCGTAAGCTTTGCCCTAAAGAAGTCGCCCTCACCGCCTTGTCAAGTCCTGTAGGTCATGGCAGTGGCATGGCTCTTGGTCACAGTAGCCTTTTGCCCATGCCATTACCAAGCTCCCCGGCTATGTATAGCATGTGGCTTTCTTCCTCCTATCCTTTCTCCATTCCTTGTGTGCTTGAACTTCCTGCAGGAGTGAGAGCCCTAGCTCAAGCACCCGAGAGCACCACCCCCTGCCACCATTGTCACCCTTGGAGCTCCCTGCCGAAGCTCGAGCTCCAGTGGTCCCATCAACATTCTTGCCTTCTTCGTTGTCATCTTGATCACCTAGGGCTTGCTCTAACTTAGCTTGGTTCACATTTCAGAGGTGGACAAGTTTGGGAGCTACTTTTTGGGGTCGAGGTCATCTTCTTCTTCATCGGCCAAGCACTTCATCGCCGACTTCGCCGACCTTCTCCAAGTTCCTCCGACCTCCCCGGTTCCTCTCTCGCCTCAGTGCCCTTTCTCTTAGCCCATTCTACCGCTTCTAGTCATCGTAGAGCGCGATGGTTTTCGTGAGTTGGTCGATAGGGTCAGGTTCTCTCTCTCGCCGGCGTGCTCCGTGCCGCCGCCGCCGAGCACGCCCTTAGGTTCTTGACGCGTTATTAGGAACTCACCATGTCCTTGGTTCCCACCGCGAGCTCCCCATCGCCGGCGGTGAGTTTGTTTAGCGCCGCTTTTGTCATGTCATATTCGGACAAGCCCCGTAGCCGATGATTAGTCATTAATTGCTGCCGAAGTAACTCCGTTGTCGCACGCAAGACCCCGCCAGAGCTCCTCCGCAGACCTCCTCCCGCTGATCCTAACCGCCCATGACCACCTCGCAGTTAGATCCTAACCGTAGGGTCTTGCTCGCGAAAACTTAAGTCCCGTGACCTCTTCGGTTTTATCCTAACCTTTAATGACCTCTCTTTTGAATCTCACCACAAAGACCTCTTCGAGGGTAGATCTTGACCGTAGATCTCTGTCGCAGAAACCTTAAGTGTTCACGACTTCCGTGTTGATCTCACCGCCCAGACGCCCCCGATCTAACTGAGCCGCTAGACCACTCGCGCAAAAAGACCTCCTTTGTTGTTTTATAAAACCACCCCTCGACCTCCACCGAGGTCCTCTTTGCAAAAGACTTCCTTGGTCATTTTGCAAAGACCACTCAGACTACCCCTGGTCGCTTTGCAAAGCCACCGGTCTTTACAAAGACAACCCCGCCGCACTTCTTAGGCTCAATCTCGGCCGCTCACGACTCTCCCTGCTTAGATCTCGAGCGTTAGATCTCATTTGTAAAACTCCAGCCTTCTGACCTCCTCCGCCGACCAACTGTCAGACTCTCCTAGGCCTAACTGAGCCGCTCGATCTCTCCGATTAGAACCCTGCCGCCAGGACCTCCCGAGAAGATCTTGGCCATCCATGACCTCCTGCTAAATCCCACTGCTCAGACTCTCCCCGTGAGATCTTGACCGCATGACCTCCTCGCTTGATCTTAGCCGCCCAGACTCCTCCGGTAGATCTCAACCGCTCAGACCTCCTAGGGAGATCCGAGCCGCTAAGATCTCGCATGTTCAATTGTTGACCTTAGACCTCCCTAGTGCTCCGGGACCTCCGTATCTTGATCCGACTGGCCACGACTCGTTAGCGCGAGGACCTCCTTTGCGGCGCTCGTGCATGCACCGGTCGCGGGCCGCTGGATCTCGATTCAACGGTCCGCACTCTCCCAAAGTGAGGAGGAGGTCTTGTGTGCCAGGCCGAGGCTCTGTGAGTCGCCGATTTTGATCTAACGCCCACGACCTCCTTTTTCCTTCGCTTTTGGATCTCCGAGAGCTCAATCTTCCTAAGTCTTTAATATTCCGAATTTCAAAAGTGCATAACTTTGTCATATTAACTCATTTTTGAATGATTCCATTGCTGTAGCTTTGTTATAGTATGAACTTTAACTGAGAATGAATTTAGGTAATCATATGTAGCAAAAATGATTTTAACTACATGATCTTGTTTAGTGAAAAATGATGTCTAGAAATTCATGGAAAATTTGTAAAATGCATAACTTATTCTCTGTAATTCCAAACTGAGCAAACTCAACTTGGTAAAATTGCTCGTGGACATGCTTTAATATGAACTAGGCCTTGTCTTTATTTATGTTCCCTAGAAATAATATATGCTAGTTTTAGAACTTAGAAAATCATAACTAATTCATTATAACTCCAAATTGTGCAAACTCAGTTTTGCTGTTGTTAGGATACCATTACCTACCTACCATAAAAATTTCAGCTTCCAGATCATTCTAGAAATTTTCACCATGAACAAAGAACCAAATTAATTTAATTATGATTTTTTCAGTCGAGAGAATTTAATTTAGCCATAACTTTTCATGCTAAGTCCAAATGAAGTGATTCTTGTTTCTAAAATTGTCTAAAATCAACCCCTAGCTGCTGTATAAATTTCTTTGGATTTGTATGTTCTTTTGTCGTTGAGTTCCTTTTGGTGTTCTTCGTTTCATCCGCTTTATCGCTTCGCTGTAGGTTCAAGAATTTATTGAACCTTAGCACTCCTCTGCAGCAAGAACAAATCCAGCAAGACAAGCAGTTTGACCATGTTAATCCCAGTATTTTAAGTATTTATGTTGTTTACAACTTCTATGTATGCATTGCTATCTTGTTTTAACTATTGTCGATAGTTGGCCTAGTAGATGCATTTCCTTAGACAAATGATTATCCTCTACTACCGTGAGCCTAGGTTATTATTGTGATTTAGGTTCGTGGATGAGCTCTTGTCACTTAGTAGTTGCGTAATTAATTGCTTAGCCATGCTTAGCTTTCTAGAAATGGGCGGTTATCGACTTGTCGATAACCTTGATCACATAAAACTTATTGAGATTTATGATTTCAGCCTTGTGACATGTCTACTTATGAAAACTAAAAACTGAAAATAAAATGATTTAGACTTGGGCACAATGGTATGATTGGTGTGATTTTCGTGTGATCGAACGTGTTCCGGTCATTAAGGACCGAGTTACGGCGCCACCGCATCGAGCATTTTTGCGTATAACCACACTAGAGGGTATGGACCTCTCTGACTTAGTACTTTGCGTGTATTGTCGCGTCGCAGTGGAGTCGCAGAGGGATGGTGTTGGGAGACAGAGTCCGAAGGCTCCCCAGAATCTGCGTGGTTGTCTTCTACCGCAATGTAAGCGCATGGGTTTCTATCCATACGAGCGGCTCGTGGTTAATACACAATATTGGAAAACGCTCGAGGACTTAGCCGCGCCTTTGCATACCTTCTAAGTGTGCTTTGGGGCTTAAAGGCTCCGGTGTGGGTACATTGGTACACCCCGCAGGTTAAAACTATTCAATAGCCTCGCCCTAGGTTATGGACACGGATACGCCCGTGAGAACTAGACTACAACCTTTTAATTAAAACTTGATGGGTGGTACGAATCGGGATTCGTATATGTTGTGGTGACTATTGGGATAGTCACTTCCGTGTGGTTTCTTGTATGTATCTTTATTACGCCTTTATGTTGACAACAAAATAGATTTGCAAACTTGCTTTTAAATGTATTACGTTATTGCAAATAAAGTTGGCTTTGTGTAAAATGAGACATACAACCTCCACCTAAATAAGCTTGCATGTAGTTTATGAATAGGTCCGCTATTCCACACGCCGCCTTGGCGAAGTACCTTTGTGTACTCGGCTATCTTGCTTAAATGTAATTGTTGCAGAGGAAGAAGGTGAGCTTGAGGGGCCTCACTTCGTGAGTCAGGCTGTGGTAGTCTTCGTGGCGCCTAGCCGAGCGCCCTGGCCGGTTGCCTTGTGGGTTGTATGGGTAACCTGGCCGACTTTTGTTCTAGCCATCTTATGGCACCTTTGCTTCCCGTCATTCTTGTATATTATTCTATTTGGCCGGTCGGTTTTTTGTAATAACTTTACTTCATGTATGTCGTTGTTGAACTTAGTGATGTTTGTTGTATGGAATTGATGTGTAATTTTGTGATGATGCGATGCTGCACTCTGGGAAGCATATGTCCATCGAGGCTTATAATGTTAAATTAGTAATGCTAGAACCATTTGGAGGTTAAGTGTTACTAGTTAAATATTCCAGTCCTCACGACCGCCTTCTTCACACCGCCGAGCACCAAGCCACCTCTCGCCCCGCCTGCGCGCTCCTCATCGCATCGCTTTTACACCTTCCGCCGCTCCCCGCCGAAAGGTTTCTTCTCGCCCACACCGCCGAGCAGCCGAGCTACCTCCACACCTCTCGCCTCGTCGTCCCCTTCGCCGCCGCGCCCGGTCCTCCATCACCCCAACGCCGACCCGCGGCCGCGCCTCTCCCTCCAGCCTTCTCTATTCCTCTCCCTCTCCACTCTCCGGCTCTCCTTTCCCTCTCAGCGCGGCCAGCAGCAAGCCGCACCACCTCCTCTCCCTTTTCGCGCTCTCCCTTCCGCACCGCTGCCAACCTTCCGCCTCCAGCAGCGGGCGCCTGATGGATCGTGCCGGCCGATCGCCGCCCGTGGCAGGCCGGGTAGCGCCAACGCGTTAGCAGTAGCGCCAGCACGGCACGGCTCTTTGGGCCGGCACGCACCGGCGAACAAGGCGCGGTCGTCGGGTGGTCCGGGCCGGGCCTACAGCAGTCGTGTCGGGGTCTGGTCCGGCGGGCACAACCTATATATGGCGCTCTAGAAGGCAACGTGCTTACAAAACTCATCGACAAAGGGCTTACTAGTTTCATCAAGTGTGGAATGCATTGTCATTTGCTAGTGATTACTACGTTGTGTTTGGTTCTGCATCATGCATCGTCTGCTCGCATCTATGCATACATATAACACATGTTTGGTTGCATGCACACGGCCGGCAAAGCACGCATGTATGAGGCTCCCCGAGCTCGCCCGATGCAAACGCTGCCGCGGACCTTCACTCGTGAGCCGTCAGGATGCATGCAGCCGCTCACCCATTGCATATGCGCGTGGTGCCTCTGCACCGCCGAGTGCTAGGGTTACTTTCCACCTCCACCGCCTCATTTGCTCTCGCATCCTCTCGCTGACCTCGTGCTCACCGTCCCGGTCCAAGCGCAATGCCACACTCATCCTCGCAGCCTCACTGCTCTTGCCTCCCCGTAGGACCCATGGACGGTGTTCCAACAGAGTACCCGATGCCGCAAGGCCTCTGCCACCTCTCCTCCTATTCCTCCCTTCTCCCATGTTGTGCGCTTTTGTTGAGATTGCAGTACCATGATTTTCTTCCTCCTTTTGTTTCTTTGATATGCTCGGCATGGGCATGGAATCGTAGATCTAGCTCGCACCGATTTTCTTCCTCTGGCTTCATGATGAAGAAGAGGTTTTGTTTCGTGATCCGCTCGATGGGTATGGAATCTTGTATTACATGAACCGAACCTAGATCTATATTTGCATGCCGAATGCCTTGATCTATAATTTTTTAGTTGAATTCACCCTGTTAGTTCCGGATGTGAGACATAGTCATTGTTTTAGTTTATTCCACCCTTGTTAGCTCCATATCTGAGGCATAGTCGTTGTTTTTGCTATGTAGGCTTAGATTTGCATTCTTATTTCAGTTCTTGCATGGTAATTAGTTGAAATGATAAGAAAAAGGATATATGCATGCTTGAATGCCTAGATCTATACTTTCTTTAGTTGATTCTACCCTTGTTAGTTGCAGATCTGAGGAATGGTTGTTGTTTTTGCTATGTTGTCCGTATGATCGACGCTTGTTTTAGTTCCATGATCTGCTCTTCTTGGTAATCTGCATACTTGATATGAAGCATCAATTTTTTTTCCTGAGCATTGCATCCTTGGTCGATGATGGTATGCCACTAGAGGGGCATCCTTAGGATGTGGCAGTTGTGGCATATATGCATGTAATCTTGTTGTATGTAACTGTGATTGCAACGGCATTATTTAATATGAAGCATCAATATTTTCTGAGCATTGCATTTTTTTATCGATGATGGTATGCCACTAGAGGGGCATCCTTAGGATGTGGTAGTTGTGGCATACATGCATGTAATCTTGCTGCATGCAACTGTGATTGCAACGACATTGTGACACCACCATCAAGGAATAATGATATATTGGTTATGTATTTGGTTCGTAGATGGGTGACTTGGCACATAAACAACAAGTCCTAATTGTGAGGGGTATGGTCTAGTTGTTGCCCTGTGTGCTACATGCTTGCCATAATTAGAATTGCTAGAGCTAGACACCACTCTGCATTACCTATGGTTCTATGGTAGAAAGGACATAGCTCTACAATTGAACCTACAATGGATCTACAATTTAGATGACACGCATTGTTTGGAGCAACTTAGGATGAGGAGGGCCCTTTCCATCTCAGTACTTTGTTTCAGGCAAGGCAAACACATGAGATAGCATTAATAATTGATTGAGGAACAAGTGACCATGTTTCTCCTCGTTGTTGGTCACAACCATAGGTTTAGGGCTTTTGCACCAATATTTAGAGATCCATTGAGACCATTAGTAGATACTTTTAGACGGTTCGCCTTTTCGTTGGGGAGTTGCGCAACGAGATGATCCGACCACCCTCCACTAAAATCCCTACTAAAATCCAAATAAATAGGAGGTTCAATCTCTACTTCAAGGTAAAAATATATTTTATAACCTTCACCACACTCAACTTGTAGGAGGTTTGAGCTAGCCTAAATTGCTTCCATGTGTGTTAGGATCCAGATTGGTGCAATTGATGGCACCCATGTGCTCTTGGATTGGTGAAAGCCGTAAGGTCATTGGAGACCATACTTGTGGGGATGTTCTTTCCTCGCATCTTTCTACTACTCCACAATATGTTTAAAGTGAGCAAGCTCCTAGGGCTTGATTTTCGTGGTGAGTACCAAATGACCGATTGTAATAATATAGTGGCCGACACCCTATCTCGCTGAGATGCGAAATTGGTGTAGTGTTCTATTCTTTCTATGTCGACATTCTCTTTGTTCAATGATCTCCCATAGATGCGTTAGCGATCTAGCTTTGGTCGCTTCTCAAGGATCAGCTTGATGTCGAGACATTTGAGGGTCCTTTGAGTTGGCGTGATTGCCTGTTATTTTATGATGGCCACATATATATAGCCTCGCCTTCTCCACACCTTATCGATATTAGTTGCAGCTCATACAACCATCAATGATGGGGTTCGTAAGATGTTGCATCGATTGAAAGCCGATTTTCATATTCCTCAGATGCGATTTGGTGGCTGGGACTTTGAAGCGCGCATGTGAGGTGGGTGCCAAAGAAATAAATGGAACAATTACATCCAAGAGGGTTCTTGTGCCACTGGAAGTTCCTATCATGTATGGGCTGACATCTCAATGGATTTTGTAGAAGGATTACCAAAGGTACACGGCAAGTCCATGATTCTTTCCATCGTCGACCGTTTTTCAAAGTATGCTCATTTTATTCATTTGGGCCATCCATACACAGCAAGATCAGTAGCGTGAGCATTCTTTGATGAGATAGTTCGACTACTCGGTATGCCGACATCTATTGTTAGCGACCAACCTATTTTTACAAGCACTTTTTGGCAAGTGTTGTTTTGCATGTGGGAGTCCACCTTCACATGAGTTCGACCTTTCATCCCCAGTCCAACGGTCAAACATAGGCAGTTAATAAGGTGATTGCTATGTATCTTCAGTGTCTTACTAGCGACCGACCACATCAGTGGCTTCAATGGTTTCCTTGGGCAGAATTTTGTTACAATACCTTGTTAGAAATCGACATGTAAATAATAAAGTAGATCAAGAATAGGGAGACACCGATTTTTACGTGAAAAACCCTTTCGAAAAAAACCACAGACGTACAACGGTGATCTTCACTATATCAGAAAAGTATTTACAAAACGCAGGGATTTTCATGAGTCGTCAACTCTTCCCATGCGGCTTACAAGGGGTACCCCTGCCACGCCAGGTTTCAGATGTATGGAAGTTCGCGACGCTACGCTTTGTGTCTCCAGACCTTGGCCTTTTTAGAATTTGGATCACATATCAACATACCTCATTCCACACCTCGCTTAAAGACATTCAAAGTGGTATATGGGAGAGAACCTCCGCCTTTGTGCTGTTTCGATCCGTGCAAAGAGTAAGGTTGCTACTGTAGAACAATTACTTTATACTCGGGATGCACTCTTCCCTACATCGTGATCGTCTTCAGCACAACAACTCTACAAGAAGTATTATGATGACAAACACAGGAGTTGCGCTTCAATAGGCGCATCGTGTGGCTTTATCTCTTGCATCGCGATGCGACATCTCTAGTGGTTTGTATTAACAACAATCTCGCGCTTGTTTTTATGGACTACATCAGTGTTGATCAATCAAGATAGTGGCTTATCGCTTGTCGCCACCTGCGTTTCGCTTTCATGATGTTTTCCATGTCACCAACTCAAACCATTTCGTGGGAACATCCAGATCACCACCTTAGCTTCCCAAATACAACATGGCCGAAGTTTGTCTCGCCCTTCAATCGTAGTTCGCGCATCGCCTTAGCCGCGCAAGTGGGAAATGTTGGTCCAATGGGACGGTTCAGAGTCCACTGGACGCATCATGGGAGCTCGTGAGGAGTTCCATGATCGTTATCCAACTTTTTCACCAATGACGAGCTATTTCAAAAGGACGAGAGAGATGTCATGTGAGGTAAGTATTATAGTCGAAGATCATGCGAACCTAAAGAGTAAGAGATTCCGCCCAATCCAACCAACCGACACATCGCCGTCCGACCGTGCAAGGACCACGTAACTAATCCGAATTCTCCCGATGTAGCCAACAAAGCAGAGGATACTTAGGAATCCTTCTGATTTGCTATTAGAGATAAGATAGGAATCCCTTCCTGATGCAGCAAGTTACTAGATAAGTCCTTCAGACACTTAGGAATTAGAAAGAGATTGGTTTCTTGTGAAAGGATTGTATTAGAGTTCTTGTTAGCAAGATCCACTATATAAGGATGCTATGTTTATCAATGAAGGCAATCGTAAAGCTATCTCCAATCGCCTCTCCCAATTTATCTCCTCTCATAGGTTTTGTTCATTTTGGAGTTTATTTGGGTATTCTTGTGTATTTATTAGTCCTTTGCTCGTTGTGTCTTTTTTCCTGCCTCACAGAGAGTTCGACACCGAGACCTCCACGCGATCAAGAACAAGACTACTCGGACCTCTTCCCTACACTCAGGCGAGTCATACTTTGATCATATTGAGCCTACCCTTGTGCCTTGCTGTTCCCGTGCCCTAGCTATCTATCTTCGTCGTGGCGCCTCGCCGAAACCAGGCCCAAAGCCACCCACTACTCACGACTGCCCGACACAGTCGTTAGGTCGTGACATTAACCTTCATATGGACCAAAATGAAATCAAGCATAAGAGAAGTCAGGTTGATCCCAGAAGGAAAAGTAGTTTGAATTTCCGTGTGAAAAATGCACAATAAGTACTGGATGTTAGTGGAAAGTGGAGGCCTGACACCCTAGTTCTTACATGTTCCAGGGTTTCATGTTGTTAAGTATTCATATGCATTTGTACATCTTTCTTGTTCTGGTGTGCAGGTAGTTTAGCACTGCTGTACAAGAGGCTGGCGTTGCTTGCTCTAGACAATAGACAAGCAAATGAACCTTTTGAGGGCCTCTTTGCTATCATCTTGTTGCATAGCCTTGGTAAGTGATTTGACCGCTGGTTCATGTCTAATCCTTCTGCATAGCTTTTGCATGTCTTCATCCTCTTATTGTAAGTAATTTGCTTTGCAAGGTCCTGAACACATGTAGCATCAGATATTGATGTGAACGATTGGGACTTCCCTTGGTAGTACTTGGACAGCCCTCTCCTGTGGAAATTAGATTTACTTGTTAGAGATCATTTCTTTAATGCTTTGCAACTGAAGTGAATTTTGTGAAAGTAATATGGAAAATGTGATCCTTTAGAATCATGACCATTGTGTTCTTCAGTTATTCTATTTATCTTTTGAGAATAATGTTCATATTGAACTCATAGTTGCATACTGACATATGTTTGTCATAGATCTTGTGCAAAGTGGAACCTCTACAAGTTATCACCTAGGAGTACCATTTCAAAATTACCCCAAGGGATTTGAAAAGATGTTCATGACAAACATTTCACTGTCTAGTAGGAAAGGAACTAGCTACTAAAGTAGCACAAGATAATAATAGAATAAATCACACATTATATTCGAGCATTTGTAATTTTCAGTTATCTAGATTTCCACAATTACCTTGAATATAAAATTTATCTGTTTATTTTGCAAATAGGATGTGCCGGGTACTATTTAACACGCAAGTTTTTGAAGCCAGGTGAAAGGTTTTGGTTCGTTCGTACAAATTGGAAAATGCAAACTACAAACTACACGTTGTTAAAGCGCCAGTATCCATGCAAACAAAATTTGAAACACAAATAAGCGTGGTGTGGAATTTTCTCTACATAACCGAATACTTCTGCAGGGGAGCAAAATATGCACGTACCTGACAGGAAGCTGGGCTAACAGCGAAGACAACTCGTAGAGCGAACCCTCGGAATCCAGCTGCAAGGTGCTCGACGACGCTGAAGACGGCACAGAAGAATGATCAGGTGGGAAGAACTTGCATCATCACTCATATCCGATGCCGATGAGCACAACGACCCGCTGGACGCGCCCGAGATGCAAGCAGCTTCAGAGTGATCATCACCTCGTCCAACGCAGGCCTCCTCCTCATCGCACAGAGGAGCCCCAAGAGACACCACCTGCAAGCTTCTGCCATTTCAGGAGCAATGGCTGGCTATCTTCTGGGTGTTCAGATCTTGGAAGGCAAAGGCAACTACCCAAGGCGCGTGCATGTATAGACGCAAGGAGGAAACAAAGGAAAAAAGAGCCGTTCCCGTGGGCAGATAGGCGTCTTGTTTATTCAGATAGGCCTCATCGACTCGGCGCCGAAAGGTAAGCCAAAGCTATCCTTAGTTCCTTACTCCATGTGGTCTTAATCTAGACTGCCATAGATAGATATATTCCTTTTCATGTCATCTTATCACCTATGAATAATGAATTATATGACTTTTCGAAAGAAAGACAATAATGAATTATATGCATTTGCAACCGCGTGTTTATGTGTTTGAATTTACTTGTTCACAGGGAGCAAGAAATAGAAACATGTGTTGGTTACTGTGAGGAAGCAATTATAGGGAGCATGTGAAAACGACGTGGATAAACTTATGGCTTGAGATAAGCATCTTATCTTATGAGACTCTGTCGATCGGCGGGGGGTAGTTTATCCCCGTGGATTAGGAAGGATAAGATAGATTATAATACCAAGAAGGTGCTTTCTGTTGGTCAAGCTAGAGATCGATGCTGTCTGCGGAGTTGATTATATGCTAATTAAGTGTGAGATTAGCTTCTTTATTGTGGTCTGGTAGGTGGTACAGCCAGTCGGCTCGATCTCAGTCAACTCATCTTTTCTCTTTCTGAAAGGCACAGTCAAGACATCCTTAATAGGGCAGTGAAACCAACCCTGCTCCCTTTCCTCTGTACATGTTATCATGAATGGTTCCTGCAGGAGGCATGAGCCTGTTCATGGTGACTTACAAGTGTACTTCCTTTCAATTGTTGACAAAGGTTCATGTTGTTTGCACCAAGGTAAATTAGTGTCTCTGTCCCTATTGGGGAAATACATTTGCTTCTCGTAAGACTTATCTTTTTACCGACTTAGGGCACATTTGGAATGCTTCAATTTCGCAGGACAACTGGAGGCAATATAATTCATATGAGATACCTACAAATTTAGCATGTTTCATACGAAGATCCTAGGTGTCATAAGCATTACTAATCGCTTGGCACTTGCAGACTTGCTCCACAAAACTTTGCCTTCTTACACACAAGAGAGTGATTCTCACGACTCCACGTTTAGGTAAGCCACGGTCCACAGGAATTTTTAAAGGAAAATTGGCTATATAGCACTGCAAATTTGCGTCATTTATCAACAAATATCTAAAAAATGTAGTTTCGTCAGTAATTTTGCTGTAGGATATCGAGCCGACTATTTCATTATTTTCTGATCAGCGGAGAGAGAGAAAACATATGAATTATCTATTTTACCCTTTCTCTTCTTTCTCCTCCTGCTCTCCTCTTCTTCTTCCGTCGGCCGAGATGCGGAGCAAGCCGAGCTTCTTGAGCCCATGGTGCAGCTCACCCACCCGCGATGACCAGGATCTGCACGACCTGAGCGGCGAACAGCCGGCCGCCGCCGCCCATGAACAGCTCGTATGGCCTGCCGGCGCCGTAGATATCCTCCACGTACCTCTGCTTCGCGAACAGCCCGTGAAGATGATCCCCCACGCGCCGCAGCCGCCGTGGAGCTGCGGGGCCTCGAGCGGGTCGTCGAACTTGAGAGCGCGCGGCGAGCGCGTTGAACCCGATGAGCACCCATGCTGAGACGAACCCGCAGATGAGCACCGCCCACGGGTCCACAACGTTGCACCCTGCGGTGATGGCTGCGAACCCACCGAACAGCGTCGTCATCACGGCGGTGCGGTCCACGCCCGACCACTGCCCGTTGATGCTCCCAGAGGGCTGGTACGTCTTGAGGATGGTGGTGAAGGACCCAGGGTTGAATCCGTACCATCCAATTGATCTTTGTAATCTGATGTAATACCGAACCAATTGATCTTCGTATTCTGATGCAAATTCCTCTGTTTTTTTTTCCTGTTTTCGTTGATTCAGTTACTATTCATCGTTTGGCAATTGCGTTTGTCTGCACTTCAGAAACGTCTGAAGTTTGAAGTTCGGAAACCTGAACTCAAGGTTCAGTCTTCAGACCTCACCATCCCGGCGAAGGGCTCTTCCTTGGACTTCGGTATCCAGATCTACAAACAAACACGCAACACATTTTGTATCTCATCAGTGTAAAGTTTGATAAACTTTCAAGTTGTCATCGTCAAGTTGCTGAATCACCTCAGTTTCTTTGGCTTTGAGGAGGCAGTCCATGCCAATCCTAAGCCTGTCGTCCATCCAAGCCTTAAGCAAGCCCATCACGACGGACTCCATGAAGGGCAATGGCACACTCTGCACATAAGGACCAAACAAGAATCGAGTCAATTTATTGAAAATAGAGCTGATTTTAAAACGTAGCATAAACAAAAGATCATGTGCCAAGGGTTCCACCATTTTGGGAATGTACATGCGATTATATGCATCTTAGGAATATCCTTTCAGATAAAACCAAGAAACATTGCGGTTCTCAATTAACAAAGCAGGAGGTGGAGACAAAGCCAATCCGTTGGCTAGAGTATGTGTTCCAGAGGGCAATGCCACTTGCTGGCGATAAATCGCATTAACTTGGACCTCGGCGTGTGATTCGAGAAACATCTCTGTCTTTGTGAGAACAACAAGCGGAGATGAGTTCCTTCTCTCGATGTCGACGAGATGAAGCTAACGATAGCCCCGGGATCTTGCATCGATATTCGACAAGCTCACGGTTGGGATCTTGAAGGAGTCTCGTCTAGCACACCGACCTAAAGATGCTTGTTTAACTTTTTTTGATAATAGGTTTGCACCCTATTTCCATTAAAAGGAAACATAATTACAAAAAAGTTAACAAACTGATTAAACTAAACATAATTACATGCTTGGACTGCATCCATAACTACAGATGCATTAACCAAAAGGGAGCTCACGGCCCCAAACCAAAAGGGTGTATTAACATCCTCCATCACCCAATCTATTTGTCCATGACGCCCATCTGTCTCTAACTCCAAAAACTTCAGAAGCAACCTTCCCAATTGCTCTACCGCCCTTGCGGAGCAGTTCCCGTTCTTCCTCCTTCTGTAAATGGGACCACAATTCAATCCAATAACAAAAGGTATGAATAACTGAGATAGGTTCCACATGCCATTTTTTTATTAAAACATGCTAAGTTGCGCATTTTCCAAATGCTCTACAAAATAGCTGCTACACCAACCACCACTAGCTTTCTAGTCTTCCCAGCAAACTTAACTACCCAACTAGAGAATAATTGGGTAATATCTCACAAGGGCTAGCGGAGCCAAAAGTGCGACTCACGATATTCCAAATATATCTCGCTAAAGGACACTGCAGAAACAAATGAGTAATACTTTCTTCGGCCCCACAAAACATACATCCTTTGTCCCCCTCCCAACCCCTTCGCACAAGATTGTCTTTGGTCAAGATGCTTTGCTTCAGCACTAACCAAAGAAATACCTTAATCTTTAGGGGTAGTTTAATAGACCAAATGAAGTTTTGTGGGAACTGGATACTTTGCATCCTTAGTACCTTGTAGAAAGATTTAACTGAAAAGGTCCCCGAAGGCGACCAACGCCATACCAACCTATCCCGTTCCCCCTTCAAGAGCACCCCCTTGCACTCTGTTATGATCTTATTCCATAGAGCAAGTCCTTCCCCACAACGACCTTCTAAATCGACATTTCTAAAATTCTTTGGAACGCCCTTACTCTGAGAGATGTTTCGAAGTAGTAATGCTATATAGTCTTGCATACTTTTCGAGAGAGGTACATCCCAAGCCATGTGTCCTCCAGAAACTGGTTCTAGCGCCATCTCCCGGTTTTCTCTTGCAAGCAAGACAGAATAAGTCTCTTATCCTTAACACACCCTTCCAAAACCATGAATCCCCACCTTCTGGCACCACTTGTGCCAAGGTTTTCTTACTAAGATACTTCCTCTTGAGCATCTCTTGCCATTGACCATCCTCATTCTCCGACCTCCAGAGCTATTTCCTAACAAAGCTAAATTCATAGTTTTCAGGTCTAGGATTCCCAATCCACTCTGATCTTTAGGCATACATACCATTGGCCAACCAACCAAATGGTATTTTTTTCCTACCTTCATCTGAGTTCCATAAAAATCTGGATCTAAACAGATCCATTTTTTTCCTAACCCCCACCGGAATCTTGTATAAAGACATCATATATAAAGGGAGGCTACTAAGAGTTGAATTCACTAGCACCAACCTCCCTCCTATTGATAAAAGTTTCTCCCTCCTATTGATAAAAGTTTCCCTTGCCAACCACTTAGCCTGTGCTCAAACTTATCCTCGATCCTCTTCCAATCTCTATTTGTAATTTTCTTCCTATCCACAGGAACCCCCAGATATTTCAGAGGTAATTCTCCCACCTTACATGTGAAGATTTCCTCGTAAATGTCTTGCCTCATTCCTGCCGTTCCAAAACAGAACATTTCACTCTTATGAAAATTAATTTTTAAACCTGAAACATGCTCAAATAAGCAGAGAATCAACTTCAGGTTTTTTGCACTTTCTACATCATCCTGAACAAGGAAGATTGCATCATCTGCATATTGCAGCATGGCCAGACCACCATCAACTAAATGAGAATTCACACCTTTAATCAACCCCAACCCTTGAGCTCTCCTGACCAAAAGAGCTAAGATATCCCCTACAAGGTCAAACAACAGAGGTCAAAGAGGATCACCCTACCTAAGACCTTTGTAAGTTCTGAAATAGGGGCCAAAATTCTTGTTAACCTTCACACAGACTCTCCCACCACTAACTACTTTTAGAATCCAGTCACACCACTGAAGTGGGAAACCTTTCATAGAAAGGGTTTGAAAAAGGAAAGGCCATTTCACTTTATCGTAAGCTTTTTCGAAATCAACTTTGAACTGAACCCCGGACAGATTCTTTTTGTGCAATTCGTGCAAGTTTTCATGTAATGTTAACACCCCATCCATGATAAATCTACCTTTGAGGAAAGCTGTTTGTGTTGCGGTAATCACTTTATCAATAACTCGACAATCGGTAGCTAATACTTTAGTTAGAACTTTATAGGTCACATTCAAGAGGCAAATGGGCCTAAAGTTCGGATTCTATCTGCATTTTCTCTTTTGGGATCAATGAAATCACACAGTGGTTAAGTTCGAGATATCTAGCTTTCGCACAAAGAGCTCATCTAGCATGTTTTTGAGATCTATCTTCACTAAAGACCGAATCTCGATAGAATTCAATGGAAGCGTGCGGACCGGGGCTTTATTCGCCTCCATGGAGAACACAGACCTCTTTAACTCCCCATCTGAAATCTTGAGTCAAGGACAACTTGTCCTGCTCATTCATTGGGAATGTCTACCAAGTTCAATTGAATACTAGTGTTCTCCGGATGTCCGAAAAGATTCCTATAAAAATTGGTGATGTACCGAGTTAGTTTCTCCTCTCCCTCAACAATCCCATCATCCTGACGAAGTGCAAAAATGGTGTTCTTTCTATTTCTTCCATTAGCTTTGGCATGGAAGTATTTTGTATTGTTATCCCCTTGTAAGAGATTTCTCTCCTTTGACCTTTGAAACCATTTTAACTCCTCTTCCTTTAAGATCTCTACCAGTTGGGCATCCAGATGAGTCTTCAATGCTCTGTTAGCAGCATCTAACCCATGCTGCTCACAATGCTTATCCAACAGGTCTATTTGTGCCAAAAGATCTTTTTCCCTTTTCCTATACTTGCCTTCTACATTGTTGTTCCACCCTTTTAAAACCTTCCTAAGTTTCCTTAATTTATTTTGCCAAACATCCAAAGGGGCCATTTTACCAGTTGGTTGCTCCCAAACTCTTTGGACCACCTTCAAGAGGTCCTCCCTCAAGAACCAGGCAGTCTCAAATCTGAAAACATAACTGTGTTGGCATCTCTCCCCTGTATCTATGAGAATAGGGGTATGATCTGACAAAACTCTAGGTAAAGCCTTAGTATAAACCAACGAGTGGTGTTGTTCCCATAGAGTACTCACCAACACTCTATCTAGCAGCTCAAAGGTAGGGATTTCATGATCATTACTCCATGTAAAGCGTCTACCAGTAAAGTTAATCTCTAACAAACCGACATTATCAATTATAGAATTAAAAAGAGAACTCCACCTTCCACACCCTCCAGGTTTATTTTTCTCACAGTCTTTCCTAATTAAGTTGAAATCCCCAGCCATACAGACTGGCCAGGTTGATTCTCTCAAAGTTTGCGCTAACTTAACCAAAAAGGGTTCCTACCCTCTCTTTGTGCAGGACCATAGACAACAAACAAGTCTCACTTGAACTTGTCGTTTTTGTTTTGAAGAGAAACTTTAACAAAAAAATGCTCCACAGACGAAGTAATCACCATGAAAAGACTCATATCAACCCCCACTAGAATGCCCCCTGATCTCCCTTTAGGAGGAGACCAAATCCAGTGGAAGTCTCGATCTCCACAAAGATAATTTAGCTCTTCCTGTGAGAATTCACTTTTAATGGTTTCCTGGATACCAATAAAGTGTAGTTTCAACTCTAAGATGGTTTCCCTAAGAAACCTCTTCTTTAGCTGATTCGCTAGACCTCTCTGATTCCATATCACTCCTTTCAATGTGATTTTTGGATCTGCTTTACTCAAATGAATTTTAGAGCGGAGCTTGATGTAACAAAGATCAGAGAACCTCCTTTCTTTTCTTCCCGCCTCTGAAGCCAATCGAATAAGGCAGATTGGATTGTCTAAACCTTCCTCTTCTACATCTTCCTCACTCCCCATATCTTGAAACACTATAGACTCAGGATCTTCCTAATCTATATTAGTTTTAGTATGTGTTTTTGATTTATGCTTTCTACTTTCCATCAATAGATTGGCTCTAGCCTGTTCTTGTGCTTTAAGTAGGTCTAAATTGTGTTCCACCATTTCAAGAGAGCACCCTAAATCAAAACCTAGAGAAGAGGCTATTTGAAAAAGAGAAACATTGGAAGAATTGGCCACAGTAGAAGAGAGAGTACTGTAACAGCCCAAATTTTTCAATTTCAGTAAAATTTAAAAGTTTATTTATGTTTGTGGTTTTTTCTGAATTTTCAAAAGCTTTTTATAAATATTTTAAAGCTAAATCAAATTTATTTACAAAATTAAAAGCCAACAAATAGTTGGAAATAATTTTATTAAGTCCAGAATGAGTATGGGAATTTCTGTGAATTTTTCCATAATTTTTGGAAGTATTTTACTATTTTCTAAAGCTATTATGAATTAACAGAATTAAAACAAATAGAAAAGCAAAAGAAAATCCTCTAATAGTGTTTGGGCCGAAACCCAAAGGCTCGGCCCAATATCCTCCATGTAGCGCGCGGCGCGCAGCCCGTGACTCTCCTCTCACTATCCATCCACCGTTGGATTAAAATCCAACGCACACACCGCACGACGCACTCCCATCTCATCTCCCGTTGGATCTTGAATCAGCGGTCAAGATCCTTGTGATCGCCGACCGTCAGAATGCCACCATCAACGTGAGCCGTGCGATCTTAATCCAACGGCGCGCCAAATTTCACTTACCGCCGGCTCGGTCCAAATCCCACGGCCGGCGATCTTAATCCAACACCGCCTCGAGATTCACTTTACGCCGCGGATCTAATCACGACCGACGTTGAAAATCGGACGCCCGCGATCATCGTCTTCCTCGCCTTCTTCCTCCTCACGCCGCAGCAACAGCCGCCCGCCATTTTCGCGACGCACCCGAGCTCGCTAACGCCTAATCTCAACCGCCCTAACCTATTCGCGTGCGTGTGCACGACCGCGCCCACAACCGCCACATTTCCATGTTCTCCCCTCTTCTCAGGGACGGTTCGCCCTCAACGCCGCAAACCGCCGCCGACGACCCCACCTCCTCCACGCCGCTCGAGCTCCCGACGCCTATAAAGGAAGCCCGGTGCCCCTTCCTTCACTCAACTCAAAGCCATCACTCATTCCTTCCCTCTCCCATCAACACCGCCGCAATTCTTGTTTTAGGTTTTGCCGCCGCAGTGAAAACCACGGTGCTCGCGCCGGCAACGCCCACCGCCGTGGACCACACCAACGACTTCCCCATCACCGGAGCTTCCTCACGCACCTCTTCTTCGCCTCGGAGCACCTTCGGTCACCCTCGCCGACAACCACCGTGCTTCTTCCTCCGCTCCGGCACCAATTCCGGCCACCACCGTCGCCCATCCGTGCCAATTCAGGTACCATCATGATCGCAATAATCGTGGCTACGTGTTGATACCACTCGCCGCCGGTGAACTTCCGCCGTTGGCCGTTGTCGGCCGCGCTCGATAATTCTGCCGCCGTCAAGCCGACGTGGCGCCACCTCACCGTCCACATCGCGCCACGCCACCTTTTCGGCCGCGTCGGCCACGCATACGTACAAGTGGCGTGGTCCACCGTGCCCGTCATCCCAGAGCTCGGTGGGCTTGGTTCACCATGGGCCGAGTCACCGACACTTGGGGCCCACTGTCGTAATTCTTTTAAAATCTTTTATTTCCGAAATCAGTAGCTGATGTAATCATTGCGCAATAAATGGATTTTCGTGAGGAAAATAATTCTGAAATTCAATAAAATTTCAGATTTAGATATAAACTTCAAAAATTCATAACTTTTGCATTTGAACTCCAAATTGGGTGATTCAAATTGCAAAATTTATATAAAATTATAATATAGCTAACTAAACCAAAATATTTCAGTTTGGAGTTGATTTGAACTATGTTTTTGAATTTATTTGAATTTGAATATTGAATTTGTCGTATTTTACAGATAGACTTCGACGACTCGGAGAGTTCGATCAATCAAGATTTAGAATTTCAAGACATCGACCAAGGCAAGTTATACCATTGACCATATTGCCCTATTATTTTAAGTTATTTTCAGTTTTTAAATTCCTTATTGCATGCATATGTTGTTATAAATATTTTAATATCCTGTTTACGATAGTTAATTCCATATGTTATTGGATGGCCAAATTTGAATGTTGTATCCGACTACCTTGATACCATAGGCAAGATATTACCAAAATTCAAATATATGCTTAGCAAGCTTAGTCCACATTTACAGAATTTGGGAGGGTTTACACGATTTCTACAAATTGTTTTCAAACTTGTTATTGTGGTATTGTTTTACCACATGAGTTTATAAATGAAGTTTTAATAAATTCAAAATGGGTTTGGACTTGGGCGAAATGGTCGGAAAGGTGGGTGCAGTTTATGCGGGTTTGATCTCGTTAAGATCAAGGCCCATGGGTTGTAGGAATGACGCCCAAGTCAATTGAGGACCGGTCTTTGAGCCGCTTATTGCTATGCCATAACGTACCACCACATGTCCCTGTATGGGCAGGATTTGGCTAACTAATTTGTGATGTCCTAGTATATTTATGTCATGTGATTTTGTGGGTGTCGGTTAGACGTTTTATTCCACTTGGCGCAAGAGGGGCTTCCTGAGGACAGTCGATCAAAGGGGCGAAACCTTAGCGGGCATAAATATACTAGGTAAAACATTGTAAAGGCCTCATGGTAATTGCTCACCACACGCCTACTAAGCGTGAATTGGCCGACATAATGAGCATGTCACCTCGTGTGGGTAAAGTTGTACCAACTCTGCGAGTAGAAACTATTCGAATAGCGCGTCATGGTCATGGACATGCTAGCAGGCCACTTAAAGTTAGTATTGTTTTTGGTTTTAAAATGCTTTATTAAATGTTGAGGATGGTTAATCCTTATGAAAATTTGGGCGGGAAGCCAAGTGTTAGGAGGATCCTTCACTTTATCATTGGAGGTTATCCACGTTATATCATTGCTATTTCAAAATACGATTTTATCCATAGTATAAAATTGCCTTAGAAACTACTATGCTTATTCAAGCTGAAAATGTTGTTACGCAAAACAACCCCGCCATACTCACTTGTTTCCTTATGCATGCATTTAAATTCAATATTGGGTGTGACTTGCGAGCACAATGAGTAGTGCTCACTCTTTGAATAAATCTTATTCGGAGAAGACTCGCTATCTTGTGGTGAGGACCCGGACGAGTAGGCCTTCGACCTGCACGATTGCTCGTGGCGCATCGTGTGGCTCCCACTATTATGTTATTTCATTGTGTTTATCATTTGACATTTGATGTTATTATTGAGACTCATTTGTATTAAACAGTTATTTACTTAATACCATTTACGTTTTCGTGATATGAATGTGATATTCATTTTTGTGAGACTGTGTACAGTGGAAATCCTGGACTGGTGTTTGAACACAGAGAATTCGGGATCCTTCGCTCCCGGGTTCGACAAGTACCTAGTCCTCTCTCAAGGTCCTTGAGTCTAGCTCTCTCCTTAGCCTTATCAAAGACATTTGCCTCTTCGGTGTCTTTGAGTCTTAAGCTTCTTCTGGGTTGAGCCTGTTCTGTGCCACCTTGACAAAGCTCAAATCCCCCTGGTTGGCTCTCCATTTCTTGACTGTCTGTTATAGATACTCCCACTCGCCTTGCAAAGTCCCCAGGATCTGATTCCTGAGTTGCAGAGAAATCCACTCCTTCACTGCCTGAGAGCTGCATTCTTCCTTTGCTTTCATCTACCAAGCTCCTCCCCTGGTTCTCCTCTTTGTCTTTGGCTGTGACTTTGTAACCAGGCTGTCTCTGGTGACACCATGACTCTTGGTGCTTGATTACATCTCCTTGCTTACTGCCACCCTCAATTTCCACTTGTTGAGTATTGTCCTCCATCAAACTTTGCTTACTCCCCTTAGAGCAAGTTCTTGCCTCCTCTTGCAATCCAATCCCGCCACTTGATTGTCCCATCCCTTCTGCTTTCCAGGTTGACATCTCACTCATATCCACATTTTTCTATCGTTTAGTGTCTCTAACTTGACCAAATTCAGCTGCTACAGGTGCACCTTTGCCTCCCCCATGTATTACTTCCTTTGTTGGGCTGCCATTCTTGGACCATCCAATCTCAGCCACCGATTCTACTTTGAAAAAGATATCATAAATGAGCAGTTTGGAAGTTGTAACTTCAGATTTGGTTGGGATCTTAAAAGGGTCCTTGACCCCTACCTTCATCCTAACCACATCATGAGCTTCTAGCACCTCCATGTCCACCTCCTGCACAACTCCCAAAGATGACCCAATTTCACAAAGGGCTTGATAGTTCTTCATGGTATCGGGAACTCCAGATATTCGAACCCACACACTATGCAGCTTTCCAGAGGCCATAGTTTCTGGGGTCCATCTAGATACACTGACTTGGGCCTTAGATCCTCTTAAGGTCACAGAAGAGAAAGGTGAGACTTCACCAATCCTGGCTACAGAAGGAAATTTCTTCAGGAACACGCCAGGGCCATTCTCCCAAGCCTGCCAGTCCCACTTCCAAGGAAAGGTCAACTCGAAGTCATGAGCTAGTTGTTGAGCATTTAGGTTTCCCGCCACCACCTTGACCAAGGACATTGAGTTATTTCTATCTTCCATAACAGCTTCCTTTGCATGATCAATCACAAAACATCCCAATCCTGCCACTGCATACCCCACAAACCTTGTTGCCGGTTTGGGTTGTCTCAGCCAAGCACATTTAGGAGATAGATGAGAGTCTTTGCCGCAGACATTATAGAGGACTTTATTTGGGCATTCCTTAATATCGTGACCCTTCTCCCCACATTTGTAACAGATTATCTTAGGAAACTCTCCAACTGTAATCTCAGGATCAGCACAAGCCTCCATAGCTGTAGCCGAAAAATCTTGTTGGGTATCATCCATTTCCATGTGAGAGGAGGATTGGTTCAAAGCCGGGTCTTGATGCTGCAATGATTGACCAGTCTTCATGAGACCTGACCCCCCCGGCCACCTTTGTTGCCCCGAAGAATGTCCGAAGCGGTGCTCCCTCTCCTGGGATTGAAAAGCTTGAGTGTTCTTGAACCCCTGCGATACGGACTGCTTGTTCCCTTGAAAATGTTGTTGATTCTGGTGTTGAAATTGCTTTGGAAACTGATTGGATCTCTGCTGCTCCTGACGGCCCCCTATCCCAAAACACGCTGCATCGGCGGCTGGTGGAACCGATTTGAGCGAACCGGGAGGTGGACGAATCGGATTTTGTTGCAAACCCGAGCTTGCTCGTTTCTGCTCCTGGCCCCCGCGCTGCATCTGTGGCTTCGCGCCCGCCGGCGGCACCAGGTGGGAATGTCGAGGGCTGGAGTTGCGGTTCGCCTCGACTCGCTGAATCTGGTTCCCCCTCTTCCCGCTCCATGGAATCGTCCCCCAAAGCGCCCCCTTGCTCATCGCCGCCCGCCATGGTAAGCTCCTGAGCCTGCACTTCACACACCTCCCGGAAAGATCTAGGGTCTCCCGAGCTTGTGCCTGCCCAGGTCTTCTCTCCTCCCCCGAGCCAATCCTTGGCCACTGCTGCCAGTACCCGGTGCCACCGGATTGGCACACCTCTCCCCGCTGAACAGTGGTCAGCCACCCCCCACAGTAGCTAGCCCTAGAGGAGGTCTCCGATGCCAAGGTGCCTCAGGAGGGGATCTAGGTGATGGAAAACCTCCCAATTCTGCCCACTAGAACCAACCAGATCTGAGGGTATATTTGAGATTTCATGTTTTCCACACCTGTCCTCACCGATTTCCCCCACTGTGCTTCGGGAGATTTCCTCGACTGATTCATGAGCAAGATTTTGTGTCTCCACTCGCTGCACTATCAGATTGATTAGCCCCTTCTCCCTCCTTCCGCTCGAGCACTGAGTTGGCTCATCCCGCTTGAAAAATTCAAACATGCTCTTTGCTCTTTGCCCAGCCTTTATGCAAATGTGATCGGAGAAGACCGGATCAGAAGAGAAGAAAATAAGTGTCCTTCAAAGATGTTTGTTTAACTGACTGCAGGAACCCATCAAACAAGGACTCCAGATGATACTGAACTTTCCGAAGGCATCCCAAGTGCAAATCCATATCCCCTGAGAGATCCAGCAAATTTGGTGAGAAAGGAGAAAGTAGGAGTTCTTCATGGAGATCTCTCCAATTTGACTCGTTAGCAGAGCAAGAATTGGAAACATCGGAGCTCTTGGTCGTGTCGATGGCACAGATCTCGGTGGCGCACATGACCTCGCAGAAGTGGAGCACGATGGCGTTGAGGCGGCCGAGAGGGAGGGAGGGGTGGAGGATGAGGCCGGCCTCTAGGAGCTTGATCTGCCAAAACGACCACTGGTGGTACTCCTCGCCGTTAGCGAACTCCGCTGGCTTCAACTGCCAGAGGAGCTCCAGCGGGAGGACGATCATGTCGGGCTTCCTGCCTACCTGTGCAAATCCAGTTCGAGTTTAGTCAAGACTGCGTTACTGGGAGGAGCTCTAGCGGGAGGACGATCTTGTGGGTCCCTACTGTCGGCGAGAGCTGGATGTGTTTGCAGTGTCCTATAGCCAATTTTCCCAATTTTTTAAAGGGACTATCTATTCATAAGGTGATTGAAATTTTCTTAAACATAAGTTCCCTTTTTATCCATTGGATAAATATTCAATCATATGACACATCAATCTCTATACAAATTCAATGATCACAACAAGTGACTTAAACTTAAGAAAATTTCAGATGACTTAAAAATAGCAAGACTGATTTTTAAATTTCTCGATTATATATTTTCTTCGTTGTCAAATTTTATCACTTTTGACTAAAAAATTTCTTCCATAAATACTCAATGCCAAGAAAGGCTCTGCGATCATGCGTGACTACAGAGCGCATACCGAGTCTCTCCTTGCAGCTCTGACCAATACACCCGTGCTCATAAGGGTTACGGGTTACCTTCTTACTCTTCTTCTTTCATTCTGAAAGCGGAAATGAGACTGGCCGTTTTGATAAGACTCAAATAAATTGTGGAGTCGAAATGCATGTTTCCCTTAAATACCCATATTAATTCTACATTTCTACCCATCTCCCCCACTTCCTTGTATGTTTCTTGTGCTTTGGGATATTACTAAAGGACATTTTGGTCATGTTTTATCTAAACTGTGGAGTATATTTTTCCGTCAAGGCAAAGCCGTAAAAAGAGGGTTCGAATCTTCTGTGCACTTTTTCTGGGGAAACCATGAAACCAAAGCATTCCTTGACGGGAACTCCGTCACTGTTGTAAATTACTACATCATATTTGAAGTGACCAAGATACGGTTACTACACTTGCACGCTCGTGCGTGCAAGCTGCAGTGAAGGAGTGCAGCGAGAATGGGAAAGGCGGATAGAAGAACTCTTGTAAAGAATGCGATTTTAACTAATATCCATAATTAATTCCAGCAGCATTAATTATAATTAAAACATATTTTCATCAGTTTTTAAATTACAAAATTAACATATAAACATGTAAATCCTCCATATCATTTAAATAGGATAATATGCTCAATACATAGCACATGTGGATAATTGAAATCAACATAATGCTTAGATTTAACATTTTGTTCATTGCTCTCAGATGTCGTATTGCTCAAGATATAATCTTGCCATTCACAACACTCATGTCAAAATTTAGATCACAAATTGAATATGGCAATTATAGATTAGGCCTTGAGCTCAAAATAAAAACTTGCTATTCTAATCAGACAGGTTCAAGCAAATCATCAACTTTAACTTTGCTGGACAACAGGAACAGATTATATTCATCAATATACTACCAACAGAAATGTAGAACAGTGACTGAAAAGGAATCACATATAATAAACTATATTGACTGAAATAGCTACAGTGAACGTCAAGTATAACAAGATGAATTAAATGCTCATAACAAAAGAAAAACGACAAGTGATCTGACAGCTCAAGACCAATCTATACTCAATGTTACATTCAATTTCAGTTTTAACATCAATTCATCATTGAGCATTTAAACCGAGCTCACAACACCACTTTGCAATATCTCCCAGTACTAGAGTTAATCAAATCAACACAATTTGAAACTTCTACTAGCACAACACATATACAAAAGTAATGCAAAAATTGGAATACAGTAATACTCACAAAGCGGATGGCACTCAAAACCATCAAGCAGTAAACTGGGCAAGGCACACAAATCACGTTGTCTCAGAAAACCAATCGCCCTGCTATGCCGCGAAGAACGGACGAGGTTGTCGGAGATACAATGCCAATTCACAATTTCGGGACGCACCAAAATCATGAAGTTGAGATATAGAGATGCCGCACGAGACCAACCAACAAGATGCTCCGGCCGAAAGCACCAAGGAGCACCAAGTCACCAAAGAAAAATCGAAGTTCTTCTCTCAAAAAGATCAAGCCAAAGAGCCCACCAAAATTCCTCCACGGCGCAAATCAGAGCCCTCACGAAACACCCGGCGTAAGAAGAGGGTTCAGAGAGGAGCCGACAGATGCGCTAGAAGGGTTCCCTCACTACCGACGACACCGCAGCGTCATTGATCTAGGCCATACCGTGCAATCACAAGTTCATTTATGGGGTGGATCTGGCTAACTAATTAGCAATATTTTGAGTCGGTTCTGTGTTGGTGGTCGAAACAGCGTAAGAGGAGGTCAGGAAGGTGAATCCTTAACGAGCAGAACTGAGTCAAAATGGAGCTTTGTAAAAGCCTTACGGTAGTCTCTCCTTGATTCGCATGTCTAAGGAAACGTGTGTTATATCAAGCGGTTATCTCTTGTGGGCCAAACTGTACAACCTTTACAGAGTGTAAAACTATTCGAATAGTTGTGTCGTCGGTCATGGACAATGTCTAGTGATTTCACACGAGGGGTAGATTTTCTCAAAAATGTTATCATGGGTGTTTATGAGTTGGTTGGGAAGTGAACAGGGTGTTCACGAGTTGGTTCAAAGAAACTTAATTATTTATATATTAATCTTTTAAATTATGCTTTCAATTTACTTACCGCAATTACTGTCAATACTGCTTTCTGCAAATTAACCGTAAAGCTATCCTTGTTAAGCCTTGCATGAATACTATTTGCATACTATTCCCTATGACTTGTGGAGTACTTTATGTACTCACGGCTATACGCCCTTTGTTGATCAGTCGTCGAAGAAGACCCAGGGAGCACCGAGTACTACGAGGACGACTACTTCGAAGACCATGCAATCTAGGGGGCGTTCTCCACTCGATTGTCTGTGGGCATATCGAATGGCCTTTACGAGTTGGTTTTGTTCCGCTAGAAGTTTACTCTGGTCGTAGACCTGGTCGTGACCTTAGCCCTGCGTGGCAAGCTTTGTAAAACCTTGATCTTAAGGCTCTTTTGCTGTTATGTATTATTAATTTGTCTGCTTCATTTGCCGTTCTATTGTATGGATATGATTTCATCTATATTGCAACTGTGCAAGCTAGCTACTGATCTGGGACTAGTTCAGAATGCACAGAGAGTTCTGGGGTTGCATACTCAAGGTCTCGACAATGGGTCACTTACGCTAAGTGGCTTGGGGGCTGGGGTGGTGTTGGTATCTCTATCAAGAGAAACCTTAAATATGATATTCAATTGAACTTTCTGCTACTAACAATGTGGCGAATATGAAGGCTTATTGGTGGCACACGAGCAAAGAAAAGCACTCGGGATTTGATGACTACTCGTGAAAGGAGACTCTCAACTGGTTATGCATCAGGTCGGAAAAGAGTACCAATGCTCTAATCTGACCATGTTTTAGTACTTATCGGAAGTTAGAAAGCTTGAAAAGTATTTTTTTTAATTTGATGTACAATATATCCCTCGAAATGATAATTTCCTCGCTGACCAATTAGCTCGAATAGTTTCTTCCCAATCACAAGTACCACAAGGAGTCTTCTTGGAACAACTCCAGAAGCCGTCCCTGTCGAAACACTGGAGACATCTCCAACTGAGACAACCTCTCTAGAATATGAAGATACTTTGATGAACCCCATTTACGAGTATCTTCAGAAGGGTGTTGTACCCAATGACGATCTTGAGGCCGATCGTTTATCCCATAAAACCAAAATGTATACTTTGGTCAAAGGAGTCCTCTACAACGAGGTACTCAAGGGGTTCTTGTCACATCACCATTTCTATTAAATTGAATTAAGAAGCATCACATGAGCATGCATATCATTTCTGGAGCATTTGCACAAAATATTGCATTTGAAAATTTTGAATCAAAAGTAAAACATATAACTCAAATTGAAGCTCCAAAAGAAAGCAGCAATAAATACTTGTGATCATCTTTGGGAAATAGTTTATTTAAATATTATAATATTTATCATGAATAAATATAAATTTTTCCATAATTTTAAAACCAAATTCAACCCTGAGAAAATTCAAACACAATCCAAAGACCTTTATTGTGATAGAATTAAAAGTTAGCAAATAAAACTTGAACAATGAGTTTAGAAAATTTATATGAGTACTAGGTCATCCCACGAATCTCTTTGAAAAATTTAAGATTTTTAGGAATTTAATTACTATTTTTAATCGGTGGTCAAAATAGAGGAAGTTTGAATTAGAAATCAGTCAACATTTTGACTTGGACCGAACCAGACTGACTTGGTTGAATCGCACCCCACTTAAACCCGGCTCAAGCCACACCCCGACCGCGCCACCCCTGAGTCACTACCACCCTGGCCCCACCTGTCAGATCCTCCTTCCTCCTATCGCTGGCTCGCGCGCAGAACTTCAATGCCACATGGCCAAGACGCCCTGCGCCGCTCTGCTCACGCCGTGAATCCGCCAACCCCATCCACCACTCCAGAGCTTCGCTAGTTAATGCTGCCTCCATTTCCATCTTCTTCCCAAGCTAAAACCCCGTCGCACGCCTCCATTCGCCTCACTTCTCCTCTCAGGGCTGAGGAGAGGGACGCTCGTTGGTGCTCCTTGCTCGGATAAGCTTTGTACTGTAGCATCCCTCCTCTTCTACTTACCTCGCCATCTCCATTTACATTAATATGAGACCTTGTCTTTGCTTGTAGCTATTGGACCGCGAGCGTGTCTTCATCGGTTTTGGAGCGCGCCCTGAAAACTGCCATTGTGCAAGCCTTGTCCCCGGTGAGGCTTATTCCCCCCTATGTGCATCACCTTGTGTCTTAGGGTATAAGAATGACTTCCCCTCATTCAATTTGTTGGATCATTTGCAGGAGCTCGTGGATTTCGAAGTTTCTCATTTTTAGCCAAAAACCCTAGCCTTCTTCCCCAACACCGTTCTGGTGAGGCATTACTTGATTCGTTGCTACTTCACCATCTCCTTAGCTCCCTTGTGCTTCCCCGCACCTTCATTTTCCTTCTTGTTACTTAGGTTGCCTCCCCCTCGTTGAACTCCTCGCTGCTGTAGCCATTGACGTCTACAAGCCACCATCGAGCTCCTCCTGACCTCTCCATCCTCCTAGTAAATTCACGGGACCACGTAAGAGCTCATGCATGCTCTCTTTTGCCCAATGCATAGCCGTATGGTCACATGCACTTTTGCTTGAAGCTCACCACCGCCCTTTCTCCGTCGCGCCATCGCTACAAGCCGTCGGAGCTCTCACCACCGGTACTGGAAGAAGCACAAGACTATTAGGAGTCCATTCCTGGCCTTAAGCTTGCGTCGCCATGGACCACACCGCCAGCAAGACGCCGGGCAAGATCATAGCAAAGGAGCTCCTCTCTGTTGTCGGATTCCGACAATCACTGTAGCCATTAATTAGCACAAATCTCTGTCCTTAAGGTCTAACGATTGCTTATCTGTTAATTAAATGGCGCACTATTTCTATGACATGTGGGCCCGAATGGGAGTTAATGAAACATTTTAAAACCGTATTTGGCTTAGAGTCACTGACAGCCGAGACCCACCAAGTGGTGCACCGCGTGCGTGGTCCATGGACCATTGACCATGCATGTTGACCTCCGGTCCATGCACTATTTGCATGGAGTGAGGCAATCACAGTAGGGCTCCACCAATCAGTTTGGGTTTTTCATGGAAATAAATGGAAAAGAAAAAGAAAATGCTTGGACCCCACTTGTCAGTGACAGAGGCTAGGTTAACCTGAGTACAAATAGTATTTAATGTGGTTAGAAATTCCGAAAATGAATTATTTTTCCACTGTAAATTCAAATAACTTCAAAAATTCATAACTAATTCATTTTAACTCCAAATTGGGTGAAACCAATTTTGTTAGTTTTCATTTTTAATGTACTTCCTCATGGCATAATTTTGAAACATGTTTCTGTTATAGAAAATTTTGGAATTGGAATTAAATTCGTTAAATAATTATTTTTACACTAGAAGTTGAATTAACTTCAAAAATTCATAGAAAAATCATTTGAACTCCAAATGGGGTGATTCAATTTTTATTGATCATAAATTTTTATTATATTTCATTCCATGTAAATTTTACCTCCACCATTGTTTTGTAAATTTTTGCAAAATAATAAAAATTGAATGAATAGTAAAAGAACTTGATTTTTCTAGCATTTTCTCCCAAACTGATTTTACTTAGGCATAACTCTCACATGCTAACTCCAAATGAAATGATTATTTCACATAAATTCATCTAAAATCATAATCTCACTACTGTATAAATTTCATGCATTTTTTAGCAATTTGTTTTTTTGCCTTTTCTCGATGTTTATTCGGTAACTTCTTTCTATAGAGTCCGAAGTGTCGAAAGTGAACAACTGCGCCACTGAGAGTGGGCAATTGGAATTCCAACAAGGCAAGCATCATTTGAACTTTGTTTTTGCATCATATTGATCCCAGATATTGTTAAGTTAGTATTTTGAATGGCAATGACGCTTGCATGCTTTGTTGGTATCTCGATGTTTTTATGAGTTAGTTAGCTATGTCCTATTCTTGCTAATCATCCTTGTTTTTTCCATTACAAATATTCTCAAGACTAGATGCTTAAGACTAGATGGTTGTGATGATATATCTATTGTATATGTTGGATGCTTAGCCTTGCGAGTCTAGTAAACACATTAGATCGGTTTACGAGGTTAGCTCGTCAATTATGGGAAACACGATATTTTTTTATTCTTATACTTTTGTCTAGATATTCGCATCTGGTTGTTAAGTTTATATTTGTCAAATTGAAAATGATTTGGGTCTAGACAAGTGGTTGGTAGTGTAGGTTCCTTCGTACACGAGACTCGGGTATGTGGTAGTCTTGTCCGGACTATTAAGAACTGAACTTTGGTGACATCATTAATTTAAGTAACTCTCGTACTTCCACACACGGGATATGGGTACCACTTGGTCATGTAAGGGGAGGGTTTTATTGGGTTGGACCACGGGTGGTGTGAGGACATGGGATCGTGAAATCATATGTTCCTTAGGAACCCAGTGTAAAACTATAATGTGCAGGTGAGCACTATTTCTTATGTTAGGGGATTGACCCGCATACTGACTATCTTACATTGGCCCCTCCAACACAACTTGTGTGTCTGTTTAGCAAGTTCTATAAATAGCTTGTACTAAGTTGGGGTTTCATCTCGCATGGGTGATCCATCTCAACAGGACTTTTGCTGAAAAATACAGTGTCTTAAACTCCCCAGCCGACTCACCAAAGGAAGTGTGTTTTGCTTACGGGTTGGGCAAGTCGTGTGGGTAAAGTATACTCCCCTGCAGGGATTAATCTATTCGAATAGCCATGTCCACTGTTACGGATGATCACTTGGATTTGGGAGTCATTATCGTTAGACTTCAAATTAAAATTTGACATGGTTTCTACTTGGTATTCAACATGAATGGGTATTCATGCATTTTAGCTTATCAAAGTGGGCTGCCACTTTGGTATTGTTTGATATATGTATTTATCTTAGTCATTTATACTCTTTTTGCTAAAAAATTATTTTCTAAATTGCAATTGAAAAAGCTAGTAGGTGTAGGATGAAAAATTGGTGTGTTTTCTACAAAACTAAGCCACTAATGCCTCTCTTTTGGATATACTCTAGCATGTATACTTTTTTATTTTGTGTAAGACTTGCGAGCACAATTTGGTACTTAACCAGAATGTCCATTTGTTCAGGTGAGGATGAATTTACGCTCGATCAATTCGTTAGCGCCGATTTCGGCGACACTAATGAATAGTGCTATTTCTAGCTCCCAATCGGCTGCCTTGGGTTTTGGGAACACTTGCTGGACCTTTTGGTTTATTTACTTTACTTTTCGCTGCTACTTATTGTAACATCTTGAATTTGGCCGGTCGGCCGCTTTTGTAATAGTTGTAGACTTAAGTTCTTGTTGTATGCCACTTATCTATTATGTTGGATGTCTTGTGTATGACTTTGAATGACGTTGATAAAGGTATGCGCGTGTTGGTCGCTGATCTTGGGAGCTAACATGGGACACATACCTGCTTTTTTTAAAAATCCCTTTTAACTTGTTTAAGTGTGGACTTGGGCTGTTGGACAATTGTCTATCATGTAGCAATCGCAGAGGAGTGGTATGCATGGTGTTTGTTGCTTTAGCTCAGCTGGGTCCTCCTACTTAAATGGAGTTAAATTGAATTTCATTTTCTTGAGGCCTAGAGTTGTTTTCTAAGACCGAGAAAGCCTCAGTCTTACGAAAATAACCCGGGGTTCTCACAGTTCTCATGCGATGAGTATCCCAGAAAGAGGGTTAAATCTCCTTAAAGAAATACACGAAGACATCTGTGAGACTCATGCTTCCTACATAACGCTGGCCGAAAAAGCCTTTTGACAAGGTTTGTATTGGCCAATAGCCCTCCATGACACTAAAGAGCTTGTCAAAAAGTGTGTACAATGTCAGTTTCATAGCCGCCAAATATACCAACCGGCTCAAGCATTACAAACCATACATCTTTCTTGGCCTTTTGTGACCTAGAGTCTCGATATCTGGAGCATTATCTGTGGCAATATCCTCTAGAGTATAACGGGAAAGTTGAGTGAACTTGTTGATGTATTCACTCACAGACATGTTTCCTTGCTGTAAATCACATAACTCAATTTTCTTCATCTCTACTATGCCATCTGGGACATGAGAGTGGTGGAAAGTAGTAAGAAACTCGGACTAGGTAATTTTTCCACCATTCTACTGTTTATGCCCTCCAGCTGATGTGTGACATAAAGAACTTTTTCATGATCATTACATTGAGCAATGGTGAGCTTCTTCTCAATGGAGTGAACCAATCATCGGCATCCAGGGGTTCGGATGAGTTGGAGAATGTAGGTGGACATGTCCTCATGAACTCCAACAACTTTGATTGCGGATGAGCTGGTGGTGGTATGGCAGATGCTTGGTTATTCTCGTTCACCATGTTGACTATGGCAGCATCAACCTGGTTCTGTTGATTCATCATCTTATTTATATTTTGCATCATGGTATTCATTAATTAAGCTTAAGCTGCCATGAACTAACCTAAGTTCTGGTTTGCCATTGCGGACTGTGGGGGTGGTGTATTGGGATTAGCACTAGCATTGGGATCAACTGGTCCACCTTCACTTGCGGTGTTGCTGGTCTGAACCATCTGCAATAATTCTTCACAGGTTTTATAGATGAGAGGAGAAAGCATGATAGGTGATAGGGAAAAGCACAACAAACAAGAGAGACAAGGGAGAAAGACAAACGAATTAGCTGGGGAAAGTCAATTAAACCCAAAGAACAAATAGCCGAAAAGCTATTAAGAGACATCAAAACTCAAGCAAGAGATCCTATTACTCGTACTAAACGATACTATAACTGAAAAGGGAAACTCTGGTATGACACTACTAATCTAACTTATATGGACAGTCGACTTGAAACACTCGGCAAATCTTGAAACTTCTAGGCCATCCATCACTTTGATCAACGAAAACTTGTCCCTATAGAGATTATGAGGTGAGAAATTCAATTTAAATTCGAAAATAAAGTTTCACAATAAACAAGAGATAAGAACCTAAGAATGACATGAGAAGATATTAGAATAGAATGAGAAAAGAATAGAATAAGACGATATAAGAATAACTGTTCATGTTAATTAGTTGGTTTGATTTAGAAAATAATTTTTAATTTTTTTTACTAAAACAACCATGCTAACTATGGTAGCATCCTATAGTCGATATGGATGCCATCTCTGTCGGGACCCGAACTTGCAAATTCAGACCCTCTGTGTATTCTTAACTAGTCCCATGATCAGTAGCTAGCTCACACAGTGATAACATCGATGAAAATCATATCCATACAACGAAATAGCTAAGAAATAAGCAAATTATTACTAAATAGAAGCAGCAGACTTTATGGTCAAAGTTTACATACTTTGGCATACAGTGCTTAAAAAACTAATAAATAAATCTTACAGCGGAATAAGAAAACTCGTGGTGGCCATCCGACATGCTCATAGACAATCAAGTGGGGAGCGTATCCTAGTTCGAATAGTCTTCAAAATACTCCTCCTCGTAGAACTCTGGATTTTCGGATTCTTCCTCAACAACTGATCAACAATGGCATAAAGCCTTGGGTACATAAAGTACTCAGCAAGTCGTACGAAATAGTATGCAATTAAAATTCATGCAAGGCTTAAACAAAGAAATAGTTGTGTGGTTCTTTTACAGAAAATAGTATTGATAATAAATATATTGAAATGTGTAATTAAAAAGAATAATAGATAATAGATAATTGCTTTGAACCAACCAGTGAACCTCCCGCTCACTTCCCAACCAAACCACCATCCAAAGTTTTATGAAAAACTCTATATCCTATGTGAAATTCCTAGGCATTTTCTATAATCGGGGACACGGTTGTTCGAACAATTTAACACTCTGTAGAGGTTGTACAGCTTTACCCACAAGAGATAATCAACTTATAATGTTGGCCACGACATGCTTCAGAGGCGTGTGACTAAGTGATTATCATAAGACCTTTACAAAACTCTATCTTAACCGAGTTCTACTCACTTAGGTTTCACCACCGAATGGACCTCACACCCATTCGGGGGCCACCTCTTATGCCATTGTGAATATCCCTCACGGAATTTGCGCCTCCAAAAATAGAACTAAAATCAAGATATTACTAATTAATTAGCCAGGTCCATCCCAGACTAGACATGTAGTTGTACAATAAGGCCCAGATCAATGGCGCACAAGATTAAGTCCTTAGTGATTACTTAGGCGAGACTACCTCATCCAAAAGAATGTGCCTCACACACCGCCTTTACTGCACGATCACTCACCTAAGAATCCCTGCCATGGCACAAAAATTTATAATAGCGGTATCGCACCACAACTTGTACAATAGTGACATGCACCACAGTTGCACAACAGTGGCATCGTACCATAATTCCATATATTATTAAGTCAAATTTAATATTATTGAATATGTGATCATGAGCCCACTCCAACTAAGCATGACTAAGCATTCTACGTCACCCATGTTGGTACTACATTTATATCCAACTAAAATTAACCCTTCCTATGGTGTCAAAGGATACACGGTGTTCACAATATTCAAGGTGGCATAATGTCAATAAGGTAATCAGCTACTCTTGAAAATAATTGATATAAAATTAGCATACATATTGATATAAAACAATATAGTTTTGTAAAAATGGGTACAACATGATCAAAGATTTATGACTTACCTTCGTTGAAGATTGGAGTTACTCCTGCAGACTAGTCCAAGTTGGCTTCGGCAATGCCTGATTCTAAATACATAAACGAGCAAATAAATAACGATAAATCCAAATAAAAATAAAAAATTATAAAATATGTACTAATAGAGAGATATTGAATTTAGGAATAAGAATAGACGGGATCAGAGTTTGTATGAAGGAGAACGAGCATCCGGAAGTTTGTCAGAATAGGAAAATCCTGAAAATGAGAAAGATGGAATATTCCAGGGAATCTTCTATTTCAAAAATAAAATATTAGAATAATAGCTGACAACGGGCCCCACTCGCAAGTGAGTCAAGAAAGAAAGAACAAAAGGGAAGCAGAGGAAGGAAACAAGGGAGGCGTAGGGGTTCTGGGTGGCGGTGGAGGGCGGCGGTGCTGGGCGACCAGCAAAATGGGTTGGGACAGGTAGGTGAAGGCGGTAGGAGGTGGCGGTGGCGATGGTGCTTCGGCGGCGGCCGAGCAAGGGTGGCGCGAGCACCGGCTACGCGGTGGCCTGGGGAAGCGGCCGACAACGTCAGGAAGGCGCGGGTGTGGCCAAGGCGGCGACGGGGATGAAGGAGTGGCGGCGGCGACAAGCTCCGACGATGGGAAAAACCAAATTGAGGCAGGGGATGGGTAGAAGAGGACCGGGAACACGATGTGACGTTGTCAATTTGATGGGAAGCTCACTGGAGAAGAAGATCGATGCGATGGCAACGTGGCCGGACTTGAGGAAGAAGGCGAATGGCGTCACGCGTTCCGGCCAAACGAAGGGGAGATAGACACTAGGGTTTGAGGCGAATCGAAGAGGGGAGCAAGGGACATGCGATACTCACTTTATAGGGCGAAGGCGGTACTCGGATCGATGGGGAACACTCATGGGAAATGGGCGATGGATTCAATTGACATTGAACGATGACGGAAAATGACAAAATTTGAATTCAAGGGCGATGATGGAGTGCAATTGATGATGGCACGATGTGGGCGATGAAAGTGGGGACGTGGTGCGACGGCATGGGCGGTGACACACAGGCGGCAGCTTGGGTGCGGGCTGGGCGCCCGATGGTGGCAAGGTGAGGTAGGGCTGGCGCGGCGGGGGGTGGCTTGGGTGCGGGTTAGCGTAGGTCGGGACCGGGAGGCGGCGCTCAGTGCGGCAGAGCCGAAGGCAGTGCACGACGCAACCGGCTTGGGACAGAGAAAAGAAAGCAGGGGCAGAGTAGCTAGGAGAAAGAAGAAAGAAGAAAAAGGAAAAGGAAAAGGAAAAGAAGAAGAAAAAGGGAAAAAGAAAAATAGGCTGGAGAAAAAGAATTGGGCTCGGCCCAAAGATAATTCACGGAATCAAATTCAAATTAAGAAATTTGAAAAAAATAGACATGAAAACGAGATTTGAATTGAGACGATGGACTTTGGATTTGTATTACGGACTAGGATTAAGTAATTGCAGAAACTCCAAAAAAACCTAACACTTTTTAAATAATTAATTTAAATTAAACTTTACAACAAAGAAAAGAAATTTTGGGAAAACAGAAAAGGAATAAATTAAACTGAACTCCAAGAAATAACAAAGAACTTGGAGAAAAACCAAGAAAATCCAGAAAATCAAATAAAGTAGTTTTGAATTTAATTGAAGTTTAATTTATTCATATTAAATTGTTTTAAAATTTTAAATATCAAGTTAAGCTTTAAACAACTTAAGAAAAATTCAACTGGTTCTTTTTATTTTAAAAATTTCAAAAAGACACAAAAATTGGGATGTTACATTATGCCTCTGTCGCTCATCCACAAAACAATAGGGCAGTCGAAAGGGCAAATGGCCAAATCATGTAGGGGATTAAAACTCAAGTCTTCGACCAGCTTATAAAGCACTCGGGGCTTGGGTAAAAGAATTACCCTCGGTATTATGGGCAATTCACACTACCGCTAGTCGGACTATAGATGAAACACTTTTTTTCTTATTTTTTTGGTGTTGAATCTACGCTTCCACTTGAACTACAAATTCGCTCGATGAGAGTCGAAGCCTATAATGATTCTGGCCAAGAACAATTTCGAGCCGATGACATCAATCTACTAGAAGAAAAGAGGAACCAAGGCTTAATCCGTTCAACAGTCTAGCAACAAGCCCTACGCAAGTAAAAAAATATGTTGCAACAGTTGAGAATAGCCACTGCAACAAGCAATTAACATTGGTACAACAAATTATTAGATCTTTGCAAACAAGTAAATTCTCACAGCAACAAATGAAAAACTCTATTGCAACAAAGAAAACTTATTGGTGCAACATCTTTGACTTGTGCACCACCATTCATCGAGAGCCATTCTTGACCACACTGTTGGTCCTTCGACGAGAATGGTGTTGGGAGGAGGCTGGAGCAGCGGCGGGGTGTCGAATAGCGAGGCCACACCTGACAACGCCCCGTGGAGGCCATGGCCAGCGGTGGAGGTTGGATTCCCTCGGCGGTGCCTCACGAATGTTGCTCCCGGCGGCAACGGAGCTCATCTACTTGGCGAATTTTTACAGACGCTGCTTGATAGAGGCGTAGAGTGGAGGAGAGGGAGGTAGAGAGTCGGGAGTGAATCCAACAGGTTGAAAGTGGATTGAAATAATGTCGTGTCCAATCCAATTGATACGCCCAATAGGCGAGTGAAAAGAAATTACAGCCTTTTGGGATGGGCTGATGGGCTCTGTGGCGCTCGGGTGTGCTTGGTTTCATTACCCATCTTTCATCTTTGGAATAAGTTCATATTACACCCTTGAACTTTGGTCCGAGTCCAAAAATCCCCCTGAACTCTAATACCGTTTGGTTTACACCCTCGAACTGCCAATACCGTTTGGTTTACACCCCTCGGGCCGAAACGACCCGGTTTATCGCCTACGTGGCACTCGGACCCACTTGTTAAACGCCAAATGCAGATAAAGAGAGAGAGAGAGTGATGACACCGCTCATTCCTCCCCAAATCTCTCCTCTCCACTCTCTCCTAGCGCCGCCGCCACTTCGCCCAGCCGCCTCTGGCCGCCTCAGTTCAGCCCATGCTGCTCGCCGGCTTCGGCTCCTCCCCGTGTCCACGCATGCCTCCCTGGCTTCCCTGTGCGGCTCGGCCCTGGCCCGTCTCCTCTTGTGCGGGCGCTTGGGCCTTGTGCGGCTCCGACGGTGGGGTGGCGCGGGGAGGAGGAAGGGGTGCGCATGGGCTGTGCCCGGGGGTGGGGATGTTGGCGGTGGGGTCGGGGAAGCCTGGGGGTGGCCGTGGTGGCGGGGCGGCGGCGACCGTGGGTGGAGGAAAAGGAGTGGCGGCGGAGGAGCTTCTCGGTGGCGGAGAAGAAGGGTGGAGGTGGGGAAGAGCAAAGGGGGATGGGGGCGCGGGGTGACGCGCCGGGTTCAGTGAAACACACACCGGTGCGACCGAACGGCGGTGGGGTGGTGGTGGCCAAAACCAGGCGGAGATGGGGGCTTCGGCTCCGGTGGCTTGCTCGGCGACGAAGAAGAAGAGGGGAGGTGGAGGGAAAGTGGAGGGCCCTGGGAGGCACGAGGTGACGCGGCCGGCGTGGTGAGGAACTCACCGGAGGCGCCGAACGACGGAGAGGCGGTGCGGTGGAGACGGGAGCTCGGCTCCGGCTTTGCGTTTAAGGAAGAAGGGGGAGGAGAAGAAGGGAGCCGCCGATTCGGTCCCCTGGTGCCGCCTCCAAATGGAGCAGCCGTTGACGCCACCGGCCCTGCGCGCTCCCCTCCGGCCGTCTCGGCGCCTAGCGCCGCCGCCCGTGTGTGCCCCCTCCTACGCCCGTGACTCCTCCTCTCCCGCCGCCGCCGCTGCCTCGCCCACCGCATAGCCCACCTCGACCCGGTCCTCCCATGGCCAGCCCGCAGGAGGAGGTAGCTGCAACGTAAGCCAAAACCAATGACGTGGCTGCCACGTAAGTCAAAACTAATGATGTGGCTGCCAACATGACTAAAACCAGTAATGAAACTAACATAGGGTGTAATTTGCTCCGATTTTGACAATTGATGGGTGTAATATAAACAGTTTTATACTCCCTCCGTTTTTAAATACATGACGTTTGACCAAACGTACAGTCAAACTTATATAACTTTGACCATTACTTTTTATATGGTTTTGTTAGTAAAAAATTACAAAATTATTATATTATGAAAATATTTATTATGACAAATCTAATGATACTATTCACTCATGATCAATCTAAATAGTTTTTCATATATTATTAGTCAAAGTTAGATAAGTTTGACTGCACGCTTGGTCAAACGTTATGTATTTAAAAACAGAGGGAGTAGTTCAGAACATTTTTTAGATTCAGACCATAGTTCTAGAATGTAAAATGGACTTATTTCTTCGTCTTTCTCAGTGCTAAAGGCGTAGCTTTCCATAGCAATCTTCGAGGGACGTGCTGTAGATTGCTGGCAAAATGCAGGGTGTCTTTTGGGAAATTTCCTATTTATTTTTGTCAGGCTGCGTCATTACTCTCCCGAGTCCGGCCTTCTCTCTACTGGTGAGTCCACGACTCGGCTCGTCTCTCTCTCTCTCTCTCCTCCTGCGCGTGCCTCCTCTCTCTTCTCGCTCTGGCCTCCTCTCTTCTCGCTCTGCGCGTGCGGCGGCACCCACCACCACCTCGCTCGCCTGCCTCGCTTCCGGATCCCGGAGGTTGCCTCCTCCGCCGTCCGAGCCGCGCGCTGTTGGAGATCTGCGCCTTCCTCTTCGTCGCGTGGTATGCCCTAATTCCTCCTCTTCCTTCTCCGCTCCGACCAGCCCTCCCGTGACGCCGCGGCCCTCTCGCCATGCTTCTCGCGGCCGGCCGCGCCGGCGGCCGTCCTCGTAGTCCTCTGGCCGCATCCTCCGCCTCGTCGAATCCCTAAATTGCACTAACCCTCAAAACCCTGAACCAGCCAGCCCCAGGCTCTGCCGCCTTCTTGCCCCTGTACGTTTCAATCCGTCCTCAAAACAACGACTCAACGAACCCCATCCGCTTCTTGCTGAAATTCTGGAGATTTCAGTTTGAATTGGCGAGGAATTGTGTGTCAACCAAACGGGAGAAATGAAATCGCAGACATTTTTTTTTAAATCGAGTGGCATTGAAGCTTCGAGCCCGCAGACCAATTCTGATTTTGAGATCCAAACAGACCCTAATGACAATTCCACGTGTCGTTCTTGCCCTGTGCGTCCTGAACAGCAGCTCTTATCATTAAATCTTTGCCAGGCATAGGTCGCAGTAAAGAATTGATGAAATGACCTGTCTATTTTATATATGTTTATTGCTAGGCAACTGCGAGTATGTGATGCATGCAGAAATTGAAGTCCTTTGTGTTCTCTACCCTGTTCATGCCATTTTCTTCTGTGTGTTGGTTTGTGAAACTTTGAAGTTTAATGATCTGCAAATGCGTATCTTATTCCTATATTTGATATATAGATGATATCCTCGTTGTCCATCTACACATTTTCTGATATCCCTATTTTTGGGGATATCTATTTGTAATGTATTTGATTCAGTAATCAATTGGGTGATATAAGGTTGGCTTATGATGATCTCTGTCAGTCTGTCAGCTAATTTCTTAATTTCTTTTATATTTACCACTGTGTTGTAGGCCACCAGGTTACAGATGAATCAGGCTGAGGCCTCTGGTTTGTTATGTGTTGGCTTGCATGAAACTGACGGGGGTGAAGAATCATATGCTACTGAATTTCCTAAAATGAATCATGATTCGTCCCATGAAACAACCAAATTTGATGTAGTCATGGCAACTTCGGCGATGTACAGTGATCATAGCAATGCCAATGCTTGCTTACATGAATATCAACATACAGGGATGATGACAGGAATTCAGCCTGTGGAGGAAGTTAGATTTGGCAGTACACAACACTTTGAGCTTCAGTCACAAGTATGCATATTTTTAACACTATCTGTTTATGCAATTAATTATTCCCCTTCTATTGAATGCAATTGTTTTGTTATTTGTTTGTCTTCAATCAGGAATAGTACCCGATTCTGACAAAGAAAGCTTGTCATCTAGCCCTGAAACTTCATCTACCACTAATTATGATATGCCTGGTAATATTGTCAACCTTTTGTCATAGCTTATGTTTGTACTTTGTAGTTTGTACTTTGTGGCATCCTGGTAACCTTGTTGGGCAATTTCAGGTTACATGGAGCAAAATTTGCAACATATTTACAATGCTTTGGATGAAATGGTATGTCTCCTTATATTAAATTGTAATTTAATTGTTGAATACTTGGCATGGTTGATATTACTGAACTCAGCTTCTAGTTCTTCAGCAAGCTTGAGGCAACTGCAGTAGCAACGCATAATTTTTAGCAGTGGGACTAGAAATTTGGATAAAATGGTTTAGGAGAAAGCCTGATGCCATAGCAGTAGAATTTTTATATGTTCAGTTACAGCTTTGGGCCTACTAACATGATTCAAGTGACGTCACCTAGTATGTTCTGTTTGCAAAAGACACTAGTTGTTAAACTTCAAATGAACTATCAATTGTTGGAATGGATTGAATCTATGTGGTGCTGTCTCCTTTATGGTCAGGTACTGAGTTATATAACATATGAATTTTCTTAGGAACATGTTTAGGCTTAACTTAAATCCTTTTTATTCATTTTTCAGATTGTAACATATGAATTCTCCTGCCCATAAGCTAATAGATTTGTCTTTCCTTCAGGATTACTCCAAACTGCTCATATATTTAATTTGATGTTAAGCTTGCTGTCATTCTCTTCAGATGCTTCATGTTTTTTTTTTATGCTGCTGTTTGATCTTTGCCACCTTTGTTTTCTTAATGATACTTTGGACCAATATGCTGCTTATAGTTGGGGAACTTTATTATTTCTTATTTACTCCCTATTTATAGGTTGACAAAGAAGGGCCAGTTATGCTTAATCCTGAGTTTGTAATGTCTGACACAACTTTGTACCTTGAGCCTCACTTAACTTTCTCGTCACACGGGTTCAAGATTGAATATTTGGATTGGGATTCATGTGAAGATGATGAGATGATAGGTCTATCTTGGGAAATTTCTGATATCATTTGCATTGGTTGTAAATGGACTCAGAGCGTAAGCAATTTTCTTTATTTTATAGTTACCTTCCCTCTTAATTTTTTTATAGCTTAATACCATTTTACCATTCTAATCAGGTTGGCTCTGCCTTTATAACTCTCCTTGTTGGATCCGGTGCAGAAACCGGAAATTCAGGTAATTAAATTGGGCATTGTGATCTTGATGCTTTCATATTGATATGGAATATGTGATCATTGGTCAAGATATTGTGTTCCAGATTTAATATGCTTTCCCTTTGTTCCAATGCTAAATGAGATCTAGTGCTCATGTATGATGCATGTAAGGTAGGAAATAGAGTTGTGTTGGTTTATTAGGTTTATTTTGGTGTTGATTTAGATTTTTAGCTTTGCATGTATTTTGTTTTTTTTCCTGAAAATTGTAAACAGTATTAACCAAACTACAATTGGGTTTGGTTTGGTTGGTTGGTTGATTTGATTTCCATGTTTTATGTAAGTGCAACGATCGTCAAGATTTTGGTGAGTTCAATATTAATTTTCTTCTGTGTCTTTGGTAGAAAATGTATGTGTCAGGACTTATATTCTCTATAACCACGCAATAGTATGATTGTAAAAATAGTACAATAGTTTTACTGCACAAAAAACTTGATTTTGCAAGCATAATAGTGTAAAATATTTTATGCTTATGAGGTGGTTAATGGGTAATTTGGTGTATTCAGTTTCTTCTATTTTTCCCCTTCTCATTCAACTGTTTGGTTCGCCTAAGATACGGTTTTAGGAAAATGTAAACCGAACCTAATACCAAGTACCAATACCGAACCTAATACCAAGTACCAATAATCTAACTTTCAGATTGAGATCTTGTTTCAGTTGCATGTAGCTAAACTGAAACTCTAATTCAGTTTTATCTAAAAAAAACTCTATTTTGGTCACAAATGCATGTATGAATAAGTACACAAATTTTTATAAAGAATGATAATATTGTTGAGATTGCTTGTGACAAACTAATTTGCCTGTCTTTTTTATATTCTACAGGTCCTGTTAGAGTACAATTTTGTCTTACTGATCTGCAATGGCCAAGGAAACAACAAAAGATTTGGCATCTTGCATCAAGATACCAAGAAATATGGAACAATATTCCATCGTAAGTTTTGAGCTAATATTTTGCTTTATGTCTGCGCTGTTTTTTAATATGAGTTTATTTCAGTGAATCTAATTTCTGGTGCCAACATAGAAGTGCTAATAGTTTCATACCAATGCATCATTAAGTTGTATGTACTCGTTTTTTGTATTTTTCCCGCCTATTGAGCCATAGATTACTGGTCATACCAAGTCGCTGCCCTTATTTTAGAACAATTTTGATGAGTTCAGGTATCGCTCAGATTTGATAAGTGATAATACCAGATATGGAGAAGGATCGGATTTTGCTTAATACTGATGGAAGGGCAGTATCTATCAGATTTTACTGTTAAGAAAGGTTTATTTACATAATAGATAATAAAACCTCTACCTTTCAAATCACTATAGTGCTCTTTTATTCAAGGATTTGCCAGATTAGGCATGCTGTAAACTCTGGTGAACTGAATAATTTGAATTTGGGTTTGGTTATGGATACATTATCCCATGGGTTCTGGGTTTGGATATGGATATCAAGTCTCAAACTTGGGCATAGATTATGACAGAGTAAATATTATTTTAATTTAAAGGGAAAATTCTTGTTCCATCCACTTTATGCTGGATTCCGTAGCTGATTAATTTTGGTGTATCTATATCTGTTTACACTCTTAATGTGAAGTTCTCTGTGTTACAAAAAACAAGCACAACTCTTAGTTGTGTTGCTATTACTTCTGTAACACCAGTCTTGTGTAACTGCATGTATCTGTCAGAGATGATTTGGCGTTGGAGAATTGGAGCATCGAACCCAGTTTATTTTTCCCTAAGCAATACTTTTCTTTGTGAGTATGATACACTTACGTAATTTATTCTCAATCTGTTCCCTGTTGTTTTTTCCCTCGTTATGAACAATCTGAAGTTCTGAACATCTAGAAACACTTTAGGCTACACTACAATCTAACATCTAGAAACATTTTATGCTACACTACATTCAGCTTCGGTGGTCATAGGAACAATGTCTTTCCTTTGAATAATTCCCAGCAAATTTTATCCATTTATTAGTTTCACCTTCTGACATCTAATTTTCTGTATAATGTGTGAAATTGATTTGAGGTTATACTTCCTGTAAAGCAAATGTGTCTGTATTTTCTGCCTGTGGTACTAAACCTGAAGCATCAATGTACTGAGAGGCTATAGCTGATTTTGCGCCTTTGCGCTGTTTATGCTTAAAACTTGTTCCGTTATTTGTTTTCATTGTTTCAGGACTGAGGACTTTGAAGATGTTATCTATCCTAAAGGAGATCCTGATGCTGTTTCCATTAGCAAAAGAGATGTTGAGCTGCTACTACCTGAAACATTCGTCAACGATACAATAATCGACTTTTATATCAAGTACGTTGAAACTCTTTTTTTATGCCTGTTTGCATAAGAATCCTTTGCCTTATAGCATTAGTTGTTAAATGATGCTGTCCTATTACCTGTGCTGTTACAAGTTACAACTGCTATTGTAATATTTGTAGATCTGATCACCTGGGTTCGCTAGCCACATATATAATTTTGTTATCTAAAGCATGTTGGCAATTTTTTTTTGGTGTTGAAAGTTACTACTTACAATGCAATTGCTTGCTGTATAATCATATGGTGCTAGAAAATTGAACCTTTGAATATCTCAGGATTTTTTGCTTTAATCAAAGTATTGAAAATGCTCATATTCATGAAGACTAATTAAATGCTTGACCAAATAAGTGTTCCATTTTCTTCTCCCGAATTTGTTAGGATATATAAAGAATTGAATATGATGCATCTGTGGGGTATTTCAAAGAATTAGACTATGTTTCTACTACTTGGTGTTGCATGTGTGGGAATGCATTGTTTTTCAAATATTTTGACGCAGAAATTTCCTTGGGTTCCTACAAGAATTGAACCGTTTCCTGTAAAATTCTTGCAAACTCCTTGTAAAGTAGGGGTGAATTGCTCCGTACCATCACAAAAATCACTCGAGTAGGAAAGTTCAATCGATGTGTCACTGGCACATGGCCCTAGACCTCATTTGTCAGCCTCACATTCAATGGTATTTTCCAATTATGCATCTTTGCAATGGTACCGATCAAATTTTATCCTTTTTTTGCGTTCTGAACAGGCTATGAAATTATTGGAAGTATTTAGTGCTTGTGCAGCAAATTTCTTACTTATATGAAAGATGAATCTGTGTTTCTGATGTATTAGATGCATTTGAATAGTAGCAATAGAAATAGGGTCGCTATTCTTCATTATTTGACTGTTAACTTTACATTTTCATGTAGAATGGTTCCTAGTTGTATTAAATTACAAATAATCTTTAGTTTCTTATCTGCAGATACTTGAGCACAAGAATTGAACCCACTGAGAAGTGCAGGTACCACTTTTTTAATAGCTTCTTTTTTCGCAAGCTGGCAGATCTTGACAAAGATCAAGGGAGAGCTCCAGAAGGTAGAGCAGCTTTCTTACGAGTCCACAAGTGGACCCGCAAAATAAACCTATTTGAGAAGGATTTTCTGTTTATTCCAGTGAACTTCAAGTAAGAAACTTATGACAATGAAAATTAATGTTGGTACACTGTAATCTTTGTACACTATTAATTTTCTCTGCATTGCAGCTTGCATTGGAGCTTAATTGTTATTTGTTATCCTGGTGAAGTGGAGACATTTGAAGGCATGGACATAAATTGAAATTCATACTTTTGACATTTTTCGAGTAGTACTTTTTACTTTCCTGTTATTTTGCTTCAGAGGGTGACACAAAGATCTCTGCTAAAGTTCCATGTATATTACACATGGATTCTCTTAAGGGAAGTCATAGTGGACTGAAAGACATTATTCAAAGGTAAATCTATTTCCGGAAGAGTGGTAACTTTTGTGCAAAAGAGATGTCATTTTAGAATGCATGCTGTCAAACTTGTAAAACTTTGACCACTAATATACACAACAATATTTAGATTTTTCACATTAAAATGATTAGATTTCTTATCAAAAGTACTTTCATATAATTATATTATTTATATTTTTTTAGCATATAATAATTATAAAAAGTAATGCCAAAGGTGTGTATTGGATACCATGTAGATGTCTGAAACGGCATCTATTTTGTAATGGAGTAGTAATGGAAATGATGACTACCGTTGGCTTTTTTGCACAAAATTATTCCTGTTTGTCTTATCAATTCAGAATCACACTTCGTGGTGCACAGGATCATTTGTGGTATTTGATTCTTTCTGGTGCAGTTATTTATGGGAAGAACGGAAGGAAAGGCACCCTGAATCAGCTTCAGATAGTTCAGACAAGTTCTTAAACTTGAGATTTGTCTCCTTGAGGTTTGTGAATATTACCTTTCAGTATCAGTTCCATATGCCTTGGCAAAACTAGTCTAAAGTACTTTTAAGTTCTAATGTTTGGTGTGCAATTCTGCCTAATACTGTTCTGAGAACCATTTGATTTCGGTGGAGTGAAATGCTTTGATGCGAATTTTGGTTTAAGGGTCGAAGAGGGCAGGCACTGAAAGAATGTTTATCCCTTGTGGGTGATCCATAAGCACAAACAGCAGTGGTGTTAGAATTGTGTTGCCACCCCAATATGGAGGTGAATTTAGAGGATTAAGATTGGTAACCCTGTGGATATTTATGGAAATGAATTCAGCTGAATTGGGAGGATTAAGATTGGTAACCCTGTGGATATTTATGGAAAGAATTCAGCCGAAGTCTTACTGCATAAAAAGGTCAAAGTGTAAAATTATTGAGAAAATCCTCTCATCTGTTGGCCAGTATGGTTTGCAGCTGACATTTGCCAATATCTGGTTGCTGAAATCCTGCATTGTTGACCAGATTTGCCATGCATTTGGTCTATTGCCCAAATTTTGGCGAGATTCTATTCACATTTGGATCCTAGTTCATCTTCTTGCCAAATCTTTGCCAATTTGTGGGCAACCAAATCGATGACCAAATTTCAACGCAAATTATAGTAAATTTTGGCACAAACAAAACAACCCCTAAACATCTATTAAGCAATAAATTATGCTACTAGGTTTTAGGCCTTTTCTGTCTGAAATTGCTGTCCAGAGAATGTTTGACTAATAGAAAATCAGCAGCTGTTAACAGTATCTATTATTACTCGCAAGTAGTTGGTCTTTTACTAGTTCAGTTAGTCAGTCCAACATATTCTTGTTCTCGGAAAATACTTCAAAGTGGTCAAGGCTTTGAATGCCTTCATTAATGATATGACTTATAAGGCTACACATGTACATCACATAAATTCCTACAACACATAACAAATTGCTTGTATTTCATTTTATTTGAAAAACATAAAATAGAAAACATTGTATATTCATTAAGTCCTACACATAGCGTTGCATAATAGGTTTATCAGTTACCTATTAACTATTTGAGATTTTTTTCAAAATGTGTAGTGTGGTTCTAACAGGGTTCAAAACCGGCTGGTTACCGCGGTAACTAGACTTACGGTGGTACCGGAAACCCTAAACCGGCCGGTTTTTCTGGATTTTGCAAAGTCAAATTCCAAATTTTGAATTTTGGATGGTTTTTAAGCAAATTCAATCAAATTCCGTCCGTTTTTTTTCCCGGGAAATCCGGTTAGCGGCCGTTTTTTCTTCCGCCAGCGACAGGATTTCCTCTGGGAACGGGTTTTGGATCCCTGGTTCTAACTCTACACCTGCAGCATGCTATCTTCTCTAAGCTGAATAACTGTTGTTAGGTTTTAAGTACACTTCTGTAAATTTGTTAATTTTATTTAGTTCTTTATAAGGATCTGCAATCTCCACCCCAATCCAGGTTCATATTGTAGCTTGTGGGATTCATATGAAGCTGTCCTGGGTCTGACACATTTCTGGAATTGTAATCTAACTTAGTCAAAGTTAGAGAAGTTTGGAATTGTTCTGAGCCTCATATATTCACTAGTGCTGGCCTATCCTTCTTCGTATCAATTTAAGTTTGGACAAGGATACTCTATGTTCGGCACTTGTGCTTATGTGTATAAAGCATTGGGGCCTGTTTGGTTGATGCCCAGACATGCCACTCCCTTTCTTTTTTTTTTTTTTTTGGCAGAGAAAATCACTGCCACAATTGCCACACAATTTTTTTTTTTTTTGTCAGGAATGTGACCAAGAGCAAATTTTTGTTTGGCAGTCTTAAATGAGCATGGCATAGGTAACTTTGATTTGGTAAATCACGGCAACATACCAAACAAGCCCTTTTACATGAATGCCAACCAACACTTAACTTTTTTGTAACTTTCATGTAATATTTTGGATTGTAATCTATTTGTGTTCTATTTGTGGTCCAGCTCCCTCAACAAGATAATTCATTTGATTGCGGCTTGTTCTTACTCCATTATGTGGAACTCTTTTTGATGGATGCTCCCAGTAGCTTCAACCCGTTGAAGATCGATATATTTTCTAGCTTTGTGAGTTCAAAAATCTTAATTCATTTTCCTAGTTGTTTAATAACATTATGTTGTTTCTCTGCCATTTTCATTGTAAATGCATTACTTGTTTGGTCTCGGACCGTAATGCTGCTACCCTTTGAATCCTGAACTTTGTCGGCACTCTGTGAAATGTGAATTGTTTTTCTGTTTTTGCTGTTCATGTTTATTTTTCCCTTTGAATGCTACTCCATCTGTTAAAAAATGTATGAAGTTTTGGACATCAGTACGGTCTCTAATATGCAACTTTGACTGTTATTTTTTATATGATTATGTTAGTAAAAAAATTACAAAATTATTATATTATGAAAATATTTATCATGACAAATCTAATGATACTATTCTCTCCTGACCAATGTAAATAGTTTTTTCATATATTATTAGTCAAAGTTAGAGAAGTTTGACTGCACGCTTTCTAAAACGGCATACATTTCTGAACGGAGGGAGGAAGATTTTTTCTTATAGTGGAATCCATGCAGTGAGTGGATGTTTTAGTACTTAATCTCTGATGAAAAAACTACTATAAATGATTTGATTTAAGCTATAGTTTATATGTGCATACATCTGTTAGAACTTGTGTGGTAGATTTATCGATTAAATATTAGAGAAAATTGCACAACACCCACCCCTACTTTCTTACTTGTACTTTTGCTTTAGGCAATTCACCCCTATACTGTTAATTTGGTGCGAATTACCACCTGACTAGTTTACAACATTGTCGAAGAGCTAATAATATTTCCCTTTTATCATATAATCAATATTTTTATTTTCATAGGAAGTATATCGCCCTTATTTCTCATGCTTGATGAACTTTGCAGCTTAGTGATGATTGGTTTCCACCTGCTGAAGCTTCTCTGAAGCGTTCATTGATCCGAAAGTTAATCCATGGGCTGGTGACAGAGCCTTCTCAAAATTATCCAAAACTAACTTTCGGTAATGAGCAGCTTGATGAAAGGCATAAAAAAAGTGAAAATGCTGAACGAGAACCAGCTAGTGTGTTCCTCACTCAGGGGTGCTCTGCTGGTGAACCAGATTCAGTTTGCACAATTCTTGGAACACAGCAACCATCCACATCCATCTGCTTAAATGATTCTGATGAAAAGGGGGTACCTGCTTCAGGATGCATTTTGGACACTGGAACAGTTTCAATGGTAGCTGTACACAATCTACAGGAGTCAGGGGTATACTCTTAGCTAATGTCTTATACTTTTAGTGCTTCAGTAGACTGGTAGTTATTTACTTTTGCTGTGCTTGTTTACTAATATCATGGCTGTCCTTACATTGTTTTTTGGTAGGTATGTCCACCAGACAAGGATAGTGGTATTTGCTTGTCAAGCCAGGATGAGAAAAATGAGCCACCTCTTGCAGACTCCGATAATCAACTTGATCTTAGATCATGTGCCCCAGAAGATGCTGAAGTGTTCAAGGGGTCAGGTTGTGTGGTAAAAGATAAGTACACTCACGAGGAATCGATGCTGGATTCTTTGGATAATAACCAGAAAATATCCAGCCAAGAAGAAGTTGAGGTGCATGATATTATGGATTCCAAGTGTTGCTCAATCTCTGATAATGCCGAGGAGATAGTGGCCTGCCAGGAACATTCTTTAGAAAGAAATACAAATGTTAAGGATGAGCGCTGTGGAGCTTCTCAAGATATGCATTCTGCCATGATGCTTGATGCCAGCAAAGATGACATTGGACCTGATCCAGAAAGGACTACAGGCGAAGCTGAGGATGGCAGATGTGATCTTTCTGAAGACATGGATTCTGCCACGATAGGTGATATAAACAAAGATATAAACAAAGATGTTGCTGAGCATTCTTTAGAAAGGAATTTTGTCGAAGCTGAGGACACAAAACTTGAAGATACTCCTGTGGATAACATGATGGAAACTAGCACAATTGTGGATGAGAGCAATGATAGTGAGCAGTATGTTTCACCTGAGTTGAAAGAGGGAAACACTGACAATGGTATGACCAGTGGTAGTACAGTTTCCTCTGAGTTGAAAGGGGGAAACACTTACAATGTTTTGGCAGGTGACAGTACAAATGGAACAGATGAAACTCGTGCAGATGGTGAGGATGCTCACGTTAACATAGTAGCAGGTGAGGCTGTTCCTTGTGAAGATGACACAACTTGCACTGATGCTGAGATGCCCCTCGTAGATGGCACCAGCAGCACGGAGAATGAAACAATTTCCGAGAACACAACTTCTGATGTTAAAAGGCCTCTGCCTGATACCACCTGCGAAGAGAAGGATATAGTAGTTTCTGATGACAAGTGCTTGGAGAAAGATGTTCAGGGTACTGATGCAAAAATAGAGCGGCACTACAAGCGGCGGAAGGTTGTGCCCTCAGAAGTAGAAAAACGACAGACGAGGAGCTCCACAAGAGCACCATCTTTAGATTAGATTGGGCTGGTGTAGGGACTAGTATAAATTCCTTGTCATTGTCTTAATGCAATATTGTTACTTGTCTGTAATAGGTGACCTCCGTTAACATCTAAGGTTTCAACAAACCTCATCAGCTATATGAAATCCTGATGGCCGGCTGCCTGCCTGACCTAGATTCATTTTGTATCTGCCTGAATTTAGATGTGAAATGTGTTGTATATGATCTAACGTTCTCATATACTACTGTACTTTTGGAGTTATCTGTAATCTTCGTCACCATCGTCGGGGTAGGCCTGAAGGCTAATGTTTCTCTTGTTTCAGACGATCGATTTTATGTCAATAACCTAGATAGCTTGATTTGCTCTGATTACTAGTGCCGTGCTTTTTGCAGGTAGCTGTGCATGAAAAGCTCCAGAGCTTGTGTTTGTTTATGGGCAAGTCAGCTAGCATTTTGTTCAAATTTTCTAACTGCAGATCTTTTGCCGTTATCTCGGGTTAGTAGCCTATAATATGTGTGTATTGAAGTCGATATTTTTATGTGATTTCGTGTAGTTATATTTTCCTGGAGGCATCCATCTACAGCTGGCCCTTAGAGGAGAGTACCAAGTAAGCAGTAGCACCACCAATTACTACTGTAAACGTTAGAAACGAAGGCACGATTACATGTACATTGGCTCTTCCTTCACTGACTAGCTTTGGATTGTGGTTTACTTGGGATGACATCTGACTTGAGCATACGTAGAACACTATTACCGACTTAGACGTATTAGGATAACCAACTTAAAATGAACTTTGTGAAATGTCCGCAAATACGTGCCAAATTTGATAAGGCATGATTACATATGCAAATTATTTTTTACCCAATGCAAGTAAAATGCCTCTGGTAACCAATCTGTCTTCTCGGTAATTTGTGTAATCACATGAGCAAACTAGGCCCATCAGGCATAATTAACAAGGGAAAAAAAGGGGAAATTATGTATTGGTAAACGTGGAGTATTATTCATGAATATGGGTACCTGACTTGGTGGAACATGTACATGGTAAGTAGTATCTAGTATTGACTAGATACACCCTTGAATTATTTTGCAAGGAGAACTTCCAATGGCAGTACGTTATTGGATTACAATCGTCAAAACCGATCTATGTTGTTTAGAAATGCAAAAAGGAAAAAAAAAGGACGTACTAATGGAGAGGTTGCAAGCCTAACAAAACCTCAAAAACAAGGCATGCCTTTTACCCCCCAAGAAAACACAACATTTATCTGAAATCTTTGCTTCTCATATAAAAGGATACGAACGATGCTAGCCAAGAAGACGCAAGTGCTCCTTTTGGATATTCACCAGGTGTATCCTACGCGTTTGTCACGTTCCTGCGAAAGAGAAGGTGATTCTCATCAAATGAATCTTGCAGTAAGGAAGATATTTTCCTAGAGCAGCACCAGAACAATTCGCTCTAGCCTTTCAAGACTGAATATGAAAACAGGCTAGCAGCACATGCACGAACTCAATAGCTAGCTTTGATCGAAGTTGTAAATGATCTCAACTATGGAGACCCATTTTAGCGTTCTAACAATACATATACATGTAGATAAATTCAACTTTGTCTATGTGATGCAAGCACGCAACAGTCATCAGTCTGAATAAAATGTACCTTGAGGTCCTCGATAGCTAGCTTCCTGATCGCTTTCCGTAGATCATTGGCTTCCGCGCTGCTTCTAAACTGGCCTTGAATAGGCTTTAAACAAGGAATTTGGTAAGACCAACAGGGCTGAACGCCGATGATGATCTAAAACCGTCCATCACTTTGATCGGACTGTCCGAAACGTGTGGCGTGGCTTCGTCGACGGCTCGCTACAGCAATTGATCCACTACAGCTGATCTGCTCGTCCAGATTGAATTCACATAATAATCACCACATGTTGGATCATGAAGGTGATTGGCGTCTCAAAATACAGTACAGTGCTACCATTCTTGTAACAAGAGTACAAAGGAACATCACATGATGGTAAACTGAGGCACAAAACACACACCGAGATCAACGGAATCGGATCTGATGCAGAGCCTACTTAATCCAGCTCTTCCTACTCCACATTACACCGCGTCATAGATTCATAGTTCACATGGGCACAAGGAACATTTCCATCTTTTATTTCACTTTAAATTGGGAGCAAACTGGATCCACTGGTCTAGCAGGCAACAGCTCTTCTTTAGTTTTTAATTTACACTGCCAGGTTAGGTTCAAAATAGCTTAAAACTGGAAATTGCCGGTTTTGTTGCATAACACCATCCATGGATGGAAGAAGAGGAGATGAGTTCCCGCCATTCCCATCAACCTACGCCACGGTTGGAGAATCGGTACAGCTTCTCATCTGTACAGTTCCGGATCAAGTCGACTTGTCAATCTTCCCGATGCTGTTTTGTCTTGCGTTTCGTAGAATGGTTTTATCAGCGGTGATGAAGAAGCCAGCGACACAGGCTGTCAAATAAACAGGAAAATTGTTTTAGGACTAATGTTCTTCCGCTCAATTTTGTGTTTCATATGCTTGACCAAAAAAAAAATTGTCTTTTGAGTTAGAGATAGTCAACAATTTTTGACAGTTACTTGTCATTTGTCAATGTAAACTACAAGTACAATGGCACCTTCTATTGTGAAGCGAAAATCCTTGCCAGCAAATGCTACTAAACTCATTGGAATGGCTGAGATCATTCAGTGCCATAACAGACATAAATCGAGCATAATTTTTTTGGCTGAAGTTGCAGTGATTGAAATGTGCGCTTTAAAATTAGGGAATAATTAGTACAGACGAAAAGATGTAAGGTGGTAATTGATGCTTGTTCAAATACTTCACTTGTCAAGCAGAGTTTAAATCCATTAAGAAACAGCTGGCCTTTGATAAACAATAACCTCCAGACATATAGAACGGACATGTTGCATTTATTGTCAACTCTAAGTAGAACGATCCATGCTGCATCTTGGTCTGGACTAAAGTGATGTGTTTGCTACCCTAAAATCTGATGAGCCTGTTCAAAGTGAAACATCATTTCAGTATTTCACTTACTTCCTTTACAATTAGAGCCTAGAGGTATTTCATCCATGTTACTTGTCACTGTCATGTGGGGCCAGATGTACCACCGGCGCCACAAGGGCACAGCCCGGCCGGCGACAGCCTAGGGCCCACGTCCTTTCTTTGCTTGCAAGTTAGAAAGATTAGATTAAAATCCTTAATATCAGATTTGTTTAGAAAGATTAGATTGAGATCTTTACGATCTCTTTAAAGATTAGATTGATATCCTTCCGATCTCTATATTTGGAAATCTATATTTGTAAGACTATTTAAAGGGGAGTAGAGGATGGAATAAAGCAAGCAAGATTAGTATCTCTAATCTTCCTTCCCAAGCTCTCTCTCTCTCTCTCCCACCGGCCGAACACCATCCTCCTCCCTGCGCCCTACTGCTGCACCCCCTTCACCTCCTTGAGCAGCACCTCCATCCACACCACGGCTCCCGGACACCGTCACAGTCACTTGTCAGCATAAGTTAATGACATTATAGCCAATGGAATATCTTCACTAAGTCATTCTAACGATAAATTTTTAACAACTACATTGGATCAGCAATGATGGTTTTCAGTAGTATAGTACCTGCCGATATGATGAGTGCTTGTGCGGTGTAGTTGAGATTAGCCTTAGCCCACGGAAGGACACGGCAGCCAACCAACTGCACCAGAACAAATTTTAACAGAAGTCAGAATATATGCAAGCAAACTATTCAAATTATTCCATGTTCCGATAAATGGCCAAAAATCGAACTGGGTGGTAACTAGTCCGTAATAGTCATTAGAAGTTCATTTCTCATTCTAAACTCTTAAAATGAAATACAGAAACTTGATGGAGATGACTATCTCAAATGGTGCGGATATCACAACGGCGCTAAACATTTTCCCAGGATAATCACATAACCAGCATAGATACGAATATTGTAGGGAGAAGTTGCACTTGGGCATAAACTACATACTATCGGAAGTGGAGAAACAACTACTCACTGTGGGAACCGCAACAACGGTACCAGAAATTGCAGCGTTCTTCACTCCCAACAGGACGGCCTCTGTGACAAGAAAACTCAAGAATTGAACATCACAGGCAGAAAGCGCATAATCGGAACTCGCCAGCTATTCCACCGGACCCTTACCTAGGGCTGTAAAAAAAGCTCGAGACTCGCAAAGTATTCGAGCTCGGCTCGAGCTCCAAACAAACCAAGCTTGAGCCAGATCTCAAGATTGCGAGCCTTAACGAGCCGAGCTTGAATAGTTCGTGAGGCTTAAGGAGCCGAGCTCAAATGTAACTGTTACGAAGCTTCTCTCGAATAACCCTCCTATCTTTTTGAAAATTGCTCAAATAGTCCTCCTATATTGTTGAAAATTGTTGCATGTTAACTGTTACCGAGTTTCCCTCGAGCTCGAACCTACTCGAGTATGTTTTTTACTGTTACCGAGCTTACTCGAGCCGAGCTTGAGCCCAGGTCCAAGCTCGGACCCCAACTCAGGCTCACTGAGCTCGGCTCGTTTACAGCCCTACCCTTACCCCTCTCCTCAGTCAAAACACGCTACAGTCTAACAACTTCACAAGCGGGTTATGTTAAGACATGAGAAAGGGAAGAATCCACGGAACATAATAAATTAACAAGGAACAACATATCAAGAGATGGATACGAATGAATGTATAATCTTGGCAGCCATGTCTAGAGGGACGCAACCTTACAACCGCCAAAACAGAGAAGAAAAAGCAACCCATCGGTGGATCAGAACCTCATCAAGAAAGCATCTTCCGATCCGCAACGAGGTCCCAAAAATCTCACACCGTCCACCATACCCCAGAGGCTAGAAGGACGCAACAAGGCATCTAGGCTGACACGAGCCCCATTTCCACCTCCCATGCGCAAGAGCAAGAAACCTATCGAACCCGCGCCTGCCGCCTCGGTTTCCGAATCGATCCGGGAGCTGGAACGGGAGAGGGGTTTTGGTGTGGTTACCTCGGACGGCGGCGTCGGATTCCCCTCCTTGGGGACCGGATCGGGAAGTTCCTGGCGACCATGGCTTCTCCCCCCTCCGTCCTCCCCTAGACAAGCTGCTAGTCCTCGTCCTCGATCTTCTTGGCGGCTTCTTCCCCTCGCTCCTCCGGTTCTACTACTGCTCTTCGCCTCGTCGCTTGGCGAGGTTGGTGAGCGACCTGTCACAACCTAAAACTCAAATCAGATAAACCTGTGGGAGATTCAGTTACGAAGGGTGGCGCTCGGGCGAGGGGACGAACTGGCTAAAGCTAACCCCAGCTACGAACAAGTAATTGGCATAACGGAGATTGCCTTTTCTTCCGGCATCAACTCAGTTCAATATAATTTGGAATCTGAAAGTAAAAGTAAAACTGAAAAGAGTTTGACAGCAATAGGAAATTACAGAAGTAAACAGTGAAGTGTGAAACTTCAGTATAGAAACTCCAACGGTTGATGCTAACCGATACCGGTATGGAGACATCAGGACCGTCCGATCCTCATAATCCTCTTGCCGTTTTCTTTTGGATTGGCCTTCCATCTCTTAACCTTACGAGCTTCAATACCAAAATCATGACAATACCTTCCCCTAAAATGAATCTTGTCTCAAGATTCATCCGCTGGAAACCAGCTGCGAATAGTCTTCGCGTAGAATTCTGGAAAAGTTCCTTTTATGAAGTCAGCGTCTTCCCAGGTGGACTCTTCAGGTGATAGATTCAGCCATTGAACCAGCCATTGCGTGACCAAATTAGGATGTCTGGGCAATGCTCGAGTATCTAGCACGACAATAGGCTCTGTTTTGATTCTTCCCACCTTGTCCACTAATGGTAGTCTTGGATCCGGAATAGCTCTAGGCCTAATATGTTTCTTAAGTTGACTGATGTGAAGCACCGGATGAATTCCTACTCCAGTCGGCAATTGCAGTCGGTAAGCCATAGCTCCTACTCTCTGCAAAATTCTGAAAGGGCCATAAAATTTGCTAGTCAACTTCAGTGATTGACGAAGACCAAATGCTGACAATATATAGGGTTGTATCTTAAAATATACCATGTCCCCTACTTCATAAACCCTTTCACTTCTATTTTGACCCGTGTATTTCTTCATTCTGGCTTGGGATTGCGCCAAATTGTACTTGATCTGCTTGAGCATATCTTCTTTTTCAATTAGGAAGTCTCTGGCCTCGGTGATTTCAGGATCTGGTATTGACATTTCACTGATAATCGGAGGAGGGGGTCCCATAGAGTGCTTGATAAGGGGTAATCTTGAGTGATGAATGATATGTGGTGTTATACCACCACTCCGTAAGGGCCAGCCAATAGAACCATCTTTTAGGTTTAGAAAACGCCATGCATCTAAGGTATGACTCCAAGCATTGATTTAATCTCTCTGTTTGTCCATCGGATTAAGGGTGATACGTTGTACTGAATCTCAGCGAAACTTTCCATGCCTTGAATATTTCTTGCCAAAACCGACTAGTGAAAATGTGATCTCGATCAGTCACAATGGCTTTTAGTAAAACCATGGAGCTTGAAAACATTTTCAATAAATGCTTGAGCTACGGTTTGAACATTGTATGGATGTGCTAGAGGAATGAAATGTCCATATTTTGCTATCAATGACTACAAGAATTACCTCCTTTCCATTCGATTTGGGTAAGCCTTCATCAAAGTCCATTGAGATATGTGTCCACGCCATATCAGGGATTGAAAGGGGTTCAAGAAGTCCTGGTGAATGACAATGATCACCTTTTGATCTCTGACACACATCACACTCAGTTACAAATGTTTGGATATCTTTCTTCGTTCCCAGCCAAAAGAATATTCTCTTTATCCTCTGGTAAGTGGCTGCAATACCAAAATGTCCCCCAATGGCCAAAGCATACAACGATTCCAAAATCTTTAACTTCAGAGCTGGATTGTTTCCAACATATATTCTGCCCTGATAACGAATCACTCCTGAGTGCAGTGAGTATGGTCCTTCCACATCAGCATTAATCGCCAGTTGGCTCAATAACTCTTGACAATGGGAATCATTTTCATAACTTTGCCCTACCTCTTCCATCCAAGCAGGAGTAACTACTGAAACAACATTGCATTGTTCCCTTCTAGAGAGTGCATCTGCCACTTTGTTCTCTTTGCCCTTCTTATACTCAATCATATATCCAAATTCCAGAAGTTTAAGCATTAGTTTATGTTGAATACCTTCTGAAATTTTCTACTCAGTGATAAATTTCAGACTTTTCTGATATGTTATAGTGATAAAGTTCAAGTTTCGGTTTGATGCAACTGAAACTGGAAAGATTTCTAGAGAACAATATGTTGCAAGTAAAACCTATAAAAATTATACAATAATCTACACTATGTCGGGAACTTTCTAAAATTTTTATAATTTTGGAGCTATATTACTATATCAAACAATTCTCTAAATATCTCAGCATACTTAGAGGCAAAATCGTCTTTTCGCAGCCAAGTTAACGGCTCAGTCAACGGTCAACTCACGGGAGTGGCAAAAAAGGGAGAGAGGTTGAGATCGAGTGGCAACAGAGGGAGGATGAATTTTTCGATAGCATTTTGAGGATCCCGCCAACTTTCAATGGCAAATAAAGTATTAACCCTTTCTTCAACACATCATGTAGTGGTCTACAGATTAGTCCATAGCCCTTAACAAACCTTCTATAATAACCTGTAAGCCCAAGGAAGCTCCTTAATTGTGTCACATTCTCAGGTCTTGGCCAACATTTCACAGCCTCAATTTTAGATGGATCGGTGGAAACTCCTTCTCCATTGATAATATGTCCCAAGTACTGGACTTGTCTCACAGCAAAATCACATTTAATCCTTTTGGCAAATAGTTGCTCCTGTTGTAATAACTTTAGCACTAACTCCAAATGAGTGACATGCTCATCAAAATCCTTGCTATATACTAAAATATCATCAAAGAAGACCAAAACATATTTTCTAAGGTAATCTCTAAATACAACGTTCATAAGTGACTGAAAGGTGGTTGGAGGCATTTGTGAGCCCAAAAGGCATGACTAGTTATTCAAAATGTCCAAAATATGTTCTAAATGTTGTTTTGAAGACATCTTCTTCCTTCATTCTCACTTGGTAATATCCAGTCCTTAAGTCTAGTTTGGAAACGTATTGTGCCCCATGCAATTCATCAAGCAAGTCTTCAATCACAGGAATTGGAAATTTATTTTTCACAGTCTGCGCATTGAGTTTTCTATAGCAATGCACATCCTCCAATTCCCATCTTTCTTTCCCACCAAGGTGGCAGGTGAAGCATATGGACTTTCTCTAGGCCGAATTACTGCAGATTCTAGCAACTGCCTGACTTGTTTCTCAAATTCCCCCTTTTGCTGATAGGGTACTCTATAAGGTCTCATATTTGGTGGGATGGCATCTGGATTTAAGGGAATAGAATGATCACAAGTTCTGGAAGGGGGAAGTTCAGAAGGTTCCAAGAACACTGTTTGATATTTTTCTAATAGCAACTGTACTTCAACAGGGGGTGATTGATCAAGTTTTTCCATCTTCTCTTCACAATGTTGTATAAGAAAACCCATGATCTCTTTGTTGCAAAGTTTGTTGAGCTGATGAGCATTGATAACCCTTTCAGGTGATGCTACTGTGAAATCATGGATTATCATCTCATGTTGCCCCTCTTTTATGATAATCAGCTCTCTAGTTTTCATATTCAAGTTTATGGGGCTGTGGTTGTAAATCCAGTCACATCCCAAAATAACATCATAAGATTGCAGCCAAAGACCTTAAAGTTTCCTAGAAACTTTTCTCCTTGTATGCTGTATTCACATTTGGCTATATGTGCTCCAGTGTACAAGATTCCACCACTAGCTACTTTCACCTTTTGCATATCATTGTTCTGAGCTGCACACTGAGCACTAGTAGCAAACTCCAAGTCTATAAAGGTATGTGAGCTGCCACTGTCCACCAATGCTACCCCTCTTCTTCCTTTTAAAGTGATAATAACTGAAAAGGTTGCTACAGAAGGCACTCCCTTGAGAGACTGTAAGGATATTTGCATTATTTCCTCCTCTGCTGGTGTTTCAGTCTCCTTCTCTTGATTTTCTTCTTTCTCATCTTCTAGAGCCAAATTTAATTCTCCTTCATCCAAACTCTCAGGGTCTATTACCATAATATTTAGCACTTTGGACTGCTTGCAAGTGTGCTTTGGAGCCCATTTTTAAGCACAATACCAACATTCACTACTACAGAAATAATCATCATAGACGGTTCAGAACCATCATCACAGACGGTTCTCGAACCGTCTGTGTTTTGACACGTCTGTGATAACAGTGGTTATCACAGACGGTTCAAAAACCGCCTGTGATATGTATGATATCACAGACGGTTGGTAACTAGAACCGTGTGTGGTATGTATGATATCACAGATAGTTCTAGTTACCAACCGTCTGTGATATATATGATATCACAGACGGTTGGTAACTAGAAACCGCGTGATAGTTCTTTAAACCTAACTAATTTTTTATATTTTCGGCTAGCCTCAAGAATTGCTAGCCATGCCCTCTGAAAACAAGCAGACAGAAAATAGATACATATCACAGATGAATCAATGGTTGACAAGTGATTATTTATAACTCAAAATCAATTACAAAAGAATATGTTTAATTATTGTCGCTAGAGTTATAATTGAATTACAATTACTCAAAGTGAATTACAATTGAATCAATTGTTTGAAGGTGGTTCAGTGGTGTCGACGGTGTGAAATTCTCCATTGGTGTGAACGATGTCCGTCATGATGAAGCTGCAGAGCCTCCCTCAAACCTCCAAGAGCTCGCTTGCAACGAGTGAATCTAGCGATATGTTCAAACCCTGTCGCTAGCACGAGTAAAGTAGTTAGCATAAGTATTTAAATTTATAATTAGAAAATAATTATCACGAGATTGACAAACCCCAGGATCCTTCATCTTAGCACTCAAGATTTCGTGCATATAATGGCAAACGTAGAATGCACATTGTTCTTGTTTTTGCTGGTGGCACTGCAAAAATAGAATTACATATATATGTATAGTCAGTTCGAGACGCATTATTATGAAGTATGATATAGGATTATTGTGTTGTAGCGTTTACCGAAAATCGCATCCTGTGTTGCAGTGTGGCGCTCAATCCGTTGTATAACCCTCTATTGGCAACATAGGCGATGAACGACTTACATGTCTCCAAAAAGTTATCCTCGGCCATTTCAAACGAAGGAAGACTACAAAAGAGTTATGTATAGAGGAAATAATAGACGATTCCTTTAGAACCATCTGTGATAGATCCCTCATCACAGACGGTTGTAAAGGGAACCGTCTGTATAAGTTCAACACAGACGGTTCCTTTGAAACTATCTGTGATGAGGCGTTCAGTATGACCTGTTTTGTAGTAGTGATTTTTCTGGTTTCCTAGTAATCACCATAGGATAAACTGGTCGGTTGGGTTTTTTTAACAAGGTCATGGTTGTCCCTGAGATTCCCCGATTTGTTCATATTTGCAGCCTTGAAATTGTGCTTGTGAAAACCTCCTTTGACAAACCCACTTCTCTGAAAACCCGATCCTATTGTAGGTCCAGTTCTCCTTGCATTTGCATTGGCTCTCTTCTCCAAATCCTTTGACATCCAATAAGCCTCACAAAAACTCTGTGGTCTATGAGGTTTAACATAATGTTTGATACCATCTCTCAACCCTTTAACAAAGTTTTTCACAAAATAGTTTTCTCTTAGCATGGGATTTTCACTTCTCATGATGGCCATAAGTTCTTCAAACTTGTCAATATATTGTGCCACAGATGGCTGATGTTGTTGTATTGCATGGAATTCTTCGATGATATCATAGATACTATGAGCAGCAAATCTATCACAAATTCTCATCTTTAACAGGGACCAAGTAACTGGGTTAGCTAGCAATCCTGACCCTCTTAGCCAATTGTCAGCCCTTTCGGTCATGTATGAAACTGCTAAGTCACTTCTGTTCTCTTCAGGAACCTTAGCCAACTCAAAATATTTATCACATTGTCGAAGCCACCCCAAAGGATTGTCTCCATCGAATACAGGGAACTCCAATCTAGGACCCTTAGCGATTGCCCTCAGAAACTCATTATCCTTCTCTTCTTGATTCATAGTCCTATACATGGTCTCCCCGATATCTCTTTTTCCACCCAAACCGTTAACACAAATTTAAGGTAGGAGCATCATGCGAATAAACCCGAGTATTTCCTCTGAACCGTGGAGCCGCCGAATACTCTCCAGGAGAATTGCTTGCATGAAAGTCCCCTTGCTGAGGCGGGAATGGACATCCGTCACCGTTCAAATCCAAATCAGCCAACGCACGCACTCTTCTCCTCATTTCCTCTTCTATTTCTGTTTCTTGTTGCGCTTTAGTATTAATAACTTTGGAGTTTGTATCACCTACCGCAGGCTTCACCAGGAATCTTAGGAGTTCTTTGATATCTCCCAATTCTCCCCGTAATCCCATCACTTCTTCTTGAATAGCTCCCATCTGAGCCTTCATGTCATTCATCTCCGATCTCACAGCAGCCGCCTCTGATCCTTCGGCACCATCGCCAACTCCATCTGATGAACCGAAGGTTCGATTGTTGGCCCGATCTTTCGATGAGAACGATAGGTTCGGTAGGCGTCGCTCAACTCTCACGATCCTGGCTACGAACACGCAAGGCTCGAAACCACGCAATCGCCGAATCGTTCGACAGTCGTTATCAACCGTACGAATACCGGTTGACTCGACCACGAAGGTCGATTCTCGCATACACCAAGAAGCACGCAAGAACAAGATAAAGCAATCTGAAATTGCAAATAGGAATTGAAATATTGAATTGAGTTGGGATTCTGAATAAGGATCTTAATTGGGTGGTCTAGCCGACACACGCAAAAGATTCAAGTTGCAACGAAGGCAAACTAAACATAAACAAAATCCGAGAAAACTAGAGGGGGTGTGGCCTCCTTAAATAGGAGATGAGGAGCCACACATCTAATAGCACCAACGAGGTGGGACTAAACTCGCAGGTTACTGTTCACGTGAACAGTAACCACGCCCTCAGGTGGCCCGATGACAGATGGGCCAAGTTCAGTATGATTACAAGGCCCAGATTGGCCCAAACAAGTGATATGATGTCTTCTTTTGATGATTGCGATCAGTCCAGAAGGAATTTGAAGATGAGGCCAGATCCGTTGTAAAGAGGACGAAGTAAGCTTTCAATCAAGTACTTGTGGGCCGCCAACGGACTCCGGATGTGAAAGTTATGCCTGTTTTAAGTTGGTGTTGTCGCTGATTTCGGAGGCTGGACTTGTTGTGGTAGTTGCGTACCCCCTTGCCTTCGCTCTGAGTAGAATAACATCACTAGACTTAGGTAGCAATCCATCCTCCATGGAACAATTATAAACTCCTAGAAACGGTTACACGATAATTCATCGGCGAGCTTGTGATCTAGTAATTGGTCCTTGCATATCAAGTTGAAGAGTAGACGCAGTAGGGATGTGTATCAATGGAAAGGATGTCCTCATCATCCTCCCCTTCTTGAATTGTAGTCGTCCTCGACTCAAGATCTTCTTCTTCTCCCAAGTAGGGCTTCAAATCTGCAATGTTAAATGTGGGACTAACCCCAAAATCTGCAGTGCATCAAGTTTATATGCATTATCATTAATCTTTTCTAACACTTTAAATGGACCATCACTCTAGGCATCAATTTTGACTTTCTCAAATCGGGAACCTATCTTTGCGCAAATGCAACCAAACAAGATCTCCAGTTCGAATGTTATGTCTTTTCTACCGACTACCCGCAAGTTTATATTGTGCGTTCATTCGCTCTATATTCTCTTTAGTTGTCTCATGTATCTTCAGAATCAGTTTAGCACGTTGTGTAGCATCAATGTTTACCTTTTCCGAAGATGGTAGAGGTAATAAATCAATAGGAGCGCGAGGTATAAAGCCATATACTACCGAAAAGGGCACATCTTTGTGGTTGAATGTCGCGAACGGTTGTAAGCAAACTCCACATGAGGTAAGCATTCTTCCCACATCTTCAAGTTCTTCTTCAAAACAGCCCTCAACATAGTGGACAATGTCCTGTTGACAACTTCGGCTTGTCCATCTGTTTGGGGATGACAGAAGTAGAAAACAACAACTTTGTCCCCAATTTAGCCCATAGTGTCCTCCAAAAGTGACTCGAAACTTCAGATCACGATCGATACAATTGTATTGGGCATTCCATGTAGTCGAACAATTTCTTTGAAAAATAAATCAGAACATTTGTAGCATCATCGCTCTTATGACAAGGTATGAAATGCGCCATCTTCAAAACCTATCCACAACAACAAAAATATCGTCTCTCCTCGCTTTGTTCTAGGCAGTCCTAAAACAAAATCCATAGAAATATCTTCCCAAGGTATGCTAGGAACAGAAGAGGCATATATAAACCATGTGGATTAAGACGTGACTTAGCTTTGTGGCATGTAGTGCAATGAGACACATAGCGCTCAACGTCGCGCCTCAACTTAGGCCAATAGAAGTGATCGGTTAAAACATCCTCCGTCTTCTTGACACCAAAATGTCCCATGAGTCCTCCTCCATGCGCCTCCTGTAACAACAAAAGACGAACTGAGCTAATGGAATGCATAGCTTGTTAGCACGGAACAAAAATCCATCATTCACAACAAATTTATTCCACCTTTGCCTTCTTTACAATTCTGAAATATATCTTTAAAATCAGATCATGCACATATTGCGCTTTAATTGTCTCTAAACCAAAGATTCGAAATCAAGTTGAGATAACATAGTATAATGACGAGATAAAGCATCAGCACTAACATTATCCTTCCCTTTCTTGTGCTTAATGACATATGGAAACGACTCAATGAACTCAACCCATTTAGCATGTCCACGGTTCAGATTTGATTGACTACGAATGTGCTTTAACGATTCATGATCAGAATGTATGACAAATTCTTTGGACCATAAATAATGTTGTCATGTCTCTAATGTCCGAACTAAAGCATATAATTCTTTATCATAAGTAGAATAATTCCAACTAGGTCCACTCAATTTCTCGCTGAAATACGCAACAGGTTTACCTTCTTGAATAAGCACACCTCCAAGTCCAATCCCACTAGCATCACATTCAAGCTCAAAAGTCTTACCAAAATCAAGAAGTTGGAGAAGTGGTGCATGTGTCAGCTTATCTTTCAGAATCTGAAATGATTGTTCTTGTGTAGGGCCCCATATAAAAGGAACGCCTTTCTTTGTAAGCTCATTCATCGGTTCGGCAATGGTGCTGAAATCTTTGACAAAACGTCGATAAAATCCAAGAAGTCCAGAAAACTCCGACTTGTGTGACCGTGTTAGAGTCGGCCAACTCAGACAAACCGATCTTGGCTTGATCAACCTCAATACCCGTGGAGTAACAACATAGCCAAGAAACGATACTCGATCGGTGCAAAGGTGCACTTCTCAAGGTTACCAAATAAACGCATCACGAGAGCATTAAAAACAGCACGCAAGTGTCCAAGATGGTTCTCTAATGTTTTGCTATAGATCAATATGTCATCAAAATATACCACCACAAATTTGCCAATGAAAACACGCAAAACTTCATTCATTAATCTCATGAAAGTACTAGGTGCATTAGTTAAACCAAACGGCATCACTAACCACTCATATAATCCAAACTTAGTTTTGAAAGTTGTTTTCCATTCATCGCCTAATTGCATGCGAATTTGGTGATATCCACTACGCAAATCAACTTTAGAGAACACAAGAGAACCACTTAATTCATCAAGCATGTCATCTAGCCTAGGAATTGGATGCCGATATCGAATAGTAATATTATTGATAGCTCTACTACCAACACACATACGCCATGATCCATCTTTCTTAGGTACCAAAATCACAGTGGACAAAGACAAGGACTAAGGCTTTCAGACGCACCTTTGTCAAGCAAGTCTTGCACTTGATGCTGAATTTCCTTAGTCTCTTCGGGATTAGTTCTATATGGCGCACGGTTGGGAAGCGAGGCTCCTGGAATTAAATCAATTTGATGCTCAATCCCCCGAATCGGAGGCAGCCCCGGGGGTATGTCACTTGGAAACACATCAGCAAACTCCTGTAAAACGTGAGCAACAATGAAGGCAAAGAAGGAGGCATATCCTCAAAAGAAAACAAGGCTTCTTTGCACACTAAAACATAGCAATCAGATTTGCTATCCTCCATCTCACAAATATCAGACTTTGTAGCAAGTAAAACAAAACCTTTTAATTTAATTTCACCTTGCCTAGCACTAGGTTCTTTCTTCTTCGGGTGCACCAGTTCTTTAGCTACAATCTGATTTTCGCTTTTGCTACTCTCCTTTTCTCTATTAGCTCTCTCTATTTCATCCTTTAGAATAGCGTCAGGAGACATGGGTAGCAACGTGATTTTCTTTTCATTAAACATGAGAGTATACGTATTAGTTCTACCATGATGCACCGTATCTCTATCATATTGCCAAGGTCTACCTAACAACAAAGAACATGCTTGCATAGGTACTACATTGCAATCAACATAATCATGATAGGAACCAATAGAAAAGTGTACTCACAATGCGGTTACCTTCACTTACCACAATTGTTGAACCATTGAATATAATATGGACGAGGGTGTCGTTTCGTGGTCAATGCAAGCTTCTCAACCATGTCCATACTCGCCAAATTATTGCAACTTCCTCCATCAATTATCACACGACATGAACGCTCTTTGATGACAAGCTTTGTTTGGAATAGATTGTGGCGTTGATTCTGTTTCAAGACGCCCATTGTACACTAAGTACCCGCTTCACGATAAGGCTTAAATATTTATCCGCAATTTCAGCACCATATTGTTCCTCTTCTCGCCGATTCTTGGTCATCACCGGTGTTAGTTGCAAGCATAGCATATTCTTCCTAAATGTCACTAGTCAAGTGTACTCACCAAGATCCTTTATCAAGAGAGCTCGCTTGCTAGGGCAATCAATTTTCCGCATCATGTGTCCATAAGTTTTGGAGCTAGTTGCTATCTCTAAAAATCCTTCCAAGATTCAAACATTTTAAAACCCTAAGTCAAACATAAAGAGCATACACTTAAAATAATTTTTGGGAAGAATCTACTTCAAGTGAAACTCTGGGAAATAATTTATTTAAATCTTATAATAATTATCATGAATAAATATAATTTTTCCAAAATTTTTGGAGCTAAACTCGATTCATAAAATTCAAACTTGCTTTAATAACCTTTGTAAGTTTGAACTTAGAATAAGCAAATGATTCATGAACATTAAGGTTTAAGATTTTATTTGGTCATTAGGTCATCCCAGGAACCTCCTGAAAAATTTCAGATTTTTATGAATTTTAATTCTATATTTTGAAGCTCAGTCAAAGTTGGAACTTTGAATTAAAACTCAACAAAACATCCTATTCACTGCTCAACCCGACCGACTTAACCCCGACCGAACCGGGCGCGTCAAACCTAACCGCTTAGATGCACCGGCTGAGCTCGCACCACCGCTTCAGATCGCGAGCCGCTCGTTTCAAAATCAACGCCCGGGAGTGTTGGAGCATTCTTGACGCCCGATTGTTCTCGCCGCCACTTTAACCATCAAGATCTCGATCCAACGACTCGAGTAAGTGGCCGCTCCGCCGCTTGAAACCTCGGCTCTGGCCCTCTCGCGCCATCGATCGGTGGACTTCGGCCTGCTCGTTCATCGCCACGCCATGCCCTCGCTGCGGGTGGCGCCGCCATCCTCCTCGCCACCCGCGATCTCGGCGCTTCTTTTGCGCCAACACTTAACGGCTCTCCGCAGCCGCTTTCTCCTCCCTCGCTATAAAGGCCCCGGAGCTTCCTTGGCAATCCTTCGCCGCTTTCCACCGGGCGTTTTGCCCTTCTCTTCTCCCTTCTCTTCTCTCCCCGCCACCGCCGCACCGCTTTCAAGCTCTCCGGCCGGCCCCTGGAGCCCTGCCATCTCCCGATCAGGCCACGGCGTGCTCCCGCCACCCCGTGGAGCAAATCCCTGGTCAACTGGGAAACGCCACCGAGGAGCCGCGACGCAGTCATCTTCTTCGGTCCGGCCAACCCGCTTACACACCGCCACCGCCATCGCTCCCACGAGCCCAAGCTCGATTCCTCCTTTGTGAGCATCTTTAGACACCCTTTACTTTTCCCAACCATTCACTTGCCCTCTTGTTCATTCCAGATCGCCGTCAGCGAGGACTACCCCATGCCGCGCGGCCTCGCCGCCGACCACTCGCCACCTCGCCGCGCTCGACTTCTTGGGTGAGTTCCTCAGCACTACACCGTGCTCATGCGCCCTTAATTCCTCCCCATCTCGACCCGTGCGATGCCGCCTCTTTCACCTCCCGCCGTCACAGACTCGCCGCGCTACGCCACAGGCAGCCCAAGCTCTAAACCCGCCTCCCAGCTCCAATGGACTCTGGCACCCATTTTGCTAGTCGCTTCACCTCCTCGCTCACCGCCATGCACATGTGCCGCCCAAGCCACCAGAGAGGCTATGTTCCGCTTCAGAGCTCTGGCCTTTGAAACTCTCTTCAGAATCAAAATAGAACTCATTTGTTGTATCAAATCTTAAGCTAAAATTTTTGATATATCGATTGATCACTCAAATCTAATGGATAAATGAATGATGGATCAATTGTCATAGCAAAGCATTTTTTGATGAACCGAGAAGCAGGAGTTGTTTGGGAGACAGATTGAAATGTCAAGAAAGTAGTGAAACCTCTTACTAGATGACTCAATAGAGGTAAGAAGAGTTAAAATTGGAAGTAGGTTTTGGCTTACTCACCAAGTAGTTAGAGCAAGAGTCAATTAGTCTTTAGACAACTAATTAATAGAGTAATTGAATCGAAAATTAATTTGGGCATGAATATTCTGAACTACTAATGAGGGAGAGATGTTAACTCGACAATAGGTTAGTGGTATTTCAATACAAGTAGTTAGAATTCTCTTAAGTTTAATTAGTGCACAATTATTCACAACAAATCTAACTAACTGAAACAAAATGAATTGGTAAAGGTTGTAGATAGCAACATAGTAAAGTCCCTTGATCATTGAATCGGAAAATAGTGTAGGTGAAAAATTTGAACTGGCAAAGGGACTTATAAAACCTATTGAATGAAAAATTAATCACTCAAAATTTAGTTAACAAATGGATAATTAAACTAAGTGACAAAAATTTGATAATATCACCCGCTTCGTAAATAGTTTGAATTGTCTCATAATTTAACAGAGGAGTGTTTTGTCATGAAACACTTTTGCAAACATCAATCTTAAAATAACAAACCTTGTGTATGTCAATTAATCACCAAATTTTAATTTAGCAAATAGGTAATTAGTTGTCGTAGTTTCAAGTTTAGAATGTATGCTCTTGGTAGGTATTTGAATAGAGGAGGAGAAGTTATCACAAGTTAAATTTAATATTAGGTTAGCTAATCAACAAGAGAACTTATGACTTCATGTCTAATTCAATAACTCATCACCAATTTAATTCAATTCTAAATCAAATAATTTCTTTCTCTAAATTAATTACCTTTCTTTATGTTAAATTCGTAATTGTTGGAGACTTTGGGCATTCCGTGTTTATTTGTCGCTTCTCGCTTTGGCAGCTTTTATCGATAGATGACGCTTTGCTTAGAGTGATCCTCCTCAGAAGTCGAATATCTAGCAAGGCAAAGGCAAGCACTTGATCATATCCACTCAATCCCATTACTTTTAAAATCTAACACTTTGTTTTACTCGCACGTATGCATGCTTTTTTGTCAATGATTAATTTTGTCGACTAGAGGTAGTTAATCCCATTGCATTGTTGTTCTCGAAATTGTTCACCCCCGCCACTACCTTAGGAATATTATTCTCACTGGTGAATTAGAGCCCTGAATGATTTAGGCCTTTATTTGTCTTTACGATATGATGCTTAGCAATGCTTAGATATCATAGAATTGGGCGTTATCGATTTATGTCAGAACCTTGATCACACAAATGCCATTATTATTCCATTATGTCCAACCTTTGTGTTTTACCAATTTGCAAATCAAAACTCGAAACAAAAATTATATCTTGGCTTGGGCACAATGGTATGTTGGCGTGATCTCGTAGGTGGGATTGAATGGTGCCTAAGTCCCTAAGGACCGAAAGTTACTTGTTACTAAGCCAAGCGCTTATTGCGTACTAACCACACCAGGGGATATGGAACCTCTCTTGACTAAGTACTTTGGGAGGTGTTAACACGTGGGCTGGTTGTGGGGTTTGTGTGTGGTGTTTGGAGGGGAGCATTAGCAGCACCTGTTAGGTCGTCTAATGTGTCCTTCTCCCATGGGTTGCCTAATTAGCATCGCCCATTGGAAAACGCCTGTTAGACTTAGCCATGCCTCGCATACCAAAGGAAGTGTGCTAACCGTGGCTGGTGGAAAGGCGGCCTATCGGTGGGTACATTGGTACACCACAGCAGGTTAAAACTATTCGAATAGCCTCGCCCCATGTTATGGACATGCTTGGTAAGGTCGCAAGAACTAGACTACAACCTTTTAAAACTTAAACTTGACATGGGTGGTATGAAGGGTACTTCATGCTATTGTTGTGGTGACTATGGGTTAGTCACTTCTAGGTTGGTGTTGTCATCTATCTATTGTTATAATTGACTTTTGTTTGAACAATAAAAGTTAATTGTAAACTTGCTTTGAATCTATTACCTTATTGCAAATGAAAACTTGCTTCATGTCAAAATAAGTCCAGAGCCTCATCCACTTAAATAAAGCTTGTATGTAGTTAATTATAGTTCTGTTATCTCACATCGTCACTTAAGTAGCAATACAAACAATTTTTGTACTCATCCGCTTTGCTTAATATTAATTGTTAGAGGAAGAAGGTGAGCCCCAAGGGCCTCACTTTTGTGAGAGTCAGGTTGCGCGCACTGCTTGGGACGCATTAGTCCGCGGTCCTGGGCTATTGCCTTGTGGTAAAGGCACACCGATTGGCTTTTGTTTATAGCCATCTTATGGGCGCTTTGCTTCCCAATGCCATTTATCTATTGGTATGTCTTTGGCCGGGTGGCCTTTCTTTTGTACTAACTCTCTTTATATTATGTATGTCTTTTTATGTTGTGTTGTGCTTTCGCTCTATGTGAATGAATGAGTTTGATTCATGATTTTGTATCGAGGTGTGTATAATGCATTTGGAAGTATACATATCTCGAGGCTTATTATTTGCATTGTACTCTAGGACTCAAGTGGATGGTTAAACAAAGACTGCCTAATAAACTGGTCCTCACAAGTTGGCATCAGTGCCATTCCAACTGTCAGAGTAACCCAAGCCTCATGTCGTTAGGATATTTTGAAAACCTTATTTTCAGAACATCACAATAATATATGAAAGCTTAAGTAAATTCTCAGATTTTATTCCTTACCTATCTTAGCTTTCTCTCATCTTACTCTAAATCGAGTTTTAATAGCTTGTTTTCTCTCCTTCCTCCAAAGAAGGTTATCGAATAACTGGGTTTGGGAACCAATGAGTTTGGCAATTGAAGTGTTAGCTGCCCTACAAGGTCCTTTGAAGCTCCGGTTGAAGATTTCAACTAGGAGGCTTGGATGCAACCGACAGCGATCATTCAATTTCCAAAGTAAGCTCAAAGGTTTCAAATAGGGTAGAAAATGAGAGGATAATCAACTAAAACTTGTGGGAATAAAAGGGTAAGGTGTGATATTAGTTTGCTAAGTACCTAACGATATTTTGTCACTTAACCTTGCTCTTTAGTAGTGTTAGACTGGAGGTAGCGTGCATGAAATTCTATCTTCTCAAACCATTGCTCGCTCATTCAATACGGGTTAATGGCAAAGTGAGAAGTTGAGCTTGGCTTAATTCTGCCTTTGCTGATTTGGAGCCTTTTGAAGCATTTAAAGTTTGTTTACTTTGTTTTTGGCTTTTGTCTAGGTGATACCTCATTTCTTAGTTGTTAATTTCTTTCATGAACTTCAGTTTAGGTTTAAGGTAACAACTATGTTATTAGTAACACCCTTTGTTCTCTACACCTTTTCAAGGCATTTAAAATAAAATAGAACCATTTGGCTTTGATGAGAGTTCAAGACTTAACCTAAGTTTCCAAAGAGTCCTAAATGACAAAAGAAATTTCAATGATCAAATTGGAAGTTCGTGTTGAGAGGGTTCTAAAACTACCCAGCCTCCCTTTGGTTCTCCTTCTAAGAACTCTCTGCATTCTTTCTCCGAATATCCATACCACACAATCAGGTATTACCGCTATGCATTACTCTGCTCAACTCATGGTCACCCCGCCATGAGAGAAACAAACTCTTAAGAACATAGGTTCTGGGAACCCCACCGCCATGTAACATGGGTGCACCGAGGTGTGATGGCACCAGTCCCAACCTGGTACAACCAGCTGTTTGAATCTTTATACCATATGAGACTCCTTCGTTTGATCTGGGCTCGTCAGACTTTTGTTGATTCCATCTGACCACAACGACTTTGGCATGGGAATTCATAAGATCCGAAAGAGTAGTGTTGAAGTGCAGATACAATTAGTCAAAAAGGTGTTTTGCAATGCATTGTAGCTCCAGAAGGAATACCCTCCTTGAAGACTTTTATTGTCTCAACTCCGTGATTGAGCACGGGTCATTGCTACTTTGGTTGTGCAACCAATCAAAGTGGACTAGACAAGCTTGCTCGCAATCGGATGTCGAGGTGAACCAAATCAAGCAAAATGTCAAGATCGAACAACCAATCTCTGGGCGCTAGTCGAGAACGATTCTCGCAGCCTCAAACCGCATGGCGGCTATGCGGATCGTTGTCACAAGTTGTTATTTCAAATCTAATGGCCATAGTCCATCCAAGAAGCCGGGCAGCAAAGGATGCGTCAAGAGCGGAGTAATGGATGAACTATGCCCAACCAACTAAGGATAACCAGTCCTCTAAGATAGCTAGCCATGAGGATGACTCGCAGCAGTAGTTAGGAGCCGAGATTCCATTGTTCGTGGAGTTAACTGCATATATCGCCTCCGAATTAACTGTATTAAATTGTTCCGACTGACCGCACTTCTCCTTTTTCTACTCTCTTTCTTTTTTTCTCTCTTCTTCTTTTTTAACCTCGAACACCATTGAAAACATGAATTTCAAAGTTGCTACAGTATCAAAAACGATTTTTACTTTCTTTGTAGCAATGGAAAAAACGAGTCTTCTCTCCTTTCTTTCTTTTTTTTGTTTTTCCTCTCTTCTTTTTTCGCTTCGCTTTTATACCTCAACACTCGTAAAGTTGACTCCAAAAGCAAAGGGCACTTGATTCTCCACGGAGCTCTGCTCTAGGTGGCGGCGGTGCCACAATGGCGGCGGCTCGGCGGAGGCGGCGGCGGCGGCTTCGAGCGGCGCGCGGCGGTTCTTTCGTAGCTGGGCGAAGCGGGCAAGGTCGGTCGGGGTGGGCGTCGCTACGGGGCGGGCGGCGCGGCGCGGGCGCCGCTCAATGGCGGTGGATCTGGCGCGCGGCGGCCAAAGCGGCTCGAGCGACCACGGCGCGTCGGTGGTGCGGTGCAGCGGAGACCACGCACGCCGCGCGGACGGAAGGCGATGTCCGCGAGAGGAAGATGGTGGCGCAGGTGGAGGCGGCAATGCCGATGATGCGCGGAAGCGGCAACGGCTGGCGCGGCGTGCGGCTGTGGACACCGTGGAGGGCGGCCGTCCAAGGCGGCGGACGGAGCGGCGCAGCGCGGTGGAAGCAAGGGCGCGCCGAGTTGGCGGCAGCGCGAAGCTCAAGGCAAGAGCGGCGACGGCGGCTACAACCGTGCGGCGGTGGCGGCGTCGCAAGGCGCCGGCGGCGCAAGCCTCGAACTTGGGGAAGGCGGCCCCGATCCACACGCGGCGTTGTCGGCAGCGGTGGTGGACTGGTGGCGTTGTCCCAAATCTGTGTGGATTGCTGTTTGGATGAGACGCTGATGATCTCGAGGGCGAAGCACGATGCAAATCGACGTCGGAAACGGAGGCGATGATGAACCGATCTACTATTTCTTTTTGTGTGTGACTGTGTTTGCTGATGAACTTGGATCTGCCGCTAGCGCTACGCGATATACGATCCGCTTTTTTTTTGCGTGCGTGCGCCGCAAAATCTTTGTGTATGATCCTGCTGCCCTCGGTTGCGGCGTAGCCCTTTACGGTTTGATTGCTTGTGGCCGGCAGAACCCTAATACCCAAACGACAGCGTGCCAAGTCGATTTGCAAGAAAAATCTAAACTAGACCAATCTAGACAGGAAAAACCAGCACAAAGACTCGACGATGCAACGACAATTCAACAAAGCAAACTAAAAAGAAACAAATTGCAATGGCACAAATTGGTTTCGGATGATGAACTAACCCTAATTTTTTTTGGATATTTGGACTGTAGGAAAAAAATTCTCACCGATGAACTGTAGCTCTGATACCACCTGATGAATCCGAAGGTTCGATTGTTGGCCCGATCTTTCGATGAGAACGATAGGTTCGGTAGGCGTCGCTCAACTCTCACGATCTCGCTACGAACACGTAAGGCTCGAAACCACGCAATCGTTGAAGCGTTCGACAAGTCGTTATCAACCGTGGCACGAATACCCGCTGACTCGACCACTAAGTCGATTCTCGCATACACCAAAAAGCACGCAAGAACAAGATAAAGTAATCTGAAATTGCAAATAGGAATTGAAATATTGAATTGAGTTGGGATTTCGAATAAGGATCTTAATTGGGTGGTCTAGCCGACACACGCAAAAGATTCAAGTTAACGAAGGCAAACTAAACATAAACAAAATCCAGAAAACTAGAGGGTGCGGCCTCCTTAAATAGGAGATGAGGAGCCACACATCTAATAGCACCAACGAGGTGGGACTAAACTCGCGGGTTACTGTTCACGTGAACAGTAACCACACCTCAGTGGCCCAATGAGCGATGGGCCAAGTTCATGATGATTACAAGGCCTGATTGGCCCAAACAAGTGATATGACATCTTCTTTTGATGATTGCGATCAGTCAGAAGGAATTTGAAGATGAGGCGGATCCGTCGGAAAGAGGACGAAATAAGCTTTCAATCAAGTACTAAGTGGGCGCCAACGGACTCGAATGTGAAAGTTATGCTGTTTTAAGTTGGTGTTGTCGATTGATTTGAGGCCTGAACTTGTTGTGGTAGTTGCGGTACCCCCCTTGCCTTCATTCCTGAGTAGAATAACATCACTAGACTTAGGTAGCAATCCATCCTCAATGGAACAATTATAAACTCCTAGAAACGGTTACCCGATAATTCGATCGCGAGTTTGTGCTCTAGTAATTGGTCCTTGCATATCAAGTTGAAGAGTAGACGCAGTAGGGATGGTTGTATCAATGGAAAGGATGTCCTCATCTCCATCCTTCTTGCCTCCTCGGGTCATCTTCATCAGATCTTGCCACCGTCGTGTTCTGAAGAAAGAGAAGAATAGGATTTCTGTTGTCTAATCACCAACCTTTCTTCCTCAGATCTACTCGTTTCCAAGGAAAGAGCCGCTTTGATACCAATTTGTCACAAACTAAAACTCAAATCAGATAAACCTGTGGGAGATTCAGTTACAAAGGGCGGCGCTCGGACGAAGGGACAAACTGGCTAAAGCTAACCCTAGCTACAAACAAGTAATTGGCATAATGGAGATTGCCTCAGTTTAATACAACTTAGAATCCGAAAGTAAAAGTAAAACTGAAAAGTGTTTGACAGCAGTACAAAATTATATAAGTAAACAGTGAAATGTGAAACTTCAGTATAGAAGCTCCAACGGTTGATGCTAACTAATAAATCCCGAACGTTCATCCCAGGCGAACTGGTATGGAGACATCAGGATCGTCCGATCCACGTAATCCTCTTGCCATTTTCTCTTGGATTGGCCTTCCCTCTCTGAACCTTACGAGCTTTAGTACCAAAATCATGACACGACCCCGACTTGTTTCCGCTTGGTGGCCTGCTGCGGCAGGTGCGACTTCGCGAGTGGGAAGGCCGAGCACGGATCGGGCTCTGGCTTAGGCCGTTTAGGTCACCTGTGCAAGTAGCCGGCACGGAAGAGAGAGCTCGCACATATTCACCTGTGCAAGCAGCCGGGTTTGTGATAGCCTTTCGTCGGGTCAAAATGGTTCGATGGTAAACAGTTGCTGAGTGCTACTGCTTCCTTCTTAGACTATGTACAACAATAGATATGACTATATACTTCTTCGTGTCATATAGAGATAAAACTAAATACACTTTCTATAATAGATTGTCTCTCTGGGACCCTATAATCTTATAATTATGACATGAAAAAAGTGTTTGTTATAAACAACAACTCATACAATGATGTTTAATGCTTTCGATATGCTCTCATTTCATGGGTTAGATCGTCTCTTCACGAATAGACAACTACACTCTCTTTCCTCCTTATCTCCTCATATCAGCAAAAATCCTACGTGACAAAACTTATAGACGACTAATACCACACTATTGTATATGCCCTTATGCCAATGCTAATGACGCTCTTCGATAGCCGCTAGCTTCTTCTTTGGTGACGGCTGCATCGATGTTTTTTTTTTTTTTGTGGTGACCTCCACCTCTACAGATTAGACAGTTTCGAAGCCAAGGTGCCAAAAACATAGAATCTTACTTCTTGGCAGGAGTTGCTTGGGGAAATTGAAGCCGTTAAATTGTAGAACTTATTGCAAAACCCCATATTGATTGTCTTCGTGGAAGCTCAAAGATATACATCCTTACATCATCGAGCTACTCAACATCATGCTATAGTCTTCATTCATCATGTTTACGTCGATTGTCCTATTGCATGCTATAAATGATATCAATGTTAGTCAAGATTCAAACCACAATTACACTACGCTGCATTGTGTACCTTATATAGCTTGTAGTACTACCCTATTGTGACATCTCATGCTTAATCACTCTCTTCTGATGGTTGTCACTTTTAGCTACAACCAGGGTTCCGAATCTGATGTCGGTAAACATATATGAATCTATGGATTGCTCCCCGTGACCGAGAAAATGCCTTCCATCGCATATTCAGGTGACATGTAACCGCTATTTGAATAATTTCACAAGCAAGCAGGCATAATTTGGACTATTTCAAGCGCATAAATAATATGTTGAGAAGAGCTAGCGCAAGAGTTACTTACTATGTCCCAACAACTCGTTTAGTACTTGCTTGTTGCTCGTTGCCTCCAAAGATTCTCGCCATTCCCAAAATCTGATATTTTCGGGTTCATCTCTGCATCCAGCAAGATGTTGCTTGCTTTGAGATCTCTATGAATTATCGTCATTCTCGAATCTTGGTGGAGATATAGAATTCCTCTAGCTACCCCTTTGATTATGTTGAATCGTGTTGGCCAATCAAGCATAGACTTCCTTGCATCATCTGCCATGAACAAGATGGATAGGAGTGAACCACGTAGCGAGACACTCAACTACGTTTCTTAGGCCAATTCAAGATCTTTTTTAGAGTATGTGATTAAAGCATACCAAAAAGGAATTTGTCCAAGCTTTTGTTGGGCAAGTATTCGTAGATAAGCAACTTCTCATCCTCATGAATACAGCAACCGAGAAGTCTAACTAGGTTCTTATGCTGCAATTTGGCAATAAGAACTACTTCATTTTTGAAATGCTCCATCCCTTGCTCAGAACCCTTGCTAAGCCTTTTAACAGCAACTTCCTTGCCATATTCCAGTGTTCCCTGTGTGATTTCATCAGTATTGAATTAACCAGGAGGAAATGAGACGGATTTTCCAACGTTATATTTGACAAGGTAAAATTTTATACGACCTTATAAACTTTGCCAAAACCTCCTTTTCCAAGCATGTTGGCGTCACGGAAACTGTCTGTTGCCGCGTCAATGTCTTCGAAGCTAATACATGGAAATTCTAGATTTTGATCCCAAAGTTCATGAATAGTGCTCAAGTGTCCCAGCACCGGTCTATTCAAGGTTTCCTTGTTTCGTCGTATGCCTAATAGAAATATCAGTAATGTCAACACTCAACACTATTATATGAACAATTGCATATTACAAGTAGGCCAGTGTTTTATCTTGTTCTACCTCTTGACTTGCATATACTGACAAGATATATGCATGTGAGTAGCAGCAGGCATGCTATAATTGGAAGGACAATCTTTACCACACCGCTCTTCTTCTTGCTGTTGTTCACTGCATAAAGCATAGCTTGTGAGAGTATGTGTTTACCCCTTTTATTTCGAGGAGTGTATCGATTTACTAATACTACCACACCAATCTGTCAACCTAATTAAGCATAAGCATCCCTAGGATTAAATTGGAGTCGTCAGTCGTCTAGTAGTCTTTCCAGATCATGTTTCAAAAATGTACTTACAGGCACCAAAAGTATTTGGCTAGCTAGTGTTCAAGTGACACTAGGACAAGTAGCTATTTTCTGGAAGAAATGGTAAATTGATGAATTTGTTCGAATGAATCTATCTATTATATAGTAAAAGCTGATGAAACATGATGTACAACTGCTTGATTTCGTTTGCTTGATTTCGTGAGAGAAGACTCGATTTTGCCGTGGTTCCGTCGGTTTTTTTTTTCCCGGAAATTTTCGCTTTTCAGGTACGGATTGGTGGCGAGTAGGACCCAACTGTTTAGGTTAGGCGCTGAGGTGTAGCTGCTTGGTTGCGACTGCGCACGTCTAGGGTTTGGGTTCGAGCGATTCAATGGCGGGATCTGTTGGCACCGGTACGGTGGCTTCTCGGTCGTCCCCGAAGCGGTACAGCGGCACGGATCCGCCTTATCTCCGGCCAGGCCGACCGTGGCTGATCTCCAGAAGACGGCCGAGTTGGAGAAGGTTATCTCCATTGTTAAATTGCTTATGTTCTGCAACTTTGGTAACATGACTGGGTTTCATAGTGATGATAAATTGATAATGCCTATTGTGTCGCCGGAAACTTGATTGCAGTTCTTGGTTGAAGCGGGCCTTTACGAGGGGGAGGAGGAGTTGCGAAACGGGAGGAGATGCTCTGGGAGATTGATCGGGTAATTCCTTACTTCCTGTCTTACTTGCTATAAATAGCTACCAGTTACTTACTTGTTAACCCAACTAAACTTGATATCTCAGAATCAGATACTATGAAACTTAGGAGGTGAACTTAGAAGGGGGCAATACATAATTACTAGTTGGCCTTTTTTTAACTCTACTTACTAGTTGGGCTTTGTATACTGTCTTGCCGGGTTTTGCTGTGGTAGCATTGGGTACATGTGCTTGTGTGGTTGTTGTTTCAGCATTTTTGAATCGAAAGATTTGCCTTGCATAACCGTGTTTATAACTATGATCTACCAATTGCTAATGCTTCCTCTGGGTACTATATTCGCAGGATTTTTGGTGGGCAGTATGTGATAAGACTCTTTGTGGCTTGTTGATAAGACTCTTTGTGGTTTGTTGATATGATGCAAATTATGTATGCAATTTTTAGATGTAGGGATAATTACCTATCACTACCGGACACAGCTGATTTGCCGAGTGCAAAAAGATTTGCGAGTGCCAAATAGCGGGCACTTTCGGTGAGATATTTTGCCGAGTCGACACTCGGCAAAGAACAACACTCGGCAAATCCGGCTTTGCCGAGTGCCATGCACTCGGCAAAGTATAACACTCGGTACATGCAACCTTTGAGTGCGGACACTCGGCAAAGGAGGGCACTCGGCAAAGGCGGCTCGAGTAACGGTCCCGCTGACGTCAAATTTTGCCGCGCGCCGTTTGGCACTCGGCAAAATAAATCTTTGCGAGTGTCGTCTCGTGTGGCACTCGGCAAAGACCCTTTGCGAGAGTGTAGTGCTCGACACTCGGCAAACATATATATATATTTTATTTTGGCCTCCAAATTTTTTTGACCCTACTCTGATGCAGTACTCTATGTTAGGATTTGGTACATTTTGTGGCTTTTGTTATACTTAGTTAATTTAATTCATTTACTATAATTATTTGGAAAATGCAAATTTGAACCGCGTGCATCGAATAATGGAATTTAATGATTCAAAAAATGATAGTCATGTTATTGAGTGTAGTGTGAGGCCGTATCGAGAACGGACGAAATTTCAACATCTTGTTGTGAAACATGACCGTGAACTTGCGGGCGAAGTGTTTTAAATTCTATAAAAGCAAACAAAGTCCGAAAATTATGAAACTTGTGGAGATCTCATGATATCATATGTGGAGGCTGTGATAAAAATTTGAGAAGGTTTCGTGCACGTTGTCACGTCACGATGCTTTCAAACAGGACATCTCACATGTGATACTTATATCAGTGAGTTTTACGCCCAAATCGATGGCCTCGACTATTATGGAAGAATTGAAGAAATCTACGAACTTCCATTTTATGGTTCCAAACCTCTTAATCTGTCATATTCAAATCTTGGTTTCATCACAGAGTAGAGGCGAACCCTAATCTTGGGCTAGTCGAGATTCGCGGATTCCGTCTATCGAGGAAAAGATGTCTACATTGTGGCTCAACAGTCCGTCCGGGTTTATTATACGCCATACAGCGTGCCAATACAAAGAGCATCTTAAGGGTTGGGCTATTGTGCACAAGGTATCGCCACCACAGTAAACTACTGTCCCAAGCGATGAAGATTACAACTTCAACCCAAACACATATGATGGAAGTTCTTTCAAGAAGAGGGGCTACAAGGAGGTTTGAGATAGACTTAGCAGGCGATAGTAATGGAAGTAGACAATGAAAGGGTTGATGGCGAGGACGCCGAGGCGAGTGCGAAATGTGAAGGACTTACAAATGCTTGGCGATTACGTTTAGGCAATGACAATGAAGACAACATTCCTCCTTCGGATAGTGTTGATGATTTGGACAATGTTGATAGTGATAGCGAGACCTATGATCCAGCTAATCCCAATCATGAAGATTATTTCTAATACATGTATCTTTGTGTTTTTGTAATTATGTTTTGTTCATTTTGCATCTATTTCTAATTACGTCTTGCTTATTCTTTTTAATTGCGGTGAGTGAGCAGAGATGGCGCGCGGCAGTCGTGGGGCGTGTCCTCTCTTTACCAGAGACCACGCATTGCGGAGGAGGAGGTGGAGGGTCGGACGGGAGGAGGAGGAGGACCACCGCCGCGGGGAAGGGCCGTCTCCTCCCACGCCGCGTGAGAGTGCCGGAGGAGGAGGAGGTCTTTGGAGGAGGAGGTGGCGCCCGTGGGCGAGTCGGACGAGGCTGGTTTCGAGCGGGCGAGGAGGAGGCGCCACGGGGCGGCGATGAGGCGGTAAACACGGGTTACGCTTCCTCCTCTTCCTCTTGAGTGTCTACTTGCGAGTCCCACGAACCTCCCTCGGTTCGCATCCTCACGACGCCTTGATGATTCGCCCGAAGGATAAAAAGTAAGTAACTTTAGATGTTGTCACCACTACTTCATATGATATGTTGAAAAAAGAAACTAATAATTTTTCTTAATCACTTGTGCGAGGCCGGGTGGTTGTGTCGGGTGGTGGCGCGCGCTCCGCCAATGGCATCTGGGTCTTCTGCGAGCAACACTACCCGGCATTGTCACGTCTGCAGGGAATACGGAGCCAGCCTACTCTTTTGACCACTACGTCGTCGGCCCGATCACGGAGTACCCCAACAAAGCGGCGCGGTGAAGGCGGAGTTTTGGTAAGTCTCCCTCGCACAACATTGCTCAATACATCGCATTCATTGGACTTTTCTTGAAATAATGAATGGATACATCACGTTTGTATCTGATTTATTTCGGATGCGATGAGGATTTGAGGCTAGGGCGGACGGTGGCTACAAAACTGTAAAAACTCATCACCGACATGCATCACGAGTGCGCATCAGACCATCGTAACCTACCACGGTCGAAGCTTGGAGAAGGTCACCAAGAAAGGCGCAAGAAACATGGCGTGACCGGGACCCGGTACCTTGAGGGTAGATGAAGAACATTAATATTGATTCGCTTTGAGATTAAATCGTTTAATTTGATCTTCTTATATGTCAAATACTTGATGGCGTGTAGATGATTCCTGGTGGTGCCAATCGTATCCGAGTCTTTGGCGATGATCGTGGACAAGTGGTTCACGAGGAGTATCTCGGATGCCGATGATGCGAGGCCGTCGTTTGATGATGCAGGTCCGGACACCATCAAAGCGACGCGATTTCTCCGCATACAAACAAGCATGGGTACACGAATTCATTTATCTATTGTGACGCTCAATGCACGATTTCTAGTTATCTTCTTTGTCTTTTCGCGATCGGCGTCACATAGTGCCCGGCCTTGCTCGGACTTCCGGGCATGGTGTATGGCCCACAAGGGCAAGGCGGCGGCGTCTCCTTCAACTGGAGGACCGCTCGGCGTACGAACGGCGTCCACACCCGCATCGGTGAGTACATCGCGGCGGCAAGGTCGGTCCATGGGCCAAACCATGATCCGAGCACCAGGACTTTGATGGAGAGATCGTCATGAGGTGGGACAAGGCAAGAAGCATGGGCGGTTACGGCTTGGCGGCGGCCTCATCGACGGTCTCTACTCCATCTCTCCCGGATCCGAGCACGAACGCGGCGAAGCGAGAGCCCGCCATACGCCCACGGCATTGGCACGACAAAGGCCGGTCGGCGCGACTCGAGTTATTCTGTTTTACTCGTCGTACATTGATCTTTACACACCTTTATTAGCTTTGCATGCTGAAACATTGGGTGAAATATTGCGAGCCGGTGGAACAAGAAATGAGGCAACGTCGGGAGTGGAGGCCGAGCGGCAGGATGTCGGCCCACCGAGGCCGAGCGGCCGAGCCAGCAGCGGTGGCGGACATTACGGAGTTCCTAAGGTCTTGGGCAACATACGGGCTTATTTGTGCGGTGGGCTGTTGGCTCAACCTCGCCTCACGCGTCCCCGCACTGCGCATTTACTCCTGTGAGTATGAAAGTTATTTGCTTTAAGCTTGTGCTTTGCTTGTATGACCTCTACCTTCCTAGATTAGGTATCTAATGTAATCTTGTCTCACATGCAATCTCTTCTCCTTTGTGCGACCTCAATCGGCGGAGTTCGAATAATCCACCTCATCGCCTCAGAATGATGAAGCTTTTCCTTCACCACGATCGCGGTGGCCACCTTCGAGATGAATGGTAGTTGTATTTTCATTTGTTGTTCACTTGGTGATGGACTTGTGATATACTTATGATGCACTTATCCATTGTGATGAACTTGTGGATTTGTTTGGATGGACTTGAGCACTTATTGTTATATATGTGATGGATGTGATAAATATGTGATGGATGAGATATATATGTGATGGATGTGATATATATGTGATGGATCGATATATGTTTGGATGGATTTGTTTGTCGTGATGGAATGTAAAAATAAATAAAAATACGGTTTTGGGTCACTTTGCGAGTGCAACACACGGCAAAGGGTCCTTGCCGAGTGCCATGGTCATGGCACTCGGCAAAAAGCTGAATGTGGGCACACAAACCCGGTTTTCCGGCTTTGCCGAGTGCCATGACCATGGCACTCAAGAAAGAATTTTTTAAAAAATTAAAACTTTACCGAGTGCCGGGCTCTGCGGGCTTGGCAAAGAATTTTCAATTTTTTTGTTAAAGCGTTGCGAGTGCCATCATTCCGACTCTCGGCAAAGATATTTTCAAAAAAGTAAAAATATTTGCGAGTGCGCGGGTTGGCACTCGACAAAGCGCCGTCAGCGAGCGGCGCGTGTGAATGGTCCTTTTCTATGCCGAGTCTTGACTCAAGACTCGGTAAAGGCTTTGCCGAGTGCCCGACAAAATACACTCGGCAAAGGCTCGCTTTAGATAAATTTTTTCCGAGTGCCCTTTGCAGGTGCAAAGGAGCCTTTGCCTAGTGCTGAGGCACTCGGCAAAGTGCCTGAGTCCGGTAGTGTATGTATATTGATTTTTTAAGTTTATAACTTATACATGTTTATTTGAGATCTGTTGCAACGTATTGATACTCGGCTAGTCACCTAAAAATTGCCTCGAGTCATTAGTCCCCATGTATACATCTCTCCTTTTATTCAGTAGTGGAACAGTGGAAGTGCTGTTGTTGCGGAGACTTGGTTTTGTGTTTTGTTCGAGTAGAAGAACATACCTTAGTTTGCTGTTTTATAACTAGCAACTACTTTCAAGTCTGTACTTTTTATTGAATTGACGATTAGATGATATACCAGAATAATTAATCAATCACTCACTTTGAATTATCATTGAGACAATATGTAACACCCCAAAATTTGAATCCAAAGATCCCGATGTGGAAAATTCGGGATTTTTAAAAACTTTTTGTGTATTGCCAGTTTGTGACTTGTTTTCGGGCTTTTGAAGATTGTTTTAGTTGCAGTTCTACCATGGAGATTTTTTCAAACAAATTGTCACATTTAATGAAAAACCACAGCGACTGGAAACCCGCGCGAAGAAAATCTTGGGCGGCCTGAGTGAAGATGAAGCGTTGGGAGCGCAAGGAGAAGTAGAGCAGAGGCAACAGCGGGAGGGTGGCAACCGGCAGCGGTCACGTGAGAAAACACGTGAGAAAAAACCCTAAACCTAGCATGGTTCTGATAACATGTTATGAATAACGCATATATTCATCGTAAGGTCAATGAGTTAATATATATAAAGTACAGGTGTAGCATATATACAGTTAACCCCTTATACAACGGGGAAAATACACAGACAATAATATATATCTAACAGTTATAACCCCTAAAGTGTTGATCATGTAAGTCTGCCATTGTGAAAGTCCCGTTGAAGGAGATTTATAATATTTACTTAACTTAGATGGCAATCATTTGGTAACAGTCTCGAGGTGATGAGAAAGAAAGGTTGCACAGCCTCTAATGCAACACTTCAACAGTTTATTTGACCCGAACTCCCTCTCTCTTCTATTTTTTTTGCTGTCGTAAACAGTATAGATAATTCATGATGCAAGTTAACTTGGGATCTTGCTCTCTTTCACGAGCACGCACACACAATGTTGTTAAAGAGGTACATTAATTCTTAATGTACCGCTGCAGGATTTTGACATCTCAAGGATCTGTTCTTTGTGATGTCGATGAAGCAACTGTTCGAAGTCTTAATGGGTGCAGGGTGGCAGACCAGATTCTTCAACTTGTTCCAAATGCTGAGGTTATTTAACCAGGAATCATCATCTTTTTGTCTTATACAGTTCTACCATGTCAGTATAATAAAATATATGCTTTGTAGAACTAACGGATAACACTCAGATGTTTGAAGTGCTGGTCAAAGAAAAGGTGTTTATCAAATAAAGGGTGTTTATTCTAATGTAAGCCTGGTTTTATCATCTATTATCCATTTGAATGTGTGTTTGTGATCGGACCAAAATCACCACCTTCAAAGAAAGAGCTTATCTTTACAAATGAACCATGATGATATTCAATGGTTTTCCTTGTTAGGTTACTGGTTTTCTTGGGGGTGTCAACTGGGCCCTATTGGTTGCTCGTGTCTGCCAACTGCCCAACTCTATCCTAATGCTGTGCCAAGTATGCTGGTTTCAAGATTCTTCAGAGTTTTTACGCAGTGGCAGTGGCCGAATCCAGTGATGCTTTGTGCTATTGAGAATGATGACCATGTTTTTTCTGTATGGGATCCACGTAAAAATCCTCGCGATAGATCCCATGTTATGCCTGTTAGAGATATATATGTATAATGTATTATTCCTCATTGTTATGAGGGGTTATTTGTATATTCATCACATGTACCTTGTGTATATATACTGACCCATTGACCACATATTCAATACAAACGCTATTCATAACATGGTATCAGAGCGAACCTAGGGTTTGTCGTCGCTCCGCTTGTCGCCGCCGCCGCCGACGTCGTCGGGTCCAAGAGGGCGTCGCCCTTGTCTGGAGGTCGTCGCCTTGACGTCATCTTGACGTCTCCCGAACGGAGGAGACGCCTCCGTCTCGGCTTGAGTCGGCTGGCGCCGCTGGTCCCGCCGCCGCTCGTCATCTCCCGATCGGATCCGCCGCCTCCACCTCGTCTTGAGTTGGCCGCCGCCGCTCGTCTCCAGAGACTCCACCTGTCGCCGTCATCCAGCGCTGGGCCGCTCCACCTGCCACGTCGCCGCCTTGTGCGTGTGCGGGGGTCGCTCCGCCCGACCGGTTGCCGTCCGCACCCCGTCGTTGTGAGTGCCGCAGGAGCCAACTCGGCGCCGTCCGCCGCCGTCGTGCCGCCGCTTGCGTTTGCGCCGCGGTGGGAAACCCTCTGAGCTCTGTTTGGTTGCTTTGACATAGTGAGCCGGCTCAACACCAGCCCAAAAAAAAAAGAAAAAAAAACGTAGTTCTAACCACCGCGCCGTCCAGCGCCGCTTGCTAGACTTCGTTGCCTTGGTCGCCGCGCCGTCCAGCGCCACCTACAAATGGGCACCGTTTCTCTCCCTCGCTGCCCGGTGATCTTCGATGGTGTTAATTACATCGACTTTGTGTCTCACATGCGCATCCACATGCGTGGTCTTCGTCTCTGGGGTGTCCTCTCTAGCGATGTCACCGGTCCGCCTTGCCCTATTCCTCGGCCAGACCTCGCTGTTGATTGCCCCGACGGTGACAAGGCTGCGATTGAGGCTCTTGCGCCTTGCGATGATGAGTGCCTACGCCTACCGAGAGATTCGGATTCCTACAAGGATCGACTGACCGCCTACACTCAGTGGTACGATGACGATGCTCGGGCTGCCGCTGTACTCATCGCTAGTATCCACCTCTTTTTCTTGAGGTTGTGAGGACTCCTTCCGGCTTTCGGATATGGACTCATCTTAAATCGGCGCTTCACGAGCCCTCTGGTGATGCCCTGCACATCCGTGGTTCGCCAAGAGCACTCTCTTGATGAGGTGATGCTCGTTGGCGCTTTACGCCGAGCTCTGTTGCGCGTCATTGGACTCTCTTACGACTTGTTGGCCGCGCTCTGTCCGTCTTTGCTGGCCGTCATGTGACGACAGAATTTCAGTAGTCTCTGAGTTCTTTACTCGCCTTCCTCCGAGTTCGAGCGTGGCGTGCCTTGACTCCTTGCACGCCACCTCGTGTCACTCTCTGGAGGCTCTTACAGAGATCTGCGCGGAGAGACTTGCACAGTGGTCTGGCTCGATACCACTCCCCTCGTGCTCGCCGCTCGCCCACCGCTACCGGCGCTGCTCCACGCTTCAAGACTTGCCCTTCCTCCGGTGCGCCACGGTGGTGGTGGCCGCCCTCCATCCGGAGGTGGTGGTGGTCGTCCTCACCGCTCCCACTGCAACAAGGTTCGGCCACATTGAGTTCGATGCTATAAAAGCGGCGGCATCTTTCACGCCGTTCTTCTACTAGCACATGCATGGTGCTTCTACATCGATGCTGCCTCGCCTCCTTTAGCGCTCTCGAGCGAGAGATAGCCGGACTTCGGCGCCTTTGCCGCCTCGGGCTCTCCTCGGCAGTTCTGCGGGTTACGATGGCGAGCCTCTTTACGATCCGACTACGCTATCGTCATCTTGTTGGGAGTCTTGTCTACCTTGCATTACTCGTCCGGATATCACTTATCCATCCACATTACGAGTCGATTCGTCTCTGTTCCCACTCGAGTCCTCTGACCACCTTCTTCGAGTTCTGCGATACCTTCGTGGGACTATCTCTCGCCGTCTCTTCTTTCCACGCTCCAACTCGTTACTGACGAGCTTATTCGGATGCTACTTGGGGCGATTCCTCGATCGCGATCTATCTCGCTTCTGTGTTTTTCTTGGTGGTTCTCTCATTGCGGGAAGGCGAAGAAAGCAGATCGCAGTATCTCGTTCAGTCGAGGTGAGTTGTGCGCTATGGCTCTCTTGGCAGCAGAGATTACCAGCTACGGTGGTTACTTGAGGATTTTGATGTTTCTGTCACTACACCGACTCCTCTCTTATCAGACAGTACATGTGCTATCAGTATTGCTCGTGATCCTGTGAAGCATGAGCTCACCAAGCATATTGGTGTTGATGCTTCCTTCATGAGGTCTTGTGCGCATGATTATGTGATCACTCTTCAGTATGTACCTTCGGAGCTTCAGCTAGCGGATTTCTTCACGAAGGCCCAGACTCGCGCCCAGCACGGCTTCTACCTCTCCAAACTCAGTGTTGTTGATCCACTATGAGTTTGAGGGGGGTGTTAGAGATATATATGTATAATGTATTATTCCCTATTGTTATGAGGGGTTATTTGCATATTCATCACATGTACCTTGTGTATATATACCGGCTCATTGGCCTCATATTCAATACAAGCGCTATTCATAACAATGCCCATCATTACTCCAGCCTACCCATGCATGAACTCTAGTTACAATGTTTCAACTAGAACATTGAGGGTTATCATGGAGCAATTTCAGTTTGGTAATAAACTTTGTCAGGTATGCAATATTTATGCCTTAAAAGTTAGAAGTTTACATCTCAGAGCTAGTGTTCTGGATATGGCCTCATTGCCTATCTTTGATGCAGGAAATTGAGCTTAATAAGGCCAATTGGACTGCTTTGTAGCCTTTCCAATTGTTTGAGGCATATACAAAATATCTAGTGGTTGACATTGTTGCGGATGACGATGATGATCTCCGGCGTTGGAAGGGATGGGTTGAGTCTCGATTGAAACAGCTGACTTTAAAGGTTACTGCACTGTTTCAGTTCTTTTGCTCCTCAGCATGACTTTAACTGCAGTTACTATTTATGATCATATATTTGAAACATACATTAAAAGCAGCTTTATGTTAGATAATGCAGAATAAAAAATCTCATGGAAATTTGTCTTTCTGAAATTCAGATTGAGCGAGATACTAAAGGAATGCTGCAATGCCATCCTTACCCATGTGAGTATGCAGATCCTTCAATACAGTGTGCACACTGTGCCTCCTACATGGGCTTATCAAGGAAAGAGGGGATGAAAATACGTGGTCAACAATTTGATATTCGTGGAACAGTAGATGAGTTTATGCATGAAATTGGAATGTATACATTGTGGAAGTCCGGGATGGATCTAGATGTTACCCATGTCCAGAAGAAGCAGATCCCCTCTTATGTATTTGAACAGTGTTACAAGAAACCTTGTCCACCAATGCATGCAGAGAAGCAAGGTCAGTCTGATAAAAATGGCACTGAAGATGGCACAGTGACTAGATATTTGGAGGGTCAGCTTAAGAGAAAGTGCGATTCTGATGGAGTTGGTCATGTCGAATCATACAAGTCTGTTAAAAGGGCTTCAGTAAGCCCAGCTTGCGAGGGAACTCCACCTCAATATGGAAACAGTGTCAGCGAAATCGTATGTTACAGCAGAGTCAAAATAGATCCCAGTGCCCTTTGCAGTGGAATTCAGAATTTTCTGTCGCGTGACGATTTACATTTCGAACCAACGAATTGCTCTATTTCACCACATGGATCTGAGGAGTCTTCAGCATCAGGCACCAGCTGTGCAGCAGTGGAAACACTTTGTTTGCTTGATGAAACCGGCAATCCTGGCAGCTTAATGTCAAATGTTGAAAATGGCACAGTTCGAACAACGGCAGTGCAGACAACATTAAAGTGTTTGACTGAGAAGGATTATACAAAGGTTGAGGGAATTGAAAACTTGGCTAGTAGCAATTGCGCTGAGTTTCTCGAGAGGGCAGAAGTTCTTACTGGGAAGGTCCTTTGCGGAGAATGTACACCTAAGTGGGAGTGAAGTGATTTGAAGTGACGTTCATGTTGGAACTTTCTACTTTTGCTCTTACTGCTTAGACCAGAGAAAATCACTCGCACGAACGTCACGCACGAAAACGTCGCTTTCTCCCTGGGCGCTGGTTCCTGCCTTCGACTTAACCCGTTGAAAACAGCGTCCAGAGTTCACCTTGATGCGTGGGACCCGCTGTCCTTGACGTGACCAAATGGAACAAGCCTCCTGCAGCCTGCTGGTTCCTCTCTATTGTATTCACGTGATATAGCACAAAAGCAACGCCCAGCCAGCCTTGGTCTTCTCTACTGGAGAAACACGACGAGACAATTCAAGAACACGAACGATTTCTTTCCGGAGCAGTGCTCTCTTTTTGTCTTTTTTTATTTCTCAGGACTCACAATCTTTACACGGCGCTTAGGCCTTCTTTGTACACACATGCAATTTGACTCACACACGCATAAGCAAATTACTCGGATTCCATCTTCAAAACAGAAAACTAAACGGAAAAACTAAAACAAGATTATTTCTAACATTTACCTCTCTTAATCTTGTTTCTTTATCCTGATTATGCCAATCTTCTCACGCATTTGAACTTTCAAGTCTTTCTCTTTTATCTGTACTCCTGTGCGCCGTTCCTTTCTAGGCCGATCAATGCTTGCTGCACGTCTGGACTGAACTTGTCCTTCCTTGTATGCCCGCCTAGGTTGGGGCACCTGCTCCCACGGCCACTTGGGCTTTACCATTACCTGAGCCTCTCGCTCCTCTCTCTTGGACTAAGTCTGTCCGCTTTACCGTATATATCTCAGCTGAGGCTACACCGCCTCTAATTCCCACGTCAACTTTGTGTACGCCGTGCCCTTCATGCGCGTGGGACTCACCGCCCACGCTTGCGCTTATGCGCGCGCTTTGCTGCGCGCTATCCGACCTCTCGAGGCTCGCGTGTTGCGCCTCTGCGTCAATCGCGTGCCACTCCTGGATCCCGCCATGTCTTAGTTTAATACTCTAGTTCCACTCTGGCTCCTCCAGACTGTCTTTCACACAAACCGGCTTACAAGTTTTAAGAGAAATTTTGTTCTCGGATTCCTGGGAGTACGTACTCTCACTTCTCATATACCACTTAAATTGTATGATGATATCTCTTTATCAATTTGAGCATACTCCAATAATGATTGCAAGATACCTCAAAGTGAGTTCTATGAAAAATTTCATTAAAGTCCATTTTTTATAGCATAATCCGTGTATATATTTCTTTTATATATGAAAAAGGTATATGGCAAAAATAAAGGCCTATAGTGAATTTTTTTCAATCAAGTCACATTGGAGTATCTTATAATTGATATTTAAGTATACTAAAAATGATAAAGAAGTATAATATATTTTTTTAAGTGGTACATTCGAAGTGGGAGTATATACTCTCGGGAGTACAAAACGGGCTACACACATATATATAGGTGACATGGTTGATGGTTCCTATTTGAAGAGGGTTCAACTACTCTTAGCAACTAAAATTTTTCATTGTGAATTCAACGTAAGTAGATGCACACATGATGAATATGTAGCATTGTTGCCTTTCCAAAAAAAAAATTGAAAAACAAGATAGTAGCTCAGGTCTCTAAGAAGAACTTGTAACATGACTAAATTAATAGCATTGTTAGTTTAAATTCTTGAGGTGCCGTTAATTAGTTACCAAATAATTAGTCGTAATTAATTAGTTCATTTATGTAATCGTTAGCCTAATTAATTTAGTCATGTTTAAATAGTTGTATTTAATTTTGTACTAGTAAATTAGTGTACATTAATTTGTAGTGCTAATTTGGTCGTAATTTTTAATTTGGATTATTCTATCGTCATTATCAAACTTCTCACTAATATTCCGTCTATTCCATCTATTGCAAACTATATCTCTATCGGAGCTTCTGGAACCCTTCTATGATGAGGACCACCGGTGCAAGCTGTGGATCGCCGGTGACGCGGATGGCTCTCCGCCCCTGCAACTTTGGTTGGGGAGGGATTACTGGGAGCTGGACGCTCGCTACATCCCAATCCTCCAGGACACGGGCTTGTTGCCCCTTACGAGGTTGGTCTCCGTCGGACGCCGGTTCACCCTAGACGCCAGTTTGTCGGCACTTGTCGACAGGTGGAGGCCTGAGATACACACCTTCCACTTTCGGTGGGGGTGAGATGACGGTCACTCTGTAGGACATCTCGTTCTTGACTGGTCTCCCGATCCGGGGTGAGCCACTTGTTCCAGGCCATCCGCCGGCAAACTAGAAGGCCAGGCTAGAGCATCGGTTCGGCATACTTGTCCCGGAGCGTGCACGTGGCGTCCCCTGGACTTGGCTGAGGTATTTCAGTCAATGCCTGCAGGATGCACCTGACGAGGTCGTTAGGACGCACCTCGTTGCTTACATTTTTTAGCTCTTTGGTTGGGTTCTGTTTCCAACCACATAGAGCGATTGGTGTTACCCCAGTGTGAGACCCTGGTTTATTCAACTTGTAATGCTTAGCCTTCCATTGACCCTAGCATCACAAATCAAATAAACCAAGCTTCGAGATATGTATACTTCCCAGAAATGCAGTATACACACCCCGTTACAAAATCATGCATCAACTCCATACATCATATTATAACAAGTCTACCAAAAGACATACATAATTTAAAGTTATTACAAGACAGCCGACCGGCCAAATGACATAAGTATTAAATAACAGCGGAAGCAAAAGGTGCCATAAGATGGTTTAAACCAAAATACAACCGGTTAGCCATAACCACGGGCAACCGAGCCAAGGCCGCCAAGCTATTCGTCCCAAAGCCACACATCTCACAAAAGTGACGCCTTAGGGCTCACCGTCTTCCTCTGCACACAACAAGCAATGCAGATGAGTACAATAATGTACTCGCAAGACTTACGAGTAACAAGCCTATACATAACTACATGCGAGCTGAATTCAAAGAAAATGGTTATATGGTTATTTGGACGCATAAAGCAATTTTCATTTGCAATAATGTAATAGATTGAAGGCAATTTACCAAATCAGTTTTTAAGCATTGAAATAACAGCGAGTAACAATAAGTAACAAGTAACCACCTAGAGGTGACTAACCTAATAGCCACCACAACATAGCATGAATCCCTGATTCACACCACCCATCAAGTTTTAATTAAAATGTTGTAGTCTAACTCTTGAAAGACTTTCCCAAGCATGTCCATAACCTAGGATGATGCTATTCGAATAGTTTTAAACCCTATAGGGGTGTACCAATGTACTCACATTTCAGACCGCCTTTTTTCCACTAGATGAAGCACACTTCCGAAGGTATGCCACACAGCTAAGTCCTACGAGACATTTCCAATCTTGTGTATCAACCACGAGCCGCTCGTATAGACCGAAGCCCATACGCTTACATTGTAAAGCCAAAAGTCAACTACCCTATAGGGGTAAAGCTTCCGGACAACTACAATGCTCCCACACATAAACCACCTCATTTTACCATAACACAACACACACACGGCCACCTGCGACTCGTAGCTAACGCACGCCAAAGTACTAAGTCAAGAGAGGTCCCATACCCTCTAATGTGGTTAGCACGCAAAAATGCTTGGTTTAGTGTAACAAGATGTTCGGTCCTTGTTGACTTAGGCACCAACCATTCACACCCAAAAGCACACCATCTTACCATTGTGCCCAAGTCCAAATCGTTTTACTTTCAGTTTTTAGTTTTCACAATTAAACATTGCACAAAGGCTAAAACATAGAGTTATAATAAGTTTGTGTAATCAAGGTTATCGACAAGTCGATAACCGCCCATTTCTACCGATAGCTAAGCATGGCTAAGCACATCAACTCGTAAACTACTAAGTGAAAAGGGTTCATCCAACGAACCCAAAATCATAACAAAATAGACCTAGGCTCAGTAGTAGAGGATAATCATTTTTCTACAGATTATGCATCTAATAGGCCAACTATCGGCAATAGTTAAAACAAGATAGCAATGTATACATAGAATTTGCAAACAATATATTAGAATTTAAAAATAATAGGATCAACATGATCAAATGATGCTACATCTGCTTGCCTTGCTGGAGGGCAGAGTCTGGCTGCTGAGGATCAGATTCAAGATCAACAATATCTTCGGAATCTAACGCGAAAAGATGATAAAACCAATAAGAACGAAAAATACCAAATAAAACTCAACAGCAAAAACCACTCAAATCCCATGAAATTTATACAGCAGCAAGGGCATGATTTTAGACAAATTTAGGAACAAGAATCAAGTCATTTGGATTTATTATGAAAAAGTTATAGCTAAATCAATTTCCCTTAGCATACTAAATCAATTTAATTCCTATCTGTTACTGTTCATGGCAAAAATTTCTAGAATGATCTAAGACCTGAAATTTTTATGGTAGGTAGATAATGACATCCTAAGATCAACAAAGTTGAGTTTACTCAATTTGGAGTTCAAATGAATTACTTATGATTTTTCTAAGTTGCAAACCTAGCATATATCACATTTCAGGAATATAAACATGAGCAAAACCTATTTCATATTAAAGCATGCTAACATGGGAATTTTACAAGCTTGAGTTTGCTCAGTTTGGAATTATACAGAAAAAGTTATGTATTTTACCAATTTACTGAATTTCTAGACAATATTTCATGTTGAAACAAGTTAATACAATCTATACCAGTTTCTGTTACAGAAAAGTGCCTAAGTTCATTCTCAGATTAAAGTTCATTTTACTACAAAGCTAATGCAACTTGAATCATTCAAAAAGGAGCTAAAATGACAAAGTTATGCACTTTTGAAAATTTGAACACTTAAAAACTTTGAAAACACAACTCTCGGGGAGGTCTAACTAAACTGATGAAAAGCGGGGAGGTCGTGGCCGTCGATCTTCCATCACACGGCTACGAGCACGGGGCACAGAGAAACTGCGCGGAGGAGGTCTACGCGCACTGGGGAGGTCTAGACCGTTGAGATCTAATCCAACGGTCCCGACGAGTTGATGACAGCGCACACGCAGCGAGCTCCTCGCACCCAACGGAGGTCGTGACCGTCAGATATAGATATGGCGGTCCAGAGCTCCCAGAGGAGGTCCTAAGGTTAAAGTTCTAACGGAGGAGGTCGGGACGGTCAAGATCTACCAGAGGAGGTCTTGAACGGTCCAGATTTACCCGAGGAGGTCTTACGCGACAGGGTTTTAATAGGAGGAGATCTGGACGGCTCAGATCACCCTAGGGAGGTCCTGAGGTTCTCTTTACAAGGAACAGGGGTGGTCTTTTGCAAAGAGGACCCTGGGAGAGGTCTTAGGGGTGGTTTTCACAAAATGACCAGGGTGGTCTTTTGCGGAAACACAGAGGTGATCTTAACGGCTAAGATTTGGCCCAGGGACGTCTTAACGGCTAGGATCAACACTAGGGGGAGGTCCTGCAACTAAAGACTTTACAAAGGGAGGATCTAACGGCTATAAGCTAATCCACAGAGGTCTTTTAATGGCCAAGATTTCTCCAAAGAGGTCCTGGCGCTTAAGGTTTTACAAAGAAAGATCCTACATCTCAAATCTAATCTGAGGTGGTCATCAACGGCTGAGATTAAACTTAGGGGAGGTCTTTAGACTTAAAGTTTTTCAGAAATAAACTTAAGGCTCAGATCTAAACTTGGGGAGGTCGTGAACGACTAGGATGAACCCGAGGAGGTCTAAGACTTGACAAAATCGCGACAAAGTACAGACCACCGCACTGAGCTCGCCGGCACACCGCCGACGACTACGGCCACGGCGCCACGCAACTAAGGTACCAAAATGTTCCTAATACTATTGTGAACCTAATGCACGCACTCTCAGCGGCGGAGCAGGCCTAGAACGCCGGCGAGCCGGAGAGAGGCGGAGGACCACTTTCGGGAAAAACCGAAAACGACAAAAGGCGTGCTAAGAGCTAATCTAGCTAGTCCTTGAGCTTTACTGGACAAAAGCGAACTCACCAGAGTGTAGGGGAGGTCCAGAGGAACTCGAAGAAGTGCTGGCGACGGAGCAGTACACCGGAACTGGAGAAGATGATGACGACAAGGTGCACTGAGCCAGCAGAGACAAAAAGAATGGTCAGGATAAGTTTGCAATGGCCCGGAGGTGGTCCAGGGCCAAAGGATTGAGCGGAGAGCACTTACCGGAGTTGGAAACGATGAAGTGCCCTAATGGCCGCGCAGCTCCAAAACTCGAATTCAGACGGCTCCTGAGGAGATCATCCAAAACCAAGTTAGGGAAAAGCTATGCGATGACCAGGGGTGTCCAGGGAAACCAAGAACAGGATGAAAGGACCACTAGAGCACCACTACCACCGCCGAGCTCTTTTGACCGGAAATGGTGGAAAAGGAGGTTGTGAGGACCCCGGTTTATTCGGCTCGTACTGTTTAACCAGCCACTTGGTCCTAACAGTACCAACCAAATAAACCAAGCCTCGAGATATGTATACTTCCCAGAAATGCAGTATACACACCCCGTTACAAAATCATGCATCAATTCCATTCATACACATAGAGCCGAAGCAAAAAGCAACAAGCGAAAGACATAGATACTTTAAATAGAGTTATTACAAAGAGAGGCCGACTGCCAAAAGACATACAAATAGATAAATACACAGTGAAGCAAAATGGCCATAAGATGGCAATAGCGAAGCCAATCGGTGTGCCTTTACCCACAAGGCAACCAACCGGACCGCTAAGCTAATCGTCCCAAACAACAAGAACATACTCACAAAAGTGAGGCCCTTGGGGCTCACCTTCTTCCTCTGCAACAATTAATATTAAGCAAAGCGGATGAGTACAAAACTTGTTTTTGTACTGCAAGACTGACGTGTGAGATAATGAACTATAATTAACTACATGCAAGCTTTATTTAAGTGGATGAGGCTCTGGACTTATTTTCAGCATAAAGCAAGTTTTCATTTGCAATAAGGTAATAGATTCAAAGCAAGTTTGCAATTAACTTTTATTGTTCAAATAAAGAGAGACAATAATAACATAGATAGAGAACAACACCAACCTAGAAGTGACTAACCCATAGTCACCACAACAATAGCATGAAGTACCCCTTCATACCACCCATGTCAAGTTTAAGTTTTTAAAAGGTTGTAGTCTAGTTCTTGTGGGAAATAACCAAGCGTGTCCATAACCTAGGACGAGGCTATTCGAATAGTTTTAACCTCGCAGGTGTACCAATGTACCCACACGATAGACCGCCTTTCCACCACCACGGTTAGCACACTTCCTTTGGTATGCGAGCATGGCTAAGTCTAACAAGACGCTTTCCAATGGACGATGCTAATTAAGAGCCGCAACCCACGGAGAAAGACACATTAGACGACCTAACAGGTCCGCTAATGCTCCCCTCCAACACCACAAACACACACACAGGAACACACCCACCGACCAGCTCATAATTAACACCTCCCAAAGTACTTAGTCAAGAGAGGTTCCATATCCCCCTCGTGTGGTTAGCACGCAATAATTGCTTGGATCAATGGCACAAGTAACTCGGTCCTTAGGGACTTAGGCACCATTCCAGTCACACCCAACAGATCACCCAACATACCATTGTGCCCAAGCCAAGATATAATTTTTGTTTTCAGTTTTTGATTTGCAAAATGGTAAAACACAAGGGTTGGACATAATGGAATAATATAAGTATTTGTGTGATCAAGATCACCGACTAAGTCGATGATCGCCCAATACTACCGATGCTAGGCATGGCTAAGCAATATTTATTCGAATCTACTAAGTGACAAGAGCTCATCCAACGAACTCTAATCACGAGAAATAACCTAGGCTCGGGTAGTAGAGGATAATTATTTACCTACAGTTATGCAACTAGAGGTCTAACTAATCAATTTAACAACAAAATAGCAATGCATACATAGAAGTTAAACAAAATAGTAGACTTTAAAAGTAATGGGATTCTTGGAAATGATCAAGCGCTTGCACGCTTGCGTTGCTCAATTTGTTGCGGAGGGTCGTTCTCGGGATTACCGCAAATATCGAATCCTAAGCGAAAGAGCGAAAACAACCAATAAGACGAGCAACACTTAAACAAAAGAGCAAGCAAAATTATCCAAATGTGTGAAACTTATACACAAGGTAAAATACGAACATACCTAGACATAGAAACTGGAAAACTTAATTTGGATTTGTGGTGCAAAAGATATTCTCTAAAACCTAATTTTACCATAATTAGCACTGTAGCAAAAATATTTTCTAGAAAGATTTTGAAGCTGAAACTTTTATGGTAGCTACCTACTGGTATAGTGGTAACCCATATAAAATTTCAGGTCATTTGGAGTTAAAATGATTTAGTTATGATTTTTCTAAGTTTTAAATCTAAGACATGATTAATTTCAGTATTAAAGACTCTCATGCAAAACCTATACTAAGCTAAAGTACTTTAATGGATGCATTTATAGAACTTTAGTTTGTTAAATTTGGAGCTCAGAGAGAAAAGTTATGCAATTTTGAAGTTTAAAACAATTAATATGTGCAAATAAAAGCTTCTCGGACTAAACTGAAAACCCATAAAAGCGGGAGGTCGTGGGCGTTGATCAAAGATCGCACGGCTCACGATCTCGATCTTAAAACCCGCACGAGCTCTGGCGCAAAGACCTTGCGCGCTTAGAGAGGTCTTAGCCGTTGATATTGAATCCAACGGCTCAGACCATCGGATGCACAACACTCCGCGAAGGAGGTCTCGCAAGACTAGGGAGGTCGTGGACGCGGATCTGGATCCGCGGCCCGAGCTCCACGAGGAGGTCCTACCGCTAACTCGCTAAGGGAAGGTGCGGGCGGTTAAGATTTCCGAGGGGAGGTCTTAACGGTCTAGATCCGATCGGAGGAGAGGATCTAAGCGGTGAGCTTAACAGCGGGAGGTCTTGACGGTTAGGATCTCACCGAGGAGGTCCTAACGGTCGAGATGTCCCTCGGGGAGGTCCTCCAACACAGTGCTATACAGAGAGAGAGATCTGGATGGCTCAGATCTCCATGGGAGAGGTCCTGAGTGGTCCAGATCTAGGCGGGGAGGTCCTCATGGTTAAGACCAGCACGAGGAGGTCCTGAGGTTCTCTTTACAAAGAGACCAAGGGGTGGTCTTTTGTAAAGAGGACCCTGGGGTGGTTTTGAAGGTTTTCTTTACAAAAGACCAGGGGTGGTCTTTTGCAAAAGAGGACCTTGGTGGGGTGGCTCGGGGTGGTTTTTAGAAAACGACTACGGACGGACCTTTTGCAAGGAGGACCCCAAGGAGGTCCGAGAGGGCGGTTTTGACAAAAACGACCGGGGTGACCTCTTCGCACAGAGGACCTCAAGGAGGTCTTTTGCAAAGAGGACCCCAAGGAGGAGGGTGATCCTAGCGGCTGGGATTTAACCTACGGAGGTCTTTAACGGCGAGATTCTATATGGTGGGAGGTCCAGAGACTTAGGATTTTTGGAAAGATCCTAAGGCCCGATCTGAACTTGGAGAGGTCGGGACGGCTAAGATTAGCGAGGAGGTCTAGAGTGGTTTTAATGGTGCAGGATCTCTAGACAGTGGCGGCTAAGACACTTAATGCATCTAATGATTGACCATAAATGAATCTAACGGAACACTTAATGACTAAGGCCCTGGCCTACACGACAGTGACTCCACAGCACAAATTAGGACACAATTAATGCACCAATGATGAGCAATGATTTGAGCATTAAAGTGGTCCTAAGAAGATGACGAAAATGGGAGGTTTTGAACTGACAAAACCCGAGCGTGCACAGCGGCTTGCCGCCGGCGATGTGGACCTCGTCGGCGGAAACCAAAGGCACGAATGAGCTCCAAATAGGACGGAGAACCTAAGGGTGCCAAAAGCTACACCGAAAGCACCACCAACCGGCTAACCGAGATAACCGCGGGGACCAATGCGACCAAAACGAAAACCGAAGAGGTCTAATGGGATCGGGTTTTGAATCAAGTACTCACCCGGGATTGAAGGAGAACCGGGAGTGGTCGCGGTAGCTCCGGTGACGGTGGAGGTCGCCGGAGATGAAGAAGACGAAGCTCCCGGCCACGAACAGCAAGCGCCCACCTTGTCAACCTCTGTGAAGGTCAAACAAAGCGAGTTAGGGAGGCTTGAGGTGACCAAGGGAACAAGATGACTGCCACTATTGCAATGTTGAACCACTGAAGCTCGGAGGTCGCCGGAGAGCTCCAATGTCCGGCAATGGTGGCAATGGCTTTCGGGTGTTTGAGCACAGAGAACCGAGATGAGCTAGGGTGCAAGAGTGACTAAAGGAACTATGAGAGGAAGCTTGAGCTTCAAATATAGCAGTGGGAAGGATGGCAAAGTCGGTAGGTGTCTTGAGCCCAAGTACACTAAATCGATGGGAGTAGGTTGTCGTGAGACTTTTGAGCAAAGGTGCCGCAGACATTTAATGTTGGCGGCACCTAGCCGCTTGTCAGCCTTAGAGTTGACAAGACACTGCTCTCTACTGCCCTGCACAAAAATTGATAATGCTCAGGCCCACCCGACAGTGAGAGGACCAGGTCAAAAGAGCTCAACGGCTAAAATCAGCACAGAGCTCCCACTAGGGAGGTCGTGAGTCGTTGGATTGAAATCAAGGGCTCGGATCTTGAGCCAAGTATTAGAGGTCCTAACACTTAGGGGAGGTCTGAGCCGCAGATCTCAAGAGAGATGGCCCACGATCACCCAAGCGCTAGGGGTGGTCGTGGAGGTCCGAGGAGGTCGCCCAGGGTGGTCTTTGCAAAAGGTGCAAAGGAGGTCCCGGGAGGTCCTCGAGGCTTGTCTTGGTAAGCGAACAGAGGAAGTCGTAGGGTGGGAGGTCCTTTACAAAGACCCGAGGAGGTCTTTGGCGTCGGATTTAAAATCCAACGGCCCGGACCACTTGTGTCCAAATGCCCGAGCCCGACACGGCTCAGCGGCCGGCGACCAAGACACGGAGGTCGACTGGGTTTAGGGTTTAAATTGGGAACTGGATCTTGAAGGGACTTTTAGAGCTAGCAAACTAGCTCCAAATTCTATGAAATCTTGGCAAAGAGCTTGCTAACCTCGAGTTGGACCTTGTATAAAATTTTTAGGAGTTTTTGTCTTTGAGCATTTTTCTCCGTAAATTATACAATGCTTTGAGCTAGGTTTGACTATGAGTCAAGCAAGTTTGAGTGACCCATAAAACTATTCAATCAATTTCGAAAAGTGTGAAATTTTTGGAGGGTCACATATCAACCCAAGAACTTAGGAAAAATATTTCCTAGGAGATGATCAACAGGACTTGTGACTTAGTATTCCCATACTACGTGAAATAATTGTTTAGTACACATAGGAAACATATGATGTAAGAAAAAGTTTTAATTTCTACTCATTTTCTTACACTTACAACACAAGTTGAAATTGGGATGTTACAAACCTCCCCCTTACAAAAATCTCGTCCCGAGATTTGGTTCACTCGGAAAAGAAAGAGGGTAGTGCTGACGAGACGATCTTCTCGCTCCCAAGTAGCCTCATCCTCGGAATGATTCGACCATCGAACCTTGAGGAACTTGATGGTGTTATTCCTTGTTCTTCGTTCGAGCTTCTCGAGTATGCGAGCAGGGTGCTCGCGATAGGTCAAATCTCCTGAACATCAAGGTTTCCAACGGAGCTTCCTCTGTCGGAACACGGAGGCACTTCTTTACCGGGACACATGGAACACATCATGTACCCCGCCGAGGCAGCAGTAACTCCAACTTGTAGGCAACGGCTCCTTCTTCTCGATAATACGGTAGGGGCCGACATATCGAGGAGCTAACTTTCCTTGACACCAAAACGCGGTGACCTTTGGAGGAGAAACCTTGAGATAAGCGAAGTCATTGGGCTCAAAGCTCAACTCACGACGCAGCGACAATCCGCATAGCTCTTCTCGCTGGATTGAGTCGTGCAAGCGATCACGAATGAGTCGGACTTGGCCTTGGCCTCGTTAATTGAGTCGGGCCAAAGAAAGGTCTTTCACCGGTCTCGAACCAGTTCAACGGGTTCTACACTTTCTCCCATATAAGGCCTTGAATGGTGCCATGCCGAGACCGGCTTGGAAGCGTTGTTGTAAGAAAACTTCGGCGAATGGCAAGCACTTCTCCCAGTGCTTCCCATAGGAAAGAACACAAGCTCGCAAAGACATGTCCTCCAAAACTTGGTTGACCCTCTCGGTCGACCATCCTGCTTGGGGTGATATCTTTGTCTTTGAAAGACGAGTTCCCATAGCTTCTTGCAAGCTATGCGAGCTAGGAAGTGAAGATGGAACCACGATCGAAATGATCGTCTTGCACCCCATGCAAGCTCACTATCTGGCGAGATAGAGCTCCGCAAGGTGGCGAGTGCGAATCTTGGTCTTGGACCGGAAGAAAGTGCGCCACTTTTGTCAACCGGTCAATGATAACCCAAATGGCATCATTGCCCGCGGTGACTGGGTAGGCGGTGATAAAATCCATCCCGACCGAATCCCACTTCCACTCCGGAATGGGCAAGGGTGAAGCAATCCACCGGGCCGATGCTCGGCCTTGACACGACGACACCGCGTCGCGCTCGACAACGAACCTCGCGATCTCCCTCTTCATTCGGGTCCACCAAAATCTCTCGCGAAGATCACGGTACATCTTCGTGGCCGGGATGAATGGATAACGGAATCGTGGGCTTAGCGGAGGATCAAATTCGCAACTCTATGTCCTTTGGAACCACGGCGTTGCGAACCTCAAGACACCAAGCTCATCTACGGAGAAGCACTTGGCGTTCGTTCTTGACATTTTCCTTGATGCGGTTTACCCCAACATCCGATTGCCGAGCGCACTGATCCGATCCACCAAGGTTGGTGTACAACCAAGGCGCGAGGAACCATGCTCAACCAAACCCGTGTTGAGGCGCTGAAACTCCTCTAGAAGAGGGGTGATGCTCTGAAGCAACAATGCATTGCAATGCGCTGCGACTAAGCGCATCCATAGCGACATTGGCCTTGCCCGGATGGTAGTGAATACCCATGTCATAGTCATTGATCAACTCCAACCATCTCCTTTGCCGGAGGTTCGGATCTGGTTGGGTGAACAAATACTTTAAGCTTTTGTGATCGAATACACTTCACAGCGACACCGATTAGGTAATGTCGCCAAATCTTAAGTGCATGGATCACGCGGCTAACTCCAAGTCATGGGTAGGATAGTTGAGTTCATGAGGTCTCAATTGCCTTGATGCATAGGCAACTACCTTGCCTTCTTGCATAAGGACACAACCGAGGCCTCGACGAAGCGTCACAAAAGATATCGAAGCCGGCGGACATCGGGAGAACAAGAACGGAGCGGTGGTCAATCGCTTCTTAAGTGCTTGAACCGTCCTCGCAATCGGACCACGAGAACTTCTTGTCCTTCTTGAGCAACTCCGTCATCGGCCGCTATCTTGGAGAAGTTCTCGATAAAGCGGCGATAATATCCCGCTAACCCAAGAAAACTCGAACCGGTGACCGAAGTGGTCGACTCGAGAAAGCACATCGATCTTGCTAGGATCCACGACTCGCCTCCGCCGAAAGAATATGGCCTAAGAAGGCTACTTCCTTCAACCGTAGCGCGCACTTGCTGAACCGCATATAACTTGTGCTCGTGAAGCTTGCCCAACACAAGCTTCAAATGCTCGGTGTGTTCCTCATCGCTCTTGGGTAGATAAGAATATCATCGATGAAGACCACAACGAACCTATCCAAATACTCCATGAACACCGAATTCATGAGGTTCATGAACAAGGTTGGAGCATTGGTTAAGTAGAAAGACATGACGGTATACTCGCACAAGCCATAACGAGTAGAAAAAGCCGTCTTTGGAATATCCTCTGGTCGAATCGAACTGATGATATCCCACTCTCGAGATCAATCTTGAGAAAACTCGAGCTCGGTTAATTGATCGAAGAGGTCATCTATACGGGCAAAGGGTACTTGTTCTTTCCGTTACTTCATTAAGTGGACGGTAATCAACGCTTACGCGCAGCGTCTTGTCCTTTTGGGACAAAGATTGCTGAGCATCCCCAAGGAGATGAGCTAGGCGGATGAAACCCTTCTCTTCAAGCTCACCTAGTTGCTTCTTCAACTCCACCAACTCAAGCTGGGTCCATTCGGTAAGGCCTCTTTGAAATCGGGCGATGCAGGAACCAACTCAATGACAAACTCGAGGTCTCGAATGGTGGCATCCTGGAAGGTCGTCGGGAAGACATCAACAAAGTCACACACCACTGGGACTTCGCTAATATCTAGAGCGGCTTCGCCTAAGCGCGAAGAGATGCGGATCCTGCGACTTCGGTAGCGAACACTCGCCGCGGTAAGGATCGGTGAGGTAGATGAGCCTCCTAGCGCAATCAATTTGTCCCATGTCTTTGAGACAACCAATCCATGCCTAGGATTACATCTAAGCTCGCCGATCGAAGGAGGATAAGGTTTGCCAAGAATCCTACCCTTCTATCTCAACAGGACATCCCTACACTCGGACTCGACTCTCAACTCAGGCAACCGAGGCGAATGGCAGCGGGACCAACAATGGAGTAAAAGAAGACCCCACAGTGACAAAGACTCGAAACAAGCGAATGAGATGCGCTGAATCAAACAAAGCAGTAGCGTGGAAAGAGTTAACCGAAAGGGTACCCAACACGGCGTCGGGTGCCTCTCGTGCCTCCTCGCGGAGATGAGGTTGACGCGGCCACTACCCACGCCTTGGGTAGTGGGGACAACCTTCGATCTGGGAAGAACCACCTCCCCGCCGCGTCCTCCATTAGGACGAGGGCCGCTCGATCTGTTAGGGCAACTATTGGCATAATGCCCTTCGGTTGCACGAAAAGTGACCCGGCGGCCGGATTGCGGGAGCCACCTGTTGGTTCGCAGCGCACGTGATCGGGGCACGCACTGCGGAGGGCGAGAACCGTGCTTGGCGGCCTCGGTGGTAGGAAGCCACGAGCGGGCCCGGAGTAGGCCCGACACGAGGACGAGAGAGGCGGCTGTGCGGACGCTGGGCCTCCCACTTGCTTGCGGGACTCGCCAGCGCCTTGGCCTTGTGCTCGGCAACAATGGCCTTGTCTACCAAGGCACGGAAGTCGCAAAGTCCACAATGGAGAGCACGTCTTGCGGCTCCTCGGACAAACCCTCCATGAACTTCTCCCGCTTGGCCTCATCGGTGGCCACCTCGGATGGAGCATAACGAGCCAAGTGGTTGAACTCGTGCATGTACTCCATCACCGACTTACGCCCTTGCTTGAGCGCGAAACTCCTTCTTCTTGACTTCATCGCCGCAGGGATGTGAGCTCGGCGAACGCCGTCCGGAACTCATCCCAAGAGAGCGTGTGGCCGGCGGGCTGCATGGCCAAGAAGTTCTCCCACCGAGAGTCGCCCCTGAAGGCGATGGGAGGCAAAGAGTGCCTGTCTGGTCCAGCACCGAGCAGCGTCGAGCTACGCTCAACCCGACGCAAGCAACGGTCATCTGCGTCAATGGGTCCTCGGACTGAGAAGCGTGGGGGTGAGTGCGAAGAAACTCGGCAAGGCCCCACGGATCGATGTCCACCCCCGCCGGATCCCGAGGCAGGAAAGGGCGGAGGTGTTGCGCGCAATAACATCCAGCGAGACCCTCGTCCTCCGGCGGTTGCGCTCGATCCAGAGAAGGACCTCACCATGGTGAGGAGGCGGAGCTCCTCATCCAAACCAGTGCCGACCACGGCGCACGAGTACCTCCACCATCTGCTTTAAGAAACTTAGGTTAGAAACCAAAGCACTAACATTAGAAGTTGATGAAAGCGAAAAGCTAACGATTAGGGAAGGAGACATTACCTAACCGAAAGCCAAAAACAGCAAGTAACAACTTTAAATGTTTCCAAAGAAGCTCCAAAACAGCAAGGAAACTCCAAACCAAGCTCAACTTCTCAATGCCATTAACCCGTATTGAATGAGCGAGTAATAGTGTGAGAAGATAAAAATTTCAGCACACTACAACCAGCCTAACACTACTCAAGAACAAGGTTAAGGCGATAAAAATAACGTTAGATACTTAGCTAACTAGTATCACATCTTACCCTTTTATTCCCTACAAGTTTTACTTGGTTAATCTCTTATTTTCTACCCGTTAGAACCTTTGAGCTGCTGTCAGGAAATTGAATGATCGCTGTCCGGTTTGCATCCAAGCCTCCTAATTGAAATCTTCAACCGGAAGCTTCAAAACCTTGTAGAGGGCAGCTAACATTTCAATTTGCCAAGCTCATTGGTCCCAAAACCCAATTAATCGATAATGACTATCTTTTGAGAGAAGGAAAGGGAAAACACTTTTAAAACTCAAATTAGAGCAAGGCGAGAGAAGAAAGCTAAGATAGGTAAGGAATAAAATCAGAGAACTTACTTAAGCTTTCACAAATCATTTGACCCTTTGAAAATAAGGTTTTCAAAATATCCTAAGGACGACCAAGCTTGGGTTACTACGGTCTGAATGGCTCGATACCAACTTTGTGAGGACCCGGTTTATTCGGCTCATCTTGTTTAACCGACCACTTGGTCCTAACAGTACCAACCAAATAAACCAAGCCTCGAGATATGTATACTTCCTAAATGCAGTATACACACCGTTACAAAATCATGCATCAATTCCATTCATACACATAGAGCGAAGCAAAAGCAACAAGCGAAAGACATAGATACTTTAAATAGAGTTATTAAAAAGAGAGGCCGACGGCCAAAGACATACAAATAGATAAATACAATGAAGCAAAATGGCCATAAGATGGCAATAGCGAGAAGCCAATCGGTGTGCCTTTACCCACAAGGCAACCAACCAGGACCGCCAAGCTAATCGTCCCAAACAGTAGCATAACACGACTCACAAAAGTGAGGCCCTTTGGGCTCACCTTCTTCCTCTCGCAACAATTAATATTAAGCAAGCGGATGAGTACAAAACTTGTTTTTGTACTGCAAGGCAACGTGTGAGATAATGTAACTATAATTAACTACATGCAAGCTTTATTTAAGTGGATGAGGCTTTGGACTTATTTTCAAGCATAAAGCAAGTTTTCATTTGCAATAAGGTAATAGATTCAAAGCAAGTTTGCAATTAACTTTTATTGTTCAAATAAAAGAGAGACAATAATAACATAGATAGAGAACAACACCAACCTAGAAGTGACTAACCCATAGTCACCACAACAATAGCATGAAGTACCCTTCATACCACCCATGTCAAGTTTAAGTTTTAAAAGGTTGTAGTCTAGTTCTTGTGGGAAATAACCAAGCGTGTCCATAACCTGGGGCGAGGCTATTCGAATAGTTTTAACCTGCAGGTGTACCAATGTACCCACACGATAGACCGCCTTTCCACCACCACGGTTAGCACACTTCCTTTGGTATGCGGGCATGGCTAAGTCTAACAAGGCGCTTTCCAATGGGCGATGCTAATTAAGAGCCGCAACCCACGGGAGAAAGACACATTAGGCGACCTAACGGTGCGCTAATGCTCCTCCAACACCACAAACACACACACACGGGAACACACCCACCGACCGGCTCATAATTAACACCTCCCAAAGTACTTAGTCAAGAGAGGTTCCATATCCCCTCGTGTGGTTAGCACGCAATAATTGCTTGGATCAATGGCACAAGTAACTCGGTCCTTAGGGACTTAGGCACCATTCGATCACACCCAACAGATCACCCAACATACCATTGTGCCCAAGCCAAGATATAATTTTTGTTTTGGTTTTGATTTGCAAAATGGTAAAACACAAGGGTTGGACATAATGGAATAATATAAGTATTTGTGTGATCAAGATCACCGACTAAGTCGATGATCGCCCAATACTACCGATGCTAGGCATGGCTAAGCAATATTTATTCGAATCTACTAAGTGACAAGAGCTCATCCAACGAACTCTAATCACGACAAATAACCTAGGCTCGGTAGTAGAGGATAATTATTTACCTACTGATTATGCAACTAGAGGTCTAACTAATCAATTTAACAACAAAATAGCAATGCATACATAGAAGTTAAACAAAATAGTAGACTTTAAAAGTAATGGGATTCTTGGAAATGATCAAAGCGCTTGTTCGCTTGTCGTTGCTCAATTTGTTGCGGAGAGTCGTTCTCGGGATTACCGCAAATATCGAATCCTAAGCTAAAGAGCGAAAACAACCAATAAGACGAGCAACACTTAAACAAAAGAGCAAGCAAAATTATCCAAATGTGTGAAACTTATACACAAGGTAAAATACGAACATACCTAGACATAGAAACTGGAAAAACTTAATTTGGATTTGTGGTGCAAAAGATATTCTCTAAAAACCTAATTTCGCCATAATTAGCATTGTAGCAAAAATATTTTCTAGAAAGATTTTGAAGCTGAAACTTTTATGGTAGCTACCTCTGGTATAGTGGTAACCCATATAAAATTTCAGGTTATTTGGAGTTAAAATGATTTAGTTATGATTTTCTAAGTTTTAAATCTAAGACATGATTAATTTCAGTATTAAAGACTACTTGCAAAACCTATACTAAGCTAAAGTACTTTAAGAGATGCATTTATAGAACTTTAGTTTGTTAAATTTGGAGCTACAGAGAAAAAGTTATGCAATTTTGAAGTTTAAAACAATTAATATGTGCAAATAAAAGCTTCTCGGACTAAATGCGGAAAACCCATAAAAGCTGGGGAGGTCGTGGGCCGTTGATCAAAGATCGCACGCTCACGATCTCGAATGCTAAAACCATACGAGATCTCGGGCGCAAAGACCTTGCCGCGCTAGGAGAGGTCTTAGCCGTTGATATTGAATCCAACGGCTCAGGCCATGGATGCACGGCACCGCGAAGGAGGTCCTCGCGCACTAGGGAGGTCGTGGGCGCGGATCGGATCCGGCGGCCCGAGCTCCACGAGGAGGTCCTACGGCTAACTCGCTAAGGGAAGGTGCGGACGGTTAAGATTTCAGGGAGGTCTTAGCGGTCTAGATCCGATCGGAGAGGATCTAAGCGGTGAGCTTAACGGCGGGAGGTCTTGACGGTTGGGATCTCACCGAGGAGGTCCTAGCGGTCGAGATGTCCTCGGGAGGTCCTCCAACACGGTGCTATACTGAGAGAGAGATCTGGATGGCTCGGATCTCCATGGGAGAGGTCTGAGTGGTCGGATCTAGGCGGGAGGTCCTCATGGTTAAGACCGGACGAGGAGGTCACGAGGTTCTCTTTACAAAGAGACCAAGGGTGGTCTTTTGTAAAGAGGACCCAGGGTGGTTTTGAAGGTTTTCTTTACAAAAGACCGGGGTGGTCTTTTGCAAAGAGGACCTTGGTGGGGTGGCTCAGGTGGTTTTAGAAAGCGACTAAGGAAGGACCTTTTGCAAGGAGGACCCCAAGGAGGTCAGAGAGGCGGTTTTGACAAAAGCGGCCAGGGGTGACCTCTTCGCATAGAGGACCTCAAGGAGGTCTTTTGCAAAGAGGACCCCAAGGAGGAGGGTGATCCTAGCGGTGGGATTTAACCTCACGGAGGTCTTTAACGGCCGAGATTCTATATGGTGGGAGGTCCAGAGACTTAGGATTTTTCGGAAAGATCCTAAGGCCCAGATCTGAACTTGGAGAGGTCGGGGCGGCTAAGATTAGCAGGAGGTCCTAGAGTGGTTTTAATGGTGCAGGATCTCTAGGCAGTGGCGGCTAAGACACTTAATGCATCTAATGATTGACCATAAATGAATCTAACGGAACACTTAATGACTAAGGCCCCGCCTACAGCGATGACTCCACGGCACAAATTAGGACACAATTAATGCACCAATGATGAGCAATGATTTGAGCATTAAAGTGGTCCTAAGAAGATAGCGAAAATGGGAGGTTTTGAACCGACAAAACCCGGCGTGCCTGCGCTTGTCGCGGCGATGTGGACCTCGTCGGCGAAACCAAAGGCACGAATGAGCTCCAAATAGGACGGAGAACCTAAGGGTGCCAAAAGCTACACCGAAGCACCACCAACCGCGGCTAACCGGAGATAACCGCGGGGACCAATGCGACCAAAACGAAACCGAAGAGGTCTAATGGGATCGGGTTTTGGGCTGAAGTACTCACCGGATTGAAGGAGAGGCAGGGAGTGGTCGCATAGCTCGGTGGACGGTGGAGGTCGCGGGAGATGAAGAAGACGAAGCTCCCGCCACGAGCGAGCAAGCGCCCACCTTGTCAACCTCTGTGAAGGTCAAACAAAGCGAGTTAGGAGGCTTGAGGTGACCAAGGGAACAAGATGACTGCCACTATTGCAATGTTGAACCACTTGAAGCTCGGAGGTCGCGGAGAGCTCCAATGTCCGGCAATGGTGGCAATGGCTTTCAGTGTTTGAGCACAAGAGAACCGAGATGAGCTAGGGTGCAAGAGAGTGACTAAAGGAACTATGAGAGGAAGCTTGAGCTTCAAATATAGCCGGTGGGAAGGATGGCAAAGTCGGTAGGCATCTTGAGCCCAAGTACACAAACCGATGGGAGTAGGTTGTCGGGAGACTTTTGAGCAAAGGTCTGCTGGACATTTAATGTTGGCGACACCTAGCCGCTTGTCGACCTTAGAGTTGACAAGACACTGCTCTCTTCGCCTGCACAAAAATTGATAATGCTCGTGCCCACCCGACGGTGAGAGGACCGGTCAAAAGAGCTCAACGGCTAAAATCGCCTGAGCTCCCACTAGGGAGGTCGTGGTGTTGGATTGAAATCAAGGGCTCGGATCTTGAGCCAAGTATTAGAGGTCCTAACACTTAGGGAAGTGCAGCCGCAGATCTCAAGAGAGATGGCCCACGATCACCCAAGCGCTAGGGGTGGTCGTGGAGGTCGAGGAGGTCGCCAGGTGGTCTTTGCAAAAGGTGCAAAGGAGGTCTGGGAGGTCCTCGAGGCTTGTCTTGGTAAGCGAACAGGAGGAGTCGTGGGGTGGGAGGTCCTTTACAAAGACCCAGGAGGTCTTTGGCGTCGGATTTAAAATCCAACGGCCCGGACCACTGTGTCCAAATGCCCGAGCCCGACACGGCTCAAGCGGCCTGGTGCGACCAAGACACGGAGTCCGACTGGGTTTAGGGTTTAAATTGGAACCGGGATCTTGAAGGGACTTTTAGAGCTAGCAAACTAGCTCCAAATTCTATGAAATCTTGACAAGAGCTTGCTAACCTCGAGTTGGACCTTGTATAAAATTTTTAGGAGTTTTTTGTCTTTGAGCATTTTCTCCGTAAATTATACAATGCTTTGAGCTAGGGTTTGACTATGAGTCAAGCAAGTTTGACTGACCCATAAAACTATTCAATCAATTTAGAAAAGTGTAAAATTTTTCGAGGGTCACATATCAACCCAAGAACTTAGGAAAAATATTTCTAGGAGATGATCAACAGACTTGTGACTTAGTATTCCCATACTGGTGAAATAATTGTTTAGTACACATAGGAAACACATGATGTAAGAAAAAGTTTTAATTTCTACTCATTTTCTTACACTTACAACACAAGTTGAAATTGGGGATGTTACAGAGGTCCTCGGTGATTAACACTGACAGCCACAGAAAAGGGAGCTGGGGGGGTGTCTACGAGAGGAAGAGGAGCCAGAGGAAAAGCTCGGGGGTCTTAAGAAACTAGGGAGCAGAGGCATAAGGAAAAAGGGGGGCCCCACGGTTAGCTACGACGAGCTCAGCTCGAGGTACAGCCAAGGACCGACAGAAATGATGGGGCAAGTGAGGAGCACGGTCGTGGGCGGAGCATTGGAGGCTAATAATTGCTCCGACCAGTGAGACGTGGACAAGGACGATTGACAAGACCAGCCACTGCTCACCGCTACGGCGCACTACGAGAGGAGGAAGAAGAAGAAGAACAGAGAAGAAGTCTGGGGTGGTCGCGATCGTTAGATTTTAATCGGATGGTCGAGACCTCCCCAGAGCTCCTGGTGTTCAAAAGAGTGGGGGGAGGTCGTGAGCCCTAGGATCTACATCTAACGGCTCAAACCTATGCACCCGAGCGTGATTTAAAGACTTGATCCAACCGAATCAAATGACTTGGGCTCGGGTTTGACTCGAGCCCAAGTCTGACTCAGACCAGGGTTTGAATTTTGGTTTTTTATGCTGAGCTGGACTTGAGGATTTATTTGAGGTATCAAAGCAACTCCAAAAATTCTGAAATTTTTACAGGAGCTTGCTAACTAAGGTATTGACCTTGTATAAAATTTTCAGAGGTTTTGGTGCTGTACATGTTCCTCCAAAATGAGCCAAGGTTTGACTGAGATTTAAACAGGTTTGACTGACCTCCAAAAGTATTCAAACAATTTCTAAAAATTGTGAAATTTTTCAGAGGGGTCACATACCAACCCTAGAACTTATGAAAAGTATTTTCAAGGGATGACCATAGGGTTTGATAAGATTGTTTTTGGAAGATCAAAATTTTGGATCAAAAGACTTGTGACTTTGTATTTCCATAATTCCCTTTTACAAGAATTGTTTAGAATATACAGGAGATACAAGATGTAAGAAAAGTTTTAATTTCTACTCATTTTCTTACATTTGAAACACAAGTCTAAACTTGGGATGTTACACCCAGCTTCGTCCGCATCGCCGAATCTTTGGTTGACGCGGAGGCTGGGCCGATGCCTCAGTATAGCTGGGGATCAGTCGTCCTTTACGCCACATACCGGGGGTTGTGTGACACTTCGCGATGCGAACTACTACAGAAAATCTCATCACAGATGGTTCGGAAACATCACCACAGATGGTTTCCTGAACCGTCTGTGCTTATGGGTCAGTAATACCCTAAGAGCATTACAGATGGTTTTTGAACCGTCTGTGATAACACTCATCACAAACGGTTCTAAGTTAAGAACCGTTTGTGATAACACTTATCACAGATGGTTCTTACTATGAACTGTCTGTAATAGTCTATTATCACAAACGGTTCTAGTTAAGAACAATCCGTGATAGCTATACTGTCTATTGAAGATGGTGATTTGGTTCTTTGATTGTGCTGTTAGTGCAATCAAAGAATGCAGATAAACCAAAGCAGACCTATTTATGAGAACTAGATCACCATCGTGCAATAGACTTTGGTGTCATGTTTTCATCCTGTAATAAAACATGAATTTTAATAAGGGCCAAAACCCTACCCATCCATCAATCATTACAAGAACTAGAGGCATCAATAATTAATTTTCACACGCACAAGCATATATCAAGATTTACATAGCTGAAACCCTAGCCATCCATCAATCATAATAAGAACTGGAGGCATTAATAATTAATTTTCACATGCACAAGCATCAAGATTTACATGGCCGAAACCCTAGCCATCTATCAATCATAACAAGAACTCGAGGCATCAATAATTAATTTTCACATGCAAGCATCAAGATTTACATTTGAAACTCTAGCTATCCATCAATTTCGTAATTTGAGATCAAAGCATCAAGGAAGAGAGGAGGATCGGATAGGGATATCACCGACGATGAAGGAGAGCGGCGGCAGTGTCACCGTTGTGTTACACATGACACCGCACAAGACACTCTTACGACAAGAGTGCCTTTGCAGTGAATCGTGGCGTCACAACCAGAGACGGAGGAGCTCTCGGCGGTAGTCGGCGTCGTCGGGGGACGGGGCGCTTCGATCGGTTTGGGGGAGGCAGAGAAATTGATTTGGAGTAGTTGAGCGCGTGCGCAGCGATATATATAAGGATTTGGGTAGCGAAACCGATCTGGAGTAGTTGAGAGGTGGCGGCACCGCTTCGGTTTGAAAGTTTGGGCGGTGAAATATCACATACGGTTTTAAGAAAAAACTGTATGTGATATTTAGTGATATCACGAGCGATTCTTGTTCGAACCGTGCGTGATACTTCCTGACGGTTTTCAACATGAAGCTGCGTGATATTACCTCTTGACAGTGGTTTTTAGCGCGACGATGTCTGACGGTTGCTAAATCAAAGCATGCGTAATTGTATTTAATATGCGACGCTTTGGTCAATCATGCGTGATGAGGCGTCTAGTATTAGCCTTTTTGTAGTAGTGGTGGCACCGGTGTTACCCCGAACCTTATCGTCTGCTATGTGCTCCCGTAGCTGTGGAGTTGGAAGCACTTCCCTGTTTGGCGGCCGACCTTTGAGAGAGCAATGCACCCATACCCAGTGGACGACCGATAGATGGGCCCACTGGGCTTCCGGTGGATCTTGCCGTGTATCTTGGGCCAAGGATAGACCGGCAAGGTGCTACTCGTTGTTCCACAACAAGTTCGAGTCATTGGACGACAACGACATCATCTGGGCTCCATGGACTCCAGATTTCGCGTACATGGTAGCGCCCACGGGCTGTTCGTGCAATGCACCCAGGACGCCGGGTTATGAACGACGACCCGCCATCTAGTGTTCGCACATATGGTGGAGCCTTATGCGCCGCAGCGTGTAATGCGATAGTTTGCTTTGTACCAGGTCGTGCCCCCTCTGGATGGCAGCGTCCTGCAGCGAGCCGTACACTTGTGAGTCAAACTTCATCTAAGTAATATTTACACTTTTATGTCTTCTTTTCTAACATCAATCCTTCCGAAAATCCAGGCAATCGAGGATGGATCGACATGCTGAGGACTGGCAAGCAGTCGAGCATGAGTGGATTATAGCATGGATGGCATCCGTACGACGTTCAGATGTACGGTGAGTACCTAGAGTGGTACGTACCACGGTCACGTGCCAGACTCACCCTTCCTCCATCGGAGCATCTGAAGTAGGTGACGCACCATGAGAGCCTCCGCCACTTGTTCGATAGTCACATCACTTTGTGGCGTGACGACACCGTAAGACACTTACAACCTCTGGTCGTTTCATTGATGATATTTGTACTCTTCGTTGCTGAGCTTGTTATGTATGTCACTTCAGTTGGAGCGGGCACAGTGCATCACATGCGCATCAGAGACCACCATCCGCAGCCCAGACACAATACCAGGGCTGTTGAAAACTTTGAAGTACATCTTCGCGGAGTCGAAGAACATCATAAATAACTTGAGCTGTGGTCGTTCGACGGATGACATCCTGCGCATCGGGCACCAAGTAGGGAGACCGTGCTCACCCGCTAGGTCATCAAGACCTAGCAAGTCCGGTCGGCATCGTAACGCTACCGGTCAGTCATCCGCGGGCCAGATCGGTGGGGAGGTAAGTTACGTACAAATCTACGTTTTGTTTTTTGGTTATGCCTTACGTTCCGCTAACATCATGTCGTTCTCCCACCGCAGGTCCATCGGGATGCATCACTTCTACCATCCGCACCCTGTACACAGACTAGCGCTTCCTCTTGGTCATCTGTACTGCACATCAGGAGGTACGAGATTCTTAGTTTACGTCCAAAGTGCTTATTTTGACTAACATCGTTCCATCTTGCAGCCTTCAATTGACCATGGGAGTGACGGCCAGTTCACATCCACTGATGAGGATACTGCCTCCCAGCTCCTGCTAGGGAGTAGTACACGGCGCCAGGGTTTGGAGTGTACGCAGGGCAGAGCTTCTCCGGGTTCGCTGGCACACTGTATGTTTAAGGCCAGAGCTCCTCCGGGTTCGCTGGCACACCGTACGTCCAAGGCCAGAGCTCCTTCGCATGACCGTAGTTGTATACATCGTACCTCAGGGGCGGACAATTCGGGAGTGGATTTATACGATCCGTCGTTCATGACTTCATTACAGGTGGCTCCCAGTTCAACATGTCTCAGCAGGACGACATCAACGCTTACTGACTCGGCTTGTTTGGTGCACCTCGTGAACTCAACGGTCCAGACTTCCGATCCGCGGACACTCTCCGGACCAGCTGACGTATCCCATGGGATATGCTCGACGCAAAACAAGGACGCACATAGGGACATAGACAAAGTGAGCAGAGAATAGTGGCTCAGATGAGTGAGTCATATTGTACCAGTTTTGTATGGTGAATTGTGTTTATTTTTTGATTCATTCTAAGGTTCATTCATTCGGTCTCTAATAAGAATTGTTGGTCATTTTTGTAAAGTGAAATTACTAGAAATTGAAAAGTTACTATGGTGATCAGACAAAATGAGAACATCATTGGTCAAGTGCGAAGACATTATAGTGCAGTCATTCTTATATTTTCTCTGAGCCTTCGAAATGAAAACTGCATGCATGATTAATAATGAAAATGAAGCCATGCATGATAAATAATGCTAATGAAGCCATGCATGGTGGCCATGCGGTATGCATGATTAATAATGCTAATGGGAAAACCGCACGGTGGTTTGGAATTAATTAGGGTTTTGCATTAGGGAAGCACCGCCACCGTGTGGTTTTAGAATTAATTAGGGTTTGCCATATGGTTTTGGAATTAATTAGGGCACCGTAGGCAGCATCGCACGGTGGCCGTGCGGTTTTTGCTAATCCGCAAGGCATCTGTGCGGGATTGGGTACGTGTCGGCACATCTGTTGTCCGCATGGTGACCGTGTGGTCCAGTATGCCATTTTTGAAAATACACGACGGCGACATCGATTTTTGCTAATTCGTCCGGGAAATGTGCCAATAAGGCCAAAAGCTTGTGTGTAGTTACGTGAATCAGGGTGAATGAGATGAGATGGTACATGATGGATGAGATGATCCTAGATGGTATGGTACACCGTGTGTGTTTGGTTAGTGAGATGAGATAGTTCAAGATTTTGTTTGGTTGCATGAATGGGATAGTACCGAATGGTTCAAGATGGTGTTTGGTTTGAGGGATGAAGTTGAATGAGTTGTATACACAGATGAGTAATAGCATGATTAATTATTGTAATATTAACACGATTAGTAAATTTACCTTGATTACAAAAGAAGTATTTAACTAAATTAATTATTTTAATTATCCACTAATTGGCATGGCCCACTCGTCAGTGACGTATACATAGAGGGAGAGAGGGTAACCGAGGGGAGATGCTTGTCCCTGTACCACGTGGTTTGTCCGTTTTTATTTTTATGGAACTGTCGATACAACATATTTGGGGAATAATATCAGAATCTGTATGACCCCATCTGGGACGACTTTGTTCGGTTCACTCAACCAAACACAGGAATGGGGGTATATTCAGGACTATCCCATACATGTATGGCTTGATTCATCGAACCAAACACACCCTAAGTGGCAATTTCTAGCGCTCAGAGAGAACATGTAGCTCTTTTTAACATAGTTTTAGTGTGTAATTTTTAGCCGAATTACCTGCACAATTGCACTACTAGATATTCTGGTACAAGTGTTTATATTTGAAAGTACATATGCATTTGTTATACAACTATAACGTCTACGACTACTTATTCTCATTTCCCGCGTAATTGTACGTTTGGATGCATGCTACTATGCATATTTTATTGTCGGACCCTTGGGCGTGAAATACCCAAAGACCCTATGTATATACTGTACTAGTCCCATGATCAGTGGCTAGTATACACATTCATAATATTTGGTATTTACATCAATACATTCACATACAAAAGTAAAGCAAAGGGTACTTAACTTATGTTATTACAAGTTATTACAACAACGGCCGACCGGCCAAATAAAACCAGTGATCAGAGTAAAGTATAGCAGCAGAAGAAGTAGTAAAGTAGCAAAATTCCAGCGGCATGCCCATCCGATCCCGTAAGCAACTGACAAGAACATGGCCTAGATAGACCTATCACCGAACCCTCTGGTTCCGGGTGCAAACAATGAGGCTATACTCTACAAGTTATTTTGCTCAAAGCCATTTTTATTAGCAATATTCATAAGTAGTAATTTGTAACAAGATTTTAAAGAGTAGTTAAAATATGTACATGACAGTAAGTAAAGAACTGAACAACTAATAACAACATCTCGTAGCCCTTCTCGGTTACAAGAACAAAAGAAATACTAACAACAACTCGCAACCCTCCTCGGTTGAGAGCCACATTTCATGTTCAGCCATAGACATGACAGTTAACTCAACAAATAAAAACCCCATGTCATTGCCCATGGTTTTGTGATAGAATGGTTTTTGGAAAACAAAGCTACAGCCATACTAGCCACACTAAGCACACTCATGACCGTGAGCACGGCTATTATAATAGATTTTCACTCTACAGAGGTATACAACTTTACCCATAGTACGCGAATATTCCAGTGGCATGGAATTCTCTATACCACTACTCACTACCGTAGGTAAGCAATCTAGAGCTCGCGACGCAGCCTTTACATCACCTAGTCCTAACCTTGCACTAGCCCAACGAATGTTTCGTCACCCACCTGGATACCCTCCGTTGAGTGAGGCCCTCACTTACCCGGACACCCTCCGTTAAGTGTGGCATTCGCTGTTGTGTCGACAAGCTTTGTGCCCAACATCATGGTGATGGGAGCCCCTTCGAACAAGCCTACCTGGTCATGCCCGCAATCTACGGCCTACCTACGTGCAAGGCTAGTTTTCAGTGACTTAGTTAGCTACGGCCACCCCATCCTAGCACATACGGTTGTACGATTATGTCTTAGTCCCGGATTTGTTGGCTTCAGTCCTCAATCGACTACGGGTGAGGATCTCCACCCTAGCTACTAGTGAGTTACAATCCTTACTTTTTCAGAATACATAATAACTCGCTCGCGTCTAAACATTAGGCTTTCATTTTATTTTCATATAAAATTACAGAGGTACCCCCTCTGGACATTTTTCAAAATCTCCCAAATTCACAAATTAACATATTGTCATTTTATCACTTTTTTTGAAAAATCTATCGTTCTAATAGCAGTTGTGTGATAATCACACTCAAAAATTCCCAAATGACATTACATATTGTCTAACCCATATTCTAAAGACTACAACAGTAAATCATCAACATTCCATGGAGATATATACAACAATTTGGATTTACAACTACCGATTTCCCATTCATAGCATTTTTATACAAAACATACACGCATGCATAATAGATTTTACAAAATAAAGTACAATAAGCAAAATACCGGGATCAACATGATCAAAGGAGGTGCTTGCCTTGCCCTTGCTGTTCTGAATAAATGGTTGGTTGGTCGTCGAAATAATCACTCGAGCAATCAACGTCTAATTCCAAAACCGGAAACGAATTAAATAACATCAAATAATTCATCAGTGACCAAAATAAACTTTTTTTACATATTCTGGTAGTTCACGATTTTATATGAATTTAGAAACAAAAATCATTTAATTTGGAGTTTCTATACGAATGTTATTAAGGTTTGAATTATGTTCAGTTTAGAAAATCCGGAGAAAATGAGAAATACACTTTCTAACTGAGAAAGCGTATTCCCGTGCATGCACTGTTGAGGTTTATGTTTTCCAGTGAGGAAAGCATATTCTCCTCAGAACTAAAAGCGTATTTTCCATTTTTGTTTGATTTTCTTAATTAATCTGACAAGTGGGGTCCACTTGTTAGTGATACGGTTCATACGAATAGCGCGTCTACTAAAGTCCACGCGCTCGGTCCACTGGTCCATGGACCAGAGTACACTGTGCACTTATGTTGTGGGGCCCACATGTCAGCGACTCATTAGTAAATAATGATTCGTTTTAGTTTTTCTTTAATCTTTAGTTCGGTCCCACATGTCAGCGACTCAAGCGGTCTTTAACTCAAAGCTAATGATTGCTTTGTCCTAATCCGATCAGGATTTGGGCTAACGATGGAGCTACAGTGTTGGTCCACCTCGGACAAGCAGGGCCGCACGATGGCACCCACGCTTATCGCCGGCGCGGTGGTGCCGGGGAAGATCCAAAATGGGTTCCCGTGACATGCACACTAAGTGCCGCGACGGGCTCGAGGTGGGCCGACGTGGCGACGACGGCGGAGCGGCGGTGTTGCTACGGCAACAAGCCAAAGCATAAACGAGCTACGCCTCAATCGACAAACATGTGCATAAGCATCTAGGGACTACTGGTTTTATACCAGAATGATGAGGGTTGCCGAAGATGGTCAGAGATGGATTGGCGACGAGACCGGTGGTGCCATGGACGAGCTTCGTGTGGAGAAGAAGTTCAGCGAAGATGATCATCGTTCGGTGGTTGGGAAGTTTGAAGATGCTCTAGCGATGCTCCTGTGCAAGGAATTGGCTCGAGTGCGGTGGAACTTCGGCAGTGATCGAGGCAGCATTGTCGGCCGGAGACGAGGAAGAAGCTCAAATTCGGCGTCTCCTGTGGATCAAAGAGAGAATGGAATGAGGGGAAAGCTTCAAGGTGTTCGGGAACGCAAGACAACGTGAGAAGAGCGACAAGAAACCCTTCTAAATGGCCGGAGTGGTGGTGGCGACGCACTGCCAAATTGAAGCTCAGAGCGCTAGAGTGTTTGAGCTCGGGTGAGTGGAGAAGAAGGAGAGTGAGTGAGCGCACAGGTGAGGAAATGATGAGAGGAAGAAGGGGAGGATATGAGTGAGGGAGAGGTCGGGCGACCGCGGGAGAAGTGACAGAGTTTTCTTGGTGTATGGGGATTCATGGGCTCAGATGGGGCACGGATGGGCGCGGAGGCGACGAGCAATGCGACCGGGGCGGTTGGACTGTGGAAATCGGGGGCGACGTGATCCAAAACAATGGTTGGTGCGGTGATGCGCTTGTAGGCATATGCGAGGTGGACGAAAGTCCCTGCGCCTGTGGCCCACCGGTCAGAGAGAGGGAAAGGGTAGATTAGGTTTTAGATTACAATTTTATGGCTGATTTATTGGCCAAATTATTATACTACTCAAATGACTTCAAAATTTTGTGAAAAGTTTTGTGCAAGCTTCTGACCTAATATGTTTTGCTCTGTAAATTTTTCATAGGTTTATACCTTCTGTGCTTTTCTCTAAAATTCGTGAAATTTTCTATTCTTAGGTTTTGTATTTGTTTTTCTAAACAAGTTTCCACATAAATGTTTTCATGGATTATTCCTGGGAGGTTATGCCCAAAATAATCATATCATTTAATATTTGTACTTTATTTTATATAATTTCTTTTGAGTTCATGTTTGCTTGCATTTCAATATTTGTTTTCAAACAAAATTCCAAAATTCAAACATGGGTATATTTTCCATATGCAAATTGATCAAGGTATTTTTCCTTATGCATTTATAATACATATTACGAACTTTAGATTTTTGGGGTGTTACAGACCTACCTCCCTTACAAAGAATCTCGTCCCCGAGATTCAGAGGACTCAGTGAAGAAGTAAGGGAATTCGGCTCGAAGGCGGTCTTCTCGTTCCCACATAGCTTTGTCTTCAGTGTGGTTGCTCCACTGGATTCTCAACATCTTGATGGCATGGCTGTGTGTATGACGCCTGGCTTGGTCTAGAATTCGAATCGAGTGCTCCCGTTAAGAAAGATTCGGTTGGAGATTGAGGTTCTCCAACTGAGTGAGTTCGGTGGGAGTTCAGAGACACTTCTTGAGCTGCAATATGTGGAAGACGTCATGCACGTCGGAAAGTTGAGGAGACAACTCTAACTGGTATGCTATCTCGCCTTTCCTTGTGAGAATTCGATATGGACCGACATACTGAGGTGCCAGTTTTCCATGGACTTGGAAACGACAGATGCCTCGTAGCGGAGAAACCTTGAGATAAATGAAATCGTTTAATGCAAAGCTTAACTCACGACGACGACGGTCGACATAACTCTTCTAACGCGACTACGCTTCCTTCAAGCATCTTCTTATCGCATCGACCTACTCTTATGCTTCTTGGATGACAGTTGGTCCAAAGAACCATCGTCGCCGACTTGCATCAGACAAGGGTGTTCTACACTTTCTCTCATAAAGTGCTTGAACAGGACATTTGAAGACTAGACCGGAAGCTCTTGTTATAGGAAAACTCGCAAATGCTAAGCATTTCTCCCAATTGTGCTATAGGACCTCACGCATGCTCGCAACATATCTTCCGTAATTTGATTGGTCCTCTCTGCTTGACCTCTTGTTTGCGGGTGGAATGTCAGTACTAAAGAATAGCTCGGTTCCTAACAGTTCATGCACACTATCCCAAAATCAGGAAGTGAACTGAGGTCCTCGGTCAGAGGTTATGGTCTTTGACACACCATGCAGACGGATAATATTATCCATGTAAAGCTCTGCAGGCTTGGCTCCATTGTAGGTGGTGCTAACCGGAATAAAGCGATCTACTTTGGTTAGGCGATCCACGATAACCCATATGGAGTTGTGCCCACTTCGGGTCTTTGGTAACCCTGTTATGAAATCCATGCCAATTTCATCCCATTTCTACTCGGGAATATTCAAGGGTCGAAGTAACCATGTGGGTCATCGGTGTTCGCTTTGACACGGCACACGTTGCACATGGCAACATGTGCGACGACGCCTCGCTTCATATCGTGCCACAAGAATCGCTTCGAGATCTTGGTACATCTTGGTGCTTCGGGATGAATGGAGAGGGAGAATCATGAGCTTCTTTGAGGATCAGCCTTGATGTTGTGATCTTTTGGAACGCAGAGTCGCTGCCCACGCATAACTTCACATTCTCGGAAAATTCTGTTTTCCGCCGCCTCGTAGGTTAAGCTTGATTTGGCTATTGCTCGATCCTTGAGCCGAGCGGCTGGATCTATGATTTGAGAGTAGGTTGCGTGACTAGAGTAGCAACATAACCTTTCACAACCACTTCTAAGTTGAGTTTTTGAAACTCTTTGTGCAAAGATCGTTAATTTTCTTCGATCAATGCGCTCATGCAGTGAAGTTTTCGGCTGAGAGCGTCAGCTACAACATTGGCTTTACCAAGGTGGTAATGAATGACTAAATCATAGTTTTTGATTAATTCAAGCCATCTTCGCTGCCTTAGGTTCAGATCTGGCTATATGAAGAAGTACTTCAGGCTTTTATGATCGGAGTAAATCTCACACCGATTACCAATGAGGTAATGCCTCCAGATCTAGAGAGCATGAACCCTAGCTGCTAATTCCAAGTCGTGGGTTGGATAATTAGCTTCATGTGGCCATAATTGACGTGAAGCGTAGGCCACTACTTTGCCCTCTTGCATCGGCACACAACCGAGGCCGTGGTAGGATGCATCACAATACACAACGAAGCTTTTGTGTATGTCGGACAGAGTAAGCACTACTACATTGTGAGCCTTTTCTTAACTCGTGGAATTACAGCTTATTTAGTGATTTTACTTTGGAACTCTTATTGAAATCAAAATGCTACTTATATTTTATTTTAATTTGAATTTGCTTATTTTTGTTGTAATTCATATACAAATCTAATTGCCATTTTTGGAATTTGTATCAAAATTAAATTGCTAATTTTATTTTATTTTAATTCTAAATTTGATTATTTCTTTGGTTGGAATTGTATACAAATAAATTTAGTTATTCAATTATAATTATTTAGGTATTTTACTTACAAATTCACATGGACATTAAATTGTTAATTTTATTTCATTATAATTCTAAATTTCAGTTATTTCTTTGGTTAGATTTCGTATACAGATAAATTTTGTTATTTCCAATTATAATTATTTAGGGATTTTACTTAGAAATTCACATGGACATAAAATTGCTAATTTTATTTTGTTTTTATTTCGAATTTCAGTTTTATTGTACTTAACATGAACTCTTTTACGTAGGAATTTGTGTGGAAATCAAATTGTTAATTTAATTTTATTTTTTCTTCTGAATTTCAGCTTTATTTTACTTGACAATGACTCTTTTTAATTTAAACCATTATATTCTGGACGCACCATGATCGACGGTGTAGATCTTTTTCTTTTTCCACCGATTAATGTGGGAATTTTGTAACACTCCTGTTTTCGGATAGGAATAGTGTTTACTTTTGATTTTCGGTTTGCAAACTGTCGACGATCAAGACGTCGATCTTACGAAAAGAATAGGAGAGAATGACGTGGATATTCTGGTGAGATAATGGGACTGCTCTTTTATTAGTATGAACTGAAATTTATAGGGAATGCCTTCTGACTAGATGGTGAACTACTCTTGTTTACACTGAGAACACTGCTTGTTATGCTACAAAGTCAGACCTAAAACATAAATCTAATGTCTATGGTTTAGTCCGATCCGAGACTCCTTTGCTCTGTCCATGCTCCATCTTTAAATAGCTCTTGAAGGGGTGGTAGTTATTGTAACATCCTAATTTTCTGAGCTTTAAAAATCTTTTAAATAGTTAGTAGGGAGAAAAGTCACCATTGGATTTTATTTGAATTAATTTCAAAGCTTAATATTGGACTTTAGAATAAAAAACATTTAATGTGAATAATCCCAACATGAACAATAGTCAAAACTATTTTATTTGGATTCTATGTGCTCAGATATATTTTCTAGATTTTTCTAGAATTTTTCTGAGTTCATTTGCTATTTTCTATTGCTTATTTGAATTTCCAGTATTTTCTAAAATAGAAAAGCTATTTAAAATCTCAGATTTGTGTTTGGGCTGAATCCTTAAACCCTGGCCTAGTCCTATTCGCTTTGGGCCCAACTCCCGCGCCGCAGCCCGCCTTCCACTCTCCGCGCGCGTGCCGGCCCCACTGGATCTACCTCACCGCGCAGCGCTGCGCACGCGTCGCGCCGAGCCACCGTCGCTGACGTGTGCCCCCCGTATCTCCTGTTCATCGTCCCCGAATCCGTTAGGGATTTGTTCCGCTGCCACCGCGTGCTGTTTTGGGCGTTTGCGCCACGGACTCTTCCGAGCCTCCGAGTATAAAAGGAGAGGGAGCCCTCGGCGTCCGCACCTCAACCCTAGCCGCCTCCTCACCCGCGCCGAACCCTAGCTGCTGCAGGAGCTCGAGAAGCAATCTGTGCCACCGTCAACTCCGACGAGCCTGTGCGCCGCCGTTAGTGCTGCTCGAGCTTCGTGGTCTGCACCGTCGACATCGCACAGAGCTACACTACCTCGTGGTGGCCTTCGTTTCGCCGGAGCATCACCGGAGAGCCGATCCCATTGAGCCCATGCGTCCACCGCCGCCTAAACCTCGCCGCCGGTTGCCACAGTCATCCTCGTGCACCCGTGAGCACCCCATCATGATCGCCTGAGTTCCCTCTTCACGACGGTACCACCCACCGCCGACGAGGAGCCGCCATTCTCCGAAACCCTCGGTTCCCGAGCCTCCGCCGCCACTGAGCCGCCGCGTCAGCCGCCACCTCAGCGCCAGCACAGCCCGCCGCCGATGTGTCGTGTGCGTGGCTCCGTGTTAGCAGGCACGTGTGCGCCCACGTGGCACGGTCCACCGGTTCCAGATCTAATCGGCTCGGTAGACCTAGTCTACCTTGAGCTATCTCACTGATATGTGGGTCCCACATGTCAGTAATTTCTTTTTATTTCTTTTAATTTCCGAAATCCCTGTGCTGACATCATGCTTGCGCAATAATCCGATTTTTCTGTTAAGAAATAATTCAGAAATTCCAGTAAATCCAAAATTAGGGTTTTCTTTTAGATTGAAACTTCCAGTGCTCATAACTTTTGCATCCGAACTCCGATTGAGCCCATTCAAATTCCTAAATTCATCTAAATTCGTGATATATTTATTTGAGATTTTAAATTAATTTTTGGAGTTTTTTTGCCTCTATTATTTATTTATTTTGTTTATTTATTTCGTTTGCGAGTAGACGTCGATACGTCGGGGAATTTTGGAGAAGAAGGAGCACCTCAAGATCAAGACCAGTACCTAGACCTTTTCCAAGGCAAGTCATACCTTTGATCATATTGAACCCAGTTTTCAAATTACTTTGTTTCAAATTATTGCATTTACTTTAAAGTATGTATTTAAATGCTTTTGTGTATAGTTATCATCCAATCTGTTATAACCACTTTGGCTTTGTATGTCATAATCTCTTGTCACCCTAGATTGGTTTATTTAGTTGGTATTATTGTAGCACCAACGTGGGTTGGTTAGATACGAGTACAATTGCTTAGCCATGCTACGAGTCTCATATCTCATTTGAGTTGCAAATATCAAATTTGACTAAGTGACTATGGAACTTTGTGTAAAACTGTGTGCTATGTGTTATTACTTCGTGATAGCATGTGTTGCACTAAAACCAACTGGGTGGTAAAGGATTTAGACTGAGGCAAGTGGTGGATGCTGTGTGATATGGTGGACTTTATGAATGAGAATGATGATCTTTGTGGCATAGTTAGAAAATGGAAGTCTTGCCTTGGTCAATTAAGGACTTAACTTTGTGTGCCATTGAACTGAGCCTTACTATACGACCACATGCCTGATGGGACGGGCCTAACATAGTAGGTTATGGAGTCTTGGCATTGATGTTCAGGTGGATAGGTTAGGCTTCGTGACAGGGTGGAGGTGTGACTACCTGGTAGTTGCATCGCGAACGGTTTGCCACATCCCTGTCCAGCGGTGTGTGTCGGACTAGCGTTCTTTGTGGGCTGGTCTGGCGGTAAAGCACACTGGGAATGTCAATGTTTGAGACGAATTTTCTGAACTGTTTTGTTACGCTTAGTGCTAGCTACACTAGTTGTATCGTGTGGGTAAAGTGTACAAACTCTGCAAAGTGTTAAATCAATCTATTCGAATAGCCGCGTCCGCGGTCATGGACATGCTCGGGGATTTCACACGAGGGGTAGTTTTCATAAAATGTTTGGGATGGGAGCTATGTGATCTAATTCATATGGCTATGTGAAATAATCTGTTTAGCTTTGTGTCTTTGTGAAAACAACTGTTAAATTAATATTGTCTATTTGTGTTGAATTACATTTCAATCTATTATTGTATTCCATTGCAAATATTTCTTTCATGGAAAAGAACCACAGAAGCCTTTTCTTTTGGAATAAGCCTGCATCTATAAATTGCGTTCTGTGGTATGATTTGCGAGTACGGTTGTGTACTCACGCTTGTTGTAAAACTTGCGCCCAAACCTACAGAAGAGGAGGAGTCTACGCCTGCTTTCGAGGAGGAGTTTGTAGAAGGTTGCTGATCGTTAAGGTCTGGATCCCAGTTGGTTACCTATGGTGAATTGATGGGATCTACGCCTGTTCCGCTGCTATTTTATTTTCTGTTTGCCCTGCGTGGCTCAATAAGTGTAAACTCGACCATAAGGTCAAAATCCGTATTTGTTATTCAAACTAATCGTTTACTTTATTTATCGCTGGTGTGGATCGATATTCACCTGTGTTGACACTATGTGCACTAGCGTGATCCTGGACTAGTGCATTATACGCAGAGGGTCTAGAATTGTATTTTTGGGTCCCGACAGTTACTTCTGGAGAAGACGTCTGTTGTGAAGCGTCACGACTGGTCGGAGCGGGATAACGGTTGATGGAGAATCAACCGTTTGGCGGTTGTATGCTTGTGAGATACTCAACCGCATGTTGGTTGTTCATCAGTGTTTCAGGATAAGAAACATCGTGTGGTATGGAATATACGCACGTGTTCCACTCATCACACGGTAGAGAATATACCTGGAATCAATTCCAAACATCAGTTCATACCTCATGAGCAGTTCCTCGGTGAAGGTTAGGCATGACCTCGTCCGACTAGGGTACCCATTGTGTAACCTTTGGAATCTCTACGACCAATGAGGTCGTGAACTTCAGGGGTTACGACCATGAAGACGTATGGTCTTTTATGTATTAAAAATAATACATAGAGGTTAATTTTAATCCTCTTCAGCTAGCCCCCGAACTTTAAATGAATAGGTCGTGTGAACACCTCTCTTCCGATGAAGTCGCATCGGGCAAACGCTCATTAAATGCAATGACATTTGAAGCGGTCTATATTCACTTTAAAGTTGAGAACTTGCCTTGGGAATCGAAGAGTTTTTGTGTATGTTGGAAAAAAGATTTTTGTCCGTTGGACTCTTGGGTAACTCCCGATTGCAGTTAGAAATTCTGAAGCTATAAAAACCCCTTATTAGACTTTACGTTTTTACACTTCTTACTTTTCCTTTTCATCTCCTGAGTGAAATTGCCTCTGACCGCTTATTCTTCAATCCTCCTTTCTTTCCTCATTCAAAAAACTCAACCATGTCGGACCAAATTACTAACTGGTCGGCTTCCGATTTGAGCGAGAAGAAACTTGAGAGCTTGGAGAAGATCGGGCTGCTTCCCGACAAGAATCTGATTTCTTGGAGGTCAGCGGCTGGAGAACATTCTTCGAGCAACGAAGATGGGGAAATTTCAGTTTTTCTTGCATATGTTGAATGCGGATTTAGACTACCAATTCACTCCTTCCTTCCTACAGTCTTGGAGTATTATGGAGTTGAATTGATGAATCTTGCTCCCAATGCAATCGCCAATCTCAGCATCTTCATCTATCTCTCCAAAGCGTACTTTGGGATTCCCGCAGATCTGGATATGTTTAAGTACTACTACAGGATGACGAAGTCTAGGAAGACGATCGGGACGCCTAGAGAGTCCACCTTGCGCCTCCATGACGGAAAAGCTGATAAGTACATCTTCATGTACTGAAAATCTTCGTATTCGTCATGGAAGAAAAGTTAGTTCTATATGACGGTCACGAAGAAAGACAACCTTTATTATTCTGGTAAGAAGGCGATCGAGAATCCGAGATGGCGCTCCTCCATGGAGAAGGAGGGAAAGATAGAAAAATGGGCCGAAGCTATCAAGCTTCTTAGTGTCAAGGGTCTAACATCCTGGCACGTAGTGAAAGATTTTTCCATGCGCTGGATTAGTCCTTTGACGGCCCGAGCATACCCAATGATTTGGTATATTGGTCGTGATGATACGACCAAAGATTCCAAAGAAGGTAAGCTCGAGTGATTCCGACCAGTTTGTCTATATTAGTTGATTACTTATGTATCCTCAAGTCTCTTGTTTACCTTTACAGCTTTATCTTCTGACAAGATTAGAAGCCGAATCAAAATGATCTGTGCCGGAGAGTCTGGTGACAAGGCTAATTTCCCTCGAATCTTAGCGGTCATTTCCGCCAAAGAGAGGGCCGAGAGACTTAGAGTAAGACTATCAACTGTGTTTTTTCTTTGTCGTACATATTATTTCTGATCGGTATATGTGTAGTCGGTCGGGTTGACGATCAACGAGGCCACTGAAAGATGTGAGCTGGTTCATGATCCGACCACCCCTACGACCATACAGGATGGCAGCCTTCCAGAGGTAGGTAACCGAACATAAATGTAAATTTTTGATAAATGGTTTTCATCGCCTAATTATCTTTGATGATTTATTTAGGCGGTTGTCGTACACTCCAGCAAGGTTGCTAAGGACCTTCCAGTCGCTACTGAAGCTACTGTTTTGGAGGTTGACGAATCTACACCCACTGATATGGCGACCAGGGATCTTATCCTTAACCAACTGGTCGAGTATATTGCTTCTGATTTTCAATCAGTGGATGTGAAGGATCTACTCAACCCTGCCAGTTCTGAACCGGTGAAATTGGTTGAGAAGAAGAGGAAAGACAGCGCAATGGATTTTACCTCGTTGTGTTACAAGGTTAAAATAAAAAAATCGACCAGGTATATGCAAACGAAAAAGTCATGTAAATACATACCTTGGACATTTTTGATATGTTAAAGCCTTGATCTTCCTTAGTTTCTTTTTTGTAGATCTTCTGGTGTTCCAGTTGTGTTCGACCAGGACACTCCTCAGGAAAAGGTTCCTAGGGACGAGGTGGTCGTGGTGGTTCCTGACCAGGATGCTCCTCAAGCTAAGACTGCAGAGGATGAAGTGGTTGGAGAAGCCCCCGAGCAGGTATCGGTATCGACATCTGCTCAGGATCCATTAGTGATTATCACTCCGTCTCCGGAGTTAGTCATCGTTGGAGATCCCCAATAGGTTCCACCTCCCCTTGGAAATACTCCTTAGGCTAACAAGTTCCCTTTTTCCCCACGATTTATCGAGGATAAGGAACTTGACGAGGCATGGGGAAAGATATCGGACCATCAAATTGAGATGGGTCCAGATATGATTTTTGCCGAATATAATGATGTGGCAATTCGGGTAAGTGTTTTACGACCATCTTTATAACTCTTTCTTTTGAAGTTTCTTTGAAAACTTATCAAAGAAAAGGACTTATTTTTATAGCATATGGTCGAGAACTACGCTGTGGTCGGAAGACTAACCCAGCGAATAAAAACTCTGAGCAAAAACACTCCGATTTGAGAAGTAAGAACTTTTCTCTTTTAACTTGTCTTCTTATATTTTATCATCCTGTCCCCCTTTGTAACTAAATTTTCTCTCTTTATCATATTTGATAGATTTAGAGAAAATTAAAGAGGTCGTGGCTAAGGAAGCCATGATGTAGGACCGGAAAGGCGACTAGAGGGGGGTGAATAGGAGCTTAACCAAATTTTTCTTTTTAAATATTAGATTCAACACAAATTTCACTCCTATAGCTATGAGAGCTATGAAGATCAATAGAAAACCACAGTGGAAGACTTATGTTGAATTTCCTTCAAACCCCGAAGAAACAATCGAAACACAATTTTTCACTTGATGAACAGTGTTGATGAGCAGAGCGGTCGGCCAAGCTCGAGCGGTCGATCGCAGATGCGGACGATCGATCCGCCACAGGAGCGGTCGGTGGTGAATAGTAAAATCAAGCCTGTAACGCGAATTTCAGACTATTTCAAAACCGAAAATCGATCTAACTTTTGATCTACACGCCAAACTTGACCAAATTTGGAACACAACTTCCCAATGATATCCGGAACCTATTCCAAGTGACGATCGAAAGATCTACTTCAAAGTTTTGATCTTTTCAGTTTTACGAAGGAAGGTTCAAAACCGAGCAAAAACGAAAACACGATCTAAAACTTGCTCGTGGAGATTGATGATCCTAGATGTATTCCCACACATCACAAAGAAGATAGAAGTGGGCAAGAGATCAACCAAAAACCAAAGATCAAAGATTGACTCAAAATCATAAAATGAGAAGGAAAACACAAAGAGACACATCTTTGGATAATCATCCATGGATTGAATCATGATGTTGTTGATTCTGACCACTCCCTCAAGGAGGACAAGAGCTCAATCCATGAGCACACAATCAACTCATCTCCCTAGAACCCTAAGCCTCTCTCTTTCTCTCTAAGTCCCTAAACCAAACTAGGGTTTGCAAATGAAGTGCTTAAGGTGGCTTGACCAGCACACCCCCTATTTATAGAGAGGCCTTGCTTCTAGAAGAGTTTCTCTAATGGGCTCCCGTTAAGGCCCAACATGAACGGGACACTTACACACGCTTTTTAAAGCGCTGAAACCATTATCTCTTGACCTAAACCACTTCATCTTGCGACGTCCCGCGCCGTGGTTTAGCCAACCGTCACAAAGCCGGTATTTGGTGAAATTACCAAAATACCCCTTCTCGATCCTTCTCCATGGACCGAGTCCAATTCTGTGGCGCCGCTTGTTCGCCACGTGTAGGTTGATCAACGGCTCTCATCATGCCGGCAAGTCTCTCCGCCCGATTCCTCCGGAACCACCAAGGCACTTGCACCGACCCCCGCCGCTGATCAACCCGTCGCACCGAACTACCCGTTCGGTCATCCTCGCCCATTCTGCGCCACGCTTGAGCCACTTGACCTCACCGGCATCCATGATCGTTCGGACCTCGCTCTCCAAGCTTAGTCCCGATCCTCTCGCCGTTGACCGTCATTGACCTTCAAAACACGCACAAAGAATAGACGGAGAAATCGTCTCCGGAACAAGTTCTTCACAACTTGACCCACGTTAGTGAAACCATGCAATATGCAACACATATACAAGGATAAACATGGATATGACTTAACTCAAAACCAATTAGCCAATCAAATCAACATTCAAAGATAAAACCGGTGACCAGCCATTCAATGGTCGGTCGACATCTGTTCGATCGGCGACTTCGGCAAAGACTGATCGGATCACTTTGAACTCGACAGATCTTGGGACATTTGCCAAAACACGAGAAATAGCAAACCAAAGTGTAATTGCCAATTGTAACATCATCCTAATATCGTGCACATATCCTCATGATATCCACAATCTCCCCTTGATGAACACATTGGCAATCTTCCGTAAAATGTAAGTTTGTGGTTTGAAAAGTAAAGAATCGTCTGCAAGCAAAGGCACAACTTGGTCCATAAGCAAGAGAAAGCCATGAGAATGACCAATTTGGCTTCGTAAAAGTTAAGCCAAGTGAGATAAGGCAAAGGACAAAGACAAAAGCTTCAATTTCAGAGAATCGCCAAAAATCTTACTTAAGGTCCATATGAAAGAACAATTGTTCTATTTGTCCTTCGATCATGGTGAGTATTCACGAATTGCAATTCAGATCCAGAAAAGGCAATAAGACCAAATAAATGCAAATGAGATGCTCCCACTCACAATGATCACCAATTGTCATGAAAGAACACTTTCTCCCTAAGACTCCAAACAGTTCTAAAACAACATTTTTACCAATCTTTCTCCCCCTTTGACAATGTATTCAGCAAGAACCATGGAAGAAGATAGAGCATGAATGACAGGGAATGGCTGCAGTTTTTTCATTTTTAGCCACAGGAGCCATGAGAAGTATCCAAGAAGACTAGACAAGTATTACACCAAGCCATATTATGTGAAGTAGCAAAGTTCCATCATGGCAAAACATATATAGCAAGCTAGAGCCAACAGAGCAATAATTTGAGTTGAAATAAAGGCTTAGCAAGAAAAGATGTTGAAGATTATAGTTTAACTAAAGGTATCCAAGAAGGAGTCAAGCCATGTCTATAAGCCAAATGGAACCCATAAATTAGACAAAGAGTCAATTTTGAGCATTTTATGAATCAATTTGTTCAAGCAAGTGGAATTTTATCACATTATAGCACTTTCTTTGAAAGACTTGAGTTTTATCTTAGTAAAGCAAGTCTGGACTAGGAGCCATCCACAACGGCCTCCTAAGCTTCAACCAAAGAAATTTTGTTTTCTTAGCAATGTGCTAGATCTCAAGCCTTGCGCGACCATCCCAAGCAAGAAAGCTTAAGAGAGTGATCTAGGTCATCCAAAACTCCCCGAGTTCAAGCCTAGTACAATGGCAAGCCGTCTCATGAGAAAGAGTTGATGAGATCAGTTTTTCGCACATAAAAACTTATAATTTTTCATTTGCTTGACTTAAGGACTTCAAAGCTCATTTTAAAACTCATATCGATTCAAGACTCAATTAAGCGTATATGACATGGCGTGAATCATAAGAGGATCACTAAAGCAAAACTAGTCACAAGATTCAAAAGTTATGTTTTGATTCAAATTGCTCATGATAATAAAACTATCATGACAAAAACTAAGCTACATATGAAAAAGCCATAAGAAGTCTTAGCACATTAACACAAGACATGGCAAGGTATAAAGTATGAAATCAAGTCATACAAGGATAATAATCAAAGCTCCATGAAGTTATATTACAATGCAAGATGTAGAATTGAAAATGCATTATGATACAATGAATGCAAAGGAGCAAACTCCCCTCAAAGCAGACCAAGAGGACTAATAACCCTAACTCTCCCGCAACGTAGCAAAACGAGAAGAATCAAGAGCCTTAGTGAAAATACCAAAGAACTCTTTGCTCAGACTCAACAAAATGAAGCACAACATCACCTTTCTCAACATGGTCTCTAAGAAAATGATATCGAATATCAATGTGCTTGGTCCTAGAGTGTTGCACGGGTTTTTGGCAATGTTGATGGCACTAGTGTTGTCACGAAAAGAGGAACACTCTCCAAAAATAATCCATAGTCCATAAAGTAGACAAAATCCAGAGAACTCGAGAACAAGCGCTGTCTGCAAATGACATATTCGGCCTCGGCGATGGGATGTGCATGAGGACTGCTTTCGAGAAGACCAAGAAATAAGAGATGTGCCCAAGAAATGACAAGTGCTGAAGTACTCTTCCTATCCACTCTACACCCGCAAAATCAGCATCAAAACGCCCAATAGAGAGAGCGAATCGTAAGAAAACCGAGTCCAAAATCAAGAGTGTCTTGAAGGTACCGAATATGCGCCGCATCGCTTGACGATGAGAAGCACGAGGAGAAGCTGAAATCGAGCGCATGGACACACACACAATTGTATGTCCGGCCTCGACGCTGTGAGGTAGAGGAGGAGCCGATCATCTCGCGGTACTCTTCCGATCCACGGGCTCTCCATCCTCATCGTGGTCCAAAGACGGTGGTTGTGGCAATGGGAGTAGACATTGGTCTCATCGCTTCCCATGTCGAAACGTCAAGAAGGTCTTTGTATACTTACTTTGATGAACGAAAGTGCCTTCTTTCAGCTTGCTTGACTTGAAGACCAAGGAGGAAGGTCAATTCTCCCATCATGCTCATCTCGAACTCCCTGCTCACAGAATCTGAAAATCTGGACACCAAAGTATGAGACGAACCACCGAATATGATATCATCCACATAAATCGAACCAATAAAAATCACCGCCATGCCCGAGAGTGAACAAGGTTTTATCAACCAAACCTATTTTAAATTCATTATCAAGTAGGAAACTCTTAAGCCTATCATACCAAGCTCTAGGGCTTGCTTCAATCCATACAAGGCTTTGGAGAGTTTAAAAACACGGTTGGGGAACTTATGATTTTCAAAGCCGGAGGTTGCTTGACATAGACTTCTTCTTCTATGAAACCATTAAGAAATGCACTTTTGACATCCATTTGAAAAAGCTTAAAACCCTTAGAAGAAGCAAAAGCTAGCGAGTATGCGAATGGCTTCTAATCTAGCGAGTGAGCAAATGTCTCTTCAAAGTCTAAGCCCTCTACAGGAATAACCTTGAGCTACAAGCCTAGCCTTGTTGCGAACTACCAACCCATCCTCACTTTGCTTATTTTTAAAAATCCATTTTGTTCCAATTACATGAATATCGGTGGAGGTTCAACTAAGGTCCGGACTTTGTTTCTTTCAAAATTTTCAAGTTCTTCATGCATGGCATTGACCCAAGAGGAATCGGATAAAGCATGGGTGACATCTCGGGGTTCAAAGACGCGACAAAAGCGAGAATGTGCATGAGAATCGGAGAAATAAACTCGAGCGAGTGACTCGCCATTGAAATCCCCAATCATCCGCTTCAGCGGATGTCGTCATTGAATATGAAGAGGAGCTCCGTGCGTAGTGGCCTCTACCTCATGGGTCGTGGAGGTAGGAGCAGAGCCACTCGGTCGTCGGTGAAGATAGGAGGAGGTCGCCATTGAAGGCCGGAGTAGTGGTAGCAGCTCTCCAACCATCTCGAAGAGACTTGAGGATGGATTGGGTCCTCATCCTCGAGTCATCGTCGACGAAGATGCTTTCTCGAATATCGAAACCTGTACCGGCAGATCGGTCTAGTACGTGACTAGCCTCATCAAAAGTGACTTCAAGTCTCAACAATTTTGTTAGTATCCAAATTAAATACACGATAGCCACGAGAATGAGCAGGATATCCAAGGAATATGCCATCGAACATCTAGATTCAAATTTATCCAAATTGCCATGTTTAAGAATGAAGCACTTGCAACCAAAAATCTTGAAATGAGAGACTTTAGGCCTATGACCAAATCTAAGCTCATAAGAAGTCTTGCCAATCACAGATCTCAAGAAAACCCTATTAGACACATAACAAGCGGAGAGATCGCCTCACCAAAATCTCCTAGGTGTGGAATGCTCATCTAGCAAGGTTCTAGCCATCTCTACAAGGGTCTGTTCTTCCTCTCTACAACGCCATTCTCACTGAGGAACTCTAGGAGAAGAGAAGCGATGCTCAATTCCCTATCAAGTCAGAAAGTGGCAAAAGAAGAGTTCTTGAATTCTGTCCCATTGTCACTCCTAATGACTCTCAAAGCTCCGGGAAGATCAACGGCTAGTCTAAGGACCAATTCTCTAAAAATCCAAAACCTCGTCCTTAGAAACCGAAAATAAACCCATGAATACCGGAGAAGTCATCCACAATCACAAGCACATACCATTTTCCACCACAGATCGAACCTAGAAGGACCAACAGTGTCTAAGTGCAAAAGCTGACCTGGACCATCAGTCATTACTAAAGTAAGAGGTGGATGAGAAGCAGAAACCATCTTACCATGTCTACAGGGAGCGCACACTAGGTCTCTAACAGCCTTCAGCCTAGGCAACCCTCTAATCAAATCCTTGCTACTGACTCTAGTCAAGTGGTCAAAACCTATGTGACCAAGTCTACGATGCCATAAGACTAGATCATGAGAATCAGAAGCTACAAGACATCTAGAACTGGAAGCAGATGAGACACTGAAATCAGCACTAAAAATCCTCTCAAACCTAGTGATCCCAAAAACATTCTCACCTGAAGAGTCCAGAACTCTACACTCACCACTCTTAAACCTTACCTCCAGACCCTCATCAAGCGGTGAAAGCAGATAGCAGATTATACCTTAGCTTACTTACCAAAGCGTTCTTAAGCATGAACTTGTTGTTGGCGCGCTTGCGTGCCCTTGGTCATTACACGGTCCCGTAGCAGATCCCCAAATGTGATCAACTCATTGCCGGATGCACGTGTGAGGAGGAGAACCATCTAGAATCTCCGGTCATGTGTCGAGAACATCCGAGTCAACAAGCCATATGTCCTCCTTCCTCGCATACGACGGACCTACTGGGGCATAGCGAGAAAACATCCGTGCCTCGATCGGGGTTAGTAATAAAAGACTTAGGAATCCAAAGATCGAGTCACACGATCTTGAGGAACAAAGAGAAGCAGCGAAGAAACCGATTAAGAGTAAAATCATCGAGAATGCACATGAGAAACACCTAGACCTCTCCGAATCGACCTACCAAAAGGTGGTACTCCCTGTCTAGATGCTACCCGTGGTCTCTCCTCATGATATCCCAAACCGCAACGCCTAGAACCTCCAAAGGAGTCAAAGAAGTCATCTACCAACCTAGGCCTATGTCTAGCATGAAAGACAGGCTGCCTGGCTCTAGAGACTACAGTAGGTGAAGGAACTCCTCTAATGGACCTCAAAGCACTCATCCTCCCCTTCCTCTCAATCTTAGCTCTACTAAGCGAACTCAACAATGTGGCCATCCTTCTTGCGAAGGTGCAATGGTACTTGACCTTTGAGGGTCCGACCTATTGAAGTAGAAACACCTGTCTTGCTAGAAGAAGTTTGGGCAAAACCTGCAGATCTAAAAACAATCTTAGATGGTTCAGGGGGTTCTACCTCAAACAAGCCACTCTCAACAGCTCTCGTGATCTTAGGTGGATGGTTCTTGGAATGCTCTATTGAATTAAAACCTAAGCCACTATTCTTCACACTCACCTTAGATGTATCAAGAATCATGTTGAGGTTCTTCTTCCCACCAGTAAATCTCTCAAGAGTATCTTTTAGGTAATCATTTTCTTTGACTATGTCATTACATGACGAACAATTACTAGACTTGATTGCCTCATCATACTCATCCTTGAGAATAGCTATCTCAACTTTTAATGCCTCACAAGACACACAATATGAATTCCTAATCCTATTCAACTGTTTCCTTAAATTTATCTCTAAATGCCTCTTGTATCTTATCTACATTCATTTCAATTTGATTACACAAGATACGGCAAGAAGAGTCAATATCTTTCTTGGATGCAGTCATGAACATGGATTTTTCAATATTAGCTTTCTCCTTTAAAGTCTTGTTTAGAGCATCATTCTCAATTGTGAGTTTAGGGCAATTTTCACATGATGCAGATCTAGAATAAAGAACCATTTCAGTCATCTCTTTCATTTTGACCTTATTATCCTCACAATGAGAGCAAGTATGACTAGGATCAAATTTCTGTAATTCTTTTGTAGCGCTATTCAATTTTAATTCAAGCAACGCATACGGTTTAAACAAGGTGAAGGAATAACATCTCAGGAGTCACATCTAGAGCAATAGCATTCATACAAGAAGGACTAGACTTGAGAGATTCAATTTCATCAAGAGCATCTTTTAATTGATTTGTAACAGAGGAATGAGTAGTTTGTAGATTGGTCAGATCAAACATCAAGCTAAGACAAGAATCACAATCATTTGTAGGATTAATAGATTTGAGCCTAACAATTTCTAGGTTCAAGTCTTCAATTATGGTATCCTGTTTCTTTATCTTTTAGCTTGCTTCTTGATTTTTGTTCGGCAACAACCAAAGCACGTTTCATTTCATTTGGTGATGGACATACCTCGTCGGGATCATTTGAAGAGTTAAATCGTTGTTGGAGGAGTCGACGTCGTGGTGTCCCGCCATGAAGCACATGCCGGTGAAATCATGAGTCTTCTTCTTGCCATGGGAGTCATCGTCGCCGTCCTCCGTCCCCGAGTCCACATCGCTCATATCAACACTCTCGAGGCGGCAAGGACCCGGTGACGAACTTGCGATAGTTGGGCTTCTTAGCTTTTGCATCCTTAGCTTGTGGATGTCTCCGAAAATCCTTCTCCTCTTTGCCCTTCAGCTTGGGGCACTTGGAGCGAATGTGATTTGGCTCACCACACTCAAAACAAGTGATAGGTCCACCTCTCCTCCTATTTCTTACTTTGTTGAATGCTCTCGAGAATCGGTGGATAGGAGGGCTAAGTCATCCTCGGGTATCTTCTCTAGTTGCTCATCGCTCAAAGAATGCCAAGCGGACAAAGAAAGACCAGATGAGCTAAAATCAAAAGAATCAGAAGAACTACCCTTAGAAGGGTCGACCACTAACGCCATCGACTGTCTTGGGAGACGAGATAAAGTCAATCTCATGCATCTTCAACCTCGAGTAGAGCTTGTCCATGGTAAGCTCACTCATGACAGTGTTGTCATTGATGGAAGTGATTTTCATCCCCCAAACTCTCACATCAAGAGCACCCAAAAGCTGGCGTGCATTCTCGGATTCAGTGAAGACAAGATCCACAACGCGAAGATTATGCAGAATCTTGGAGAACCTTCCCCACAACTCATCTAAAGACTCACCAGGCTTTTGCTCGATCTTTGAGTATTCTTTCTTGAGTTGGTTCTGTCTCACTTCCTTGATCGCAGTAGAACCCTCGTGGTAATCACAAAGAGTCCTCCAGATCTCATGAGCAGACCTCAAATGAGCAACACGCTCAAACTCATATCGACTAAGCCCTTGAATCAGAAAGTTTCGAGCCTTGCTATTAGCCTCAACATCTGGAGTGATCACATCGTCATCGACTGGCACAACATATGGATTTTTGACCTTAAGCCAAATAGCGTGCCCTTGAGCCTCGATGTAGAATTGCATACGAGTCTTCCAATAAGAAAAATCAGATCCATCAAAGATATGTGGTTTGTTTGCATACTTGTCAGTAGCCATGGCTCCAAAGACCTGTTAAGATCTATAAGAAGAGCTAACCTTGCTCGATACCAATTGTAGGACCGGAAAGGCGACTAGAGGGGGTGAATAGGAGCTTAACCAAATTTTCTTTTTAAATATTAGATTCAACACAAATTTCACTCCTATAGCTATGAGAGCTATGAAGATCAATAGAAAACCACGGTGGAAGACTTATGTTGAATTTCCTTCAAACCCCGGAAGAAACAATCGAAACACAATTTTTCACTTGATGAACAGTGTTGATGAACAGAGCGGTCAGGCCGGCTCACGGGGCGGTCGATCGATGCAGACGGCCGATCGCCACTAGGAGCGGTCGAGGCCGGTGAATAGTAAAATCAGACGTAACGCGAATTTCAAGACTATTTCAAAACCAAAAATCGATCTAACTTTTGATCTACACGAAACTTGACCAAATTTGGAACACAACTTCCCAATGATATCGGAACCTATTCCAAGTGACGATCGAAAGATCTACTTCAAAGTTTTGATCTTTTCAGTTTTACCAAGGAAGGTTCAAAACCGAGCAAAACGAAAAACACGATCTAAAACTTGCTCGTGGAGATTGATGATCTTGATGATCCTAGATGTATTCCCACACATCACAGCAAGATAGAAGTGGGCAAGAGATCAACCAAAAACCAAAAGATCAAAGATTGACTCAAAATCATAAAATGAGAAGGAAAAACACAAAGAGACACATCTTTGGATAATCATCCATGGATTGAATCATGATGTTCCAAGTTATACTACTCCTCAAGGAGGACAAGAGCTCAATCCATGAGCACACAATCAACTCATCTCCCTAGAACCCTAAGCCTCTCTCTTTCTCTCTAAGTCCCTAAACCAAACTAGGGTTTGCAAATGAAGTGCTTAAGGTGGCTTGACCAAAGACACCCCTATTTATAGAGAGGCCTTGCTTCTAGAAGAGTTTCTCTAATGGGCTCCGTTAAGGCCCAACATGAACGGACACTTACACACGCTTTTAAAGCGCTGAAACCATTATCTCTTGACCTAAACCACTTCATCTTGCGGCGTCCCGCGCCGTGGTTTAGCCAACCGTCACAAAGCCGTGATTTGGTGAAATTACCAAAATACCCTTCTCGATCCTTCTCCATGGACCGAGTCCAGTGCTGTCGAAGCGCCGCTTGCTCGCCACGTGTAGGTTGATCAACGGCTCTCATCATGTCGGCAAGTCTCTCCCGCCCGATTCCTCCGAACCACCAAGGCACTTGCACCGACCCCGCGCCGCTTGATCAACCCGTCGACCGAACTACCTGCTCGGTCATCCTCGCCCATTCTCGCGCCACGCTTGAGCCACTTGACTCACCCGGCATCCATGATCGTTCGGACCTCGCTCTCCAAGCTTAGTCCCGATCCTCTCGCCGTTGACCGTCATTGACCTTCAAAACACACGCACAAAGAATAGACGGAGAAATCGTCTCCGGAACAAGTTCTTCACAACTTGACCCACGTTAGTGAAACCATGCAATATGCAACACATATACAAGGATAAACATGGATATGACTTAACTCAAAACCAATTAGCCAATCAAATCAACATTCAGCATAAAACCGGTCAGACCGCCATTCAATGGCGGTCGACCGCCTCGTTCGGATCGATCGCTTCGGCCTGATCGACGCAGACTGAACATCAACGATCTTGGGACATTTGCCGAAAACACGAGAAATAGCAAACCAAAAGTGTAATTGCCAATTGTAACATCATCCTAATATCGTGCACATATCCTCATGATATCCACACATGATAATAAAACTTAAAGAAGAAAATCAAAATAAAGACCGGTCGATTGCACATGCAATGACCAGACAAAAGGAGGTTTTCGACTCTTGTGAGGAGAAAATCAAAGGTAACTAGTCGTAGACTTGACCAGTATTCCATGACTCCAATTTAAAGTGTATGTTGACTCCTTTTTATCCACTCGTGCTGAAAAAAACTCAAGCACTTGAACGAGCGGAAAAACTCTCAAGTTTGAGCGTGGCCAAGGGGCTGAATTTGATCGTAGTCTTGAAGACAAAGTCAAGGCTTTGAACAAGATGTTTTTCAACATGGGATCGGGAACGCAACTGCCCATTCTAAAAGACCCTGTGTAGAGAATCAATTTTCTTGGTCATCAACTCGAAGATCTCAAAAAGTGATAACACTCTTTCGAGAGAACCATGCCAGGATGATGAAGGAAGCTATTGCAAATGGAGTTAGTGTTGCCTTGGCGAAACTAAAGGCTTCTGAACCCTCTGTCCGTCTTGGAGCTATTGAAGATGACTTCGACTACTCTGAAGATGAAGCAACAAAACTTTTTGAGGAAGTAAGGCCTCTCGGAGAGAAAGTTGCAGAGGAAATGGAAGTCGGATCTCCATCACGCAGCGACCAGTCTGGTGGTTCTAACAAGTAGATGGATGTAAAATTTAGACTTTGTAGATGAAACTTACCTTTTATCATCAACGAAGTTCTTGTTTTGTCTTATCAATGTTATTAAATACTCATATATTTCCTAGCCCCCGACTGCTTATATTAGTAGATGAACTTTACTGAAGAAGCAGTAGACCAAGAAATTGAGCAATAACTACGACCATGGTATATGTGCTGATAATGCTTGGAAAAAACGATCTAGCAAACACTAGGAAATCATGTGGTCAGAATCGGTTTATGATTTCGACTAGTCTAGATCTTGTCCATTATCGAATCACTCGAGATACCACAGTTTGTCTGAAGATATAACAAGACTTGCTTTGATGAGAAGAAAGTATGCAAAAAATGTATGCAAAAAAGGAAATGATAAGAATCTTTGTTTATATAAATTATTCGAAACTGGTTGCAATGAATCCCAAGAATTGAAGATTTGTAAAATATTTTACGAAACGTGCTCATGCTCAAGTCCGACTGGCAGCGAGGATCGTAGGAAAAAGACCGTCGCTAGGAAGCTCCTTCCAGTGGGCAGGACCACATGCAGAGAGGAGAGACTTCGACTAGGAGGCTTTTCGTGTCCCGACAAGTAGCCAAATAAGAGTAGAACAGAATCTTGAAATAGAATAGTAATCTTTGAATTCTCGAGGAATAACAAAACCATATAAATTGTCTGAGTTGTGCTCCTTATACTCGTATGTTTCTTTGAGAAAGAGTATGTGGTCGTGCATGGGAATCATTGAAGCAATGATCACGACTAAGACTGGTGTGACATTTGACAATTAAGTCATCACCAGTGAGTAATGGAGATCCCTCTTGTTTTTTTTTGTAAAGGGATATCGGAGAGAATGAGTGTCTTCTCCGATCAATCATCAACAATAATGGTATAGGACCATTAGCAATGAACAATAATTATAAACAACCATACTTATCATTGAAAAGGAAATACATCTTTATTGAAATATGAAATAAAATAAATAAAAGAAATTATACAAAGAACTTACGCAATTGATCAATATTCCAAGAATTAGACAAGATTTGCCCGTCCGACATAGCTAATCGTACCAAACCTGGTCGGGTGACTTCGACCACAGTGTATGGACCTTCCCACTTGGGTGAGAGTTTGTTGCGACTCGCTTGGTTCTGAATTTTTCTGAGAACCAGATCACCTACAGTTAGGCCACGAGGTTGCACCTTACGACTGTGATACCGACGCATGGCTTGTTGGTAGATCACTGATCGTATCAGTATCAAGGCTTGATTTCATCGTTCTTCAAGGAAATTGATGTCATCAAGTAGTCGCTCGCCGATCATTTTCAAGAAACAATCGATCCGAAAGCGTAACCAATTTTTAGTTCTGGAGGAAGCATGGCTTCAGCCCCGTAAACCAAAAAGAATGGTGTTTCACCGGTCGCACGACTAGTTGTGGTACGAACAACCCATAACACAGAAGAAAGTTCTTGAACCAAAGCCCCTGACCGTATAATTAACTTGTCGAAAACTCGTCGTTTGATTACTTGCATTATGATACCATTAGCTCGCTCAACTGCTCTATTACTCTGTGGATGAACAACAGAAGCATAATGTATCTTGATACCTAGGTCGTCACAGAATTCCTGAAAATTACTGCTTGAGAACTGGGTACCGTTATCCGTGATTATACGACTGGGTACACCAAATCGTGTGATCACGTTTTTTGTGAGAAACCTCTTGGCAGCCTTAGTTGTAATTTTCACAACTGGCTCGGCTTCGATCCATTTAGTGAACGTGTCAATTATGACGAAAAGGAACTCAAAGCCCCCGAGTGCTCTTGGGAAAGGTCCCAGAATGTGTAGTCCCAGGTTGCAAAAGGCCAATAAAGAGGAATTGTTTGCAAAGCTTGGGACGGCTGATGTACTTGTCGGCTATGAAACTGACATTGTACGCACTTCGTCACGAGCTCTTTTGCATCATGAAGGGCAGTTGGCCAATAGTATCATTGTCTGAAAGCTTTACCGACCAGCATTCTGTAGGAATGATGAGCTCCACATACTCCTCTATGAATTTCAGTTAGCAACTTAATGCCAACCGGTTGAGATATGCATCTCATCAACACTCCGTGAGATCCTCGCTTATACAAGGTACGTTCAATAAGAGTGTATGATTTGACTTTTTCGTACGATCAACCTCTACATCATCTTCTGGAATGAGGTCATGCTGAAGATAATTGTAGATCGATGTCATTCAATCTCTACCGTGATCGTGATGGCGCCAACCATCATCGACCTGTGGTGATGAACTGTTGTTGTCCCGATCTTTCAATGAGAAGGATAAATTTCGATTGGATGATGATCAACTCACACGATCCAAGCTACCAACGCAGCACGTACGAACCAAGCAATCGCTGAACTAATCACCAAGTCGTTATCAACCGCGCCAAAGACCCGATTGACCTGATCACGAGGATCAATTCCTGCAAGCAATCGAAGAACAAGCAAGAACAAAGTAACAAGCAATCTGAATTGCAAATATATAATTGAGTTCAAAAGGTGGGATTCCGCAGAGGTTCTTTACGGTTGGTCTAGTCGACACAAGCGAAGAACAAGCGTTTTCATAATGGAAAAACTAAGCAAACGAAATCCGCCAAACCATGATGGCGGCCACTAGGAGGGAGAGGTGAAAGAAGGGGTGGTGGTACTATTCATGCATGAATAGTAACTACATGAACAGTATAGGCTGCCTAGGGTTACAAGGCCCATGGGCCCAAGTTCAACTCAAAAATAGCCTTTGACTCTTTTGGCGATTGTGGTGCTCTTAAAAGGAATTTGGAGGTGAGGCTAGATCTGTTGGAAATAGGACGAAATAAGCTTTCAATCAAGTACTCGCGCGCCTCAAACGGAGTCCGTATGTGAGAGTTATGCACATTTGAAGTCGGTGCTCGCTCCGGTGTCCGAATTGGATTGCACAAGCTTCTCTTCATGATCAGCTCCTAAGTTCCTGATTAAAAGTAGATCACATGCATTAGGTAGTAGCATATTCTTATTATAAACAAAATGCACTCCTAGAAACGAAGTTACCTGATGATTCAATTGACGTGCACGAGCTCTTGTGATTGGACCTTGCAAGTGCATATGTTCGGATCTATTATGAGGAGTGTTGGTTGTATGCATGGAAGTGATGTCCTCATCATCCCCCCTTCTTGCATTTGAGTCATCATCGACTCAAGCTCATCTTCCTCACCCAAATATAGCTTCAAATCTGCAATGTTAAAATTGGGACTAACCCCGAACTCTGCAGGTAGATCAAGCTTATATGCGTTATCATTAATCTTAGCTAACACATTGAATGGACCATCAGCTCTAGGCATCAACTTAGACTTTGTCAATTCTGGAAATCTATCTTCGCGTAAATGTAACCAAACGAGATCACCAGGTTCAAAAGTTAAACTCTTTCTACCCTGACTACCAACAACCTTATATTTAGCATTCATGCGCTCTATATTTTCTTTAGTTGTTTCATGTAGTTTAAGGACAAATTATGTGCATTTCTTAGCATCTAAATTTACTTTTTTAGAAGTAGGCATAGGCAATAAATCAATAGGAGCGCGAGGAGTAAAGCCATATACTACCTGAAAAGAGCTCATTTTTGTAGGAGAATGCAGCGATCTATTGTAAGCAAACTCTACATGAGGTAAGCATTCTTCCCACATCTTTAAGTTCTTTTTCAAAATAGCCCTCAACATAGTGGATAACGTGTGGTTGACAACTTCAGTTTGTCCATCTGTTTGGGGATGACAAGTAGTAGAAAACATTAACTTGGTCCCCAATTTCGCCCAAAGGGTGCACCAAAAGTGACTCAAAAACTTCGCATCCCGATCTGAAACAATGGTATTGGGCACTCCATGTAGGCGAACGATCTCTCGAAAAAACAAATTAGCAACATTTGTAGCATCATCGCTCTTATGACAAGGTATAAAATGGGCCATTTTAGAAAATCTATCCACAACAACCAAAACACTATCTCTTCCCTTATTTGTTCTAGGCAGTCCGAAATGAAGTCCATTGAAATATCCTCCCAAGGAACACTAGGCACAGGAAGAGACATATACAAACCGTGTGGATTAAGTCTGGACTTAGCTTTATTACATGTAGTGCAGCGAGACACATAGCGCTCAACGTCGTGCCTCATTCGAGGCCAATAAAAGTGCTCGGCCAGAATGTCCTCAGTCTTCTTGACACCGAAGTGTCTCATCAATCCTCCGCCATGCGCCTCCTGTAAAAAAAAAGTCAAACAGAGCTAGCTGGAATGCATAGCTTGTTAGCTCTAAACAAGAATCCATCTTTCAACACAAATTTATTCCAACTCTTTCCCTCTGTACAATTCAGCATAGCATCTGTAAAAGTATCATCTTGAGCATAAAGCTCTTTAATTGTTTCCAGGCCAAAAATTCGACAATCAAGTTGAGATAACATAGTATAATGCCTAGACAAAGCATCAACAATAACATTCTCTTTCCCTTTCTTGTGTTTGATAACATATGGGAACGATTCAATGAACTCTACCCATTTAGCATGTCGACGGTTCAGTTTACTTTGACTACGAATGTGTTTTATAGATTCATGATATGAGTGTATAACGAACTCTTTAGGCCATAAATAATGCTGCCATGTTTCTAATGTTCAAACGAGAGCAAATAATTCCTTATCATAAGTAGAATATTTCAAACTAGGCCCACTCAATTTTTCACTAAAATAAGCAACATGCTTACCTTCTTGCAGTAACACACCTCCAATTTCAATTCCACTAGCATCACATTCAAGCTCAAAAGTCTTACCAAAATCAGGAAGTTGGAGAAGTGGTGCATGTGTGAGCTTCTCTTTCAGAAGGTTGAATGATTGTTCTTGTGCAGGGCCCCAATGGAAAGGAGCACCTTTCTTGGTGAGCTCATTCAATGCTGCGGCAATGGTGCTGAAATCCTTGACGAAGCGTCGATAAAATCTAGCAAGTCCATGAAAACTCCGCACTTGTGTGACTGTGTTAGGAGTCGGCCAACTCTTTATAGCCTCGATCTTGGCTTGATCAACTTCAATGCCCTGTGGAGTAACAACATAGCCAAGAAATGATACTCGATCGGTGCAAAAGGTGCACTTCTCAAGGTTACCAAATAAACATGCATCTCGTAGAACATTAAAAAACAACACGTAAATGATCAAGATATTCCTCAAGTGACTTGCTATATATCAATATGTCATCAAAATATACCATCACAAATTTCCCAATAAAAGCACGTAAAACTTCATTCATCAATCTCATTAAAGTACTAGGTGCATTAGTTAGACCGAAAGGTATCACTAACCACTCATATAGACCGAACTTAGTTTTGAACGCTATTTTCCATTCTTCTTCTAATTTCATGCGAATTTGGTGATATCGACTACGCAAGTCAATTTTAGAAAACACAGTAGAGCCACTTAATTCATCAAGGATGTCGTCTAACCTAGGAATAGGGTGACGATATCTAATGGTAATATTATTGATAGCTCTACAATCAACACACATACGCCATGAGTCATCTTTCTTTGGAACCAAAAGTACAGGAATGACACATGGACTAAGGCTCTCGCGTACGTACCCTTTGTCAAGCAAGTCTTGCACTTGACGCTCAATCTCCTTAGTCTCCTCCGGGTTTGTTCGGTATGACGCGCGGTTGGGTAGGGAAGCTCCTGGGATGAAGTCAATCTGATGCTCAATGCCCCTAATTGGGGGCAGCCCCGGTGGTACTTCACTTGGAAATACGTCATGATACTCCTGCAAAAGGTGAGCAACAGCAGGGGGCAAAGAAGGGGGCATATCCTCAAATGAAAACAATGTTGCCTTGCATACTAAAGCATAGCAAACAGAATGACCAGCTTCTACCTCACTAATATCATACTTTGTAGCTAACAAAACAGAACCTTTCAATTTAATTTCACCTTTCTTAGAACTATGTTTCTTCTTCTTGTGCGGTGCAAGTTCTTTAGCTACAATTTGATTTTCACTTTTGCTACTCTCTTTTTCTCTATTAGCTCTCTCTAATTCATCTTTTAAAATTGCTTCTGGAGACATGGGCAGCAAAGTGATTCGCTTTCCTTTTGACATGAGAGTATATTGATTTGTCCTACCATGATGCACAATATCTTTATCATATTGCCATGGTGTACCTAACAGTAATGAACAGCTTGCATAGGTATGACATCGCAATCAGCATAATCATGATATGAACCAATAGAAAAGTGTATCCTCACAATGCGAGTTACCTTCAGCTTACCACATGAATTAAACCATTGAATGTAGTAAGGACGAGGGTGCTGTTGTGTGGTCAAGGCAAGCTTCTCAACCATATCAATGCTAGCCAAATTGCTGTAACTTTCTCCATCAATAATCACACGACAAGAACGCTCATTGACCACAAATTTTGTTTGAAACAGATTGTGACATTGATTCTGTTCCACACGCTCCATTTGAGCACTCAGAACACGCCTCACAATTATTCTAAAAAACTTATCACTTGTTTCAGCTCCAAAACATTCTTTGTCGTGTTTAGATTCATATTGCTCGCCTGCAGGGTCAGTTACAAGCAATGCATGTTCTTCATCAATATCATTAGCTGAAGTATACTCACCATCGTCTCGAACAAGAAGTGCTCGCTGATTTGGGCAATCTCTCATCATGTGCCCGAAGCCTTTGCAGCGATGGCATTGTATGTCTCGCGTTCTCCCGGTGGAAGCAACTGAAGTAGAACTCTTAGCTTGCTGAACTGAAGTTGATTTGCTTGTGTTAGAGGCTCGGGGAGTGGGAGTGGTGCTTGCTGGTCGTCCATGGCCAAAGGGGGTGGGGACGGTTAGGAGTGGCAGGGACAACAGGGGGTGGTGTCCTGCTCGAAGACTGCACCTGATTCTGCTTACCTACAAAAGAAACTCCAAAAGAGCCTTGGGAGCGTGACTGTCTTCTCTGCACTTCACGTTCAGCTTTGCAAGCAAGATGGAACAAACGAGTGATAGAATTATACTCCTTATAATCTAAAATATCCTGAATGTCCCGGTTAAGCCCTCCTAAAAATTTAGCCATTTTAGCATCTTCAGTTTCTTCTAAACCACAACGTAACAATCGAGTTCGCAATTCTTGATAGTAATCTTCTACGGTGTTACTACCTTGTCTTAAACATTGTAATTTATTCAGTAAATCTCTAGAATAATATGAAGGCACAAATCTAGCTCTCATAGCTCTGTTCATAGCATCCCAGATTCTAGGTATGTTTTATTCATTGTGACACAATTTATTCCACCAAATAGATGCAAAATCAGTGAACTCACTAGTAGTAGCCCTAACCCTTTTATTTTTAGAAAATTCGTGGCATGCAAATTTTTGGTCTACGGCTAACTCCCATGTGAGGTAAGCATCAGGATCATATTTGCCAGCAAAAGGAGGCATAATGAATTTAATTTTTCCAAGTACATCATTACGATCACGTACCTCACGTGGTGGGTCCTTCTCATACCTTGTCGATTGAAGCGTCGTTGCCGATGGTCACGATCATTGTTGGGATTGAAACCACCATCGATCAGACGACAACATATGGGTTTGCTTCATCTTCTACCTCATCGGCCAACGAGCTAGCAACAGATGGGTTACGACGCGGTTGTGCAATGTCGACAGCAGTAGGAGGTGGAGCACTCTCAAGTTGCTCCACACGTGTAGCAATCGCAGCAAGGTCGTTATTGGTGCGATCTAGAACCCCCTCAATACGCTCTGAATGTTGATTCAGCAGGCGTGAAAGGCGTTGCATGATGTCTTTCGTGCGAGGCGTGAGAGGTGCATCGTCCTCAATGTTGGTCCTACTCCCTTGTGACCCTGAACCTGCCATTGTTAGTATCAACAAAGAAAATACACGAGCGTATAAAATTCCCTATGAACTCTAGGTTCTGGTGGTCACAAGTCACACACGCTCAAGCTCTTACTAAGCTCTTGCAAATTCTTACCAAAGCAAACAGGTGGTGCAACCGGTGGCTGGTTCGTGATAAGCGTGACACAAGTGATGAGCAAAGCGATTGCAAGGGTGCAGTACCTGTTCAGTTAGTGGAGCTTGGACATGTGTAATATATGTAGCAAGGATTAGCAACAATCAAATCAGTAATGCAAGCTAAAAAATCGTTCAACGCCGGTTAGTGACTGGTCCTAGGCTAGACCGTACTAGAGACGCGAGCTTAGAACACAAACGAAAGCACGGTGCGGCAGAAGCTCAAAAAAAAGGATGCCGTATTCACAGGGAACCTCAGAATCACTTGTAAAAGAGCTCTGTCCATTTTGAACGAATTTTGAGAAACTTGATTTTTTTGTGTCGCTCCTTTTTTTTGCTCCTCTTTATTATTATTATTATTTTGCAAATTTGCACCTCACTCAAAACTCTTCAAAGTCCTCTTCCGGGTCTAGGGAGGTATATGGGTCTCTCTCTCTCTCTAAACTTTGATATTTTTTGATCATGTTACTGAAGTCAGATTGAATCTTAAGTTTCCTTCTGGCAACACGAAAATAACCCTTCTCTTTTTTTTTCCTCTCTTTTTTCTCTCTTTTTTTCTTCTCTGTCACAAACCGAAACAAACTTTTATTCTTGGTTAGGGTTTCTCTTGGTGTGGCGACGGCAGGAGGATGGTGGCTTGCTGCGGCAGGAGGAGGGTGGCCACGGTAGGACACGACAAGGGATGGCGGCAGCGCTGGTGGTCGCGGCAGTGCGAAGGCAGAGACGACAGCGGCTCTGCCGGGCGCGGCAAGAACTGGAAACGGTGGAGGTAGGCGGCATATTGGACCCAACCGCAACGGTGCAACCAAACATGAGCATAACTCGAAACTCTAAAGAAACTAGACACTAAGACCAGCAAAGGACACGACGATGCAACCGAAAGTTCAACAATGAAATGCACTGAAAAGAAAGATGCAATGGCACAATCGATCTTGGACAGATAGGTGATCTAATCCTATAAAAAAAAATTTGGCTTTTTCTGGACTTTCGGAATTAAGCAACCTAACTACGAAAAACAGTAAATTCTCACCGAGCAACCTTGAGCTCTGATACCACTTGATGAACTGTTGTTGTCCCGATCTTTCGATGAGAAGGATAAATTTTGATTGGATGATGATCAACTCACACGATCCAGGCTACCAACGCAGCACGTACGAACCAAGCAATCGCTGAACTAATCACCAAGTCGTTATCAACCGTGCCAAAGACCCGATTGACCTGATCACGAGGATCAATTCCTGCAAGCAATCGAAGAACAAGCAAGAACAAAGTAACAATCAGTCTGAATTGCAAATATATAATTAAGTTCAAAAGGTGGGATTCTGCAGAGGTTCTTTACGGTTGGTCTAGTCGACACAAGCGAAGAACAAGAGTTTTCATAATGAAAAAACTAAGCAAACGAAATCCGCCAAACCCTAATGGCGGCGGCCACTATGTATAGGAGGGAGAGGTGAAATAAGGGGTGGCGGTACTGTTCACACATGAATAGTAACCACGTGAACAGTACAGACTGCCTAGGGTTACAAGGCCCATGGGCCCAAGTTCGACTCAAAAACAGCCTCTGACTCTTTTGGCGATTGTGGTTCTCTCAAAAGGAATTTGGAGGTGAGTCCAGATCCATGGGAAAGAGGACGAAATAAGCTTTTAATCAAGTACTCGTGCGCCTCAAACGGAGTCAGTATGTGAAAGTTATGCATGTTTGAAGTCGGTGCTGTCTCTGGTGGCCGAATTGGATTGCACAAGCTTCTCTTCATGATCAGCTCCTAAGTTCCTGATTAAAAGTAGATCACATGCATTAGGTAGTAGCATATTCTTATTAGAAACAAAATACACTCCTAGAAACGAAGTTACCTGATGGTTCAATTGACGTGCACGAGCTCTTGTGATTGGACCTTGCAAGTGCATAGGTTCAGATCTATTATGAGGAGTGTTGGTTGTATGCATGGAAGTGATGTCCTCATCATGTGGAGCATCCATGTTTGCAGAATCGAGGTGTGTGACCTCCTTACGAACATCTATGTCCTCGGAAGGCTCGACCACCGAGGGTGAATCGAGTTTCTCGAGAAAAACTCCTAGCGGGACGGATGTCCTGGTAGAAGCCATCCGTGCTAACCGGTGCAGTCGCCGAAAGTTTTCCTTTCTAGAAATGTGTTGGATCCAAAACCAAGAAATGCTTTTCGAGTTTCCGCATTCGCCGAGATATGATGACATCTTGGTACTAGAGCACTGATACTCTTTCCCTACTTGATTCGCTACTAGTTGAGAATCGCCTTTCACTAGTAATATGTGAATCCCGAGCGAACGAGCTGCTCGAAGTCCTGCCAGCAAACCTTTGTATTCTGCCACATTGTTAGTAGCAGGAAAGTTTAACTGAATACCGTACTTTATTTGTTCGCTAGTAAGGGAAATCAAGAAGACCCCAGCCCCCGAGCCGTAGAGTATCAAGGAACCATCAAAGTACATTGTCCACTCATCATGGTGTTCGTACTCGGGCCCTTGGGTGGGTTCAGGGTTTGTCCATTCGGCAATGAATTCTGCTATTGCCTAGGACTTGATTGCTGTTCGTGGGATGAAATGGAGGTCAAACACCCCAAGCTCAACCACCCATTTTGCTATTCGTCCTGATGACTCTCTATTTCCTAGGACTTGACCAAGGGGATACCCAGCTGGTACGACCACTTTATGGGCTTGAAAATAATACCATGGTTTCCTTGAAGCCATAAGGAGACCACAGAACAACTTTTGTACATGTGGATATCTTTCCTTTGGTCCATGTAAGACTTTGCTTATGTAATATATCAGCCGTTGGACATTGTCACGTTCTACGACCAGCACACCACTATCTTCCCACGGTATTAGAAGGATCAGCCCGTCGTGGTTACTTAACCAACCGGTCGGGTCAGTGTATACTTGGGAGCAACTTTGCGACCTTCTGATTGCAAATTTTTAGGGTACGTATGAACGCCTTGGAAAGGAGGACGATCTCTACCGAATTCGGCAAAAATCTAATGAGACTCTCCGGCAGTACATCAAAAGATTTAGCCAGGTTCGTAATTCAATACCAGAGGTTGCAGAATCTTTTGTCATCCAAGCCTTCAAAGCGAGATTAAGAAACCGAAGGTTTTCGGAGGATTTAGCCATACATCCCTCACGAACAACCATCGAGCTTTTTGATATGGCTGACAAGTACGAGACCGCCAACGAAGCGATTGAGTGGAATGAGGCCATTGATCGAAAAGATAAAATCCCCTAGTCTGGCTTAGATAAGACAGAAAGGAAGCAAAAGAAGGCTCTGAAGAAAAAGAGACACCGCAAAACTGATGATAAGGAGGTTCTTGCTATTCCTGACAAATTCACCAAGGGAAGAAAGGATTATTCTAGTCGTGGCAAGGCTAAAACTCCGACTAATGAATACAAGAAAAATAAGAAGTGGTGTCCTCTTCACTAGCAAGTAGGACACGACTTGCGTAATTGCCGTGCTTGGCAAAAGAAGCTGGAAGATTATTATGCAGATAAAGGTCCACTCCCCTCAATACAAGAGCTCGGGGAGATAAGCTCCAAGAAGGACAAAGATGGTGACGAATAAATGGAGTACCAAGAACCTCAGCACACTGTCGATGTGATCTTTAGTGGATCTTCTTCATACGAGTCCAGACGTCATCTGAAGGCCATGGAGCGGGAAGTCAACCTTACCGAACCTTCGATCGCCGTTAAACCTTCAAGGTGGTCGGAGACAATAATCTCCTTCAGCAAAGAAGATTGCCCTATCCCTTCGACTCAACCAGGTAGGTTTCCTATTGTCGTTGAGCCTACTATTAATAACTGCAAGGTTAATCGGGTCTTGATAGATGGGGGGGGTAGTTCTTTAAATATTTTATTTGCAAGCGCATTGGAAGACACGCAGATTCCCAGATCCAAGGTAAAACCTGTGAAATATGCCTTTCATGGCATAGTTCCTGGATCTACCGCCAAGCCAATAGGGCACTTGGCCCTACTAGTTACTTTCGGAAGGCCCGACAACTTCCGGATAGAAAAGATTTCATTTGATGTGGTAAATTTCGAAACTGCATATAATGCAATCCTTGGTCGTCCGGCCTTAGCAAAATTCCTGATAGCCACACATTACGGTTATCAGAGTTTGAAAATGTCAGGACCAAAGGGGGTCATCACGGTTCAAGGCGATAAAAAAATAGCCTACGCATGTGATCGGAAATGTTTGGAACTGGTTGACGAACTTCCGACTAGGGGAACTAACACCACTACCATGCAGGTCAAGCACTCGAAACCAAAGATGACACCAAAACCTTCCGACCAGATAAAAGAGGTACAACTTGACGAAAGCGCTTCTCTAGAGGGTGCCAAGATACTGGTCGGAGCAGGACTCAACCTTAAATAGGAAGAGTTGCTCATCTCCTTCCTCTGAGCAAACTAGAACGTATTCGCTTGGCAGGCGTCCGATATGCCCGGAGTCCCTAGGAAGGTGATCGAGCATAGGCTAGCCTTGCAGCCTAACAAAAAACCGGTCAAGCAGAAGATGAGGCGTTTCGCACCTGATCGGAAGGAAGCAATCCAGTAGGAGATTGACAAGCTTCTCAAAGCTGGGTTCATTCGTGAGGTCGACCACCCAGAGTGGCTCGCCAATCTGTATTGGTTAGAAAAGCCAATGGAAAATGGTGAATGTGTATTGACTTTACAGATCTGAATAAAGCTTGTCCAAAGGATGACTTTCCCCTTACTCGCATTGATCAACTTGTAGACTCTACTTCCAGGTGTGAGTTGTTAAGTTTTTTAGATGCCTACTCAGGGTACCACCAGATTAATATGAGTAAAGAAGATGAAGAGAAAACTTCCTTCATCACTCCATATGGTACTTACTATTATGTAAAGATGCCATTTGGTCTCAAAAATGCTGGTGCAACATTCCAAAGGTTGATGCAACATTCCAGGGTACACGACATTTTGATCTGTATCTCCGATTGCATTGACCTCGTACTTCCAGCAGTGATCCTCCGATGAGCTTCCGTCGTAATCGATGGAGAACCTTTCAGAGCTTCTGCGAGAAGCTTTCATGATGGAGAGTGGTCGGTAATCAGCACTTCCTGAGGTCTTCGTAATGGTCTCAACCTGATCCGGCGGATTGCCGATCGTATGCTGAGCCTTATCATCCCCGCTTGGTTTATGACCAGTGGGGGTTTCATCGACACCGTCGCCAGATGTCGGTTGGCTCCTGGAATTGCCAGAAGTCGTCGGTGAGTGCCTTTTTTGCCGATCAAAAAGTCCGGGCTTGCAGAGGTTTTTGGGTGTTCTGAACTTGTCGGAAGCACTTCCTCTGAAACCGCCATTGATCGTAGCAGTGTATCCTCATCCATCCGGTCGGCCTGGCTGATATCTACGATGGGCGAACCGGCGGAGGAGGAGGATGATGAAGAGACTCTGTTTTCCTGCATGGCGTGGATGCATGCGTCCATGTCGAGGTTGGAGTAGTCTGCCAGGTCGAACCAATTTTTCTCGTCCCAACTTCCTGCCATAACCGCATGAGCGATTAAAAATGAGAAATGGACAAGGATTTGATGAGCAAAGAACTTCTTCCAAGATTCCACGCCGCGCTCCCCACGGCCGGCGCCAGCTGTTGACGATCAAGACGTCGATCTTACGAAAAGAATAGGAGAGAATGACGTGGAAATTCTAGGGAGATAATGGGACTGCTCTTTTATTAGTATGAACTGGAATTTATAGGGAATGCCTTCTGACTACATGGTGAACTACTCATGTTTACACTGAGAACACTGCTTGTTATGCTACAAAGTCAGACCTAAAACACAAATCTAATGTCTATGCTTTAGTCCGATCTGAGACTCCTTTGCTCCGTCCATGCTCCATCTTTAAATAGCTCTTGAAGGGGTGACAGTTACTTCTGGAGAAGACATCTGTTGTGAAGCATCGCGACTGGTCAGAGCGGGATGACGGTTGATGGAGAATTAACCGTTTGGCGGTTGTATGATTGTGAGATACTCAACTGCATGGTGGTTGTTCATCAGTGTTTCAGGATAAGAAACATCGTGTGGTATGGAATATACGCACGTGTTCCACTCATCACACGGTAGAGAATATACCTAAATCAATTCCAAACATCAGTTCATACCCTGTACGAGCAGTTCCCTGGTCGAAGGTTAGGTACAGGACCTCGTCCGACCAGGGTACCCATTGTGTAACCTCTGGAATCTCTACAACCAATGAGGTCGTGAACTTCAGGGGTTACGACCATAAGACGTATGGTCTTTTATGTATTAAAAATAATACGTATGGAAATAAAATTACAATTTTTTATTTCGATTTTTAGTTCTTTTTTCTTGGAATTCGTATACGGATCTAATTACACCATAGTTGCTAATTTTTTAAATTTATTCGGGATTTTAGTTATTTGAGGATTTTATTTTGGATTACGTAAGGAAATAAAATTACAATTTTTTATTTTTTATTCCATTTTTTAGTTCTTTTTTCGTATAATTCGTATACGGATCTAATTGCTATTTTTTTCTTTAATTTTTATTCCGAATTACGGTTATTTAGTGATTTTACTATATAATTCTTATTGAAATCAAAATGCTGATTTTATTTTTTGTTGTAATTCATATACAAATCTAATTGCCAATTTTTGGATTTCGTATCAAAATTAAATTGCTAATTTTATTTTATTTTAATTCCAAATTTTAGTTGTTTCTTTGGTTGGATTTCGTGTACAGATAAATTTCGAGCCCCTTAGAGCGAACATGATAGCTTTTTTGACTCTGCTTTAATAAGATGATAGATAGATAGATAGATAATTACATAGTAGTTGCTAGTTCAATATTGGGCAGTTCAATAAGATGATAGATAGATAGATAGATAGATAGATAATTACATAGATAGATAATTTGTTCAGTTTGATTGTTGGGCAGGGAAGGAGAGGGCCGCGGCCGCCATTGCGTCCGTAGGTGGAGCCGGAACCGGGCATTTTCGCTTGCATTCCTCCAGACTAGGCCAACAATCATCATTACTGACCATACAACACCAGCACCCATTGCATATAAAATTTTTCTTCACGCACAGTGGTCCTGGTGGAATGTTAATCTTCTCGTTGTCCATGTCGTCCAAGCCTCGGTCTATTAGGGCATGTACAATGCGAGATGCTTATAAACGAGTGCTTAAAGAAAGAGAATGTAGCCACATCATCAAGCACCTATGTAAAAATCGTTTCCTCCAATGCAAGCATCTGTTTTGTAGGTGCTTAGATAATTGTGTTATCTATTAATTATCTATAGTTATATACATAAGCACCTCTTAAGCATTGGTGCTTAATCAAGCATCCATGCTACAAAATAAGCACCTTATCTATCCTACGTGGCAAGGAGAATCAGTTTTTCTTTGCTAAACACCTCTCTAAGCACCTGCATTGTACATGCTCTTAGTGACAGATGATAAAAAAAGGCTAAACCATTAACATACATGCAGTAAATAATTCGCTATGGAATTGTATATTCAGCAGTGTTCGGATCAAGATACGCGCGGTTGGATCTAAGCAAGAAATAGACATACTATTTGGGAGAAAACTTACACTGTGCATGAATGGCAAAGCATCCCAGACGAAGCAGCAAAACCAACACTAGTGCATCGACGTGCCCCTTCATGTGCTTCTCCATGCGTGCAGTGCAATACAATAGTTGGATTGAGGATATGTGAGATGCTTGGTGCGTTTTGGAGAATATGTGTTGATCTGATCACCGGATGCTTTGTTCGATGGTAAGGTTTGTATATATAGAGAGCGCAAACAGGCAAAGGACCGCTATGTTGAACTAATCTTGTGCATGTGTTGGCCGAGACGTGCATGTGTGAACGTGACTTGGTTTGGAAACAAATCAAGCATTGAATGCTGATTGATTTGATTAGGGATTGATTTGATTAGTCTTTAATTTCCTTCCTTGGTATTTCTTTCCGTCGGCAGATCACGACAGGAGACAAAATCTGCATGTAATAGTTTCTTTCTGTTTTGTGCTCTTTCCCTTAGCAATAGCATTGTATACGGGATTGAATCCTAATTTGATCGTAACCTTCCTTTGCATTTAAATATGAAGAAATCGAAAAGCTGCAGAAGGCATTGCGGCACCAAAAATTCCTTCGTGTCTTTGATTGCTGACTTTCCAAAGAAAAGTTCACGCGTGTGTTGTGTGTTCACGTCGTCTTCTTCGTGCCTGGTGCTAACATGCTAAAAATGCTAATAAATAACAAGAATTGATTAAGACAAGCAAATATAGCTCTTTATTTCTTGGGTTTTGATACAGTCCGTGCATCCGACGCGCCGGACGCCAAGCCACACTTCACTTCGCTTTATCTTATCCCGTCCCTCTCATCCACTACCTCCGCTCTTACCACCTTATCCCATCGCTCTACCGCGCCTCTCCACCACTCGTTTCTTTTCCTTCTCTCCCCTATTCCCCTTCTCCCCACTGCTTTCCTCTCCTGTTCCCCTTCTCCCAACTACATGCCAAGTGGCTCCCCCATGGTGCCGCACCCTGGCTCGGCCCTCGATTCGCCCGGCCGTCGGCACACCGGCACCGCCGTCTCCTCGGCTCGAGCCCGCCCTAGGCTCCTGGCCCACACCCGGCCTGACTCCCCACGCCCCTGCACCCCCTCGGCTCAGCTCCTATGCTGCGCCCGGCCTCCTTGGCTTGCGCCCTGCATCCCTACTTCTCGGCCTGCCCGCAGCTCGAGCCCGCGCTGGCCTTCGGTGGGACTAATCAAGTGTTGCAGCAGACCGTACGGTGGGACTAATCAAGAAATGAATCCAACGAATTTGTAATTAATGAGTCATAATTAATTACAAATTAATTACTCGTAATTTTTGTAATTAATTAGTCATAGTTAATTTGTCGTAGTTAATTATTCTTAATTAATTAGTCATAATTAATTTAGTCATAATTATTTAGTCATAGTTAATTAGACCAAATAAATTAGTCGTAATTAATTTGTCATAGTTAATTAGGCGTAAGGATTACTAGTTTTTTTCGTAGAAATTTAGTAGTTTTTTTATTATGCACTGATTAGGTTAAATTTGTACATAAGGATTATCAAAGTGTAGTTATTTTGGGGAGGTAAGGAAATTGTAGACTAAATAGTGTAACATGTTTATTTGATTGTGCATAGTAAACAACAGTGAATTGCTCCTAACATATGCTTTGAGTTGTTGTGGCTTTAGGTAATGTCAAACATGCAAGAGCTTGTGTTTTTTTGCCAACGGTTTCGTACAGGGTGGGCCGAGTGGGTTGGATATGTCAAAATGCCTAATTAGTGTCTACTTAGCAACCTGCTGTAATCCTTAATAATTTGCACTAATAAATTAACATTTTGGTAAAGCCAAAAACTCGCATTTCAAATAGGGCGCAAGGAATCATGCGCTTTCCATGTATGCCCGACTTTCTATGTATTATCATACGTACCAAAAAATTATTGTGACATGAAATCATGTGTTGTATTATCACATGCACCATAAATTAATTATGAAAATTATGACTACTTAATTATGAATAAATTAATTATGGCTAATTAATTACAAATAAATTAATTACAACTAGATAATTATAATAAGGTGCATCCGGGCTAGGGGCGTGCGGATAAGGGAAGTCCCCTCCCCTGGGGAGGGGACTTGAGAAGACCCCTTGCTTGGCGCACAGACAAGGAGGTCGAGGCGCCCATGGCGCAGCAGGCGACACATGTCGTCTGCCCCAAATCCGTGGTGCTATTTTTTTGGCTTTAATCTCGGGAGGGGGCTAGATTTGCTATTTCGCACGTAAACACTGCCATTTAAGTCAAAAACTCACTTGCACACTTCCCCATCTCGTTGCCTCCAGTCCCCCACCCCAAACTCCATCTCCCTCACCACACATAAGATGCCCTACAACCGTGGCCCCAGTCGTCATCCTTGCATATGCATCCAACAATATATAAGGAGTTAGTTACTTTGTGAGGACACAGATCCTCTGTCGTTGCGTGTAGCTACGAAAGAGGTGTACAACACACACACATTACGACTCATCCGGGCCATCAAATTGCCAGCGAACGGTTAGATCAATAGTGTACAGTACCTCGCTATAGTAATAAGTAGTAAAATCGCTACAGCAATAAGCAGTAAAATCAACATGATTTCTACAATGTTTTCCTACAGTATTACTACAGAGTACTGTAACAACATGCTCTTAGTACTGTTGCTAAAGTACTACTCTATAGTGCCCCCTGCCCCCTTTATATAGGATGAGAGGTCTCCCTTCGTGCAATAATAAGCAACATGGGACTAAACTAACTAATGGGCTTTATAGGCTGACAGCCCCTAATGGGCCTTTATTTAGGTAAAATGTCGACACATGATCGGGCTTCAGAAACGGGCCGATATACAACACTTCCGCTTAGACACTTTGCCAACGACATGCTCATGCCTCATTAAAAAAATTCTTTCGAAAACCCAGTGAGAAAAATGGTATGAAGAAAAGAGTACATAGCTCGTGTTCTTGCCATTGCACATGCTACCTCATTAAAACTTTCAAATGAGAAAACTCATTGGGACAAAACTCAAGTAAGGGAAAAAGAGTACAACATCTATTCATCTAATGATAAACATATATGAACATCATATATCTCCCCCTAAAGACAACAACTCTTTGTGTCTTCTCATACCAAATCCACAGACAAGTTTACCAAAACTTGGTCTTGGTAGGTCTTAGTAAAGAAATCCACAAAATTCTCACTTGATTGAATTTTCTGCATTTCTATTTCCCTGCTCATATGGGTAGAAATGTTTATAGAGCATATGCTTTGTCATATACGTCTTTACATAGCTATTCTTCATTTGTGCAATGCAAGACGAATTATCCTCATTGAGGATTGTATGAGTTTTATCCATCTCTACACCACAAGACTCTTGGATATAGTGAATTAGTCTTCTGAGTCATATGCACTCTCAAGTTGTCTCATATAGTGCAATGATCTCAGCATGATTAGTAGACGTAGCAACAATCGATTGTTTTATAGATCTTCAAGAGAGTTGTAGAACCACTTATAAAGACGTATCCAGCCTGTGACTTGGTATTGCAGGGATCAAAAAGATAGCCAACGTCTGAGTAACCCTTCAAACTTATATCTTACCCTTGGGATAAAAGAGTCTAAGATCAATTGTACCCCTAAAGTACCTAAGGATTCCCTTAATTCCGTTCCAATACCTCTTCGTAGGCTTGGAACTATATCTTGCCAAACAATTTACTGCAAATGAAATGTCAGGCCTGATATAATTGGCAAGGTATAACAATGCTTCAATAACACTTAAATAAGGGGGTTTGGGCCCTAATGTATCCTCATTATCTCGTTTAGGTCCATATGGATCTTTCTCCACTTCTACCGACCTAACAATCATGGGTGCACCCAGTGGATGAGATTTATAAGACAAAATCTCTCCAACACTTTCTTGGTGTAGCTGGTCTGATGCAAAAACATGCCTCCAGGAAAACTTTCAAACTGCAACTCGAGACAGTATTTGGTTTCTCCCAAATCTTTCATCTCGAATTCGGTCTTTAAGTATGACCTCGTGAGGTTGTCTTCCGTGTTTCCGACTATGTTCAATTCATCAACATGCACAGAGATGATGCAAAATCTATTCTTGGATTTGTTTATGCACACGCACAGACAGACTTCATTGTTTATGTGTCCACTACTACAGAAAAGGTCTTCACAGAAGGTTAAAAAATGTCATCATAGATGGTTTCGTGAGCTGTCTGAGTTTATGGGTTAGTAATCACATGAGGTCATCACAGACGGTTTTCAAATCGTCTATGATACATACTATCACAGATGGTTATTAACTCAAAACCTTCTGTGATAGTTTACCATCACAGACAGTTTATAAATGAAACCGTCTGTGATAGATGATATATCACAGACGGTATGTCCTAAGGAACTGTTTGTGAAATTTTTTGTATTGCTAAATCTATTTCTGTTTATTGGCTAGCCTCAAGAAATGCTAGCCATGCCCTCTGAAACAGGCTGAAACACAACAAGTTGTATACATCCAATTCACATTCATTTCAGAAACAAGCACATCCAATTCGCATTCATTTTAAAAACAAGCACATCCAATTCACAAATCAATTAACTAAAATTAACCATTCATGTACATTTACACACATGCCGAGACGTGCATGTGTGAACGTGACTTGGTTTGGAAACAAATCAAGCATTGAATGCTGATTGATTTGATTAGGGATTGATTTGATTAGTCTTTTCCTTCCTTGGTATTTCTTTCTGTCGGCAAATCACGATAGGAGACAAAATCTGCATTAAATAGTTTCTTTCTGTTTTGTGCTCTTTCCTTTAGCAATAGAATTGTATACGGGATTGAATCCTGATTTGATTGTAACCTTCCTTTGCATTTAAATATGAAGAAATCGAAAAGCTGCAGAAGGCATTGTGGCACCAAAAATTCCTTCGCCTTTGATTGCTAACTTTCCAAATAAAAGTTCACGCGTGTGTTGTGTGTTCACGTGGTCTTCTTTGTGCTTGGTGCTAACAATTGGTATCAGAGCGGCGATGATGTCTAGGAACACGTGATCGAGTCCCCCACCACACCGCGAGCCCCTGCAGATGGCAGCGGCCGTAGCGGCACCGACAACGAAGGCCGAAACGTGGTGGTGCACCAGATCAGGGAGGCGTCGGTGGCGGTGTGCTACCCGACCCTCACGCGTATGAACTACATCGAGTGGGCTCTCTTGATGAGGGTCAACATGCAGGCTTAGGGAGTCTGGGAGGCGATCGAACCAGGAGATGCCGAGTACCGGGTTTATCGGGTGGCGCTGGCGGCCATACTCTAGGTGGTGCCGCCGGAGATGCTGGCGACACTGGCGTGAAGGACAGCGCCAAACAAGCCTGGGACACCGGGAAAACCATGCTCATGGGCATGGAACATGTCCGGGAGGCGAAGGCATAGGCCTTGCTCAAGGAATTCGATAGAATTCGCATGAAGAGCAACGAGCCTATGGATTACTTCGCCATACGGTTGATCGGCGTCATCAACAACATCTGCACGCTCGGTGAAACCTTGGAGGAAGTCAATGTAATCAAGAAGTTCCTCCGCGTCGTTCCTCTGAATTTCATGCAGGTGGCAATCTCCATTAAGCAGCTGATCGACCTGCGGACCCTGTCCGTGGAAGAGCTGGTGGGCCAGCTCAAGACTGCAGAGGAGAGGTTCGATGCGGACGAGGCGGCCAATGACGGTGGCTGCGAGACTAGTGGCCGTCTTCTCCTCACCGAGGAGGAGTGGCTGGTGCGCATGAAGAAGCGGGAGTGGGTGATGTAGGGATACTGGTAGGCTACGCTAGCTGGCAATTCTAAAATTCTACCACGTAAACCAAGATGCCAAGCAAGAAGATGATCACAAATCGTTACCACCAGATGCACAGTACAGCGGAAGAAGAGTTGGAGCAGCCTGGTCCAACAAAGAGTGCGTTGAGGTAGTGGTCGTAGTCGATCGTCCTCGTCCCAAAACCGATTGAGTTCCTCGCCAAGGTCATAGATCGTCCTCAAGCGCAACAGCAACCGCAGTAGCGTCTCTATGGTATCCACACGTTCAGGGAGGAACACCGTATGCCAGTGTGCTAGCACCAAGTCGCACAGAAGGAACACTTAAGAAGATGGCGGCTAAGGTTTGGAGCAACTCACGTCAACTCGTACGTTCGCTCTTCCAACAGCCTCAAGAATCTCCTTATATAGTACCCGTGCCGGATCCTATCCGAACACGTTTGACGAATCGTATCCGTACTGGTTTATTCCAACCCCTTAAGTGTGTGACCCATTAGGTTCGTGTGTATTACGGTTGTGACTCAGAAACTCCTTTCCGATCACGAGTCGTTAGCGGCACCTGGCAGGACATAACGATTCCCGAATACACACGAATTTTATGAGACGAACCTTTATGCAATATGATCTACGACCAGGTCCTCATCACTTACGACCAGCTCGAATTCAATCACGACCAGTCTGTGATTACATTCGACCAGTCTACGACCAGCTCGTATCTCCATATGACCAGTCCATGACTAATCGAACTAAGCGACCTACTTGTGTATTCTCCTTTTGCCTCACAATATCTGGTTGAACTCCATGTGAGATGTTGTATCATCTATGGATTGTTCAATACTTTCTCGATCGAATGTTAGAAAACCTTACATGGTCGAACACTTCGACCACTAGTGGCATGGCCATGCACTTTCTTTATCCGACCACATTGAGGGGCCCAGAGATATCTCTCCTATGATGTTAGGAGGGGAAAATCCCATATCCGACCAGTCACAATCCTCTGCATGTTTCATAGTATACCTGAAAGCTACTTTTATAACTACCCAGTTACAGAATAGCATTTGGCAACCCCAAAGTGTACTCTTACGCATGTAGGAAACCATGCTGATCTCAGTTCTAAGGATTATACATCATCTTTGCTTGAGACCAACTGACAACACATAGAATTATAACAATCTCAACAATATCTCAAGGTGGATCAATCCAACCCCATGTCCTCTAACATGTGTTCACATTATTGATTCGATATCCCTATATCCATGATAAGTGAAACATGATCATCAATCAATATATGTGCTGGTCGTAGAGTCACTGGTGTCCCGACCAGTGACATTCGACCAGGGATACATTTAGAACGATATCATATAAGTTAAAGAGCTTCACGAACAAGTCAAATACTTGTTAATCTTATAACCAATGATTCATTTAAGGAACAGAATAACATTTATTCAATTACTCATAAACATAGACGTGATACAATCATCTCCATGATTGCCTCTAGGGCATATCACCAATAGGTGACTCCTCTTCGGGCGGCGCCAGGAACGACAACAAGCAATGGCGTGGCCACGGTAAGCAAGGCGGGCAAGGTGCTTCCCGCGACGGCAAGGAGAGCGTTGGGTCCAGCGGCGACCGCGACAAGTCCAAGCTCAAGTGTATTAACTATGGAAACCTTGGGCACTTCTCTCGAGAATGCCGCAAGCCACGGCGAGAGCTCAAGGAGCAGGTGCATCTCACTCAGGCTTAGGACGACGAGCCCACGCTATTGATGGCCCAAGTGTGCACGCTGACGGAGGTCACACGTGGCACACCCACTAACGTTGCACTGGATGAGGTGCACGTGCAAGTGCACCTTGGTCAGGAGGCGGACGAGCACGACGACGCCTGGTACCTGGACACGGGTGCGTCCAATCACATGTCTGGGTGCAAAGCATCGTTCGCTGAACTGGATGTCGGCGTAAAGGGGGGCGTGAAGTTTGGCGACAACTCCGTCGTCGACATATGTGGGCGTGGGACTGTGTTGTTCACGTGCCACACCAAGGAGCATCGCGCGCTCACCGGGGGGTACTACATCCCACGACTGCGAAACAATATCATCAGCATCGGACAGGTTGACGAGAACAGCTGTCAAATGTTGATCGAGAATAGCACGCTATGGCTTCGTGATCAGCAGTGGCAACTACTAGCCAAGGTAAAATGCCCATAAACCATATGTATGTGCTTGATATGGTCTTGGCGTAGCCGGTGTGTCTGGCGGCATGCTATGGTGAAGATGCATGGTGCTGGCACGCGCGCTACGACCATATGAACTTTCAATCCCTCTGACGTCTCGCAATGAGATGGTCTGTGGGTTACCACAGATCGATCAGGTGGATCGAGTTTGTGATGCTTGCTTGGTCAGGAAACAACGACGTGCTCGTTCCCACAGGAGGCGCGCTACCGTGCCCAGGCTCAGCCCGAGCTGGTGGATGGTGACTTGTGCGGACCCGTCACGCCAGCGACACCAAGAGGGAAGCGGTACTTTCTGCTCCTGGTGGATGATTTCAGCCGATACATGTGGCTGATGCTACTGATGTCAAAAGATGAGGCGCCGACATCCGTCAAGCGCCTGTGCCCACATCGAATCGAGGTCAGGCGAAAGCCGCGCGAGCGCGACCGATCACGGTGGTGAGTTCACGTCCTCAAAATTCGGCGAGTACTGGACGAACCTCGGTGTCAAGTGGTAGCTCACATCACCGTACTCACCTCAGCAGAACGATGTCGTGGAGTGCCAGAACCAGACAGTGGTCGGCATGGTGTGCAGCCTGTTGAAGGAGAAAGGTGTTCCAGGAAGGTTTTGGGGCGAGGCTGTCACAATGGTAGTCTACCTCCTCAACCGTGCACTAATGCAGAGTGTGCTTGGCAAGACGCCTTACGAGGCGTGGTACGGGCAGTGCCCGAATGTAAATTGTTTCTGTACATTTGGGTGTGTGGCACATGTGAAGGTGGTGAAGCCGAACCTGAAGAAACTCGACGACAGAAGCGTGCCCATGGTCTTTTCGCTACGAACCAGGGTCCAAGGCGTACCAAGTCTATGATCTCGTGGGAAATCGCGTTCACGTATCATCTGATGTGGAGTTCGGCGAAGAGGCAAAGTTAGATTGGGGTACACCTGGAGCAGATGATCCATTGACTACTCCCGATGAAATTTTTTCCGTGGAACACATTTTTCTTCCTACAGACAAGTTGATGCACGAGAGCATGGGGGTGACGCAACAGGAATGCCATCCACGCCGGGTCACGCGCCCATCCCAAGGTCGCCGATGCTGACCTCACCACCCACTGACGCGTCACAGGTGTCTGATGAAGCGCCGCGCCGTTACCGCACCATAGTGGACCTCTATGACACCACTAACGAGGTTGCAGTCGAGGACCGTGGGCTGTGTCTTCTAGCCACAGAGGAGCCCACGAATTTTGCTGAAGCTGAGCAGCACAAGTGCTGGCGCCAAGCTATGTTGGAGGAGTTTAGGTCCTTTGAAGAGAACGACACGTGGAAGCTGTGCGATCTGCCAGTTGGCCATCGTCCCATCGGTCTCAAATGGGTGTACAAGGTCAAGAAGGACTCGTAGGGAGCCGTGGTGAAGCACAAGGCGTGTCTCGTCGCCAAAGGTTACGTGCAGCGGCAAGGTGTTGACTTTGAGGAAGTCTTCACGCTTGTCGCCCGGGTGGAGTCCGTGTGCCTGCTGGTTGCACTTGCAGCGCAAAAGGCCTAGCAGGTGCATAACATGGATGTCAAATCGACGTTCCTCAACGGCGAGCTCAAGGAGGAGGTGTACGTCACATGGCCGCTGGGCTTCGTCGACGATAACAACGAGCACAAGGTGCTCAAACTTCGAAAGGCCCTCTATGGTCTCCGTTAGGAACCAAGGGCGTGGAACGCCAAACTCAATAGCAGCATGAAGACCCTCGGGTTCGAGCGAAGCCCGTCGGAGCACGTAGTGTACACACGAGGAGCTGGTTCATCGCATCTACTCGTGGGTGTATACGTGGACGATCTCATCATCACAGGTTCACATCCGCCAGAGATTGCCAAGTTCAAGGAGGAGATGATGAAAGTGTTCAAGATGAGTGATCTGGGGTTGCTCAGCTACTACCTCGGAATTGAGGTGCACCAGGACAACAGTGGCATCACACTGAACCAGGCTTCCTATGCGCTTAGGATCCTGGAGAAGAGTGGCATGGAGAGCTACAATCTGTGCCAGGTGCCGATGGAGGCACGGCTCAAACTGAGCAAGACCAGCGATGGTTCTCCTGTAGACGCCCCCCACTATCGAAGCATCGTGGGGAGTCTCCGGTACTTGGTTCACACAAGGTCGGATATCTCCTATTCTGTGGGTTACATCAGCATGTTCATGGAGGCACCTACCACTGAACATCTCGGAGTAGTGAAGCACGTGCTTCAGTACATTGCCGGGACGCTCAACTACGGTTGCTTCTACGAAAGAAGGAGCAGGGAGCTGCAACTGATAGGGTACATCGACTCCGACATGGTAGGAGATGTGGATGATCGCAAGAGCACTACAGGGGTGCTGTTCTTTCTTGGTCGAAGCCCGATCAGTTGGCAGTCGTAGAAACGGAAGGTGGTGGCCTCATCCTCGTGCGAGGCTGAGTACATCGCAGCCACCACCGCGTCGTGTCAAGGAATATGGCTTGGATGCTTTCTTAGTGACCTGATGAACAAGGAGCCCAATCGTCTAAGCCTCAAGGTGGATAACAAGTTGGCGATCTCACTTTGCAAGAACCACGTCTTCCACGATCGAAGTAAGCACATCGATACTCGTTATCATTTTATTTGTGAATGTGTTGAAGAAGGGAAGATCGAGGTCAAGTACATAAGCACAGATGATCAACTCGCCGACATTCTTACAAAGCCACTAGGGCGCTTCAAGTTCCTAGAGTTGCAAGCCAAAATTGGTTTGGTCTAAGTTAAGGAGTCACAAGATTAAGGGGTGATTTGTTGAACTAATCTTGTGCATGTGTTGGTCGAGACGTGCATGTGTGCTAGCCGAAATGTGACTTGTATGGAAACAAATCAAGCATTGAATGCTGATTGATTTGATTAGGGATTGATTTGATTAGTCTTTTCCTTCCTTGCTATTTCTTTCCGTCGACAGATCACGGTAAGAGACAAAATCTGCATGTAATAGTCTCTTTCTATTTTGTGCTCTTTCCTTTAGCAATAGAATTGTATACGGGATTGAATCTTGATTTGATTGTAACCTTCCTTTGCATTTAAATATGAAGAAATCGAAAAGCTGCAGAAGGCTTTGCGGCACCAAAAATTCCCTCGTGTCTTTGATTGCTAACTTTCCAAAGAAAAGTTCACGTGTGTGTTGTGTTCACGTGGTCTTCTTCGTGCTTGGTGCTAACATGCTAAAAATGCTAATAAATAACAAGAATTGATTAAGACAAGCAAATACAGCTCTTCGATTGGCCTGCACCCAGCCTGTCACCCCGCGTCCCTGCACCCCCTCGGCTCGGCTCCTGCACCGCGCCGGTCGCCTCGGCTCATGCCCTGCATCCCTGCTTCTCGGCCTGCCCGTAGCTCGCGCCCGCGCATGGCCTTTGGCCTGGGGCTTGGCCCTCTCGCGGCGCTGGTGTGACCCTCGGGCGCCTCCCGTAGTGTTGCGACATAGACGAAAAAATATTGCAGATGAGGGGAAAAAATGTTGCATACGAATTTATGAGACGTTGCATCTTTTTTTTGATATGTTGGCGTCCTCCATATGTTTTGTGTGTGTTTGATTCTGAGAATGTTTCTATTGTTTTGAAGTTTTGATTCTGAGAATGTTTTGTTTGCTTCATTATGAGATTTTGAGGTAATGTTGCATATGATTGTTTGATATGTTGCAACAAGAGGAGAAAATGTTGCACTGATCTTTCTCAGGTGTTGCATCGGACCATACGGTGGGACTAATCAAGAAATGAATCCAATGAATTAGTAATTAATGATTCATAATTAATTACGAATTAATTACTCGTAATTTTCGTAATTATTTAGTCACAGTTAATTTGTCGTAGTTAATTATTCTTAATTAATTAGTCATAATTAATTTAGTCATAATTATTTAGTCGTAATTAATTAGTCATAGTTAATTAGACCAAATAAATTAGTCGTAGTTAATTTGTCATAGTTAATTAGGCGTAAGGATTACAACTTTTTTTGGTCAAAATTTAGTATTTTTTTTTTATTTTGCACTGATTAGGTTAAATTTATACATAAGGATTATCGAAGTGTAGTTCTTTTGAGGAGGTAAGGAAATGTAGACTAAATAGTGTAACATGTTTATTTGATTGTGCATAGTAAACAACGGTGAATTGCTCCTAACATATGCATTGAGTTGTTGTGGCTTTAGGTAATGTAAAACATGCAAGAGCTTTTGTTTTTTTTTTGCCGATGGTCTCATATGAGGCGGGCCGGGTGGGTTGGACATGTCAAAATGCCTAATAAGTGTCTACTTAGCAACCTGCTGTAATCCTTAATAGTTTGCACTAATAAATTAAAATTTTGGAAAAGCCAAAAACTTGCATTTCAAATAGGGCGCATGGAATCACGCGCTTTCTATGTATGCTTGACTTTCTATGTATTATCATACATACCAAAAATTTATTATCACATAAAATCATGCGTTGTATTATCACATGCACCATAAATTAATTATGAAAATTACGACTACTTAATTATGAATAAATTAATTATGACTAATTAATTACAAATAAATTAATTACAACTAGATAATTATAATAGGGGGTGTCCGGGCCAGGGGCGTGCAGACGAGGGAAGTCCCGTCCCTTGGGGAGGGGACTTGAGAAGACCCCTCGCGTGGCGCATAGACGATGAGGTCCAGTTCCGTGGTGTAGCACGCGACACATCTCATCTGCCACAAATCTGTGGTACTATTTTTTGGCTTTAATCTCCGGATGGAGCTAGATTTGCTATTTCGCGTGTAAACAGTGCCATTTAAGTCAAAAACTCGCTTGCACACTTCCCCATCCTGCCTCCAGTCCCCACCCCAAACTCTATCTCCCTCACCACACATAAGATGCCCCGCACCGTGGCCCCACTCGTCATCCCTGCATCTGCATCCAACAATATATAAGGAGTTAGTTACTTTGTGCGAACGCGGATCCTCTGTCGTTGCATGTAGCTACGAAAGAGGTGTACAATACACACACATTACGGCTCATCCAGGCCATCAAATTGCCAACGAACGGTTAGATCAATAGTGTACAGTACCTCGCTATATTAATACGCAGTAAAATCGCTACAACAATAAGCAGTAAAATCAACATGATTTCCACAGTGTTTTCCTACAGTATTACGGGAGAGTACTGTAACAACATGCTCATAGTACTGTTGCTACAGTACTACTCTGCTGTACCCCCTACCCCTTTATATAGGATGAGAGGTCTCCCTTCGTGCAATAATAAGCAACATGGGACTAAACTAACTAATGGGCTTTGTAGGCCGACAGCCCCTAATGGGCCTTTGTTTAGGTAAAATGTCCACACATAATTGGGCTTCAGAAACGGGGCGATATACAACACTTCTCCTTATACACTTTGCCAACGACATGCTCACGCCTCATTAAAAAATTCTTTCGAAAACCCAGTGAGAAAAACGGTATGAAGAAAAGAGTACATAGCTTGTGTTGTTGCCATTGCACATGCTACCTCATTAAAACTTTCAAATGAGAAAACTCATTGGGACAAAACTCAAACAAGGGGGAAAAAAGAGTACAACATCTATTCATCTAATGATAAACATATATGAACATCATATATCTCCCCCTGAAGACAACAACTCTTTGTGTCTTCTCATACCAAATCCACAAACAAGTTTCTCAAAACTTGGTCTTGGCAAGGCCTTAGTAAAGAAATCCGCAAAATTCTCACTTGATTGGATTTTATGTATTTCTATTTCCCTGCTGCTCATATGGGTAGAAATGTTTATGGAGCATATGCTTTGTCATATGTGTCTTTACATAGCTATTCTTCATTTGTGCAATGCAAGACGAATTATTGTCATAAAGGATTGTATGAGTATTATCCACCTCTACACTACAAGACTCTTAGATATACGAAGGTTCCCAAAAGATAAAAGTATATCATAACTAAATAATCCAGCATCCAATGTCATCTATAAGCATTGAAAAACATGATATTCAGCTAGGACACATTCAAGATATCCAAAGTATGTTTCTCATTATTATTACAAATAACCTCGATGCATGAGGCCTAACCAGCAGTTCGCTTAATTATTAGTGGGCACTCTAAAAGAATTAATCAACTTGAAAATATGTGTGGCAGTGTGTGACTCTAACTCAAGTCTACTCCCTCCCATGCATGTCATTCTTGCAAAGGGTACCTAAAACACAACAAAACCAAGAGTGAGCCCAAAGACTCAGCAAGTACCAAAAAGAATCATTAACCTCACAATTACAGCAACAACATTCAAACCTAAAGCTTTACTCGGAAACATAGCTCATGATGTATGAATGCAAATATGCAATGCATCTTTTCTCTTCCACTCTTTTTCGTATTTTACCGGTAATGCGAGATATGCGACCGTCGCCACATACCATGCCTATGCTCGCAAGCACAGGGACCAATTTCCCAATACTTCGCAAGTAAAGGGGACCTCAAGCCCACACTCCACAAGTGTGGGGACCAAAAGCCCATCGTTTTCCTGATGGGGACCTCTTTTCAATGCCCACATTCCACGAATGTGGGGACCTCATGCCCGTCATCTACATGACGGGGACCTCGAATATGCATACCTGGTCACCACGTGACCAAGTCTTATGTGTGCTCTCATGGTGCACATGAACAATTACAATTTCGCAGTAATCATGAATAGCATCAACATCATACATGAGTAACAATCATTCATATCATAAGCATTTACCATCTTTAATCAACATATCACACTATCAACCAAATATAGCTAATATGTATCAAAACACTCGCACTCACTGTCAAACAATTCATAATTACTCTATCAAACAGAGTACTTGCCTTAACCACGTGAGAACGGAGGATGTGAAGAGGGTACTGCCTCCGGGACCAGCCCCCTACCTAAATTCATTTAAAAGCATACTAAGATAATAGTAATGTACCACACAAACTATAAAAGCAAACACGAACTTGAAATAGTTCTTTTAACGCGAACCCAACTCCAATTCCTAAATGTTGTTCTGTCCCCTCTGTGGACAGTCGCGTTCTAAAATTCATATCTTTTAGTTCAGGAGTCCAAATGAGGTGTTCTTGGACTTCATTGAAAGGTTATCAATTTCCCAACTAAACCTAGTTGGTGGGACTTCCTGATTCGGCCATCTAATATCCCTATCATGCTAATTAACAGAACATCGATTTCACGTCAGGTTCTCTGGACAGTACACTAAAACTACCAAAACTTTCAGTTCGTTTATCCAAATTTCGTGTTCTTGATCTTCCCTGAAAGATACGACAATTATATACAACTTTCGTTATACTGAGATCCTCTAATTTTTCATTTAACTGCTCGCTCAAGTCAGATTACTAAAACCTGTCAGAGTACTGACAGATTCGCAGAATAGTCACACTAATAAATTCATAACTTCTTCTACAGAGGTCTAAATAATGCGATCTAGCACTTCATCGAAAGCTAACGACGTCCTCTACAATACTCCAGGACTGAATCCACACTTAAATACATCAAAACGACTGTCTAACAAAATCTGTCCTGAGCAGACCATAATACCGACATTGCTAAAAATTAAATACGCATCTAATTAGGGAGAAAACAGGGGTTACCCTTGAAAAAACGGTGAAGAACCTGTTGAGCACGACGATCAACATGCCTACGATCTCTCCCCTTCCTCTCTCCTTCTTCTCCTCTCTCCCTTTTCTTTTCTTCTTCTTCCTTCCTCTCCTCCCTTTCTCCTCTTGGCATAGCAAGAGGGGAGTTACTCTGATGTGGCGCTACATGACTGCAGGGCGCTGACATCAGAGTGACTAGGGTTTCCCCCCTCCTTTTAATGGTGGCCAGCTCCTCATGGGCCTCCTGGGTCAAGGCCCGAGGCCCAGGTTGCCAAAAAACTGCAGAAAATCCCCCTTATCTAATTGCTGTTAAATCTATTTTATATTTGGTCCTTCTCCGAATTCACTTAATCTCTCCCGAATACTCTTTCGAATATTCTCGAATACTTTTGGGGTATTACACGCACGAACAGACTTCATTATTTATGTGTCAACTACTACAGAAAAGGTCTTCACAGGTGGTTCAAATATGTTATCACAGACGGTTTCGTGAGTCTTGTAAGTTTATGAGTCAGTAATGACATGAGGTCATCATAGACGGTTTTCAAATCGTCTGTGATACATACTATCACAGACGGTTATTAACTCAAAACCGTCTGTGATAGTTTACCATCACAGACATTTATAGATGAAACCGTCTGTGATAGTTGACCATCACAGACAGTTTGTAGATTAAATCATCTGTAATAAATGATGTATCACAGACGGTTTCTAGATTAGACTGTCTATGATAGATGATGTATCACAGACGGTATGATCTAAGAAACCGTCTGTGATATTATTTTGTATTGCTAAATCTATTTCTGTTTATTGGCTAGCCTCAAAAAATGCTAGCCATTGTAACATCCCAATTTTCTGAGTTTAAAAATCTTTTAAATAGTTAGTAGGGGAAATTTACCATTTGGATTTTATTTGAATTTAATTTCAAAAGCTTAATATTGGACTTTGCAATAAAAAACATTTAATGTGAATAATCCCAAGTGGAACAATAGCCAAAACTATTTTATTTGGTTCTATGTGCTCAGATATATTTTCTAGATTTTCTAGAATTTTCTCGAGTTCATTTGCTATTTTCTATTGCTTATTGGAATTTCGGTATTTTCTAAAATAGAAAAGCTATTTATAATCTCAAAATCCTCTCAGCCTAATCTTTCCGCCAACCCTAATCCCGCCACCGCCGCCCACTCACCGCTCGCGCCTCTGCTCGACATGCGGGCCCCGCATGTCGACCTCTCTCCCTCTCTCCGAGCGCCCGCTCGTTCTCCACCGTCCGATCGAGGAAGAACGGCTAGATCGCGCGTGAGGTAACGACGGTCCGAATGTTCCTTTGATTGTGGGCCGCTCGATCGATCCGAACGGTGAGATCGTGAGTCCATTTCGCAGCCGCACCGCCGCACGCGCGCCCCAACCTTAGCCACGACGCGTGTGGGTCCCACCGCCACGCCATCATCGCCTCCAAGTCGGGACGATCGACTCGCCGCCCGCTTTCGCCGCTCGTGCCTCGGACTCTCCCAGCCTCCGGTATAAAGGAGGTAGCCTCGGTCTCGCGACTCCAACCCGCAGCCGCCGCCGTAACCCTAACCTAGCCGCCGCAAAGCTTGGAGAAGCGATCTTCCGCCGCAACTCCGACGAGCTTGTTCTCCGCCGTTGGTGCCGCCGCGCTTCGTCGCACCCCTCGGCATCGCACGAGCTCCTCTACCTCCCGGTGGCCTTGGTTTCGCGGAAGATCGCCGTAGCTCCGATCCCATCGAGCCCGATCCTCTCCGCCGCTCTTCGCTCGCCGCGGCCACGACGCTCCGTGCACCGGTGAGCACACCGCGTGATCCTCGTGTCATCCTCACCTCCTCGGTACCACCCACCGCCGGTGAACGGCGCTGTCACGAACCCTCGGTCCCCGAGCCGCGCCGTGTCGGGTCCGACGTGGCACGCCACCTCGCCGCCACCTCGGCGCGGCGCCGTGCCCTCGAGTCGCCGCGTGGAGCCGTCGGCGGCCGCCCACGGCGCGCCACGTGGTAGTCCACCGCCCAGATTCAACCGCTCTGAGACTTGGTCTACCGTGAGTTATCTCACCGACATGTGGGTCCCACATGTCAGTTTTTCTTTATTTATCTTTTTCGAAATTCGAGGGCTGACGTCGTGATTGCGCAATAATCCGATTTTTCTTAGAGAAATAATTCGGAAATTCCGTAAAATCCAAATTAGGTTTCTTTTAGATTTCCAATCTTCCAAAGCCCATAACTTTTGCATCCTAACTCCGATTGAGCCCATTCAAATTTCTAAATTTGTCTAAATTCAAGCTCTATTTATCTGAGATTATTATTTAATTTTTGGAGTTAGTTTTACCTCTGTTATTTATTTGTTTTGTTTGTTTGTGTCTCGTTTATGTAGTAGACGTCGATCTCGTCGGGAATTTTGTGGAAGAAGGAGCACCCCAAGATCAAGACCAGTACATAGACCTTTCCAAGGCAAGTCATACCTTTGATCATCTTGGACCCAGTTTTCAAATTACTTTGTGTTAAGTTATTGCATTCTACTTTAATTATTTATTTAAATGCTTTGGGCATAGTTATTATCCAAATTGTTATCACACCTTGGCCTTGTATGTCATACTTCCTTGTCACCCTAGATTGGTTATGAGTTGGTAATATTATAGCACCAACGTGGGTTGGTTAGATGCGAGTACAATTGCTTAGCCATGCCACGAGTCATCATCATATGTAAGTTGCAAATATTAATTATGACTAAGTGACTATGGAACTTCGTAAAACCGTGTGCTATGTGTTGTTACTTCGTGATGGCATGTGTTGCACTACAACCAACTGGGTGGTAAAGGATTTAGACCGAGGCAAGTGGTGAGACCGTGTGACATGGTGGTCTATGTGATGGGAATGATAGTCTTTGTGACTTAGTTAGAAATTGGAAGTCTTGCCTTGGTCAATTAAGGACTTAACTTTGTGCGCCATTGAACCGAGCCTTACAGATCGCACCACATGCCCGGTATGGGACGGGCCTAACTTAGTGTTATGGATTCTCTGCATTGATGTTCGTGGATAGGTTAGGTCAGGTGACAGGTGGAGGTGTGACTACTTGGTGGTTGCATCGCGACGATTCGCCTTCCCCGTCCCGGTGTGTGTTATACCAATTCTATGAGCCGGTATAGCGGTTTGTAAGCACACCGGAATGTCAATGTTTGAGATGAAGTTTCGAATCGTTTTGTTACGATCGTGCTTGCTACACTAGTTGTATCTTGTGGGTAAAGTGTACAACCTCTGCAGAGTGTTAAATTAATCTATTCGAATAAGCGCGTCCGCGTCATGGACATGCTCGGGATTTCACATGAGGGGTAGTTTTCATAAAATGTGGAATGGGAGCTGTGTGACCTCAATCATATGGCTATGTGAAATAACTGCTTAGTGTGGTGTCTTTGTGGAAACAAATGTTAAAATTATTATTGTCTATTTGTTTTGAATTATGCTTTCAATCTATTATGGTATTCCATTGCAAATGTTGCTTTTATGCAAAAGAACCACGTAAGCCTTTTTTTGGAATAAGCTCGCATCTATACATTGCATTCCGTGGTATGATTTAAGTAGTACGGTTGTGTACTCACGCTTGTTGTAAAACTTGCGCCAAACCTACTGTAAGAGGAGGAGTCTACGCCGCTGAGGAGGAGTTTGAAGGTCGATCGTGCGTTAAGGTCCGGATCGATCGGTTGCCTGTGGTGAATTGGTGGGATCTACGCTGGAGTTTTTCCGCTCACGCCGCTTTATTTCCGCTTGCCCTACGTGGCTTAATAAGTGTAAACTAGACCATAAGGTCAAAACCCTTATTTGTTATTCAAACTAATCGCTTACTTTATTTATTGCTTGTGTGGATCGATATTTACCTATGTTAACCTGTGTGCACTAGCGTGATCCTCGACTAGTGCAAGATATACAGAGGGTTCCGTAATCGTAATTTTGGGTCCCGGCGCAGGTGGTATCGAGCCGAGGTTGATGTGAGGTCTTGACCTTAGATAGATTGGCCGCCTTTAGAGTGTTCAAATTATTTTCTAAAGGAAAATTAACTTGCAAAGTTAATTGATTGCTTAACTCTTCTCATGTCTCTCTCGCTCAACTTTTGCTGTAATCTCTTCTCTCCCATTGTTTTAAAGTTGCTCTTACCCTCGTTCACCGCCTTGACAGATGCCTCGTCTTGAGCTTTGGTGAGCGACCGAGGATACGCCGAGGTTTGGAAGTTGCTACAAGTTCTTGGAGGTTTTGATCGCCCATCAGCACGTCGGCAATATGTGGACAAAGTGAATGGACAAAACCGTGGAGTGATTTGTCGTCGACGATCTATGCCAGAGGAACGACAAGGCAAGCCAACCTTCGCACGTCTCGTGAGGAAGATCACTTGGTCGGAAGGTATCCGTGAGTCGCCGCGCTTGGCCATGCCGTGTATCCGCAACATCTACGAGAGCTTCAGACACCGCCTTCCGCTACCACCCCAGCGCACTGTGGACTTGCCGAAGACGCTACCCGTCCACGTAAGAGAGAGCAACGCTTTCTGATCGTGCACCTCGCGCGTTTGCCAGGCCGCCAGAGGAAGCTTTGGAGAGGACCATCACGGAGTTGGATCATGTCTATGAAGCCTTGCAGAGGGTCAAGAGAAGGTCGCCACTCGCAAGAGATTCTCACGACCAAGTCCCCAAGAAGAGGAAGACCCGAGGAGGATTCTCAAGAAGATCCAGAGGAAGGCCAGCTGAGCCCAAGAAGATGCAGAGCCGGAGAGGAGCGGCGGAGCCAATTGCACCGAACGCTGCTCTCGCTGCACTCGCCTGTGGCATCGTGATCGGCTTGCCAAGATGTCGCTCACTTCCGAGTCTACACCGTCCAGAGCGTCGCGCGGTTGTGGAGGCTTTCTAGTAGTTGGTCTTAGTTCCGCCAAAGCTTAGCCAATTTCAGTTTAGTGAGTCGCCTTTGGCGGTAGTTTTGTGTGCTTAGGTCATTGTTTTCTTTTGTGTGTAGTATGAGTGCAAGGGCCCTTAGGCATTTGTTGCACCATACTAAGACCCTAAGTAATAAAGGTATTTCATTTGAGTTTCTTGAGTTTGTGTTTTGTTGGGTTTAACCTACCCGCTTAGTTCTCAACTTATCTTGTGCTTGCTATCTTATCTAACCTATGGAGCTTCGCTAGATGGTTCAAACTCGTCGATCACATTAGTGGTTCCGGTACTCAAAGACCAGAAGCAATGAGCAACCACCAGGAGCGCTCCGCCACAAGCACCCCCAATTGACTTGCAAAACTTTGGAGCTTTCATGGCAGCCTGACTCACCGATGAACACTATGATGACTCGGATGCAAGCTATGAACAACGTAACAACAACAACAATCAACAAAGATGGAGCCCCACCGCTCATGGTCACCATGGACCATCCAAACTTGCGAGAATTTATGAGGACTCGCCCACCAACCTTTCTGGACTCGTCTCTCCAATGGAAGCAGATGATTGGCTCAGAGTTATTGAAAGAAAGCTGCTGATCACTCAGTGCAGCGATCGTGAAAAGGTTCTGTATGCCACTCACCAGATGGAAGGCACCGCTGCTGAATAGTGGGAGAACTTCATGCGCCCATGAGACGCCACAGATATCACATGGGAGGAATTTTTCGCGCATTCCGCCAGTATCACGCACTGAGAAGGCATTATCGATCCAAGAAGGATGAGTTCCGCTCTCAAGCAAGGAGCTATGTCGTTGTCCGACTACCTCAAGAAGTTTTTCACTAGCTCGCTATGCGTGGAAGATGTAGCCACGGACAAGGCTCGCAGAGTTGCTTTTGAAGGACTAAACACGGGCCGCAAGTCGCTTTGATCGCCCATACTTTTCCGATTTCCAAGAGCTGGTCAACAAAACCTTTGTTTTGGAGGACAAACGCAAGGAGGCGGAGGATAACCAGAACGCCGATGGCTCGGCAAGGGATTAATCAATCACGCAGAGGCAAGAAGCATGCAAAGATAGTTCAACGAGTTTCACCCTGCACTTCGCTCGAGCACTCGCACCAACTTCAACACCCGCCCACCGCTGTAACTTTCGCAACCCCGCACTGTCAACCCCAATTCAGAAGCAACCAGCAGAGCGCACCAAAGGTCTCATACGCTGCCGCCGGCCAGACAAATTTGCCAACCGTGTCCGCAAAGGGGAACAATCACTCCAAGACGCTTCAACCTTGAGCTACGCCATCCAAGACACCAGCACTGCATCAACCAAGGAGCTTCACGTTGCCGGTCAAGCGTCGAGGAGCACCACGATCCATGATCGAGGCCGTGTCAACCACGCCACTGGAAGGAGCCGAGAATCACAGGCACGTCAGACGGGTAAGTTTCGTTAACTTCGACTGCATCGCTTTGTTTGATTCCGAGCTTCGCGATTCGCTTGTTTCGGAATGTTTGCAACCAAGAATAAATTGGATGTTATGCAACTTAAGCATACTCCGTAGTCCAATGCCCGAGCAGAGCTAAGTACTAGAGTGGGATGTTTAGGAGCTAAGTTACTCATAGTGAGTTGAGTTTCTAGCCAACCTAATTGTCCTAGATACCCAAACCTTAGATGTCATTCTTGGCATGGATTGGTTATCCAAGCACAAAGCCGTGCTAGATTGTGGCCGAAGAGCCAGAATGATCGAGGATGCCAAAGGAAACAAGGTAGAGTTTCTAGCCACCTCAGTTCGTGATGGACATTTGCTGGTAAACAGTTTGAAGACCCTTTCCTTAGAAGAAGTGCCAGTCGTCAGTGAATACCCAGATGTGTTTCCGGAAGAATTACAGAATGCCACCGATCGTGACATTGAGTTTGTCATCGACCTAGTGCCGTGGACAAGACCGATTTCAAGAGACCTTATCGATGCCGGTGATGAATTGGTAGAGATGAAGAAGCAGATAGAAGAACTTCTTGAGAAAGGTTTCGTGAGACCTAGTTCGTCGCCATGGGGAGCGCTAGTGTTGTTTGTCAAGAAGAAAGATGGAAGTATGAGGATGTGTATTGATTACCGTTCTCTCAACGAAGTTACTATCAAGAACAAGTACCCACTACCCCGGATAGATGATCTGTTTGATCAGATGAAAGGAGCCAGATTATTCTCAAAGATCGACCTGCGATCAGGTTACCACCAGCTAAAGATTTGTCCTAAGGATATACCAAGACCGCGTTCTCAACACGGTATGGACATTATGAGTTCTTAGTCATGTCCTTTGGTCTGACTAATGCCCTGGCATACTTCATGAACATGATGAATAAAGTATTCACGGAGTATTTGGACAAGTTCGTAGTTGTGTTCATTGATGATATTCTGGTGTACTCCAAGTCGGAGGAAGAACACGCCGAACATTTAAGGATAATATTGGGAAAACTTCGAGAGCATCAGCTGTATGCCAAGTTTAGTAAGTGTGATTTTTGGAAGAAGGAAGTGGATTTCCTTGGTCACGTGATGACAGCCGAGGGAGTAGAAGTTGACCCCGGTAAAGTTAAAGCAGTATTACATTGGGAGCACCCCAAGACCGTGACTCAGATTCGTAGTTTCTTGGGGATGGCAGGTTATTACCGCCGTTTCATCGAAGGATTCTCATAAATTGCTAAGCCCCTTACGCAATTGTTGAAGAAGGAAAAAGTTCACTTGGACTCACCGTGAGGAAAGTTTTCAAGAGTTGAAGAAACGATTGACTTCACCCCAAAGACGATTCCCGCGGATATTCGCAAGGATTTCGATATCTATTGTGATGCTTCGCGTCAAGGATTAGGATGCGCCCGATGCAAGAAGGAAGAGTCGCCGCTATGCGTCAAGACAGCTTGAGACCTCACGAGGAGAATTACCCTACTCATGATCCGAATTACCGCGTAGTGCATGCTTTAAAGATTTACGCCATTACTCAACGGTAATCGCCGTGAAGTCTACACGGATCATAAGAGTCTAAAGTATATCTTCACCTAGTCAGATTTGAATATGAGACAGAGAAGATGGTTGGAATTGATCAAGGATTATAATCTTGGAATCCACTACCATCCCGGAAAAGCCAACGTAGTTGCAGACGCTCTAAGTCGTAAGAGTTACTGCAATGCTTTGGAAGTAAAGGAAAGTTGCCCAGAACTTTATGAAGAATTTCAGAAGCTAAAGCTAGAAGTTGTGTCCGAAGGATTTGTAGCCAATTTGGAAGTACAGTCTACCCTGGAGAAGCAAATTCGTGAAGCACAACCAAAGGATCCCGTGTTGTCAGAAATCAAGATCAAAATGGCAGAAGGGAAATTCAAAGATTTCACCAAGGATGATCAAGACATACTCTGGATTAATGGTCGTATCTGTGTACCAGATATCGATGGTCTAAGACAGTTAATCTTGAAGGAAGCCCATGACTCAAAGTATTCGATACACCCTGGAAGTACCAAGATGTACCAGGATGTCAAGACTAAATTTTAGTGGCCAAATTTGAAACGAGAAGTCGCAGAGTTCGTTGCCTTGTGCGACACTCGCCGTAAAGTAAAGGCGTAACACCGAGACCAGCAGTTTTGCAGAACCGCTGAAGATTCCGAATGGAAGTGGGAAGAGATCGGAATGGATTTCATTACCGGTTTACCCAAGACCCAATCGGGTTACGATTCGATCTGGGTAATAGTCGATCGTCTAACCAAGGTCGCCCATTTCCTACCAGTCAAGACCACGTACTTAGGAGATCGCCTTGCAGAGTTGTACATGGCCAGAATTGTCAGTTTGCACGGTGTGCCCAAGAAGATAGTATCAGATCGAGGATCGCAGTTCACCTCTCGTTTTTGGCAAAGTTTGCATGAAGCATTGGGTACCCATCTGAATTTTGCATCGCGTATCATCCACGCATGATGGACGATCGAAAGAGTCAATCAGATATTGGAGGATATGCTGAGAGCTTGTGCTCTAGCAAATGCTACCCGTTGGGATAAAAGTTTACCGTATGCGAATTTTCGCACAACAATAGTTATCAAGCTACCCGCAAATGTCACCATTTGAAGCTTTGTATGGCCGCGTCGCCGAACCCCGTTGAACCGTCGTCGAGACAATGAACGATCGGTGTTCGCCCGTGACATCATTCAAGAAGCCGAAGAGCAAGTGGATATGATCGAGAAAGATTGAAGATAGCTCGACCGAGCGGAAGAGCTATGCGTCGATAATCGCCGTGATCTCAGCTTTGAACCCGAGGATTTCGTTTATCTTCGAGTGACCCCGCTCAGAGGTGTCAAAAGGTTTCATGCCAAAGGGAAGCTTGCCCCTAGGTATGTTGGCCCATTCAGGATTGTGGAACGCCGTGGAGAAGTTGCTTATCGCTTGAGCCGCCGCGATGCGTTAGCGAGTACACGATGTCTTTCATGTCTCGCAGTTGAAGAAGTGTCTTCGTGTGCCAGAAGAGCAAGCCCCGTTGGAATCAATTGACTTAAAGGAGGATCTTACCTACAAGGAGCAGCCAGTCAAGATTTTGGATGTCACAGAGCGCCTCACCAGAAGCAAGACTGTTCGTTTTTGCAAGGTTCAATGGAGCAACCACTCAGAAGGAGAAACAACGTGGGAACGTGAAGAAGAGCTGAAAGCCGAGTTTCCTAGCCTTTTCTCTAGCTAGCCTGAATCTCGGGGTCGAGATTCCTTTAAGGGGGGAGGTTTGTAACATCCCAACTTTCTGAGTTTAAAAATCTTTTAAATAGTTAGTAGGGGAAAATTTACCATTTGGATTTTATTTGAATTTAATTTCAAAAGCTTAATATTGGACTTTGCAATAAAAAACATTTAATGTGAATAATCCCAAGTGGAACAATAGCCAAAACTATTTTATTTGGGTTCTAGATTTTCTAGAATTTTTCTGAGTTCATTTGCTATTTTCTATTGCTTATTGGAATTTCTGGTATTTTCTAAAATAGAAAAGCTATTTATAATCTCAAAATCCTCTCAGGCCTAATCTTTCCGGCCCAACCCTATTCCCGCCAAATTACTCCGCCCACTCACCCGCGCCTCACTCGACATGCGGGCCCGCATGTCGCCCTCTCTCCTCTCTCTCCGAGCGCCGCCGTTCTCCACCGTCCGATCGAGGATGCGGCTAGATGCGCGTGAGGTAACCAAACGGTCCGAATGTTCCTTTGATTGTGGGTCGCTCGATCGAGATCCGAATGGTCGATCGTGAGTCCGCTCGCGCCGCACCGCCGCACGCCGCGCGCCCTAACCTTAGCCATCGACGTGTGGGTCCCACCCGCCACGCCATCATCGCTCTCGAAGTCGGGGACGACCGACGCCGCCGCCCGCTTTTCTCGCCGTTCGTGCCTCGACTCTCCCAGCCTCCGGGTATAAAGGAGGTAGCCTCGATCTCCGCAGACTCCAACCCGCGCGCCGCCGCCGTAACCCTAACCCTAGTCGCCGCAAAGCTCTGAGAAGCGTTACGCGCCGCAACTCCGACGAGCTTATTCTCCGCCGTTGGTGCCACCCGCGCCTCTTCGTCTGCACCCTCGGCATCGCACGGAGCTCCTCTACCTCCTGGTGGCCTTGGTTTCGCCGGAAGATCGCCGTAGCCCGAATCCTCTCCGCCGCTCTTAGCTCGCCGCCGGCCGCCACAGACGTTCCCGTGCACTAGTGAGCACACCCGCGTGATCCTCGTGTCATCCTCTACCTCCCGGTACCACCCACCGCCGGTGAAACGGCGCCGTTCGCCGGATCCCTCGGTCCCCGAGCCGCCGCCGTCGTCGGGTCCGACGTGGCACGCCACCTCGCCGCCACCGGCGCCGCATCGCGCCGTGCCCTCGTGTCGCCCACGTGAGCCCCCGCCGCCCACGCGCGCCCACGTGGTAGTCCACCGCCCAGATTCAACGGCCAGACTTGGTCTACCGTGAGCCATCTCACCGACATGTGGGTCCCACATGTCGGTTTTTCTTTTATTTATCTTTTTCTGAAATTCTGAGGGCTGACGTCGTGATTGCGCAATAATCCGATTTTTCTTTAGAGAAATAATTCGGAAATTCTAGAAAATCCAAATTAGGGTTTCTTTAGATTTCCAATCTTCCAAAGCCATAACTTTTGCATCCTAACTCCGATTGAGCCCATTCAAATTTCTAAATTTGTCTAAATTCAAGCTCTATTTATCTGAGATTATTATTTAATTTTTGGAGTTAGTTTTGCCTCTGTTATTTATTTGTTTTGTTTGTTTGTGTCTCGCTTACAGTAGACGCGATTCGTCGGGAATTTTGTGGAAGAAGGAGCACCCCAAGATCAAGACCAGTACATAGACCTTTTCCAAGGCAAGTCATACCTTTGATCATCTTGGACCCAGTTTTCAAATTACTTTGTGTTAAGTTATTGCACTCTACTTTAATTATTTATTTAAATGCTTTGGGCATAGTTATTATCCAAATTGTTATCACACCTTGGCCTTGTATGTCATACTTCCTTGTCACCCTAGATTGGTTATGAGTTGGTAATATTATAGCACCAACGTGGGTTGGTTAGATGCGAGTACAATTGCTTAGCCATGCCACGAGTCATCATCATATGTAAGTTGCAAATATTAATTATGACTAAGTGACTATGGAACTTTGTGTAAAAGCGTGTGCTATGTGTTGTTACTTCGTGATGGCATGTGTTGCACTACAACCAACCGGGTGGTAAAGGATTTAGACCGAGGCAAGTGGTGGAGAGCGTGTGACATGGTGGTCTATGTGATGGGAATGATAGTCTTTGTGACTTAGTTAGAAATTGGAAGTCTTGCCTTGGTCAATTAAGGACTTAACTTTGTGCGCCATTGAATCGAGCCTTATCAGACGACCACATGCCCGTATGGGACGGGCCTAACTTAGTAAGTTATGGATTCTCGCATTGATGTTCAGTGGATAGGTTAGGTCGTGTGACAGGTGGAGGTGTGACTACTTGGTGGTTGCATCGCGGGACGATTCGTCTTCCCGTCCGGCGGTGTGTGTTATACCAATTCTATGTGAGTGGTATAGCGGTTTGTAAGCACACCGGGAATGTCAATGTTTGAGATGAAGTTTCGAAGCTGCTTTGTTACGATCGTGCTTGCTACACTAGTTGTATCTTGTGGGTAAAGTGTACAACCTCTGCAGAGTGTTAAATTAATCTATTCGAATAGCGCGTCATGATCATGGACATGCTCGGGATTTCACATGAGGGGTAGTTTTCATAAAATGTGGGAATGGGAGTGTGACCTCAATCATATGGCTATGTGAAATAATCATTTAGTGTGTGTCTTTGTGGAAACAAATGTTAAAATTATTATTGTCTATTTGTTTTAAATTATGCTTTCAATCTATTATGGTATTCCATTGCAAATGTTGATTTTATGCAAAAGAACCACAGAAGCCTTTTATTTGGAATAAGCCTCCATCTATACATTGCATTCTGTGGTATGATTTGCGAGTACGGTTGTGTACTCACGCTTGTTGTAAAACTTGCGCCCAACCTCTAAGAGGAGGAGTCTACGCCGCTGAGGAGGAGTTCAAGGCCGATCGTCGTTAGGTCCGGATCCCGATCGGTTGCCTGTGGTGAATTGGTGGGATCTACGCTGAGTTTTTCCGCTCACGCCGCTTTATTTCCTGTTGGCCCTGCGTGGCTTAATAAGTGTAAACTCGACCATAAGGTCAAAACCCTTATTTGTTATTCAAACTAATCGTTTACTTTATTTATCGCTTGTGTGGATCGATATTTACCTATGTTAACCCTGTGTGCACTAGCGTGATCCTGGACTAGTGCAGTATACACAGAGGGTTCCAGAATCGTAATTCTGGGTCCCGACAGCCATGCCCTCTGAAACAAGCTGAAACACAACAAGTTGTATACATCCAATTCACATTCATTTCAGAAACAAGCACATCCAATTCACATTCATTTAAGAAACAAGCACATCCAATTCACAAATCAGTTAACTAAAATTAACTATTTATGTACATTTACACACATGTACCATTATGTTCAATCTTATCTCAATCAAGTTCAATCTACATTATGAAACTTCCCATCTAGATTTATGACCTCACGGTTCAAGAATGCCGCAAACTATCCTCGAATGTTTATGAGCTGGTCCTGTTCCAACGCAGTTGTATCGATGATCGCAACCTGTCGCTAGGAAGATTAAATCCGTGCATATATAAATTGATAAGTATGAAATAATTATTGCAAGATTGACAAACTTGAGGATCATTGGTCGTCGTGGAACCGACGAGTAGTTCCATGTCGTGGCAAACATAGTATCCACAGAGGTTGCAGGCTGACGGCTGCTGGTGGCACTGCAAAAATAGAATTGGTTAGTTCGAGAGGCATTACTATGAAGTGTTTTATAGGATTAATGTGTACTAGCTAGCGAATACTGGGAATTTTAGATTATGTCGTAGGATCCCTCCCTTGCATATCCCTCCTTTTGGAAAGTACGCCTTGAATGACCTATGTGATCCCAAAAACTTAGCCTTAGCCATTACGAAGGAAAGAAAGACGGTACAATAGAGTTATCTATGGAGGAAATGTGTTTACCCATTGATTAATTATCGAACAACTGTGAAGTTGTGTTTGGCCCTCTGTAGGGAATCTAGGAATATTACCTTATTCCGATTTGGTATAATTACAATTAGAATCCAGTGGAACCTACAGGTATGTCGTTATGGTCATTAAACCTAAGTTCGTGCTGCTTATAAAGTACAAATCAACAAGTACAACCATTAGTGCAGCACTTACTCTTGGTTGTAGGGCAAAAGTATGAATTCCTTGTTGTAGTGAGCCAGTAATGAGTCCGTCATGTAATCCTCGATGAATTTTGCATTCTCCTTGATGGTTTGCTCGGCGACCACGTGTGGGTCGAGGAAACCTACCTGTGAATTCCTTAATTCAACTTCAGAAATCATGTGTGTATATATATATATATATATATATATAATAGCAAGGAGTTATATATAACATTTATCGGTATTACATGAACATTGACTGTGATTGTACACACTTACAGTGTCTAGCATCGCATGAGTGAGGCGTCGAGGTTGAAGAGACATAACAAGTCCTCGAAGGTCACCGTGAAGACACAGTCTTGAGCCTCGTGATTAAAATGATCCTTCTTGAACTTGACGGTGATACCCGAGCGTCGTTGTTCATCCGTCTTGTTGGCCTGTTTCATGTACCATATATGCAATCTCGTGCAAGCCAATCCTAGGGTAGGGTTGTCTAACCTCTCGACCAACGGCTCACCTAGCACGAATTTCGGGCCAACGGCAATAAGGGGATTTCAGAACAGGAGTCACTGTCTTTGATTTGCCCTTGCTGCCTCGCTTTGTGGAGGTCGACTTCACGAGAGTCGATCGAGCACGAGGTGTAGATAGGGGCCCCAGACTCATGGACCTCTATGATGGTAAATCGGCCCCCAGGCCTTTTTGATATTCCTCTTCTTCTACCGCGCTTGGATATTCCAGAGAACGGCGTATCAGACATTTATCAGACATATGAGGCGAAGATGACGAAGAATGAGCGGAAGACATCTTCAAAAGAAATAGAAGTTCTGACGCGCATGAACATATTATCATAAGATTCGATCTCTATGTGTATGGGTATACACACCAATTAATAATAATTGGGATATGTTGGGAAGAAATTAGAACTAATACAATGACATAATTGACATATAAACATGTAAATCCTCTAAGTCATTTAAAATAAATAATATGCTCAACGCAAACATCATATTAACAAATGAAATCAGCATAAAGTTAAGATTTAACATTTTTATATTGCTCTTAGATGTAGAGTAAGCATTCCAATTAGAGCTCAAGTTCAAAACCGATTATCAAAACAATTTCAGTACAAGACTATTATCATCATAGAGCATTCATCTCAAGCCCACCACACCACATTGCAATATATTCCAGTAGCAGTATCAAAACAAATACCATACGAATCACTGACTAGAACAAATACAAATTCCTAAAACGAGTACAACACCTCATACTACTCGGTGTTTGAACCAAATACTAGCGCAATTATCTTGAGTCCATGAGGACCATGATAGCATGACAGATTATTGATAGAAAGAGTGAGGGAAAGGGGCGTCGGGGTCGGCAACTCAGCCTTAGTTACCTTTGGGTGTCGAGAAGAAGGACGACCAGGGAGCAGTACCGAAGAAGCAGGGCGGCATCGAAGGGGAGGCACGTCGGGCTCGAGGAGGAGGCGGCATTGAGGACGGCGGTGACGGGCTCAGGGGAGGATGCGCACTGGGCTCGAGGAGGAGGCAACGTCGAGGACCGCGGTGATGGGCTCGGGGGAGGAGTCGCACCGATCTCGAGGAGGAGGCGGTGTCGAGGACGTTGGCGACGGGCTTAGGGGTGCAGTTGAGAAACTTAATCGTTTGAGTGGGGGGCACAGGCAAAACGTAGAGTCCGAATATAAATAGGGATGGACATCAAAGACGATTCTAAAGTAGAACCATCTGTGATAAATAATATCACAAACGGTTCCAAAAAATAACTGTTTATGATATATGATGTATCATGACGATTTTCACTAAGGAACCGTCTGTGATATATGATGTATCACAGATGGTTTATGCTAAGAAACCGTCTGTGATAGCTTATGTATCACAGACAGTTTGTAGATAAAACCGTCTGTGATATTATTTTGTATTGGTAAATCTAGTTCTGTTTATTGGCAAGCCTCATGAAATGCTAGCCATACCCTCTGAAACAAGCGAAAACACAAGTACATGTATACATCCAATTCACATTCATTTTAGAAACAAGCACATCCATTTCACAGTACAAATCAATTAACTTAAATGAACTAAAATTATCCATTCAGAACGTACATATACACACATTGTTCAATCTTTAAAAATTAGCCCTTCATGATGATCGACACGTATGTAGCTAGTTTCGTCACATTGTTCTTCCTCGACCCTTATGCCATTTCCGAAAGGAGGCAACTCGTCAAATTGATTGTATTCTTCCTCATGCACTACATTCTCAACTCCGACAATCCTCTTTTTTCCATGAAGAACTACGTGCCACTTCTTTTTTACCTAGTCGGTTACATAGAAGACTTGAACAACTTGGTTAGCGAGTACGAATGGTTCGTCTTTGTATCCAGCACGTTCGAGGTCCACGGTAGTGACGACGCACTTGTCGACCTTCACTGTGGGAGATGGACCCAACTGCACCGAAATAGGTGGATCTTGAAAAGCACGTAGTCGAGCTCCCATATCTCCTCTATAATCTCATAGTAGGAGCTCCTCAGCCCATCGGTACTGAACGCATTTATGCGGACACTGCTGTTCTAGTCAGTGCTCTTTATATCCTAAGCCTGCGTATAGAATGTGTACCCATTTATGTCGTATCCTTGTCATGTCACAACTGTAAATGTTGCCCCTTTTGCCAACCATGTTAGTATATCACTTGACGAGCTCCTAGTGTGTCGCTCCTTCAACTATTGGTTGAACCACTGTTGTGCTGTCTTGTGATCCAAATATCCGGCCGCTCCAGATTCTATTGCCGAAGCACGTCCTTGTGCTAGTCGATATACGAGGACACTTCAGTCATGTGTTACAAGACCGTAAAATGGGCTTGAGCATGCGTATCCTTATCTGGAGTCATTGCCTTTCTTTCGATGGTCCCGATACCCTCGAGCCTCCCCTCATGGCGAGATCGATGCACACATATCGGTTCGACCTGAGCCATTTAATCGACGTAGAACTCAATGACCCCTTCGATTTCATAACCTTCGACGATGCTGCCCTCTGCCGATATCGATTCCGTACATATGACTTGAGAGTTCCCATGAACCTCTCGAACGGGTACATACTACGTAGGAACACGGGCCTGCACATCTTTATTTCCCTCACAATATGAACAATGAGATGGATCATGATATCGAAAAACGACGGAGGAAAATACATCACAAGATCAAATAGAGTCGTCACCACCTCGTCTTGCAGAACATCTAGTCCTTCAGGATCGATGACCTTCTGAGCAATTGTGTTAAAGAAATAACACAACCTCATGATTGTCTCTCGGATCATGATCGACAAAATACTTCTAATTGCAACAGGGAGTATCTGTGTCAATAGCACATGACAATCATGAGACATCATGCCAATTAACTTCAAATCTTCCATTGAAACAAGTTTCTTCATGTTGGCAGAGTAACCGGACGGAACTTTTATATCATACAAGCACTGGCACAGTTTAGTTCTCTCGGCCTCGGACAGAGTGTAACAAGTAGGGGGAAGATATGTTCGTCCTTTATCGGTCTTTTTCGGTGCTAACTCAGGTCTGATATCCATATCAACTGAGTCACTTCTCTTTCATCCTATTTAAATCCAGAAATAAATCCAACACAATCTTGAACATTAACGACAGTATCTCTTTCTCCAACGGAGGACTTGCTCGTCGCCTCGTTAGGCATATGTGTAGTTGTTACTTGGAACGTCGTGTGCGTCTTGGCAAAAGCTTGAGGACAGTAGGAAACATACTGTGTGTGCATGGAACATGAACCTTATTTAAATATTTAATCCCTAGTTACTTGTATCCAAATTTGGTGTCTTTCAATTCTAGCTTTTACCGATTGGACTTGTACCTTCTGTGTATACAGATCGTCTGATCAATCCGAACATACCAAACCAAGGGTGTGTTTGGGTTGGGTGAATCAGGGTAAATAACATAGGATCATATATGATGTATAGAATGATTCTAGATGGTATGATACAACGTGTGTGTTTGGTTAGTGAGATGAGATAGTTCAAGATTTTGTTTGGTTGTATGAATGAGATAGTGCAGAATGGTTCAAGATGGTGTTTGGTTTGAGGGATAAAGTTGAATGAGTTGTATACATAGATGAGTATTAGCATGATTAATTATTAGAATATTAACACGATTATTAAATTTACCATAATTACAAAAAGGTATTTAACTAAATTAATTATTTTAACTACCCACTAATTGGCATGGCCCACTCGTCAGTGACGTATACAGAGAGAGAGGGGGTAACAGAGGGGAGACGCTTGTCCATGTACCGTGTGGTTTGTCATTTTTTATAGAACCGTTCAGTACAACATATTTGGGGAATATTATAAGAATCTGTATGGCCCCATCCAGATTGACTTTGTTTTGTTCACTCAACCAAAACACAGGAACAGGGCATTTTTAGGACCATCCCGTACATGTATAGCTTGATTCATCGAACCAAACACACCTTAAGTGGCAATTTCTAGCGCTCAGAGAGAACGTGTAGCTCTTTTTAACATAGTTTTAGTGTGTAATTTTTAGCCGAATTACCTGCGCAATTGCACTGCTAGATATCGTGGTACAAGTGTTTATATTTAAAAGTACATATGCATTTGTTATACAACTATAATGTCTACGACCGCGTATACTCATTTCCCGCGTGATTGTACATTTGGATGCATGCTACGCACTACCAGAATCTCCCGCGTAATTGTACATTTGGATGCATGCTACTCACTACCAGAGTCTGTTACTTTCCCGAGTGCCCAAAACACTCGGGAAAGTCCACAAAACACTCGGAAACCTAATTCCCGAAGGTCGATCGTCGGGGAAAACCACTCAGGATCATTTAGTCGGGTAAAAACTGGTTTCCCAAGTGTTTTCGAGATTTACACTCAGGAGAAATACTTTTTCGAGTATTCGGGCTTACATTCGGGAAATATAAAACACTTAGGAGAATAGTTCGCACAACGAGTTCACCCACCGTAACGGAATACTTTCCTGAATGTACATCGACCAAGGACACTCAAAAAATTAACAGAATTCTTTCCCGAGTGTATGTCAATCAAAGACACTCGGGAATAGTATCAATTCAACGGACCTATAATAAAATATCAATTCAACAGACCTATAATGAAATATCAATTCAACAGACCTATATGCATTTTTAGAGTTTTTTTCTATCTCCTGTCTCTAACCCCACTATGCAGCCCCACTTCACAGTTCACACCCCTGGTCCTGCTTCACAGACAAAGACATTAACACTCCTCTGTGCCCACATGTGGTGTACCCTACTTTTCAAGGTGTGGGCATCATGAACTTGGTATAAGAGTTCAATTAATATCTACATGTTTTCTAGAAACACCACGCAAACACTGTATACATTCTATCAGGGCCACAGTGCACACTACGAAGCAGGGAGGCACATCTCCAGAAAGCTAGATATACTTGATAAACAAATCCCACAGCACTGCAGGCCACACTACAAGAAATGGCAGCTGGTACAACAATCTTCGAAAAGCCCATTTCAAACATCACGAATCCCATCTTAGAGATCACTGATGAAATCCTATACATGAAATACAGTTATAAGTCATCCCCACACATTGGGCCATTAAACAACAGTAAACTAAAAGAAAAAAAAGGCCGGCCCTGAAAGACATTGAAGTAGCATTTGTTCTTTATATGATAACTGTATGATTATAAGGCCTAAGCAATATATGATCCCCTCAATGAATGGAAATAGATAGTATGAAGTGATGGATGAAAAAGCCTGATTTTAAGTCACATATGACCTCCTCAATGATGAAAGACTGTAAAACACAGTGATAAATGGAAATAGATAATAAGAAATTACCCAAACAAAATGCCTGATTCTAACCCATATATGATCTCCTCGATCACTTCAGGTCCAGTCTGCATTGATGCATGGTGTCAATATTTGCAATGTGCAAACACGAATTCCAAATTTTAGAAATGCTCACCAACTCTTGTTCACGCCTTTGCTTTTTGTAGATATGAAGCCAAGTATTGAGCAGAACCTTAATAGGCATACACCATTAAAATTTTCCATCAATCTCAAGTTAGAATTCAAGTTTATCAAAACTATGATAATAAAACCCACCCTAGTACCCTACACAATGACTCATGTTTCCTATTGACATTTATATCTAGGACTTTTTTAATCAAATAGGAACGAATTGGACAATTGGTCCAACAAAAGCGTAGTTTTAACACTTCCTTAACTTCAGCCAGCAGGTTTCTTTGGAGGTAACAAAGAAGTATAGGCAAAACATAATTTATATATGGAAATGCAAGTGTAGTACTTGTAGAGTACATGCCTAAAATTCTTGTTGGTGGGTCAGAATATTGAAGCATGGTGAACATAACAAATTGTGGTAAAAGAAAATCACTTCTTTTGGTAGAAATCATACTTTACTGGATGTAATAAAACTTATGCAGCACAGAGTATGGTACCTACAAACAAGATGACAATGGAGAGCACTAGCCAAGGTATATTGAAAAGAGGAATCTTATCCACTTTCTGCTCCTCGCCTCCAACACCAACTCCTGAAGTTAGAGAACGCACAGCACACCCAGTCAAATGCATGGACACTAGTGACTAGCCTAAGACACTATCGTGAATCCTAAAACAGGTCTGATCAAATTCCATTTATATCTTGTCGCCATTCATGTAATGTGAAGGTTGTGAGTATGTTTCACCTATAGTGCCGAGGCCGGCCAACGTAATCGCTACCCAATCGAGGCCATTCATGACCTCCTTGAGGTAAAAGTGGGAGAAGACGCAGAGTATGGCGAGGCCGCACCGGCAATCGACTGCACGACGGAGACCTGCGAAGAAAGCAAGCGCCGCCGTCGATCAATCGGCGTAAGCCCGGTGACTCCACGGCTGCGTAAAAACACACAGAAGTGGGGGAGAAAGGAAAGGGAGCGGGGAAGCACGAAATGCACCGGGGCCTGCGGGAGCGCGGTGAGCATGAGCGCGGCGCCGCACATGTCCATGAGGAATCCGTTGATCCAGAGCCTGTTGAGCGCGTACGCCCTAATCACCTGCGCACAACACCAAGAGGCACGATCTGGAAAGGAAGGAAGGAGAGGAGGGGGGGAGGAGGGGCGACCTTCGGCTTGAAGGAGAGGGGAGGGAGATGTTGGCCCAGCTTTCTCCCGGAGAACACTCACTCATGGCTCTTCCTCTCTTGGTGTTTTCTCGGAAGCACACTCACACGAGATGAACTCAAACAAACACAACTCAGTTTTGGTGCTAACTCTGCCGCACTTTTTCTCCTGTTTATTATTGCTCCTTATATAGCTATGCTTTACATGCTTGCACATAACAAACGCACATCCAACTAAATGACCGGTTCTCACGCCACTAAGGCACTAAGCACTACTTCCACTCCGTGCATGCCTCCACAGCTAGTGCTCCACTATTACATGCTAATATCTAGCTGCATGTAAGCAACAACTAAAAACTCTATCTATGACCTCTTCCTGTGGCCACACCTCCAGAATGCATCAATGTATACTCACTAATTGAACAACACTAACGTGCACACATGCACGTGGACACGACTCAAAATACTAATGCAAATACAATCTTAATGAGTCAAGATTATTTCCAACATTTCCCCCCCTAATCTTGACTCGTCGATACTCCAATGCCGATCACCCGCAGCTTCTTAAGACGCACGGCCACATCCCCTCCAAGAAGTCCCGCCATCTCACTCGACATGGGTTAGCAACACAAGTTCCCTTTATGTGTCACCGAGTCCGTACTCGTAGTCGCTTCTCTACCATGTGGTGCACTCCGCCTGGAGGGGCAGTACAATCGCCCTCGCTACACACTTGAGGGACATTACAGTCGCCCCCCGCCATCAACGACCATGAACATGGGTGCCACCGTAGCCCATGCACCTGGTACTTCTTCTCCCAAAGGCACGGAGATGGACAGTACATTCGCCCATCTTGCCTTGCTGGTTGATGATGACGCTCCTTGGTAGCATGTATTTTGGAGACACGCCATCTCCACTCTTCACCGCTACCTCTTTGCCGCCACAACTTCGCCGCCGGTAACATGACTCACCAGGCGACTCTGACCTCCATTCTTCTTGCGACGACGGCCTCCATGCCATCGCCTTTGTCGGCCTCATGCCAACTCAATTCCTGGCAGCTTCGCACCGCCTCAGCATGCCGCTAACGGCCTCCACCTCCCGTGGAGATTGCTATCGTCGGCCAACTCCGCGGCAATCGCATCGCCGCCGCCAGTGGGCAAATCACATGCGATTCCGGCACACCGCGCTGGCCTCGCCATGGCCGCGTGGACCTTCGCCGTCATGCTCATGAGCGTATGGTGCTGCAACCGGCTCGTCGCCAGCACCCGTGCACCTCCGCCCGACGCGCACCACTGCGCACGCGATCACGTCGACCGGCGAGTCATTGCCAGGCAGTTTCTCCTCGCACCTTGCCTCCTCGCACCTTGCTCGATACCAATTGTTGGCCCAACTTTCTCCTGGGCAAAGCTTTCTCCCGGAGAACACTCACTCATGGCTCTTCCTCTCTTGGTGTTTTCTCGGAAGCATGCACACGAGATGAACTCAAACAAACACAACTCAGTTTTGGTGCTAACTCTGCCGCACTTTTTTCTCCTGTTTATTATTGCTCCTTATATAGCTATGCTTTACATGCTAGCACATAACACACGCACAGCCAACTAAATGACCGGTTCTCACGCCACTAAGGCACTAAGCACTACTTCCACTCCGTGCATGCCTCCACAGCTAGTGCTCCACTACTACATGCTAATATCTAGCTGCATGCAAGCAACAACTAATCAACTCTATCACTACTACACACAGCCTCATCACAGACGGTTCGGAACAGTCATCACAGACGGTTCCGAACCGTCTGTGTTTTTGTACGTCTGTGATAAGCGAGCGTTATCACGACGGTTAAAAATCCGTGCGTGATAAGTCACAACACGAGCGGTTCTAATTATATAATCGTCATGCTATCTAATTATCACGAGCGGCTCTATTAAAGAACCGTGCATGCTATCTAATTATCACGACGGTTCTATTTACAAACCGTGCAGGATATGCACATATCCTAGGCGGTTCTAATTATTTAACCGTGCGGGATATGTGCATATCACGAGCAGTTCTATTCTGAACAAATGCAGTGATAAAGGATATCCGCACGGTTCTATTTACGAACTATGCGAGATATGTGTATATCACATACGGTTATTAAATAGAACGATGCAGGATATGCATATTCACTGAACAGTTTGATTGTTAAACCGTGCGTGATAGTTACTTCAACCTAACTATTTTTTAAAATTTTGGCTAGCCTCGGAATTGCTAGCCATGCCCTCTGAAAATAAGCAGGCGAAAATAGATACATCACAGATAAATCAACGGACAACCCAAAGTGATCATTGTCAATTACAAACCAACATATATCAAATATTGTCGCTAGTGTACCATTGAATTACAACTATTCAAAGTGAATTACAACTATATCAAATATATATTAATTGTTTCGAGGTCGTTCAGTAGTGAAACTCTCCGTTGGCCGCAATGATATCCGTCATGATGAAGGTGCAAAGCCTCCCTCGAACATCCGAGATCTCTTTCTGAACGAGTGAATCTAAATCTATATTCAAAACCTACAAACAAGAGTAAAGTGCTACACATATATATTTAAATTTATAATTAGCAATTATTGTGAGATTGACCAACCTCGGGATCCGGCAACCTAGCACTCATGAGAATCTGCATATGATGGCAAACGTAGAATGCACATTCTTCCGCTTTTTGCTAGCGGCACTGAAAAAATAGAATTACATATATAGGTATAGTCAGTTCGAGACGCATTATTACGAAGTATGATATAGGATTATTGTGTTGTAGCACGCACGAGAAATCGCGTCTGTGATTAAGTGTGGCGTTCGTTCCCTTGTATAGCCCTCCTCGGCAATATAGGAGATGAGCGACCTACATGTTTCCAAAAGTTAACCTCGGCCATTTCAAGCGAAGGAAGACTACAATAGAGTTATGTATGGAGGAAATGAGCACACTGTCAGTACTTCTTGCACAAGGGTGAAGTCGTGGCCTTTTTCATTAGGGAATCAAGGTATAGTACTGATTCCTCTTTGGTATAATGACTAGAAGGATCCAGTGATGCCTACTCATGTATGTCGCTATAGTCATTAAACCTAAGTTCATCTTTGCGTATAAAGTACAAATGAAATTTGTATAGCAAGTAGTGAAGCACTTACTTCGGTTGTAGGGCACCATTATGTAGTCCCCGTAGTTTTGAGCAAGCAATCCTGCGTTATGTATTTCTCGGCGTAGGATGCGTGCGCCAAGATGGTTTGCTCGAGACCACGTGTGGGTCGAGAAACCCACCGTTCTTTCAATCGCCAGGGCAGTTTTAATCATGTATCTATACATAAGCAATGAGTTGTTATATTACGTGAATGTGCGTGAATGTAGAACTTGATTGTACACACTTACGGTGTCGACGCATCGTAGAAGTGAGACATCGAGGGCTTTGAGGTTGAATAGGTCGAATAAGTCGTGAAGCCCACGATGAAGGGCGGCTCGTGGAGAAATAGTCCTCCATGTATCGACGGTGATTCCATCTGCGCACCATTTCTCTTTGGTCTTACGCAAGTACCACTATGCAAACTCGACAACCTAATCCAGCGTAGGATAATATCGTGCTCGCCGCCAAGCGGACTTCGAAAGAGTATTTCTTAGGGTTAGGAGGCGAGCGCCTTAATGTTCTTCGATTTCGATTTGTCTGAGCGACTTGCTCCGCTCGCGTCTTCCTCTGTCGACGACTCGGGAACCGATCGGCGCACGCTTTTTGTTCGTTCGGTGTCTTCTCCACGGGAACCGATGAGGCGGGCTTCAAGCGAAAGGTTGAGGTGCGATCATGGAGGTCTGTTGGAGAGACATGGTCGTGTCGAGATGGTTGGGGTAGAGTCATCAAAAGTTGAGGCGACGCTGCAGGTCGGGACGATGTCCTTCAAAAGTTGAATTGAGAGGCATGGTCGTGTGGAGATGGTTTGGGTGGAGTCATCGAAGGTTGAGGCGACACTGCAGGTCCAGGCGATGTCCTTCTTTGGCCACCGAATAAACTGCATGCAGGCATCCCTAGTGTTATGATTTCGTCGTTCGGGCGAATCTCGGTGGGACGGCCCTAAAATTATCATGTACCATGTCCACTGGACCTGGCGTAACCTGCGCCACACAGGCACCGTCTTTGCACTATCCCTTCATTGCATGGATACACCACCCCGCCCGACCTCAATAGACATCCCAACCATCCTCACTTGGAGTGTGCGGTCGTCGGCTCCTACAAAGCGATACGCAATTAGCTAAGGCGTCCTATAGGTCTATCTTTGGAGTATTCGGAGATGTACATTACCTTGATGTCGTCGATAGGTAATTGGACATCATCGTGTTCACAATTTTGCGTGGGCGACGCTACTCGATGTTGAGGAGGGCGCCTACCAAAACAACGGGCGCTGCGGCGGTTGTTGAGGGTAGTAGTTGATTCACTTGGTCCTGCAATCTTGCTATCTTTTCTTCAAATTTTGCAGTAAGCACCCGTTCTCTTCCTTCAAATTTTGAAGTAAGCACATGTTCCAACACTGTGTCGTACTCGGCCTTGGATCTCTTTCTGCTCCTATACGTGCAGTAGTCGTCTGGGAATCTATCCCTCCAAGATACGTTAACCCCTTTGCCTCGCGTGCGACCCGGGTGCTCCTTGTTTCCCAAGGCCGTAGTTAGTATATCCTTCTCACATGCGCTTGGAAGGAGCCTTCGGAACATGCGGATCTCAATTCTTGCTGCAAGAGTTCATCATGTTATTATATACATTATGAAGTTATAGACTTATTAACAACTAGGTAGTTCGAAGACATTTACCAGACGGTTGGCCACATCCCGGTCTGCAGGGTTTGTGAAAGAGATTTCGCGAAGGCGTGGCGATGCCCTCGCTCTTAACCGGGAGAGCGCTACCGATGCGTGATCTCAGCAAATGGCCTTGTTTCGTTCGCGTCCTTCGCGCCCATTGTGCGGTTTTACCGCGTACCAGTGCCGAGTTTGTGGGGGTGAGTGTTAAGTGTGCGGAGAGCCTTGTGCGTCGCACTTTCCTCAAGAAATTGGGCGTCGTCTTCATTTGCACAAAGGCGTCCCATATATCCCGCGACAAAATTTATCGCCGTGAAGGCGTTCGACCGTGTTCACGCATTTGTGACAAGCACGCTCTTGAAGGTCCTCCACGCCTTCCGATCGAGAGCAGCGCTGTCGTTCCACGCGCCAGTCTGCGGTGGGAAAGTGAGCGATTTTAAAACTTCGTCCCACAGCTGGCTTCTCCGAACATCCGACACAGTGTCCCAGCTCAGTGTGGTGATGGGGACATGTTCCCTTCCAAGTATCCCGCACAAGGTTTGGAATCTCGCCGCTGCTTTGGGGGGACTCACAGGGATCCCATTGGCATTGACCTCCGTGACGGTCATTAGGCCTGGAGGAATTCTCGATGTTCCTCTGCCATCTCGCGTATGTACCACTTTCCTCGGAGATCGGGCGGCGAAGATGGTGCGGACGCCATGTCGCTACTTGCTATCTATATATGCACGAAGCAATATCGTAAGCTCTAATCGACGATTCAAGCAGATTTACTCAACTTAACCGAAAATGATGCACAAACGTATAATATATAAAGAAGGATTGATGGTAGTTTGTGCTCTAAGAAGGAGAGTTGCAAAAGAACAAGTCTTTGCCATCTCAATCCTATTGTCTATACTCTTCATTAAATGAGTATGATAGTATAAATTCAAACTATGAGCTCTAAACAATACTTTGCTTAACTGTCAAATGATCTCAACTGTTACCGAAAATGATCTTAACTATCACATTCAATCTCAGTATAAGAGAAAAGTTCATCACAGAGCGAAGCGAACAAAGGCAGCGATCAATTTGATTCACATTATCAAAGACTATCAAAGTCACATCACGACGGTTCGTCAATACAATAGAGCTCAAGAATGAACTAACGGTATATCAAATTGACAAGGGCATTCAACCGTCTGTGATAACTAGCATTCAATCGAAAGTAACAAATTAACAGTATATGAAATTGTGGTAGCAAGTAATTTGTACAATAGAGCTCAAGAATCAACTAACTATCACATTCAATCTCGTTATAAGACAAAGTTCATCACAGCATGTCAACAAAGCCCATTGATCAATTTGCCATATCTTTAGTACTAGATTCAGTTCACATATTATCTTTAGGAATACTCACGAGAGGATGCCGCACAACAACTCACGGTGCAGGAGGAGGCGGTGCGGGAGAGGCTAACGCGGGAGGAGGGAGGCGCCGGAGGAGGCCGACACGGGAGGAGGGCGGCGCAGGAGGAGGCCGGTGCGGGAGGAGGACGGAATGGGGAGGAGGCCGCGCGGGAGGAGGCGGTGCGAGAGGAGGAGGCCAACACGGGAGGAAGCGCGCGTCGAGGCGGAGGCGGCGTCGTCGATGAAGGCGGCGGCGTCGGGTCTTACGGTCGGGGAGGTGAGCAGGCGAACCCTAGAGGAGCCGAGAGAGCGCGAGAGCCTAAGGGCGCGGGAGGCGAAGTGACGAGTAAAGAGCAAAACCCTAGGTGCGCCTTTTTATAAAAATGATATCACAGATGGATCTATTGAAGCACGTGCGTGATATACTATCACACGGTTCTTTAATAGAGCGTGCGTGATATCTAAATATCACGACGGCTCTATTAAAGAAATGCGCGATAGTATATCACGACAGTGCTTCAATTTACAATTGTCACATGGCAAGGATCACGACATAAATGGGTACACATTTTATACGGCTCGGGATAGGAAGAGCACAACGATCCGAGCGGTGTCCGCATAGATGCATTCGATGCCGATGGGTGAGGAGCTTGTACTATGGGCAAATAGAGGAGATATGGGAGCTCGACTACGTGCTTTTCAAGATCCCCTGTTTGGTGTCGTTGGGTCCATCTCCCACATGTGAAGGTCGACAAGTACGGCGTCACTACCGTGGACCTCGATCGTGTCGGATACAAAGACGAACCATTCGTACTGGCTAACCAAGTTGTTCAAGTCTTCTATGTAACCGACCCGGCAAATAAGAAGCGTCACATAGTTCTTCATGGAAAAAGAAGGATTGTCGGAGTTGAGAATGTAGTGGACGAGGAAGAATACAATCAATTTGACGAGTTGCCTTCTTTCGGAGACGGCATCAGGCTCGAGGAAGAACCCAGCGAGGAAGCTAGCTATATGCGCGTCGATCATCATGAAAGACTATATTTTAATTAAGAAATTACTCCATTGTAATTAATTTATTCCATAACATCATGTGTTATGAACTTGTAATATGTCGTACGTATATTTTGATGTCAACGTGGAATTGTAATCGCTCCTGTCCTTGTGGACCGTATATTTTGGTGCATTAAAAATTCATTTAATTTGGAAAATAGTCCAGCTGCACCACCTTTCTAGAAACCTAAAAAACTAAAATTTTATGGCAAATAGTCTAACACCTTTGCAAAGAAACTGGTATACTCATGCCTAATCCTGCGATCGTCCATCTGCGAGAAGGCGACGTAGTCGTCCCACCCTTCCACACCGCGACCAATGCTCGTGCACGGTGGCCATCCTCGCGGCGCCTACACCGCCCGATGGCGGCCTTCTTCCCCACGCCGCTGGACCATGTCGCGGCGAGCCTCTAGCACCGCTGCACTCCCGGTTGGTCTTGGCCGTCTCGCGCACGCCGTCGGTCGGCTCGTCCTCAACCTGGCTGATGTAGTGCTTCCCAACGTCGCGCGTCTCGCCGGCCGTGTAGAGGAGGAGACCGAGCACGTAGGCCGCGGCCTTGTGGCCGGCCACGGCCGCCCGTTCAAGGAACATGAGGCGCGCGCATGTCTTGGGGCGCGAAGACAAGCCGAGGCGGCGATGAAACAAGCCCCGGGTTGCCGCGGCGGCAGGTGGTTGGCGACGGCGAGGTAGCGCTCGTTGTCTGCCACTTCATCGCCTCCTCTCGCTCGGCGCCACGCGCCTCCCACGGCGCGTTCCTTGGACACCTTGTACAAGGCCTTGCAACTATACATACATACATTCAAGATGTTAGAATAAATAGTAGTATGTACGTCACGTATATTGTAGATATAAAGATGTCGTCACGTTAATCGTAGGTGCATAGGTCTTCCATGGGTGAGAGAGCTCGCGGCCACACGCCGGCGATGTCGCATTTACGACATCGTGAGAAGAAAGCGGCGATCACCGACCTCCTCGCCTTGGTGCTGGCTTGATCGCTCTGCATGCTCACCTTGGCGATTGGCGTACTCAAAACCGTGAGGCGAAGAGCGATGGGAGGAGTTTAATCTTGGTGAATTATTCCGTCTTATATAAAGAATTAGGAGTAAGCGCACGTGAGGCGAAGAGACGCATGTATCGTCGGCGTGCGAGATGAAGAGACGGTTGTGCGATGGTGAAGAGACACATCGCGGAGACGAAGAGGTTGGATATCACGCAGACACATCGCGGCGGGGGCAAATGCATGATAATAATATCACGACGGTTATTTAATAGAGCCGTCGTGATAGTAGCTTATCGCGAGCGGTTTAAAAATTAAAACCGTCGTGATACTTCACGACGGTTTTATTTACAAACCGTGCGTGATAAGTTGTCCTCATCACAGACGGTTCATATTACGAACCGTCGTGATACTTCATGCTGAGCCGATTCGTAATATGCGCATGCGTGATATGTCCTCATCACGAGCGGTTCTTTTTACCAACCGTGCGTGAATTATCACAAGCGGTTGGTAATAAGAACAAATGCTCGTGATGAGAACATATCACGAGCGGTTCCCAGGACGGTTCCAAAGGAACCGTGCGTATAAGATTCAACACGAGCGGCTCCTTTGGAACCGTCTGTGATGAGGTGTCTGCTATTGTCTGTTTTGTAGTAGTGTATGTATGACCTATTCCTGTAGCCACACCTCTAGAATGCATCAATGTATACTCACTAATTGAACAACACTAACGTGCACACATGCATGTGGACACGACTCAAAATACTAATGCAAATACAATCTTAATGAGTCAAGATTATTTCCAACATCCCCCTAATTTTGACTCGTCGATACTCCAATGCCGATCACCCGCAGCTTCTTAAGACGCACAGCCGCATCCCCTCCAAGAAGTCCCGCCATCTCACTCGACATGGGTTAGCAACACAAGTTCCCTTTATGCGTCACCAAGTCTGTACTCGTAGTCGCTTCTCTACCACGTGGTGCACTCCGCCTGGAGGGGCAGTACAATCGCCCTCGCTACGTGATCACACTTGAGGGACATTACAGTCCCCCCCCCCGCCATCAACGACCATGAACATGGGCGCCACCGTAGACCATGCACCTGGTACTTCTTCTCCCAAAGACACGGAGATGGACAGTACATTCGCCCATCTTGCCTTGCTGGTGGATGAGCGCTCCTTGGTAGCATGTATTTTGGAGACACGCCATCTCCACTCTTCACCGCTACCTCTTTGCCGCCACAACCGCGCGCCGTAACACGACTCACCAGAGACTCGACCTCCATTCTTCTTGCGGCGGCGACCTCCATGCCATCGCCTTTGTCGGCCTCATGCCAACTCAATTTCGGCAGCCGCGCGCCTCGGCATGCCGCCAGCGGCCTCCACCTCCGTGGAGAGGCTGGCATGCGTCGGCCAACTCCGCAGCAATCACATCGTCGCGCCGGTGGGCACATCACGTCGCGATTCGGCACACCGCGCTGGCCTCGCCATGGCGCGTGGACCTTCGCCGTCATTCTCATGGCGTATGGTGCGCAACGGCTCGTCGCCAAAGACACCGTGCACCTCCGCGCGACGCGCGCAGCTGCGCGCACGCGATCACGTCGGCCGCGAGTCATTGCGAGCGTTTCTCGCACCTTGCCTCCTCGCACCTTGCTCGATACCAATTGTTGGCCCGGCTTTCTCCTGGGCAAAGCTTTCTCCCGGAGAACACTCACTCATGGCTCTTCCTCTCTTGGTGTTTTCTCGGAAGCACGCACACGAGATGAACTAAAACAGACACAACTCAGTTTTGGTGCTAACTCTGTCGCACTTTTTTCTCCTGTTTATTATTGCTCCTTATATAGCTATGCTTTACATGCTAGCACATAACACACGCACAACCAACTAAATTACCGGTTCTCACGCCACTAAGGCACTAAGCACTACTTCCACTCCGTGCATGCCTCCATAGCTAGTGCTCCACTACTACATGCTAATATCTAGCTGCATGCAAGCAACAACTAATCAGATCTATCTATGACCTCTTCCTGTGGCCACACCTCCAGAATGCATCAATGTATACTCACTAATTGAACAACACTAACGTGCACACATGCACGTGGACACGACTCAAAGTACTAATGCAAATACAATCTTAATGAGTCAAGATTATTTCCAACAGAGGATGAGGGTGCCCTTCTTCTAGAGCACCTTGCCGATGTTGTTGCCGGCGGCACTGGCCAGCGTGAGCGCCACCGACTCCCACATCACGTGCTCCCCGCCGATCCGATCCAACGCCCTGGTGCGCGTGGGGTCGGGTCTGGCGGCGGGAGACTAGGAGGAGGAGGAGGCAGTGGAGGAGGGGGAGACGACGGAGGCGGTGGATCGACGAGGCAGGAGGAGGAGGAGGACGGAGTGGCTGTTGTGGAGTGTAATTGTTTGTATAATTTTATCAATAACATAATTGCTTGTTTGTAGTTTACCAATGGTATATGTACAAATTCCTCCTAATGGTATACTTAAATGAATTTTGGAGACAAATTTAGAAGGGATAAAAATATGAAAACTTACACAAGCAAGAACTTTGTATCGGAAGCTCCACAAACAAATTCGTAATTTTTTGAGTTTATTTACTAGATTTAAAAATTCCTAGATTCATGCTTGATTAAAGCGGCGGCAAGAACTACCGCATATTCGTGGTTCTGTGCCGATTCAAGCTGGCGATAAGAACTGTCGCCAGCAGCAGGACCTATCTTTGTAATTTTTGGAGGCGACTACCTAGTTTTGTAATTTTTTTAAAAAAATATTATATCAAAAAAAATTCGACGGCTGCTCGATTGGGGATCGCATAGGGTTACCATTTAGCAGCGAAAGAAGGAATAATTCAGTATTTGCCCATGTATCTTAGACATGTGGGCCTCACATGTTATAGATACGTGTGTGAGGGGGCCAAAATCTGAAATCTATCTATCTCATGAGGGCAAATTCTGGAATCTCTCGCGAAATAAAGGGCGCGGTATGGGAAAAAAAGATGCGGAATGGAAAAAAAAATATGGGCGCGACACGGAAGAAAAAGGGTGATCTTTTCTCTCCTGAGTGTAATACATATACACTCGGAATTATATCTTGATCTCCCGAGTGTTATAGGAAATACTCGGAAAAGTTATTTCTACCGAGCACTGACTTTTTGTTCCGAGTGTTTCCGTCCAGACACTCGGGAAATAAGCAGTTTCTGGTAATTACTATGCATATTATATATACTAGTCATCAACCCGTGCATCTGCACGGGCTACGTGGTTTCAATAATATTATGTTATTGATAATATAAGAAAAATTCCATTGGTAAACTTTGGTTCTCATTTATTTTACTTTTCTAATTGTTATATATTTTTAATTTATTGCTTCATGGCCCCAATATAGAACCAATATTGTTATTTACGTGCATCCTAAGTACAAATACTATTAGTGTATGGATCTACATATGTATGGAGTACACAAATTGCGAGTCCACGCAGGATACCGGCCTTTTACGTCACATACACGTCTCTCTCTATATATATCTCTAGCTCTCCCGGTTGTGTTCGGCTATGGTATCCGAGTCCATGCGGGATACTGACTAATAAATCCAAGTTGTAGGTTGTACCACATGATAAATTGGATGGTTAGGATTTTCCCTTTTACACGGATTAATGTGGGAATTTTTAGCTTAATTTTTTTTTCTCCGATTAATGTGGGAATTTCTACCTTAATATGGGGCCTTCTAGGAGAACCTCCAATTAGTATAGATATAGATAGATAGATAGATAGATAGATAGATAGATAGATAGATAGATAGATCGTTTACTCGTCTACGTACGTTCGTGTTCGTTCGTTCTACGTGTACATACACATGACATATATATAGTATTGCTTTTATATATACACAAACACAAGCTGCATGCACATGCGAATTGTATTGGAATTGAGGCTGGCTAGCAAGGGTTATCGATGGATCGATCATACCTCGATGCTGTCTATAATTAAATGGAGGAGACGATCTGTGGCGATGTTGCGATCTGTGGAAACGACTGCTGCGTTGGTGCTGGTGCTGACGCGAATTGAATTGGAATTTAGGCTGGCTAGCTAGGGTTATCGATGGATCGATCGTACCTTGATGCTGTCTATAATTAAATGGAGGAGACGATCTGTGGCAATGCTGCGGTCTGTGGAAACGACTGCTGCGTTGGTGTTGGTGCTGGTGGTGGCGGAACTGCGATGTTTATCGGAGAATCAATCTGGTACTTAACGTCGCAGCTGTCCCCCTTGACAACACCATAGGTTTGGTTGGGGAACAATCTATGCAGCATATCAACGTAGTAATTCAGGCACCTGGTGCACTCGCTCGCATTCAGGTCCCTCGTGCACTGCGCCGCCCCATACACCACGTGCGACTCTCCCTGGGAGTCTGTGTACGGCTGGCTCCTGTTGGCGAACCGCTGGGGCGAGACACCGGCCTTCGCCGGGAGCTGGCTCATCATTTGCCACCGCATGCGGTTCATGCTGGCCACATCGTCAACAGAGCTGTTAACCCACGGGGAGAACACATGGACGGCGGGGTCAGCAACGCCGAAGAAGGGCTTGTCCGAGTATCGGAGGAAGCACGCGTCGTTATTAACGCTCACCTCTCGGCTGAGATTGCACATCTTGCCTATCTCGGAGTGCGTATCGAGGTCCTAGAGGAGGCATTGCATGCACTCGCTTCAGCTCCAGTCGACGTAGCACATGGCGAGGCCAAAGATCTGGTCAGACTCCGCACCGCCGTGCATGTCGCTCTGGAAGGCGTGGTTGCCGGGGCTGAAGAATAGCGCATTGGATTCTAATTCTTCAATTTCTGATAGTACGTGGCTGCATAGGACTCTATCGATTTTTGCTAGTATATAGTTGCATAAGACTTGATATAAGCCATTGATTTATAGTATTATGAAGTTTGGATGATCCAGATCTTCTCTTTTTTGGATTAATGTGAGAATTTCTAGAATTTCTGATTTATAGGGGAATTTCTAGCCTTTTATTCATCTAGAATTAACGTGAGGGCCTCTAATTAGTATATATAAAGATTTGAAAAACTTTTTTATATGATTCTAATCCCTATGATTAACAATATAGTTTCTACTCAATATATGACTGCACTGTGTGAATCTGATACATCTATACAGTTGATGAAAATGTCCCTCCAAATAAGCGGCAAAAATTCAAACAAAGAAAAGCGGTACAAATGTTTCTCTTTTTCTTCCTACTAATGGTTGGATCCTATAACTTTCACCATCGGAAAATTAAGAGACCAAAATCGCTTTTGCTTGATCGGGCGATACTCATTGACGTGATTAACCCGCTAGGCCGTGTTACATCGATTCGTCGTTACTCATCCGAACTCCTGTCGTTACATCGATTCCCAGGTTTCTTTCCCTTTTTTTGGCTGCCCATGCACCTGCTCTGATCCCCAAGCGACTTAGGCATGGCCGATGTGCCTTTTGCTGGGCATAGCCGAGGAGGGCTTCTTGCATGCGAGCTCTTGTACGCGAAGAGCTGGCCTCACCAAGTTACCGTTATATTGTACTGCCTCATGCTTTTTTAACGCCTCTAGTTTTTCTCTAGCCATATCAAATACGGATTATCTTTTAAAAAAGGGAAAATTGGCTGCAGGCCACTACAAATGTGCGTCGTTTGCCAACAGACATTCAAAAATCGTGGTGCGGCCAAAACGCACTATAAAAACATGTAATTTTGTCGTAGGACACTAAGGCCATTATTTTATCATTTCTGGACCAAAGAGGAGGAAGAAAACACGTGAATTGTCAATTTTGCCCTTCCCTCTCCCCCCTTATCTCTTTCTTCTCCCCATTCTATTTCTTCTCTTCTCCCTTGGAGCTGTGGGCTTCAGCGACTGGCGGCAGAGACGGCCGAGGGCAATGTCGTGGCGCAGGCGGCGCCGCCAACCTCGGCCTCGCCCACGCCACCGCGAGCCTGAAGGACGCCGCCGGCCCGGTCCACCTCGTCGGACTCTCCAACACACGCTCCACCATCCAAGGCCATTTGGGCTTCTCCAACGACCACGGTGGTCGTGCTCCCGCTGTTCCACATGGACGACCTCCTCGGCGGGCGCCTTAGCTCCTCTGGCTGCGGTGCCTCCGTCACGCTCCCCGCCGCCGGTCGTTTCTCGTCGTCCACCTTCTGGGCCGACATGCGCGTGGTGGGCGCCATGTGGTACACCGCAGTGCCCACCATTTGGTTCATCCGCAGCTACAGCGCGTCCTTGGCGGCGGCCATCCTGGAGAAGCTGGAGGCGGCGTTGAGCGTCTTGGTCTTTGGGCGTCGACGCGATGACGGCGAACCCGAACCCGCCGCAGGCGACCGCGAGCTCAGTCGGTGGGGCGGGCGGTGGGGCAGGAGTTGGCGATCCTGGATGAGGAGGGCAACCGACGAGGTGTGCGTGAGGGGGGCGAATGTGACGTAGGGGTACAAGAACAACCCAGAGGCGAACGAGACGGCGGGGAGCTCATCAACCGCGGCGGCGAGAGATATCACGAATCGAGGTGGACTCCGTCTTTGCTCGGCCACCACGAGCCATCACGCAGCCGTGCCTCCCCGTGCCCCCAGCGCGCTATGACGCCGCCGCGAGCGCTCTATGGCGCATCGGCGCCTCAACCTCTCGCCGCCTCCTCCATGATTCGATTAGTGCGTAGTATGCGTGCGTGTAAATTTGATCAAGTTTCCATTGCTGATCCGAAGTTAGTTTAGTTATTTATTAAGTTTCTTCTTGATTGAGAGTAGAGGCGAGTTTTTCTTGTCCGTTCTTTGTCGAAAAGTTGAGCGAGAATTGCATTTAGTTGGACTTGAGTCTTTCGTGTGTGCTCTCTGAGAAATTGCTACAACAGCGGCAGTGCTCTCCCATGCCATTGTCTACTCCACTCCACTAAGCTGCGCAGTGCGGCCTTCACTTGTCTTTGCGAGCTTTGCCAATGCGGAGGTATTGGCGGTTGCAAAGTTGCCGCCACAAAGTTGCAGTGCGGCGCCCATTGCAACAAGCACCCCCAATTCGAAGCAAGCGTGGCGGTGGAGATGCCGTTCTATTGCCAACGCATGCAAGACCGAGGACATTGAGGGCATTTTACGCCATTTCTCTCTCCTAATCACTCGGATATATTATTTTAATGAGAAGAGTGTCTAACAGCAAAATTACACATTTTTACAATGTCTTTTGGCTGTACCACGTTTTTTCTGTGTCCGTTGGCAAAGGTGGACAATGGGCAGTGTCCTGTAGCCAATTTCCTCTTAAAAAAGTGTTCTATTCCAATGCTATGATTGTCTAGATCTAATCAATCATCACTGTTACAATCTGGATGCACCCAAAATCGACAGAATAGATCTTTCTTCTTTTTTTTTCCGATTAACATCATAATTTCTAACCCTTAAGAGTGAACGTAGTAGCTTATTTTGACTTTGCTTTAATAAGATAACTACCAGGTGCCTAGCGCATTTGCGCACCTAGATTTGTTTTCAATTTTGTATAAATTCTTGATAATATATTTACATATATTGTAGCAACCGTCGCTGATCCCAGCTGGTGACACATGTCACTCTCTCTCTCCAATGACCCCGGGCATATTCCCTACGGCTATGTCATCTCTACTCTAAGCTTTTTCTCCCCTACTTTTGTACGCCTATGTTTCTATTCATACGGATGCATGCATATACATACACATGCATGATGCTATACAAGCTCGATGTCCTCTTCTCATGTGCTAGTCGCTCCCCTTCTTCGACGTTGGCCAACTCAACGTTGTGGCTTTCACATTAACCGTGGTGACCTCCCATCTTCAATAATGTCAACATATCTGCTTTAGTCGTTGTCTAATGATATAGAGAATATTTTCGCCATTGCCGGTGACAATGTGTCCCTCACTAGTGATGGCACTTTCCTAGCTACACGATGACCTTATATCGTTCATAGCTCATCTATAATGTAAAGCTTCATCTCCTCTCTGCTAGGGCTTCCTCATTATTGTAACATCCCAATTTTCTGAGCTTAAAAATCTTTTAATAGTTAGTAGGGAGAAAATTCACTATTTAGATTTATTTGATTTTAAATTCAAAAGCTTAATATTGGACTTTACAAATAAAAACCTTTAATGTGAATAATCCCAACATGAACAATGGTCAAAACTATTTTATTTGGGTTCTATGTGCTCAGATATATTTTCTAGATTTTTCTAGAATTTTTCTGAGTTCATTTGCTATTTTCTATTGCTTATTGGAATTTCTGGTATTTTCTAAAATAGAAAAGCTATTTAAAATCTCAGTTAATCCTTCGGGCCGAATTACTTTCCGGCCCTCTCGCTCCTAACCCACCACGAATCGCCAACTCCCAGCGCTGCACGCTCGCCGACAGTGGACCCTTTGTCGCCGCCTCTCTGTTCTCTCTCTTTCGCCGAGTGCCCGATCATCCTCCACCGTTCGATCAACAATGGATGGTTGGATGCGCGTGTGTTAACCGGAGGTTCCGAACGTCACATGTGTTGTGGGCCGTTCGATCAGATCTAGACGGTCAGATCTTGAGTCCGTTTCGCGGCCGTGCCGTTTCACACGCGCCCGCGCCCGAGCCGCCGTCGCTGATGTGTGGGACCCACCTTGGTTGGGTTCGCTCATCATCCCGACTGGACTCTCCTCTTTCCTTATCTCCGTCGCCGACGGTTTCATCTTTGCCGTCTCGTCACGGACTCCTCCTGGCGGCCGTGTATAAAGGAGGGCACCCTCGGCTCCGCGTCCCATCCCGGCCGCCGCCCTAGCTCGGAACCTAAGCGCGAAAATCGCCGAAGAGACCTTGGTGCCGCCGCAACTCCGTTGAGCTCGCTCGTCGCGGTCAAAGCCGCTCAAGCCTCGCCGTCGCCTCCTCCGAGTTCGCACAATCGAGGGCTACCTCCCTGTGACCTCGGTTTCGCCGCAAGTCCACCGAGTCCCGCATCCGTCGCGCCCGTGACCCAACCTCCGCCTAATCATCGCCGCCGGTCATCCGGGTTGTCCCCAAGGGCGCGTGAGACCACCGCTGTGACCCCATCTCACCTCTACCTCCTGGTGCCACCCCGTCGCCACGGCGTGGCGCGTTCGTCGAGACCGTCGGGACCCGAGCGCCGCCGCTATTGTTGTCGTCCACGTCACCGCCACCTCCGCTAGCCACTTCAGCCCGACGCCCTCGTGGCAGCCGCGTGGAGCCCATCAGCATCCACGTGGGCATACGCGTGGCGGTCCAAACCTAATCCCGTGAGCCGGTTCGGTAGACTTAGTCTATCGTGGACCGTGAGGCTGACATGTGGGTCCCACATGTTAGTGATTTCTTTTATTTATCTTTTTCCGAAATTCTGAGGGCTGACGTCAGCATTGTGCAATAATCCGATTTTTCTTTAGAGAAATAATTCGAAAATTCCAGAAAATCCAAATTAGGGTTTCTTTTAGATTTAAAACTTCCAGAGGCCATAACTTTTGCATCCTAACTCTGATTGAGCCCATTCAAATTTCTAAATTTGTCTAAATTCGAGCTCTATTTATCTGAGATTTTTATTTAATTTTTGGAGCTTGTTTCGCCTCTGTTATTTATTTGTTTTGTTTGTTTTTGTTTCGTTTGCGAGTAGACGTCGATTCGTCGGTGAATTTTGGTGAAGAAGGAGCACCCCAAGATCAAGACCAGTACATAGACCTTTTCCAAGGCAAGTCATACCTTTGATCATCTTGAACCCAGTTTTCAAATTACTTTTGTCGGTGTTTTAGAACCGATCTTACGTAAAGATTGTTTGATTCGGGGGGTCTCCACAATTGATCACACAGACGAAGAAGACACGGGGATTTTTATACAGGTTCGGGCCTTCTCCGGTGAGAATAACAACCCTACTCCTGTGTATCTTGTATTTGCTCTTTGGATTACAATCGAATAAGTATGCTCTGTTTCTTCTTTTCCCCCAAAAGGCCTCCTCTCTATCTCTAACAGATACCTATTTATACTAAGCAATAGTGGACGTTGTCCTTCTAGGATAATTAGTCGCTCATTATTATGTAATAATGAGAGTAATTACCGGAGTAGTAACCTCCCCATGCTGTCAATCAGTTGCCAGTCAGAGATAGTGGGAATTATCTACAGTTATGTCAGAGATAACTGCGTATTTTGACTGCTTAGATTCTCACTGTTTAATGGGCCGTCAAACGGGTAGGTCTAGTAAGTCGTGAGGAACCTGTAGCAGGCCCCGATCATAGAAAAACTTACGACCAGACATACTCGTAACGATCATACCATAGTCGTAGAAGAGCTTACGACTAGATAGTGGTCGTAACGATTATACCATGGTCGTAGAAGAGCTTACGACCAGGGGGTAGTCGTAGGGATTATCCCGTGGTCGTAGAAGAGCTTACGACCAGGGGGGTAGTCGTAGGGATTATCCCGTGGTTGTAGAAGAGCTTACGACCAGGGGGTAGTCGTAGGGTGGTCTACGACTTCCTGACTAGTTCTTCCCTTTTGATATTCTAAGGGGTATGTCTTATGACGTCATATTTCTTGATTATGGAGTAAATAAATGAGGATTATTTAGATCCTCGTCATCTAGCCCCGACTTCAAGTGAAAATAACTTACTTGAGTGAAGGGTCGTAGGCGATCCTTTGACCACTAAGGGGTCGTTAGGAAGCGTTGAAGGAAAACTCTTCAACCCTTGTTTTCGACCGTGAATATGCTTGATCGAGGTAATTGGTTTAAGGTTGTCACGACTACGAGATGTCTTACGACTTGAGCCGTCGTAGCCTTAAAACCGAAATAAGGTTTTCCGGTTGGTCTTTCACTTGACCCGGGGTCAAGATGGTAATTTCACTGAGGTGTGAAAAGGTGTCTTGGGACTTTCCATAGGGCGGTAAAAAGCCCGTCCGTTGAAACGATTCCGGCGGTGGCGGATCGCTGGGATTACGCGACGTTTCATCTCACCGTGCGGTTATAAAGCGGGCGCAGGAAGAACTTAGGTTCTTACCTTTTTACCCAATGATCTATTGCTTTCTTGTTTCTTCCACGCCGGTGACTCATTACATTTTCTTGAAGCTTTCCCAACTTTAAATCTTCTCGTTCTTGAGAGAAAAAATGGCGAGATTGTCTCTCGAATGGGCGAGTCGGAGATGGACGATGCAAAATGATCGCTATCGCCGAGAAGATCCCGAGGGTCTTCGTGACTTGATTGCGGCGAATGGGCGCATTGGCCTTCGGAGAGGTAGGCCAAATTCCGTCTTCGTGCTTATTGTGAGTGTGACCTTCGATTGCTCGCTCACTCTTTCCTCACGCTCGTGCTGAAAGACTTCAGTGGAATTAGTGAACCTTGGTCCTAATTCCATCACGATGTTAAGTGTATTCGTGTACTTGTGTGAGGCCTACCTAAGATTCGGCGGACCTCGAGCTGTTCCGGTATTATTATGGAATGGCTCGTCTGCCGATCGGCGGTAAGCTGTGGTCCAAGCTCCATGACAACAAGTCGAAGGAGTATATTCAGATGTTTACCCGGCCGTCTTGGCGGGTTGGAAGAAGAGGTGGTTCTCATGGGAGGTTACCCGGGAAGATAGCCTCGCTTGTTGGACCAGCCGCGAGCGATCTTCTTCCAGGACTCGACTCAATAATCTCGACGGATAGCCCCTATATTCAAGCTATCAAAGACTTGAAGTCGGAGGGCTCACCAGTTGGCACGTGGTGAAGGACTTCATCACGCGCGGATTAGTCCTTTGAAGACAAGGGTCCTCCCATGGAGGTACTCAGAAAGGACGACCCAACCGGGGACTACAAGGACGGTGAGTAGAAAGACTTACTCTTTGGTTTTATCCTTAGTTAACCCCGATTTAGTCTGTTTAATCGTATTGTCCATATTCCCGGATCTTTCGCAGCGGAGGTTGACCTTGCGTGTCCGCTCATCTGCGAGAAGCATCCGGCGAATATGGCGGCCCCTCAAATCCTCGCGGTTTTGACCACAGAGGAGAAAGAAAGGCGCCTAAAGGTAATCAAACGACTTTGCCTTTAGGTGTTTTATTGTCGTAGAATAGTATACGACTAGCTGATTTGTCGCAGAAAAACTTACGATCGGGTACCGATCGAGAAAACTTACGGCCGGATGTAATCGTGAGAATAACTTACGATTAGACAATGTCGTAGGAATGCTTACGACTTAACGTAATCGTAGAATGACTTACGATTAGATAATGTCGTAGAAATACTTACGACTTAACGTAATCGTAGAATGACTTACAATTAGATAATGTCGTAGAAATACTTATAATTTTTGAGCTGATCATACAGACCACTTTTCTCCTTCTTCAACAGAAAGTTGGCATGGAGAACCGCCGAGACGACGAGGAAGTCGAGTGGTGGTTGTAGGGGTGACTCGCAAACGAGTCGTGAAGTCCTCCATCTAATAAGCGCCGACTGGTGAAAGTCGAGTTCTGCTCCTCCTGCTCCTTTTGCTAAGTTTGCCGCAGATCTAGCCGCGGCAAGAAAGAGAGCGAAGAAGAGGCTCTTGCCCTTGCCGCAAGGTCCCCAAAGTTAAGGTACCTTTCTACTACGATGACAAGTCCTTCGCATTTCTTCTTCTCGCGCTTTGTAAGACGACTAGAAAAGAAGAACCGGAAGGAGTTCATGTCTTTGTGAAGAAACTGCCGCTCGGTGGAATCTGAAGCCAAGGGAAGCAGCATTCTCAGGGCGGTCGAGACTGATCTCGTCCACCCGGGAAGTCGGGAGGAGATGACTCCTGTTGCCCCGAGTGCACCTCAACCAATGGTGGTTGAGAAGAAGTCGAAGAAATCTTCCGTTGGGAAGGTTGCTCCCAAATTTCGAGTTAGGTCCAAATACACAGAGGTATGTAAAATAAAACACATAAGTGTAATGACTACTTCTTCGCTTTATTTGTTGACTTATTGTTGCGCTTTGCGATTCTCGGCCGGCGTCTTCATCCCCGGGGAACTCTCATAGAGATCTCGTTATCACCCCTTCAGCGGAAGAAGTGCGACAACGACATGAGTCGAAGATCTAGCTCTACCGCCCCCGCCGCAGAAGAGGCGCGATTCTTTGAAGTCGCTACGAAGGCCAATGATGTTGAAGTCGCTACGACATCTCGAGCTGTCGTAGAGACTATGATGGAGGCCACACAAGCCACGAGGGAGGCACTAGAGACAGACGGCGGCGAGAGCGCTGACCGTCGTGCCAGCAAGGAGGTCGTTGAGGATGTTTCCTCCGGCCCTCCAGGTGGAGTTCACGTCACAGAGTCAGAGGAAGAGGAGTATTTCAACTTTTGCTCGACTTCTTTGGCCCGACTCCATCGTAGGATCTTCCGCCTACCGCTCCGCGATCGAGTTCCCCACCCCAAGAGCATTGTCAATTGCGAGGCGATTTGATAATGAGCGACTTGAAGGGTATGGTGGAAGCGAGTCGAGGAGATGGATGGTGAAGGATCCATCACGAATAGTCTCCATGTTTGCTTGGTCAAACATGAACGTAAGTATTTATCGATACTCACTTAGGGTTTTATCTCTTTATCTTATCGTTTCTCTCTTTTCAGAGAGCCGTTGAGCAAGTCGCCACGATTTATGAGTACAATCGCAACTTGTCAAGCTTCGACAAGAAAGGCAACACTCTGCGAACAAGCGAGAGAGGTGGTGAGTGACACTCGTAACGGTTGTCGTAGAAAGCTTACGACTTATACTAGTCGTAGAAAAACTTACGACTAGGGGTTGGTCGTAGAATAACTACGACTACCCATTGGTCATAGAAATGCTTATGACCACTTGTTTTCATGTCCGCTCTTTTATCTTTGCAGTTTAAGAGCTATTTAAAAGACCTTGTTGATTCGCTCGACTTTGAAAAAGCCGAGTCAAAGAAGCTGAGGGACAAAGTCACTGACCTCCTGAAGAAGCTTCAGGAGGCTAACTCTGCAGCTAAACAGTTGCAGGAAAAATTAAATAGTACGTATTACTACGACTACTTCTGATCTTGGTTTTTGCATCCCTTTGCTTTTTGACCTCTTATTCTTTTGTAGAAAAAGAAGTCGAAAATAAGACCCTTCAGTCCAATATGGGGGCTCTCCGGACTGAGGTTAATGAGAAGACCTCCGTTGTCCACGAAATCTCCCGGATCGCGAAGGAGAAAGACCAAGAGATTGAGAACTTGGGTTCTCAATTAGCTGGTAAGTAGAACTTTTACCTGCTATTTATTCATTCTATCTTCTCATAGAATCGTTTTTCTTATTCAATCCTCGCTCTTATCAGACCGATTGACTGAAATAAAGCGACTCCATGAGGCTTTTACTTATTCCCAGGAGGAGACAAAATCAATGAAGATCAATCTTCAAGATAATATCTCACTTCTGAACAATGTACTCGATGGGCTTCGTGCCGGGAGGGTTGTTCCTCGTGACGACACGATGGCCGCTCATACGAGTGCCATTGGGAACAAGTCGGTACTACGAACGAGATGATATCTACTCAAGGCCAATCGTAACGATTCAATAGGGAAGCGGTCAAAGGAGCGTGAGTTTTGTTTTAGCAAAACTCAAGGCCCGCGATCCTAACCTTAATCTTCATTCTGTTGAAGCCGACTTCGACTGCACCGAATCTGAAGCCGAGAAGCTGATCGAAGAGATGCAGTCGGTTGGCGAGAAGGTCGCGGAGGAGATGCAGATAGAATCTCCCTAGACAGAGTAGTTGTGCATTGCCTACGGCTGGATTTTGTGACGATCATTTGCTCTCTTTTCCAAGTAGTTGTGCATTGCCTACGGGTGGGTTGTATCGCAACTATGTCGGAAAACTAACCATGCTCGATTGTATCTTGTGTTGTCCCTACTGCTTTCTTTTTCGTTGTTTCAAGTTGGTTCTTGTGTGTTTAAAACTTAAAATCCCTAAAATTAAATAAAGAACCTTACCCTGTTGTTTTCCCCTACCTTATGCTTTTCCCTCTTATCTCTTGAATGGAAGTCGCATGTTGATTAAGAGATTGATAGCGGAATCGGTAAAGAGAATGATATGATTGAATAACTGCTATTTCATCTTTAATTAGATCTTTTATGTTTGGTTGATGTCGGTGGTTTTGCATTGTCAGAATGATATTTGATAATTGAGAGACTGAATTATTACTCATAATCTCTGAATATGATCTTAGAAGAGTTAATTAGATTTTCGAATCGTGAGATATTAACCTTTGTAGGATCAATTGTGGATTATTGTAGGCGTTACCATTGGAGGTTACGATATGAGTATAAATGAAACTATTGTATTGAGGTATAAGCTTGCTTGCGGGTGATGTTGGATTTATATTGGAAGAATATGAAGGTGCGACTCATAGAATACATGAATAGAATTGAGTAACTAATTTAGGTAGTGCACTTGTGGATTTAGATTTTATATATATCTTAGTCAATATGGCAATAAGATTGTTAGTCATATTTTGGTTTAGTGTGATAAAGTTAGAATTTGAAACTGTGATGATATTATAAGTTTTGATGGATGCTTATGATGATCATTTGAGATTTGTGAAGTTGTAATTGAGTATATAATTGGATCGTAATACTTTTAGAGATAAGGAATGATTGGTTGATTGAATAGTCATATAGTGGATGACTATGAGGATTGAATGAGATATTTATATCTTTGGGAATAGTTGTCCTAAGGATGGCATAATTAGATTAATTACGGATGATTAAATGTGGCCGTTGGATTTAGAAAATGCTTGATGATAAGTAGACTATGGAAGACATCGAGTTAATATTGTTGAATTGAACTAAGATAATTATTGTGGATAGCTTGATTTGGACAAAGTTAGTGATTCAAAGTTTTTGGATTATGGATGGATTACAAACTCATCTTGGATGGATGATCTTTTTGATGATTTGATATACCTAGGTCGGAGTTGACTCTGGATAAAGGAGGTATATCTTTAACCTTGGATAATTGCGTTGATTTTGATGATTGATTAGATTCTACAATAGGGACGAGTGGATTATACTTTAAAAGATTGATTTGAAGTAATTGGTGGATTGATTATTGCAAGTATATTGACCACGCTAACAAAAGGATTGAGAAACGGAAATATAGAGACATTACTTGAAGATACAGTTGATCTTGCATAGATATTCTTTCTTTTAGAAATTTAATTTGTTGTGAGGGAAATTGCTAGAAACAACAATTGATTGATGTATGGTTGATAGTATATGTCAATTGGTAAATTGTTGGCCTTGGAATACTGTTTTTAGTGCTCTTGAATTGGGAGTTATATTGGAGATACCCTATGGTAGAAATTTATAAAGCCAGCGTAATGGAATATGTGAGCGATATGGTGATTTCACTTAGGATTATAGTGTTCACGGTAATGTAATCAAGATTGAGTTAAACCACGATTTATATTGTGGGATGGATTAATAGATGCTTGTCCTCACTTATGCATTGTGAAAATTTAGAAGTAAGTCAGCACCCTCATTATAAATCAAATCAAACCAATAAATTCTTAGTGGTTTGGAAGAATACATCAAGTAAGTGATTTCGGAGGTTAACATACACATTGTGGAACAATATATTGGAGTGTGTTTACCTTAGACCAAATATGATTGATGGATTTTAATTAGATGTTACCGAACCAAAAATGCCGAGATAGAAGTGGTATTGGTTGAAGATCGAATCATTTGGTCTTAAAAAAAATTTGGATTTTAACAAAGTGACTAAGTTTTTCTGCCCCTATCCTTTTCTACCTGAATCTCGGGGACGATATTCTTTCTAAGGGGGGGGGGGGGAGGTTTGTAACATCCCGATGTTCAGGATCAGGATATTAATATTTAAGTAGGCGATCTAATAAAAATTTGGCAATATTTTAAAAAATTTCCCATGTTTAATTCAAATGTTGCCTTTAAAATCGAATCAAGTTGTCTAAAAGTTGTATAAAGATAATAATAATAATAGCAAACAATATTAAATTGAATTGGTCGAGAGACTACAAATGAAAGAAAATTATTTTGGTCTCTTGCTTTCACATGCATTTCAAAAATCATACCGTGGTGCATACATTAGACCGCCGCTCTTTTCATCCGACCGACCGCAAAGTAGACGTGCTGTATCCATTTCTTTCCCTAACTTCCTCCTCGCAAACACAACCGAAAACCAAAAATCATGCGACGCATGTTATAGCGCACGATCGCCGCCTCGAGGCGTTCGCTTCTCCAATCGGTTTTTGAGTGCGAGCTCTTTATGTGGCATGCAAGAAGGAGGAATAATTGTCGCTATTTATTTCATCACAAATTTTATTTCTGCTCACCCTTGCCCCAACCGAACCAACCCACCTCGCCATTTCTTTTCTCAAGACACAACCATTTCATCATGTATCCTCACCGCTAATCTGCCATCCCTATTTCTTTAACTCCAGTGAAACCACCACATGCGCATTGCCATTGCACATGGTCCATCCTTCCTCCAACATCATTTTCTTTTTCCCGAGCACATCCCACCCATCGCTTTTTCCTTTCTCGAGACAAAGACTACACAACCACACACTACCATCTATCATTTCTTTATTTTGCTCTCAATGCCATAGCCCTATCCCCGCCAACTTTTGCCTCCAACATGCAAAACCCAAGCCACCGCCTTGTGCCCACCAAGCAAATCTTTGCCACTCCAACTATTGTGCTCAATGAACAAGAGCACCACTATCAAACCACAGACCACTACCCATTTCTTTATTCCAATAAAGCAATCCCCATGCCACGCTATCTCTCTTCCCAACGCTTCTTCCTCCAACAAGAGAGAGAGCACTTCTAGTCACTACCCAAGCAAAACTCTAACACATGTTCATCTCTTCCATCTTCTCTCCTTCCAAACTCCACCAAGAATCGCAAATCCTTCAATGCATGTTATGCAATGCTTCATCTTCTCAAGACCATTCTGCTTCGCAGCTCGTTTCGCATGCAAAGTCTTTTGAGCGATTCGCGAAAATGAAAGAAGTAACATGTTGTCTGGCCGAAGAGTAGCAGCGCGAGACCAACATCTGCGCGGCGGCATGCATGCATGCTTGAGCGCAGAACCAACATGCGTGCGCTCGCATGCATGCATGCAGCCGAGCGAGCAAGATGTAGGCCGGGAGCACGGAGAGCCCTTGGAACCGAGGTAGTGCTGCGCGCACGCAGGCAAAGCAGGCCAGCGGCCCCGGCGGTGGAGCAATGGAGGCGTGGTGAGGTGGCCGACACCCAGCGTGTGCAGCGCGCGGCGTCTGTGAAGGGCGCGATGGCTCGAGCCGAGGCGCTGCGACAACGATGGCGCGGCACGAGCGAGCAAGCGACATGGACGCGGAAGCCATGCATGTGGCACGGCATGGTGCTGCCCGGAGGAGGCCGTGGTGCAGCGGTGGGCGAGGCCGGAGCTGCGCATGCAGCGGCAACCCCAAATGCGACGCATGCATGTCGAGCCGCACGATCAGCGCAGGCGCGTGCAACCCGGACGCCGCGGGCGCAGCTGGCCGCGATCGAGCAGAGCCGGCGCTGTCGCTGGCTCGCCAAGGCCCGTGAGCAGCGACATGGAAGGCGGTGGCGGCGACTTGAGGAAGCAGCGACTTGATGCCGTGGAGGAGCTGGCCGAGAACCCGACGCATGCATGCAACGACCATGCATGTAGCGGCGTTAGAGGCAAGGCGAGGCGGTATGGCGTGCCGCGCTTGTGCATGGTGAGAGCGACGGCGACGATGCGGAGCGGGGCTTGTGCATGGTGAGAGCGACGGCGACGATGCGGAGCGGGACACGGATGCGGACAGCGGAGGCTCTCTACGGTACGGTGGTACCGAGATGACGAACATAGACGAGGAGCCGGATGCGGAAGCGGCGACGACTACGGTGGACGCGTACGAGAGCCGAGAAGATGATGTCCGGCCATATTAGGCACGCCTAGTGCCGCGGTAAAAATCTTTAGCATCAAATCGTGTTTACGATATTTACTTGTGCATGTTGCATATTAGTCATGAGCATGACATCTTTTCATGCATGTTTAATTGTAAAAAAATTGTTTGATAGCTTAGACTGGTGCGACTCTCCAGTTAAGTCTTATTTATGCGTTGGCATGATCATGTATTGATATATTGGTGAATACGAATAATTAGATTATGTGTATAAAAATGCGTGTGTTATTGTTCGGTAGATGCTAGATTAAATGTATGATTGGATTATTTGATCGGATGATATTATTTTGAAGTGGCATGGATATTAGTAGTGATCTTAGATGATAAATTAATTGGAGGGTATCCTCTCATTGGATTAGAAATTTTTGGAGTTAGGATGCATAAGGATTTTACGATCTATTAGTTGATGGATAGCTTTTGTGATGATATGTATTGAGATATGGAGATTGAATCGGGGATTTATTCGATCATGAGCAAATGGATCAGATGATTTGAGCATTAGTGTGTGAGTCTTTTGTGCTAGAATTTGGAGATGGTAGGAATGGATTATTCGATTTTAGATAACTAATTGGATTGCCATGTAATTAGTATATAAATCCTATGTGCCGAGTCGATGCAATTGTACTCTTTTGGATTAGTAGCTAAATGATTATTAGCCGATCGTCGAGAGACGCATATGTGATTGGATTGGTAGATGTCGTTCACAACTAAGTTCGGTGGTATGGATATAAGTTGATCAATTAGTGAGCAATTAGATGTTGGATGTGTTCTTAAATTGTAAAGATCATTAGGTATCGATTTGTCAATTAAACCTTGATCGGTGGTGAATTGAGCGTATGCGATTGTGATTTGCCGAGGCGAGACTAGTAGAGCTAGATAGTTAGCATTAGCTTAAATAGTATATCGGAGAACGATCGATGGATTCAATTATGGTCATATGCCCATGAGTCGGTGGATTTCGTGTAATTATCGGATATGTTGTATTTTTGGAAGATCGTGAGTTCGGGCATCACTCGATGGATTGACTACCTTGATAATGTCCTAGTGGAGGTTAGTATGGGATTTAGATCATGATATGAGAATATGATTGAGAGTGTTATGCATGTGATTGGATTCGACACCGCGAATCGGTTAAGTATATGCTTATGAGAAGATTAGATTGTCGGAGATGCTTTCCTTTAGAAAATAAATGGAAAAGAAAATGAAATACAAGGGCCCTATATGTCATTGACAAAGGAGAGGGCAGCCCGTGTATAAAAGGATTTAATTCCATTTAAAATGCAGAAAAGAATTATTTTTACACTAGAAATTGAATTAACTTTGAAAATTCTTAGAAGATGCATATGAACTCCAAATGGGATGAATCCAATTGGGTTGTCCATAAAGTATTATTCTATATTTAACCATATAGTTTTTATCTCCACTAGAATTCTGCAAATTTTCACAAAATAATTAAATTCGGTGAACGAGAATGAGAACATTGATTTTCAAAGATTTTCCAAAAATCTGATTTTCAAACTACTATAACTCTCTCATATAAACTCCAAATGAAATAATTTTTGTACCTAAATTCATCTAAAATCATAATATAGCTACTGTATAAATTTCATGCATTTTGGAGCAATTTGAGTTTTTGGCTATTTCTGTTTATTCGATATCGACTTTCTTTAGATTCCGAGTTGCGGAAGTATGAGAGTAAGTAATCGAGAGTGAGCAAGTGAACTACCAGCAAGGCAAGCATCATTTGAACTTTCTTTGCATCATATTTGATCCCGTTTGGTTAAGTTAGTGCAATGATAATTGCTTGCATGCTATTTTGATTATGTCAATATTTTTGTGATGTGTAGTTTAGTTATGTCCTATGCTTGAGGTTAATCTTGAATTATGCCAACTCCTATATGCTTAAGATAGGATGTGTGAATTATGGGTTATAGAATTGCTTAGCCATGCAAGTCTAGACACAGAGTTCGATCGTCGGAATAACTTGGCATGTTTTGGGATAAACACAACTCTCATTTACCGAGACCGTGATTATGTCCCTAAGACCTTGTTTAATCTCGGTCTTATGGAGATAATTACGGGTCCCCACAGAGTTGTCAAATATCGACTTGTTTGCACTAGTCGAAAGAGTAGAAACAGATCGGCTAGAAGTTCCTCCAGTGGGCGGTGACCACGCAGAGAAAAAGGCTTGACTAGGTGATGTTACCATCTCAGGCCAGATTAATTAACTCGATAATGACGACTAGAGCGAAACAAGCTTCTCGAGTACCTTAAGGATTCATTCGGCTATATTCATCTTTCCGACTTAGTTGTTACGCAAAGAAAAGTAGGAAACCGAACGACATTAGGAAGTTCCGTCTAGTGGGCGTAACCATGCGCATGGAGAGGCTTCGACTAAGTGTGTTTCTTCCTTCGACCAAGAAACTAATCAAGTTTTTGAAAAGGTAGCGAATGCATCTCAAAGAAAAGGTTACTCTTCTCGGTTTATTTTTCAAATAAGCTAAGGTGATATGAATTCACTTAACAACTTTCGACCATTTTTCGAGCTCAATAAGCTTTGTATGCGATTGTTTAAGAACGAAGCAATATTAGGAAGCTCCTTCCATGCGGGCATAACCACATGCAGAGAGGAGAGACTTGACTAAATGTATCGTCCTTTGCTAACCATTGTACAGAAGGATGAGAGAAAAATGGTCGAAAGAATAAAAGCGAAATTCAAAATAGACAAAAAGATAGGAGAACTCGTTGCTTTATTGCCGTTGAAGTTTGTTACACATAAAATTTGCGTGAATCGGTCAATATTCCAAGAATTTGAGAGAACACGGCCGTCTTCCATTGCAAGTCGCATCGATCCCGGACGCGTTACGCCGACCACGATGTAAGGACCTTCCCACTTGGGGAAAGTTTGTTCCGATTAGGTGGGATTGGATAAGTCTCAATACCAAATCACCGCGCAGGCCGCGAGGTTGACCTTACAATCATAGTATCTGCAAGCAGGCTTGTTGGTAGACCGCGAACGGAATAAAGCTTTGTTCCTCCTTCTTGAGCGAGTTGATGTCGTCGCTCGAAGATGTTCTTGAGACGCAGTCGTGAAACTTGTCGACTCTTTCTGACCTGATCTTAATTTCTGGAGGAAGCATGGCTTTAGCACCAAAAACTAGAAAGAAAGGTGTTTCTCCCGTAGCTCGACTAGTCGTCGTGCAATTGCCCATATCACGATGGTAATTCCTGCACCCAAGCCCCGAGCGCTTTACCGGTGATCAAGACTGGTCTTAATTCCCTTCATTATCTGGCCGTTCGCTCTCTCGACTGCTCCGTTCCTATGGGGGTGTGCGATGGAGGCGTAACACAAACGAGTACCCAACTCGTAGCAAAATTCCTGAAATTTTGCGCTTGTAAATTGTTTACAGATTATCCGTGATAATTCGACTTGGTACTCCGGATCGAGTGATCACGCATCTCATCATGAACCATTTTGCCGCTCAGTTGTTATCCGGTCACAGTTAGGCTTCTATCCATTTTGTGAACGTATCAATAGCCACAAACAGAACTGAAACCTCCTGAGCTCGTAACGGTCCTAGGATATCGAGACCCCAAGTTGCAAAAGGCCATGAAAGAGGAATTGTTTGCAACGCCCGAGCTGGTTGGTGTATTTGGCTATGAACCGATACACGCATACATCTTTTAACCATCTCCTTGGCATCGAGAGGTCATTTGGCCAATAAAACCTTCAAAAGCTTTACCAACCGATTGTTCTCAGAGGAAGCATGAGTTCCACGATCCTCCATGTATGTCGTGAAGTAGTTTTAATCCTTCGCTTATGAATACATCGCATGAGCACCCCTTGGGTTCCTCTTTTATAAAGAACACCTTCGACCAAAGTATACATTTTGGCTTTTCGGGATAATCGATCTGATTCTAGATCGTCATCGGGTAAGGAACCCTCTTGAAGATACTCATAAATGGGCGCCATCCATGTATCTTCGTACTCTAGAGAGGTTTGTTTTATAGAAGGTGTCTCCAGTTCGTCGACTATGGACGGTTTCTGAAGCTGTTCCAGGAACACCCCTTTCGGTACTACGGATCGGAGGAAGCTAGACGAGCCAGTTGGTCTACGAGGAAATTATCCTTTCGGGGGATAAATTGTACCTCAAAGCCCAAAAGTGCTTTTCTAACTTTCGCACTTCGATAGGTACGAGACATGGTCGAATTAGAGCACCGTACTCCTTTCGACTTGATTCACGACTAGCCGAGAGTCTCCTCTTACGAGCAATCGTCGAATCGAGAGTGCTGCGCAACTCGTGATGCCACCTAGCAAACCTTCGCATTTTTGCCACGTTATTAGTGGCACGAAAGTTTAATTGTATGGCATACTTTAAGGTTTCTCGGTGAGGAGATTCCAGACCACCCTGACCCCAAGCCACTTTTAAGTAAGTGACCCGTCAAAGTACATCATCCATCGATCGTGGAATCGTGATCGGGATCTGAGCAGTTCAGATTTGTCCATTCGGCGACAAAGTCCGCCAAGATCTACGGGATTTAACGGCGTTTGGGACACGAAATGGATGTCGAGCGCCCCAAGTTCGACCGACCATTTTGCCATGTGTCCCATTGTTTCCCTATTCTCGAGGATCGCTCCCAGGGAAACTCGGGCAGCCTGACTAGTTTGTGCGTCTGAAAATAATGCCGCAGCTTCTCGAAGACATGAGGAGGGCATAAGAAGTTTTGAACACGAGGTAACGCTCCTTAGGTCCGTGCAAAACCTCACTCACGTAGTATACTTTGGTCGTTGTATGTTCTCACGTTCTACGACCAGACCTTCGCGCATCGCTGTGGCGTGGCGGTAGGTAAATTAAGGCGTCTCTCCTAAGCCGGAAACTAGAACAGGAGCACTCGTAAGATACCTCTTGACTTCCTCGAAGGCTAAGTTAGCCTCTTCTGACCATTCGAAACCTTCATGTTTCCTTAGAAGTTTGAAGAAAGGCAGTCATTTTTCTCCCAGTCGTGCTATGAAACGACTTAAAGCCGCCATGGACCCTGTAAGTTTTTGGACTTCTTTTTTCGTGGTCGGGGGGCGCATCTGAGTGATGGCTTTGATCTTTTCGGGATTTGCTTCGATTCCTGCTCGTAAACCAGGAATCAAGCAATTTTCTCAAGAGACCCGAACACACACTTCTCGGGATTTAGTTTCAATTGGTGCTTTCGAGGTTGTCGAAAGTCTCCGCAAATCCGTGATATGTTCGAGTCGTTTGGTGCTTTTACGACTAGGTCATCAACATAGGCTTCAAATTTCGGCCTAGTTGAGGAGCGAAAGTCGTTTGCATCAAACATTGAAAAGAAGCTCCAGATTTTTAGGCGAATGGCATTTTGACATTGCAAAATACTCCAAACGGTGTAATAAATGCGGTCTTTTCTTCATCTTCGATGCATAACGATCCGATGATAACGAGTATGCATCTAGAAAACTCAACATTTCACATCCTGCAGAGAGTCAACCGGTGATCGATGCGAGGTAAAGGGAAATCATCTTTTGGACAAGCTTTATTAAGATCGGTAAAGTCTCACGCACATACGCCATTTGCCGTTAGACTTTCTAACCATTCTGAGGTTGGCCAACCACTGCTGGTGGTTGACTTCTCTTATAAAGCTTGCTAAGCAACTTGTCCAATTCGACCTAATAACATCTCGTCGATCGGGGCAAATCTCGTAACTTTTGTTTTACGGGTAGTTTATCGTGTAGTAAGGCTGGCACATGCTCGATCACATTCCTTGGGACTCGGGCATGTCGGATGCTTGCCACGCAAAGACATCGGCCGCTTGCACGGAGGAAGGTGATGAGGGCGTCTTCCTATTTAGGTCGGAAGAATCCCCATGCGAACAGTCTTGAGGGCTCCTCTGCGTCGGAGGAACCTCTTTGACACTGGTCGTTCGCTTAAGTGCGACTTTGAAGCTCGACTTGCTAGTCGAAGGTCGACTTTCGTCTCGAGTTGGTAGTTGTCCAACCATCTCAAGGAACGACGGTCGCGCAGAATGCGCCATCTTCTTGTCACAATATATTGTGATCACTCCTTTGGGACGGCATCTTAAGACATTGGTACCCATAGTGAGTAGCTATCAAAATTTTGCGAGTAGGTCGTCCGAGTATGGCGTTATATGTCCGATCGAAATCGACTACATCAAAGGAGACTTCTCTGTCTGAAATTGCTTGGTGATCCAAGCGTTAAAGGAAGAGAAACTTGGCCAATGGGTTTGTCGAAGACGATGCACGATTCCATGAAATGAATATCGTCACTGGTCTTCTACTTTATCACTGGTACTTGCATCTCGTCCGAGGTACTCGTAAGCGATATATTTAACGAGCTTCCACCATCAACTAAAACTCGATTGACTTGACAATTATTGATGGTGGGTTCGACTACTATCAGGAATCGACCTGGTCTAGTCGAAGGTATCGGACAATCACCTTTCTCGAAAGCAAGGGTGATTTTTGACCACTTCGGTAATTTATTGACAAGAGGAGAGTCGATTGTGTTTACCTCACGTTCGACTGCTTTCAGCTGTCTTCGTGATTCGTATGCCGAAGACCCCCCCATAGATGTGATCAATGGTGTCTTTGCGGGTCCCGGCAGCATCTCCTCATCGTCCGACTCCTTTTGTCCTTTGGTTTGGCCCAATTGCTCAAGAATAGGAAGTGGCCCTTTGCCGAATAATAGTCCTCGAGTTTCGTAAGAAAACTCGGCGATTCTTAATGTCATGCCCTTCTTTTTTATGAAAAGGACACCACCTAGGTTTGTCGTTTCTCCGATCTTGGCGTTTACCTTTACTTCGATTGGGATTTTGCTTGGGGTTGTGTGGCTCCTTATCGCACGGCTAGGACCTCCTTAGAAGCGGCATCCGAGATTTTTGACTTTTCGCTTTGTTCTTAGATTTCTAGCCTTTTTATCCTTTTTACCACTTTCACCTGCTTCCCGAGGGATGCTATCTTTGATATCGATGGTATCGTTCCATTCGATAACCAGTGCGATCGCATATCTATCAGCCATCTCAAAGAGCTCAGCGACAGTGGCAGGTGGATGTAAGGTGATGTCCTATGTTATTCTTCTGCTACGGACTCCCTGTTTGAAAGCCCTAATCACATATGAGTCAGAAACTTCCGGAATAGAGTTTCGAACCTGACTGAAGCGCCTGATGAATTGTCGTAGCGTTTCATGGTTGTTACTTTATCGGTGCAGTCATCCTCCTTTCTGGCGATTGTAAGTTCCACGAAATTAGCCAAAGATGATCACGCAGAGGTGTTGCCACGAGTAGATCGACTCAAATGGTTGGTTTAGAAGCCATGATCGCGCCGATCCTTCGAGCACAGTAGGAAGGTAATTCGCCATGACATGCTCTCCTCCTCTTGCAGCTCGGACAGCTGTAGTGTAGATTTGGAGAAACTCGACGGGGTTTTGAGTTCCATCGAATTTCTCCATATTCGTCGGTCGAAATCGAGGCGACCAACGAACCGCTCGAGAAGGTCGGCGAACGCGCTGAGCATCGAGATAACCTCTTGTCTTCTTTTTGTAGAGCGAAGGGTTAATGTCACGCGATCGAACTCGTCGATACCGACCATGGGGACTAGGCCTATAATAAGCCTCGACCTTACGGAAATACTTCTGCGTACCGCTTGCCGCGTGCGTCAGTCGTGAAGTGGTGAAAGATCACCCCTCCCGTTGGCTTGTGGCATTTTCTCATGTCGAGAACGACATGAGGAGAGTCGTCTTGCTTCCATGCGACGAGTTTCTGAGCGGCCGCGTAAGAAGTAGCCGCACTATTACGACTTCGTGGTTGTGGTCGACCTGCGTCGCTTCGAGTTTGGCCATCATGTCACGAAGTCTTTGCGCGATCTCCTCGGCAAAAGATCATAACACGGTGCTCGGCGAGTTCTTGGGTCGAGTTCTCCAAAGAAATCATTGATGTCTTTGGAGTTCTTGAGCTTCCTTCGATTGGAAATAAAGCGCGCTCGGGGAGGTTCTTACGAGCCACTATTTTCTTCCGTCGAATTGCCTCGAAATGGTCTATTTGAGACCCTTGAACTTGTTTTAATGGAGCGCGAGAATGTTGAGGATGTCCCGCACGTTCATCAAAGTGTTCATTTCGTTCACCGGTTGTGGTGTCCTTGCCATTCGACGAGGTGGTGTAGAGTATGCTCGGTGGGAAGCATGTCCAATCCTTCTTACGAGAGAACGATCACGATCGGAGGAAGGGCGAAGACCTCCGTGGATGACTTCCACTTGCGCTCGAGATCTCCTCACTGGAGGAGTGGTCGGCGACACCATCTGGCGACTTGGAGTAAACCCTCCGGTAGGGGAACTCGGGTTATAACCGTCTCGATGCGCGGTGGCTCTGCGTCGGGACGGTTGAATTTGATGAACGGCATGTTCGATCCTCTTCCCTGAAATGCTCGGAGAGAGGACCATCGGATGTCGATGGAGCTCGGGATAATGGCTTCGAACTTGTCTCGCCAACTCGAATCGTCTTGGGGACTCGAACACTTAGAGGAAAAGCTCTCGTCGTGTTGCGAGTTTGCCTGAGGCAGTACATTCTTGTCGAGTTGACCCTTGCCTCCGAGAAATTGATCCTCGATCGGGCGTCTTGTCGTGGGGATAAGGATCCTCCTCGACTCGGTGGTAATGCGATCTCAGAATCGATAGAAGATCTCGAGAGGCGCAATACCGCGTCGAAGATTCGATACTCGGTTCGTATTCGAGGCCGCATCCATGTCGATATCTGCGTGTCGGCTAAGTCGAACCAATTCTCCTCATTCCATTCTCCGGCATGGTAGCATAAAGAGAAAAGGAAGAAGCGTGACAAGGAATTACAGAGGATCCCACGGTCGGCGCCAATCGCCGGTGTTTTAGAACCGATCTTACGTAAAGATTGTTTGATTCGGGGTCTCCACAATTGATCACACTGACGAAGAAGACACGGGATTTTTATACGAGTTGGGCCTTCTCGGTGAGAATAACAACCCTACTCCTGTGTATCTTGTATTTGCTCTTTGGATTACAATCGAATAAGTATGCTCTGTTTCTTCTTTTCCCCAAAAGGCCTCCTCTCTATCTCTATGAGATACCTATTTATACTAAGCAATAGTGGGCGTTGTCCTTCGGGCTAATTAGTCGCTCATTATTATGTAATAATGAGAGTAATTACGAGTAGTAACCACCCCATGCTATCAATCGCGATCGAGAGATAGTGGAATTATCTACGATTATGTCGAGAGATAGCTGCGTATTTTGACCGCTTAGATTCTCATCTGTTTAATGGGCCGTCAAGCGGGTGGGTCGATGAAGTCGTGAGGAACACGTGAGCGAGCCCCGATCGTAGAAAAACTTACGACCGGGCATACTCGTAACGATCATACCATAGTCGTAGAAGAGCTTACGACTAGGTAGTAGTCGAACGATTATACCATGGTCGTGAAGAGCTTCACGACCGGGGGTAGTCGTGAGGATTATCCGTGGTCGAGAAGAGCTTACGACCGTGGGGTAGTCGTAGGGTGGTCTCGACTTCACGACTAGTTCTTCCTTTTGATATTCTAAGGGGTATGTCTTATGGCGTCATATTTCTTGATTATGGAGTAAATAAATGAGGATTATTTAGATCCTCGTCAACTTTGTTTCAAAGTATTGCATTCTATTTTAATTATGTATTTAAATGCTTTGGGCATAGTTATTATCCAATTTGTTATCACTCCTTGACCTTGTATGCCATAATTCCTTGTCACCCTAGATTGGTTTGTTAGTTGGTAATATTATAGCACCAACGTGGGTTGGTTAGATGCGAGTACAATTGCTTAGCCATGCTACGAGTCTCACATCTCATGTAAGTTGCAATTATCAAATGTGACTAAGTGACTATGGAACTTTGTGTAAAACTGTGTGCTATGTGTTATTACTTCGTGATGGCATGTGTTGCACTAAAACCAACTGGGTGGTAAAGGATTTGGACCGGGGCAAGTGGTGGACTATGTGATGGGAATGATAATCTTTGTGATCTAGTTAGAATATGGAAGTCTTGCCTTGGTCAATTAAGGACTTAACTTTGTGCGCCATTGAACTGAGCCTTACTGTACGACCACATGCCTGGTATGGGACGGGCCTAACTTAGTAGGTTATGGATTCTTGGCATTGATTACTCAGGTGGTAGGTTAGGCTATGGGTGGAGGTGTGTACTACAAGGTAGTCACATCACGGCGGTTCGCGTGTCCCCGTCTGGCCGGTGTGTGTTATGCCAAAGCGCCGTTTGGGTTGGCATAGCGGTTTGTAAGCACATCGGGAGTGTCAATGTTGAGATGAAGTTTCTGAACCGTTTTGTTATGATTAGTGCTTGCTACACTAGTTGTATCGTGTGGGTAAAGTGTACAACCTCTGCAGAGTGTTAAACAATCTATTCGAATAGCGCGTCATGGTCATGGACATGCTCGGGATTTCACACGAGGTAGTTTTCATAAAATCTTTGAAATTGGAGTGTGTGACCTCAATCATATGGCTATGTGAAATAATCATTTAGATGTGTGTCTTTGTGAAAATAATTGTTAAATTATTATTGTCTATTTGTTTTGAATTATGCTTTCAATCTATTATTGGTATTCAATTGCAAATGTTGCTTTTATGCAAAAGAACCACGAAGCATTTTCTTTGGAATAAGCTTGCATCTATACATTGCATTCGTGGTATGATTTGCGTAGTACGGTTGTGTACTCACGCTTGTTGTAAAACTTGCGCCCAAACCTACGAAGAGGAGGAGTCACGCTTTGCTTTCGAGGAGGAGTTCGCGAAGGTTGCTGATCGTTAAGGTCCGATCGATCGGTTGCCTATGGTGAATTGGTGGGATCTATGCTGGAGTTATTTCCGTTCCACTGCTGTTTTATTCTCTGTTAGCCCTGCGTGGCTTAATAAGTGTAAACTCGACCACAAGGTCAAAACCCTTATTTGTTATTCAAACTAATCGTTTACTTTATTTATCGCTTGTGTGGATCGATATTTACCTATGTTAACCCTGTGTGCACTAGCGTGATCCTGGACTAGTGCAGTATACACAGAGGGTTCCAGAATTGTAATTCTGGGTCCCGACAATTATCGAGCTTCTTTGGCCATTAACTTCTTCAAGAACATCAACACTCACCACTTGTCATCGTGGCCCTTGGCTCCTTCAACACTGGACTTTCTCTTCAATGGCTCCAGCGTGTGGCACATATTGTCCTTATTTCCGTCGTCGCTGCCTTGGCTCTTTGCTTCTCTATGGATCAATGCCTTCTTGCGGGACAGATCGATGCCATTGCACATTTTCGTGGTCTCATCCAACACCATTAGTGCTATCACTATTACAGAAAAGGTTTTCACAGACAGTTCAAAAATGTCATCACAGACGTCTGAGTTTATGCGTAAGTAATGACATGAGGTCATCACAGATAGTTTTCGAACCATCTGTAATACAAACTATCACAGACGGTTATTAACTCAAAACCGTCTGTGATAGTTGACTATCCTGACGGTTGGTAGATGAAACCGTCTGTGATAGTTCACTATCATAAACGGTTTGTAGATGAAACCGTTTGTGAGAATTGATGTATCACAGACGGTTTGTAGATGAAACCGTCTATAAGAACTGATGTATCACAGACGGTATATCCTAAGGAACCGTCTGCGATATTCTTTTGTATCGCTAAATCTATTTCTGTTTATTGGCTAGCTTCAGGAAATGCTAGCCATGCCTTCTGAAACTAGCTGAAACATAACAAGTACATATATACATCCAATTCACATTCATTTCAGAAACAAGCACATTCAATTCACATTCATTTCAGAAACAAGCACATCCAATTCACAAATCAATTAACTAAAATTAACCTTTCATGTGCATTTACACACATGTACCATTAAGTTCAATCTTATCCCAATCAAGTTCAATCTACATTGTGAAATTTCCCATCTAGATTTATGACCTCATGGTTCAAGAATACCGCCAACTGTCGTTGAATGTTTATGAGCTAGCCCTGTTCCAACGCATTTGTATCGATGCTCGCAACCTATCGCTAGGAAGATTAAATTCGTGCATATATAAATCGATAAGTATGAAATAATTATTGCAAGGTTGAAAAACCTGATGATCATTGGTCATCGTGGAACCGACAAGTAGTGCATGGCAAACATAGTATCCACAAGTGTTGCCCGGCGACTGCTGGTTGCACTGTAAAAATAGAATTGGTTAGTTCGAGGGGCATTACTACGAAATGTTACATAGGATTAATGTGTACTACTGAATACCGGGAATTTTAGATCGTATCGTAAGGTCCCTCCCTTGCATTTCCCTCCAGAAGCATAGTACATGATGAACGAACTACGTGATTCCAAAAAGTTAGCCTTAGCTATTGCAAAAGAAGGAAAGACTACAATAGCGTTATCTATGGAGGAAATGTGTTTACTTGTCGATTAATTGTCGGATAATTGTGAAGTTGTATTTGGCACTCTATAGGGAATCAATGTATATTACATTGTTCCATTTTGGTATAATTACAATTAGAATCCAGTAGAAGCTACACAGGTATGTCTCCATGGTGATTAAACCTAAGTTTGTGTTGTTTATAAAGTACAAATCAACAAGTATAGCCACTAGTGCAGCACTTACTCCTGGTTGTAGGGCCAAAGTATGAATTCCTTATCGTGGTGATCCAGTAATGACTACGTCATGTACTCGACGAATTATGCATTCTCCTTGATGTTTTGCAAGGAGACCAAGTGTGGGTCGAAAAAACCTACCGGTGATTTCCTTAATTCAGCTTTAGAAATCATGTATCTATATATATATATATACACACAAAAGTAAGGAGTTATATATAACATTTATTGGTATTACACGAACGTTGACTGTGATTGTACACACGGTGTCCAGCATCGTATGAGTGAGGTGTCGAGGGCGTCGAGGTTGAAGAGGAAGAACAAGTCCTCGAAGGTCACCGTGAAGACGGTCTTGAACCACGTGGTTAAGATGATCCTTCTTGAACTTGACGTTGACACCGAGCACCGTTGTTCATCCGTCTTGTCGGCCTGTTCCATGTACCATAGATGCAATCTCGTGTAAGCCATTCCAAGGGTAGGGTGGTGCTCTACCTTCTCGACCAATAGCTCGCCTAACACGAATTTCTGGGCCAACGACAAGAAGGGGATTTCAGAACAGGAGTTGACCGTCTTCGATTTGCCCTTGCTGCCTCGCTTTTTAGAGATCAACTTCATGAGAGTCGACCGAGCACGAGGTTTAGATGCATCTGATGCACCGGGCCCTTGTGCTTCGTTGCAGGCAGCTCCTGTGGACTTGACACCGTTGCAGGACATTCCCGTGAAGTTGACACTAGAGTAGGTAGCTCCAGGCATATGTCCCACTTGGGCCACTAGATGAATGTTCTAATGGCTTGTCCTAGAGTCATGACCTCGTTGTTTGGGGGAATCTGCAGTAGGACGACTATGAAATTAGCATAAACACCGTCCACATTCACTTTTGCGAAACCCGGTGTTGGATTTACACCATGCACCAAAGCCCCGATATCGGATGGATACACCTGACCCCATGCAGCATCTAGGGCAACGGAGGCATATCTCACTTGGAGCTTGCACTTCATAGCCACATACATAATGATACAAAATTAGCTACTCCAATAGGCCTATCAATAGATTAAGCATTTCAGATATAATAATTATTACCAGGATGTCATCGACAGGAAATTTGTCATCGCTTTTTGGGGTAGGGTTAGGGTTGGACGAGCAGCTACTCGGAAGTTTGGGAGGGTAGGCTAGCACAGTAGTGGTAGGGGCTTGCAACTGATTTTCCCTAAGCCTTTCCTCGAGGCTCTCCATCTGCCATCGCGTCTCAGCTCTGACACGATCATTGATCTCATCTCTGATGGATTCAGTGATCTCATCTTTGAGGGTTCACGAATCTCCTCTCGTAGCTTTGCATCGCGCTCGGCTTTAGCTCTCTTCCTACTTGGTACGCTTCGGAATCCTCTGGGAATCCATGTTTTCATGGAACATAAAGACCAAGGTCTCTTGTGCGACCCGGGTGCTCATTATTTTCTAGGGCCGCGAAGAGTATATATCTCTCCCTGATTGCCTGGAATAAGCCTTGGGAAGATTGTGCACTCAGCGTTTCCTGTAATGGCCCGACATTTCATTTCACTTCCTATGAAGTTATGGAGTAATTACAAACTAGGTAGTTCGATATCTTACCAAGAGTTGGGACTCGATATCTTACCAAGAGTTGGGACACTTCCTTGTCTACGGGGTTTTAAAATGAGATGGCCCTCGAAGACAGGGTGGATAACCTCGCTCTTAGCCAATTTCGGGCGCGCTCATCAGGGATCCTAGCAAACGGCAGGGAGGCATTCGAACGGTTTGCCTGCTAGTCCAGATCCTTTCATTGTGGATTTTACCCGTGTACCCAGCGGTATCAAGTCTATGGGGTGCGTGTTTTTTGCCTAGAGGGCCCTATAAGTCGTACTTTTACTCCTAAAATCATTTATCATCTTCTTCGCCACAAAATCTTCCCAGTACTCTTCCAAGAATAGATACTTGTGGAAGGGCCTCAGATCCTTCTCTACGTAGTTCTTGACAAGCGTACTCTTGAAGTTCTTCTATGCTTTGCATGCTTGTAGAAACATGTGTCGTCGCACGGAGTCTTTGTGTTGTTCCGGGATCTCAAACAATCAAAAAATATCCGTCAGTAGCTCACCTTTCTAAACTTTGGTCAATTCCTTCCACGAATCGTAGGTGATGTTGACCCGTTCCTGTGCAACTATTCCGACCGTTCTCCGAAATGTGGATGTTGCTCGGCGAGGATTGATAGGGGTCCCGTACTCATCGACCTTCATGATGGTAAATCACCCCCCGGGCCTTTTCGATATTCCTCTTCTTCTACCGCGCTTGGATATTCCAGAGGACGGTGCATCAAACACATGAGGCGACAATGACGAAGAATGAACGAAAGACATCTTCACAAAAAATAGAAGATCTGACATGCATGAACATATTATCATAAGATTTGATCTCTATGTGTATGGGTATAAACACCAAATAATAATAATTGGGATATGTAGGGAAGAAATTAGGACCAATACAATGACATAATTGACATATAAATATGTAAATCCTTCAAGTCATTTAAAAGGAATAATATGCTCAATACAAACATCTTGTGAACAAATGAAATCAGCATAAAGCTACTAGTATTATGGATTGATGCATTTCAGTTAAAAGACTCGATGTGGCAAAGCCTTGCGTTAAAATAGTACTTGGCGTAGTTATTGTGCTTAAATCATTTTTAGAGTTCTGTATCTTAGGAATCGTATGAAGAATATACAGAGCCCATGAAAGGAAGATCAATGACTCATATAAATTACTTAATGGAAAATGTCTCGAAGAAGCTCAACGAGAAACTAAGAATCCTGTTATAGAGAAAAAAGAAGCTATCATTCCTTTTTCTGACGAATCACGTAATCCCCCAAGTTCACGAACTAATAAGGTTATCAAATGAATTGTAATCACAATTGAAATGGTTGAGAAGATTTAATAGTTTGATATTGTTCTCAGATGTAGAGTAACCATTCCAATTAGAGCTCAAGTTTAAACCCAATTATCAAAACAATTTCAGTACAAGACTATTATCATCACAGAGCATTCATCTCAATCCCACCACACCACATTGCAATATATTCCAGTAGTAGTATCAGAACAAATATCATATAAATCACTGACTAGAACAAATACAAATTCCTAAAATAAGTACAACACCTTATACTACTCAGTGTTTGAACCAGATACCAGCACAATTATCATGAGTCTATAAGGACCATGACAGCATGACAGATTATTGATAGAAAGAGTGAGGGAAAGTGGCATCGGGGTCGACAACTTGGCATCGGTTACCTTTGGGCGTCAAGGAGAAGGACAAGTAGGGAGCAGTAGGGCGGCGTTGAAGGGAGGCACGGCGGGTTCGGGGGAGGAGGAGGCGATGTGTGCTTGTGCTCTGGGAGGAGGTGGTGGACTCGGGGGAGGAGGCGTGCCGAGCTCAAGGAGGAGGTGGCGTCGAGGACGGCAGCAACGGGCTCGGAGGAGGAGGTGCGTCGGGCTCGAGAAGGAGGTAGCTCGAGGATGGCGGCGATGGGCTCAGGGACGAAACTTAATCGTTTGAGTGGGGGCGTGGGCAAACCCTAGAGTCCAAATATAAATAGGGTTGGACATCACAGACGATTCTAAAGTAGAACCGTTTGTGATAAATACACATCATATACAGTTATAAAGTATAACCGTCTGTGATAGATTGTGTATCACAGACAGACCATCTATGATATTCTTTTGTATTGGTAAAATTAACCATTTAGAACATACATATACATACATTGTTCAATATTTAAAAATTAGCCCTTCATGATGATCGACGCGTATGTAGCTAGTTTCATCACGTTGTTCTTCCTCAACCCTTATGCTGTTTTCGAAAGGAGGCAACTTGTCAAATTGATTGTATTCTTCCTCGTCCACTACATTCTTAACTCCGACAATCCACCCCCTTATTGAACATATCCTCCTCGGCAGCTCTTGTAAAAGCAGATATGCCATTAATGTACTCTTTACTCACACGGTTGCCAGCGTACATCCAGCTTCGATCCATCTACGCGACGCATATAATAATTTGGTGTTAAATATTGAATTAATTAATTAGTATACTATAGATGCAACTTTAGATATGTGAATTGAAACATGTATTTCTAATGAACTGAAAAACAATAATGCACCCTAGGGTCAGGTTGTTCATGTGAGGACCCCGATTTATTCGGCTTGTACTGTTTAACCATCCACTTGGTCCTAACAGTACAAATCAAATAAACCAAGCCTCGAGATATGTATACTTCCCAGTGCAGATACACACCCGTTACAAAATCATGCATCAATTCCATTCATACACATAGAGCCAAGCAAAAGCAACAATCGAAAGACATAGATAATATAAAGAGAGTTATTACAAAAGAGAGGCCGGATTTGGCTAAATAACACATAAGTAACTAATTTAAACAATGGAAGCAAAATGGCCATAAGATGGCGATAAACAAAAGCCAATCGGTGTGCCTTTACCCACAAGGCAACCAACCGGACCGCAAGCTAATCGTCCCAAAGCAGCGCAACACATACCACAAAAGTGAGGCCCTTGGGGCTCACCTTCTTCCTCTGCAACAATTAATATTAAGCAAAGCAGATGAGTACAAAACTTGTTTTTGTATTTGCAAGACTGACGTGTGAGATAACAGAACTATAATTAACTACATGCAAGCTTTATTTAAGTGGATGAGGCTCTGGACTTATTTTCAGCACAAAGCAAGTTTTCGTTTGCAATAAGGTAATAGATTCAAAGCAAGTTTGCAATTAACTTTTATTGTTCAAATAAAAGAGAGACAATTATAACAATAGATAGATGACAACACCAACCTAGAAGTGACTAACCCATAGTCACCACAACAATAGCATGAAGTACCCCTTCATACCACCTGAGTCAAGTTTAAGTTTTTAAAAGGTTGTAGTCTAGTTCTTGCGACCTTACCAAGCATGTCCATAACCTAGGGCGAGGCTATTCGAATAGTTTTAACCTGCGAGGGTGTACCAATGTACCCACACGATAGACCGCCTTTCCACCACCACGGTTAGCATACTTCCTTTGGCATGCAGGCACGACTAAATCTAACAAGACACTTTCCAATGGAAGATGCTAATTAAGAGCGAACCCACGGAGAAGGACACATTAGATGACCTAACCGTGCGCTAATGCTCCCTCCAACACCACAAACACACACACACAAGAACACACCCACCAACCAGCTCATAATTAACACCTCCCAAAGTACTTAGTCAAGAGAGGTTCCATATCCCCTTGTGTGGTTGTACGCAATAAGCGCTGGCTTAGTGACACAAGTAACTTCGGTCCTTGGGGACTTAGGCACCATTCAAACACACCCAACAGATCACATCAACATACCATTGTGCCCAAGTCAAGATATAGTTTTGTTTTCAGTTTTGATTTGTAAATCAATAAAACACAAGGGTTGGACATAATGGAGTAGTATAAGTATTTGTGTGATCAAGATCATCGACTAAGTCGATGATCGCCAATACTACCGATACTAGGCATGGCTAAGCAATATTTATTCGAAATCTACTAAGTGACAAGAGCTCATCCAACGAACTCTAATCACAGCAAATAGCCTAGGCTCAGGTAGTAGAGGATAATCATTTACCTACAGATTATGCAACTAGAGGATTAACTAATCGATTTAACAACAAAATAGCAATGCATACATAGAAGTTAAACAAAATATTAGACTTTAAAAGTAATGGGATCAAAGGGAAATGATCAATCGCTTGCTCGCTTGTTGTTGCTCAAGCGTTGCGAAGGATCGTTCTCGGGGTTACCGCAAATGTCGAAGCCTAGCGAAAAGCAAAAGAAGCGAGAACAACCAATAAGACGAGCAACACTTAAACAAAAGAGCAAGCAAAATTTATCCAATTGCATTTAAATTTATACACAAGGTAAAATAGGAATAAACCTAGACATAGAAACTGGAAAAACCTAATTTGGATTTGTGGTGCAAAAGATATTCCCTAAAAACCTATTTTCGGCCATAATTAGGTACTGTAGCAAAAATATTTTCTAGAAAGATTTTGAAGCTGAAACTTTTATGGTAGTTACCTACTGGTATAGTGATAAGCCATATACAATTTCAGGTCATTTGGAGTTATATTGAAAGAGTTATGATTTTTCTAAATTGTTTAGGGTATTAAACTAAAATATGATCCTTATGATTTTTAAAAACAGTAAAATTTGTGAAACCAATTTTCCTAGCAAATACACTATCAGTGGAAGCTAATCCAATTGTATTCATACAAAAATAAGCTATAGATTAAAAGTTATGCATTTTACAAGTTTGCTAAAAGTTCTGAAAAACAGTATTAAGTTCACTTGTTTACTATTTTTGAAAATGGTTTTCCAGGTTTGATCATGGTCTACAATTATTTTTACATTTAAGTTCAAGTTATAAGGAAGCTAACAAAACTGGAATCATCTAATTTGCAGCTAAGATGACAAAGATATGAAAATGAGAAGACCCTAATGTGATACTGATTTCTGGACTTAGCGAAAACCGGCAGATCGAGAAAGGGGCGACGTGGCTAACCCACAGCCGCAGATCTCAGATCCAACGGACGACATTGAACCAGGCCAAAACACTCCTCACGCGCGCAGAACAGAGGGCCGACGTGGAGGCTCCAGGGTCGTTGATCTCTGGATCCAACGGCCGAAGACCAGCCACGTCGCTCCGCGGCGCTGTCGTCCGACAACACGGCCGGCTTCACGCAAAACGCCGGCGACCAAAGCGCACGGCGCGCGAGTGAAAGAGCGAGAATGGGTGCGCAATAGCATTGCGCACCCTCCGCACCACCCACACCGACGGTGGTGGACGAGCGGCGCGCGGCGGCGGCGGCGCGGAAAAATGACAACGGCGACTAGCGACAAGGAGCTCCGCAGCTAGTTCATTCAGCGGTGCCCGAGCATCTAGGGACTACGGCGATGCTACTTGAGTGACGCGGGGACGGAGGATGATCGGCGGCTCGGCGCCGAAGCTCATGGCGGCAACAATGGCGAACGAGGAGGATCACTTGAGCCAAAACAACGAGCCCGCGTGATCAAGATAGGTGGCATACCACCCACCGATGCTACCAAAGAGAGGAATTAGAGGAAGAAGGCCTCACCAAGATCGAGACGAAAAGAGCGCTCGCGCCGATTTGGAAATCAAAATCCGGTGCTCCGTTGAAACCACTCGAAAAGGAGCGGTTGTTAAGCACCACCGAGGTGAGGGAAGCAACAGAGCAAGGAGGGAGCCAGGAACCACCGAGCACGGCCTTCACCGAGAAGCTCCATGGGCAACAATGGCGGCGAGAAAGCAGGCGCTTGGGAGCTCCACGAATGCGGGGTGCAAGGGAGAGCTCACGGTGCGTAAAGGAAGGCGTGGGAGGAAGATGGAGCTTAAGTAGGCGAGGAAGCGGGAGCAACGGCAGCAAGCCTCAGATGCCCACGCGCCACGGTCGCCACGAGTGACGGGGCGGTGAGCGATGGACTTTCGGGCCGCGACGACGTGCATTAAATGCGCTGCAGACACCCGTTGCGAGGTCGCCGGATGGGACAGGGCGCTGCGCACCCACGCTCGGCTCCGCCATGGCACAGCGTCGCGCGAGCGAGAGGAGGACGACGACGGCCAGCCGTCCGATTTTCATCCAGCGGCTCCCGTGCGATCGAGTCAAAACGGCCGCGCACAATCGTCCACCATCCGATGGGGATCCAACGGCCGAGAATCAGAGGCAATCGGAGGTGTCCGAATGCTTACAAGAATGAGAGCCGTTCGATGGAGATCCAACGGCTGACGACGCGCGCGCCCGCTCGACCGCGTCGGGTGCAATTAGTTGGCTCGGTCGAGTCAGTTGGCTCGAGCCCGAGTCTGACTCGCACCCGAGGAACAGTGCAACCAGTTAGGGTTTGATTTTTGAACTGAAACTTTGGGGATTTAATTGAGGCATCAAATCAACTCCAAAATTTATGAAATTTTAACTGGAGCTTGCTTACCTTGGGTTTTACCTCCCATAAAATTTCCAGAGGTTTTTGTGCACTGTGATTTTCTTAAGAAATTCCAGAAGGCTAATTCAAAGGTTTGACCAAAGTTTGACTTGCCTCTAAAATATTTCAAATAATTTCCAAAAATTATGAAATAATTCAGAGGGGTCACAAGGCAACCTTAGAACCCAGGATATTATTACCAAGGTTTGACACAAGATTTGACCAAGGAGGTTGTTGACTTTAGATAATTGAGGGTTTTGATTTTGAATTTCCCAAAATTCTTTTACAAGAATTTTGAAAAGTTCAAAGCACAAGGATGTAAGAAAAGTTTTAATTTACCCTCAATTTCTTACATTTGAAACACAAGCCAAAATGGGATGTTACAAACCTCCCCCTTACAAAAATCTCGTCCGAGATTTGGTTCACTCGGAAAAGAAAGAGGGTAGCCCAGACGGAGAGCGATCTTCTCGCTCCCAAGTAGCCTCCTCCTCGGAATGGTTTGACCACTGAACTTTAAGGAACTTGATGGTCTTGTTCCTTGTTCTTCGCTCACCTCCTCGAGTATGCAAGCGGGGTGCTCGCGATAGGTCAAATCTTCACCAACATCAAGAGTCTCCAGGAGCTTCCTCTGTTGGAACACGGAGGCACTTCTTTAGCCGGGACACATGGAAAACATCATGTACCCCGCAAGTGCAGCAGCAACTCCAACTTGTGGCGACAACTCCTTCTTCTCGATAATACGGTATGGACCGACATATCGAGGAGCTAACTGCCCTTGACACCAAAACGCGGTGACCCTTGAGGCGAAACCTTGAGGTAAATGAAGTCATTGGGCTCAAAGCTCAACTCACGACGGCGGCGATTCGCATAGCTCTTTTGCTCGGATTGAGTGTGCGTAAGCGATCACGAATGAGTGGACTTGACTCGGCCTCATTAATCGAGTCCGCCAAAGAAAGGTCTCTCACGGTCTCGCACCAGTTCAACGGGTTCTACACTTTCTCCGTAGGGCCTCAAATGGTGCCATACCGAGACTGGCTTGGAAGCTGTTGTTATAAGAAAACTCCGCGAATGGCAAGCACTTCTCCCAGTGCTTCCCATGGGAAAGAACACACGCTCGCAGCATGTCCTCTAAAACTTGGTTGACCCTTTCGGTCTGACCATCAGTTTGGGGGTGATACGCTGAGCTGAAGGAAAGGTGAGTTCCCATAGCCTCTTGCAGGCTATGCCAAAATCGAGACATGAACAGCGAACCATGATCTGACACAATGGTCTTTGGCACACCATGCAAACTCATGATGCGGGCTATGTAGAGCTCTGCGAGGAGACCCACTCGAAGGTCCGTCTTGACAGGGAGGAAATGAGCCACTTTAGTCAATCGATCGATGACCACCCAGATGGCATCATTCTTCTTTGGAGACCGGGTAGACGGTGATAAAGTCCATCGGCCGAATCCCACTTCCACTCGGAATTGGTAAGAGGTGGCGATCTGCCGGACGATGCTCGGCCTTGACACGACGACACACGTCGCGCTCTAACAACGAACCTTGCGATCTCCCTCTTCATTCGGGTCCACCAAAATCTCTGGCGAAGATCCTGGTACATCTTCGTGGCCCCGGGATGAATGGATAACGGGGAATCGTGGGCTTCGCGGAGGATCAACTCCCGCAACTCCATGTCCTTTGGAACTACAAGGCGTTGCCCGAACCGCACAACACCAAGCTCATCTTCGGAGAAGCACTTGGTTGTTCCATTCTTGACATTTTCCTTGATGCGGTTCACTCCAACGTCTGACAGCTGAGTGGACTTGATCCGATCCACCAAGGTTGGCTGTACAACCAAGGCAGCAAGGGAACCGTGCTCAACCACACCCAAGTTGAGACGTGAAACTCCTCCGGAAGGGTGGTGAGGCTCCTTGAGCAGACAATGCATTGCAATGCGCTGCGACTAAGCGCATCCGCAACTACATTGGCTTTGCCGGATGGTAGTGAATACCCATGTCATAGTCCTTGATCAACTCCAACCATCTCCTTTGCACGAGGTTCGGATCGGTTGGGTGAACAAATACTTTAGGCTTTGTGATCCGAATACACTTCACAACGATTACCGATTAGGTAATGTCGCCAAATCTTAAGTGCATGGATCACATCGGCCAACTCCAAGTCATGGGTAGGATAGTTGAGTTCATGAGGTCTCAATTGCCTTGATGCATAGGCCACTACCTTGCCTTCTTGCATAAGGACACAACCGAGGCCTCGGCGAGAAGCGTCACAAAAGATATCGAAGCTTCGACGGACATCGGGAGAACAAGAACGGAGCGGTGGTCAACCGCTTCTTAAGCGCTTGAAACTTTCTCGCAATCAGCGGACCACGAGAACTTCTTGTCCTTCTTGAGCAACTCCGTCATCGGCCGCTATCTTGGAGAAGTTCTCGATAAAGCGGCGATAGTATCCCGCTAAACCAAGAAAACTCCGAACTTCGGTGACCGGCGGGTGACTCGAGAAAGCACGTCGATCTTGCTAGGATCCACGCCTATGCCTCCTGCCGAAAGAATATGGCCTAAGAAGGATACTTCCTTCAACGAATCGCACTTGCGAACTCGCATACGGCTTGTGCTCGCGGCTTGCCCAACACAAGCCTCAAATGCTCGTGTGTTCCTCATCGCTCTTGCGATGATAAGGATATCATCGATGAAGACCCAACGAACCTGTCCAAATACTCCATGAACACCGAATTCATGAGGTTCATGAACAAGGCCGAGCATTGGTTAAGCCGAATGACATGACGGTATACTCGTACAAGCCATAACGAGTAGAAAAAGGCGTCTTTGGAATATCCTCGTGTCGAATCCGAACTGATGATATCCCACTCTCAAATCAATCTTGAGAAGACTCGAGCTCCGTTAATTGATCGAAGAGATCGCCGATACGGGCAAAGGGTACTTGTTCTTTACCGTTACTTCATTAAGTGGACGGTAATCAACGCACATGCGATGTCTTGTCCTTTTAGGACAAAGATTGCCGAGCATCCCCAAGGAGATGAGCTAGGGCGGATGAAACCCTTCTCTTGAAGCTCACCCAGCTCCTTCTTCAACTCCACCAACTCGATTGGGTCCATCCGGTAAGGCCTCTTCGAAATCGGGGCGGTACCAGGAATCAACTCAATGACAAACTCGAGGTCTCGAACTGGTGGCATCCCTGGAAGGTCGTCGGGGAAGACATCAACAAAGTCACATACCACTGGGACTTCACTAATATCTAGAGCTGGCTTCGCTTCGAGCGCGAAGAGATGCGGACCCTCAGCCTTCGCGAAAGCTAACCTGCCGCGGTAAGGATGGTGAGGTAGATGAGCCTCCTAGCGCAATCAATTTGTCCCATGTCTTTGAGACAACCAATCCATGCCTAGGATTACATCTAAGCTCGTCGATCGAAGGAGGATAAGGTTTGCCAAGAATCCTACCCTTCTATCTCAACAGGACATCCTACACTCAAACTCACTCTCAACTCCAACCGGGAGAGCGAATGAGCGTGGGACCAACAATGGGGTAAATCAAGACCCCACCACAAAGAAAAGACTCGAAACAAGCGAATGAGATGCACTGAATCAAACAAAGCAGAGCGAGGAAAGAGTTAACCGAAGGGTACCCAACACGACGTCGGTGCCTCACGTGCCTCCTCCGCGGAGATGAGGTTGACGCGCCACTACCCACGCCTTGGGTAGCGGGGACAACCTTCGATCACCGGGAGGACCACCTCCCGCCCGCGTCCTCCATTAGGGCGAGGGCCGCTCTAGTCTGTTAGGGCAACTATTGGCATAATGCCCTTCGGTTGCATGAAAAGCAAGTGACCCGGCAGCCGGATTGCGGGGCCACCTGCTGGTTCGCAGCGCACATGATCGGGGGCACGGCTGCGGAGGGCGGGAGCTGGTGCCGGCGGCCTCGGTGGTAGTGAAGCCACGTAACGGGCCCCGGGTAGGCCCGACACGGGACGAGAGAGGCCGCTGTGCGGACACTGGGCCTCCCACTTGCGCTTGCGGGACTTCGCCAGCGCCTTCGCCTTTGTGCTCGGCAACAATGGCCTTGTCCACCAAGGCCCGAAAGTCGCAAAGTCCACAATGGAGAGCTTGTCTTGCGGCTCCTCGGACAAGCCCTCCATGAACTTCTCTCGCTTGGCCTCATCGGTGGCCACCTCGGATGGATCATAACGAGCCAAGTGGTTGAACTCATCAGTACTCCATCATCGACTTACGCCCTTGCTTGAGCGCGAAACTCCTTCTTGACTTCATCAAGCGGCGGGGATGTGAGCTCGACGAACGCCGTCCGAACTCATCCCAAGAGACAGGTGGCGGCGGGTCTGTATGGCAAGAAGTTCTCCCACCGGGAGAGTCTGCCCCCCAAGCGATGGGAGGCAAAGAGTGCCTGTCTGGTCCAGCATCGAGCAACGTCGAGCTTACGCTCAACCCGACGCACGGTCATCCGCGCCCAATGGGTCCTCGGAGACGGAGAACGTGGGGGTGAGTAAGAAACTCAACCAAACCCCACGATCGATGTCCGCCTTGCCGGATCACGAGGCTCCGGCAGAGGCGGAGGTGTTGCGACAATAACATCCAGCAGGACCCTCCTGTCCTCTGAACGGTTGCGCTCGATCTGAAGAAGGACCTCAGCCATGGTCGGAGGAGGCGGGAGCTCCTCATCCAAACCAGGCTGCTGACCACGGCCGCTGCGAGTACCTCCAGCCATCCTGGTTCAAGAAATTTAGGTTAGAAACCAAAGCACTAATACTAGAAGTTGATGAAAGCGAAAAGCTAACGATTAGGGGAATGAGATATCACCCTAACCGAAAGCCAAAAACAGCAAGTATACAAACTTTAAATGTTTCCAAAGAGGCTCCAAAACAACAAAGAAACTCCAAACCAAGCTCAACTTCTCAATGCCATTAACCCGTATTGAATGAACGAGTAATAGTGTGAGAAGATAAAATTTTCAGCGCACTATAACAAGTCTAACACTACTCGAGAGCAAGGTTAACTCAGCGAATTAGGTGTTAGATACTTAGCCAACTAGTATCACATCTTACCCTTTTGTTCCCACCAGTTTTAATTGATTAACCTCTCATTTTCTACCCTATTTAGAACCTTTGAGCTTGCTGTCCGGAAATCGAATGCTCGCTGTCCAGATTTCGCATCCAAGCCTCCTAATTGAAATCTTCAACTTCGGAAGCTTCAAAACCTTGTAGAGGGCAGCTAACACTTCAATTTGCCAAACTCATTAGTTCCCAAAACCCAATTAATCGATAACAATTATCTTTAAAGAGAAGGAAAGGAGAACAACTTTTAAAACTCAAATTATAGCAAGGTGAGATAGAAAGCTAAGATAGGTAAGGAGTAAAATCTGAGAACTTACTTAAGCTTTCATAAATCATTTGATACTTTGAAAATAAGGTTTTCAAAATATCCTAAGGACGACCAAGCTTGGGTTACTACGGTTGGAATGGCTCTGATACCAACTTGGTGAGGACCCCGGTTTATTCGGCGTGTACTGTTTAACCATCCACTTGGTCCTAACAGTACAAATCAAATAAACCAAGCCTCGAGATATGTATACTTCCCAGAATTGCAGTATACAAACCCCGTTACAAAATCATGCATCAATTCCATTCATACACATAGAGCCGAAGCAAAAGCAACAGCTGAAAGACATAGATAATATAAAGAGAGTTATTACAAAAGAGAGGCCGACCGGCCAAATAACACATAAGTAACTAATTTAAGCAATGAAGCAAAATGGCCATAAGATGGCGATAAACAAAAGCCAATCGGTGTGCCTTTACCCACAAGGCAACCAACCGGACCGCCAAGCTAATCGTCCCAAATAGCGCGCAACCACGACTCACAAAAGTGAGGCCCTTGGGGCTCACCTTCCTCCTCGCAACAATTAATATTAAGCAAAGCAGATGAGTACAAAACTTGTTTTTGTACTCGCAAGACTGACGTGTGAGATAACAGAACTATAATTAACTACATGCAAGCTTTATTTAAGTGGATGAGGCTCTGGACTTATTTTCAGCATAAAGCAAGTTTTCATTTGCAATAAGGTAATAGATTCAAAGCAAGTTTGCAATTAACTTTTATTGTTCAAATAAAGAGAGACAATTATAACAATAGATAGATGACAACACCAACCTAGAAGTGACTAACCCATAGTCACCACAACAATAGCATGAAGTACCCCTTCATACCACCCAGGTCAAGTTTAAGTTTTTAAAAGGTTGTAGTCTAGTTCTTGCACGACCTTACCAAGCATGTCCATAACCTAGGACGAGGCTATTCGAATAGTTTTAACCCTGCAGGGGTGTACCAATGTACCCACACGATAGACCGCCTTTCTACCAGCCACGGTTAGCATACTTCCTTTGGCATGCAGGAACGGCTAAATCTAACAAGACACTTTCCAATGGACGATGCTAATTAAGAGCCGCAACCCACGGGAGAAAGGACACATTAGACGACCTAACCGGTGCGCTAATGCTCCTCCAACACCACAAACACACACACACAAGAACACACCCACCAACCAGCTCATAATTAACACCTCCCAAAGTACTTAGTCAAGAGAGGTTCCATATCCCCCTTGTGTGGTTAGCACGCAATAAGCGCTTGGCTTAGTGACACAAGTAACTCGGTCCTTGGGGACTTAGGCACCATTCCAAACACACCCAACAGATCACATCAACATACCATTGTGCCCAAGTCAAGATATAGTTTTGTTTTCGGTTTTGATTTGTAAATCAATAAAACACAAGGGTTGGACATAATGGAGTAGTATAAGTATTTGTGTGATCAAGATCATCGACTAAGTCGATGATCGCCCAATACTACCGATACTAGGCATGGCTAAGCAATATTTATTCGAAATCTACTAAGTGACAAGAGCTCATCCAACGAACTCTAATCACAGCAAATAACCTAGGCTCAGGTAGTAGAGAATAATCATTTACCTACAGATTATGCAACTAGAGGATTAACTAATCGATTTAACAACAAAATAGCAATGCATACATAGAAGTTAAACAAAATATTAGACTTTAAAAGTAATGGGATCAAAGGAAATGATCAAGCGCTTGCACTGCTTGCTGTTGCTCAAACTGTTGCGGAGGATCGTTCTGGGGTTACCGCAAATGTCGAAACCTAAGCGAAAAGCAAAAAGAAGCGAGAACAACCAATAAGACGAGCAACACTTAAACAAAAGAGCAAGCAAAATTTATCCAATTGCGACGAAATTTATACACAAGGTAAAATAGGAATAAACCTAGACATAGAAACTGGAAAAACCTAATTTGGATTTGTGGTGCAAAAGATATTCCCTAAAAACCTATTTTCGGCCATAATTAGGTACTATAGCAAAAATATTTTATAGAAATATTTTGATGCTGAAACTTTTATGGTAGTTACCTACTGGTATAGTGATAAGCCATATAAAATTTCAGGTCATTTGGAGTTATATTGAAAGAGTTATGATTTGTCTAAATTGTTTAGGGTATTAAACTAAAATATGATACTTATGATTTTTAAAAATAGTAAAATTTGTGAAACCAATTTTTCTAGCAAATACACTATCAGTGGAAGCTAATCCAATTGGATTCATACAAAAATCAGCTATAGATTAAAAGTTATGCATTTTACAAGTTTGCTAAAAGTTCTGAAAAACAGTATTAAGTTCACTTGTTTACTATTTTTTAAAATGGTTTTCCATGTTTGATCATGGTCTACAATTATTTTTCCATTTAAGTTCAAGTTATAAGGAAGCTAACAAAACTGGAATCATCTAATTTGGAGCTAAGATGACAAAGATATGAAAATGAGAAGACCCTAATGTGATACTGATTTCTGGACTTGGCGAAAACCGGCAGATCGAGAAAGGGGCGACGTGGCTAACCCACAGCCGCAGATCTCAGATCCAACGGACGACATTGAACCAGGCCAAAACACTCCTCACGCGCAGCGAAGAGGGCGGCGTGGAGGCTCCAGGGTCGTTGATCTCTGGATCCAACGGCCGAAGACCAGCCACGTCGCTCCCGCAGCGTTGTCGTCCGACAACACGGCCGAAGGTTTCACCGGCAAAACGCCGGCGACCAAAGCACGCGGCGCGCGAGTGAATGCCGAGAATGGGTGCGCAATAGCGTTGCGCACCCTCCATTCACCCACACCGACGGTGGTGGACCAGAGCGGCGGCGACGGCGGCGGCGGCGCGGGAAAAATGACAACGACGACTAGCGACAAGGAGCTCGCAGCGGTTCATTCAGCGGTGCGAGCATCTAGGGACTACGGCGATGCTACCGAGTGACGCGGGGACGGAGGATGACTGGCGGCTCGGCGTCGAAGCTCCACGGCGGCAACAATGGCGCAACGAGGGAGGATCACGAGCCAAAACAACGAGCCAGCGTGATCAAGATAGGTGGCATACCACCCACCGATGCTACCAAAGAGAGGAATTAGAGGAAGAAGGCCTTACCAAGACCGGAGACGAAAAGAGGCGCTCGCGGCGATTTGGGGAAATCAAAATCCGGTGCTCTGTTGAAACCACACGAAAAGAGCGGTTGTTAAGCACCACCGAGGTGAGGAAGCAACAGAGCAAGGAGGAGCCGAGGAACCATCCAGAGCACGGCCTTCACCGAGAAGCTCGCAGCAACAATGGGCGAGAGAAAGCAGGCGTTTGGGAACTCCACGAATCGGCGGGTGCAAGGGAGAGCTCACGGGTGCGTAAAGGAAGGCGGGGAGGAAGATGGGAGCTTAAGTAGGCGAGGAAGCCGGAGCAGCGGCGGCAAGCCTCGGATGCCCGCGCTCACGGTCGCCACGAGTGGCGAGGCGGTGGCGATGGACTTCGAGGCGGCCGCACGACGTGCATTAAATGCGCTGCAGACACCCGTTGCGAGGTCGCCGGATGGGACAGGGCGCTGCGCACCCACGCTCGGCTCCGCCATGTCGCAGCGTCGCGCGAGCGAGAGGAGCACGACGACGGCCAGCCGTCCAATTTGCATCCATCGGCTCCCGTGCGATCGAGTCAAAACGGCCGCGCACAATCGTCCACCGTCCGATGGGGATCCAACGGCCAAGAATCAGAGGCAATCGGAGGTGTCCGAATGCTTACACGAATGAGAGCCGTTCGATGGAGATCCAACGGCTGACGACGCGCGCGCCCGCTCGACCGCGTCGGGTGCAATTAGTTGGCTCGGTCGAGTCAGTTGGCTCGAGCCCGAGTCTGACTCGCATCCGAGGAACAGTGCAACCAGTTAGGGTTTGATTTTTGAACAGAAACTTTGGGGATTTAATTGAGGCATCAAATCAACTCCAAAATTTATGAAATTTTAACTGGAGCTTGCTTACCTTGGGGTTTACCTCCCATAAAATTTCCAGAGGTTTTTGTGCACTGTGATTTTCTTAAGAAATTCCAGAAGGCTAATTCAAAGGTTTGACCAAGGTTTGACTTGGCTCTAAAATATTTCAAATAATTTCCAAAAATTATGAAATAATTCAGAGGGGTCACAAGGCAACCTTAGAACCCAGGGGATATTATTACCAAGGTTTGACACAAGATTTGACCAAGGAGGTTGTTGACTTTAGATAATTGAGGGTTTTGATTTTGAATTTCCCAAAATTCTTTTACAAGAATTTTCAGAAAAGTTCAAAAGCACAAGGATGTAAGAAAAGTTTTAATTTACCCTCAATTTCTTACATTTGAAACACAAGCCAAAATGGGGATGTTACAGTTCATCACAAACACATTGTAGATAGCTCATGCCCAACTTCAGATGGCAAGAAGCCAAAACTTGCAAAAACAATACAAAAAGCTAGATCTAAACCATCTTCAATTCTCTCTTTACCAAGCTAGATCTAGAATATAATGCAAGAAACAAATTACGTACTAACCATCGATAGTCAAGAACAAATTACCAAATATGCGGTCTTATTTCACCAAATCGCCTCAAAGCCATACCCACAACAGCAACAGTGAGAACAGAGTTGGAATTTAAGACAGATCGATATGTGAGGGTTGGGTCTGCAGAGCTGGAATTTAAGACAGATCGATCTGTGATGGTCGGGTCTACAATAAATGAGATTATCACAGACGGTTTTTAATACAAACCGTCCGTGATGAGGGTGGGAAGTCACACACGGTTCATGTTGAAAACCGTGTGTGAAGTATCACAGATGGTCCTACAAATCAAATTGCTAATTTTTTAAATTTATTTGGAATTTTAGTTATTTGGGGATTTTATTTTGGAATACATATGGAAATAAAATTACAATTTTTTATTTTTTATTCCGATTTTTTGTTCTTTTTCCTTGGAATTCGTATCCGAATCCAATTGCTATTTTCTTCTTTAATTTTTATTCCAAATTACAGTTATTTAGTGATGTTACTTTGGAATTCTTATTGAAATCAAAATGCTAATTTTATTTTATTTTAATTCATAATTTCAATTTTTTTATTTCACATACAAATCTAATTACCAATTTTTGGAATTTGTATCAAAATTAAATTGTTAATTTTATTTTATTTTAATTCCAAATTTTAGTTATTTCTTTGGTTGGATTACTTATAGAGATATTTTTGGTTATTCTGATTTATAATTATTCAGGGATTTTACTTAGAAATTCGCCCTGACATTAAATTGCTAATTTTATTTTATTTTAATTTTGAATTTCAGTTATTTCTTTGGTTGAATTTCGTATACAGATAAATTTTGTTATTTCGAATTATAATGATTTAGGGATTTTACTTGGAAATTCGCATGGACATAAAATTGCTAATTTTACATAGTTTTTATTCCAAATGTGAGTTTTATTGTGCTTAACGTGGACTGTTTTACTTAGGAATTTGTATGGAAATCAAATTGTTGATTTTATTTTATTTTTTCTTTAGAATTTCTGTTGTATTTTACTTGACATGGACTCTTTTTTTAATCTAGATCGTTATAATCTGGACCTACCACGATCGACGGTGTAGATCTTTCTCTTTTTCACCGATTAATGTGGGAAATTTAAGCCCCTGAGAGCGAACATGGTAGTTTCTTTTGACTCTACTTTAATAAGTGATAGATAGATAGATAGATAGATAGATAGATAGATAGATAATAGTTGCTAGTCCAATATGGGCTTGAAACATGGAAAGCTATATCTTTTTCTTTTTACCCAGTAAAACTGTGTAGCCTAAAAGCAATTGAGCTGCGAAAATTAAGACCAATAATGCGCGCATTGCAAACAGCTAACTGCTTGTTATTCCCAGTTAATTTGTTCAGCACAAGTGCATCATCATTATCTTCTTTTTTGAAAAGGGGAAAACCAGCTTTTTATAGAAAGCATATAAAAGTGTTTAAAACAGGACACAAAATGAAACGGGAACTGGGGAAACTAGTTTGCAAGTCAAGCTCAGAACAAAACAACACTAACCAACTTAGACTATTACAACCCAACAGACGAGACTAATTCATATTACAAAAGTTTGTAATCCAATCTTCAGCAATCGCCACGAAGCGGTCCATCTTACTGCCATCATCACCTCTTAAGAGAGCTCGCCAATTCTACAAACAAGATAAAAGTTTGAAGGTCACTTCTACTAGTTGCTTAATAAAATTCCTCTCAATCGTCATTTTGTTCCTAATTTTTCAGAGAGTCCAAGTCGTAGCTGCAAAACTAAACAAAATAATATTTTAGTAATTAGCCCTATTTTTTCAACCAATTTAATTGGAAATCGTCAAAAGATGTTGGATGACGCTCCCAACTTAGAACCTCTTTCATACAAATCCAGAAAATATTTGCTATACAACAAGAAAACAACACATGTGTCGTTGCTGGGTCGATCTACCGTACGCAAACGCTTTGGACATGCGAGGAAGAAGATGAACAATGGAAGTTTGTGCTGCCAAATGCCATAGCTTTTCTACTATTTTCTCTCCTTTTTATTCAGTCCAAGAGACTACAAAATGTTACAGGCAAAGCAATAAACACACGCACTAAACTCTACGCTACTAATTGAGCCCTGCACATTTCTAGTCATTGCTTGCCCTTTAATTGCATGACTCCACTAATGCTGCACGCTAATACTAAAAACTAAAACTGCACTAATGCAAAAGAAACGGAAACATAAACACAAGAAAAAACGCACACAAGATTAATCAACAAACACCACCTAATCCTTCATGCGCTTTCTTGATCTCGACTACACCGATCTTGTTCCCGAGTTCCAAGAACTTGATCCATCCGAGATGTCAGCAAGCTGGGCGTCAGTCCCAATGTGCTCCACCTCGATCTTGCCTTCTTCAATGCACTCCCGGATGAAATGAAACCTTGTGTCGATGTGTTTGCTGCGGTCGTGGTACACTGGGTTCTTGCACAGAGCTATAGCTGATTTGTTATCCACGAGTAGCTTGGAACGTCGTGGTTCAGTGCTCGTCAAGTCCGTGAGTAGCCTGCTGAGCCACACTCCCTGGCACGCCGCCATAGCCGCCGCGATATATTCAGCTTCGCAGGACGACAATGCCACAATCTTCTGCTTTTGGGACGCCCAAGTGATCAGGCTTGCACCAAGGAAGAATGCCGTTCCAGTGGTGCTTTTCTGTCGTCCACATCACCGGCGAGGTCGTTGTCGCTGTAGCCCACCAGTTCAGGTTGTGGTGTGTTGCTCTTCTCGTATCGGCACCCGAAACCGATTGTGCCACTCACATATCGCAGAATGTGCTTTACGGCTGCCATGTGTTGTGACGTCGGGGCTTCCATGTACCGGCTAACGATGCTGATGGCGTAGGCGATGTTAGGCTGGGTGTTCACCAAGTACCGTAGGCTGCCGACGATGCTGCGGTACTTGATGGCATCCACAGCCGCGCTCCCATCAGACTTGGACAGCTTCAGGCAGTTCTCCATCGGCGTTGAGCACAGGTTGCATCCACCCATGCGCATGTCTCCAAAATCTTACACGCGTAGGTGCTTTGGCACATAGTGATCGTGCCCTTCGCTCGCTTCACCTCAATTCCTAGATAGTAGCTTAGGAGCCCAAGGTCGCTCATACTAAACATACTCATCATCTGGGATTTGAACTCAGCAATGTCGTCGATGCTTGAGCCGGTGATGATTAGGTCATCGACGTACATCCCCACAAGTAGAAACGTTCCGCCCTTCGGTACACTGCGTGCTCCGTCGGGCTTCGCTCGAAGCCGAGTGCAACGAGCGACTGGTCCAGCTTGAAGTTCCAAGCTCGTGGCGCTGTCGTAGCCCGTACAACACCTTTGAAGTTTGAGCACCTTGTGCTCGTCGTTGTTGTCGATGAAACCAGGGGCTGCTGCACGTACACTTTTTCGCAAGTTCCCCATTGAGAAATGTCAATTTACGTCCATATGGTGGATCTCCCAGCCGCTGTGCGTGGCCAAAGCCACGAGGACGCGCACTGTCTCATGCGTGCCACCGATGTGAACACCTCATCGAAGTCCACCCCTGTCGCTGTGCATATCCTTTTGCAAACAAACGAGCTTTATGTTTGACGACGTTGCCTTCTGGATCTTTCTTCAATTTGAAGACCCACTTGAGCCCGATAGCTCAATGTCCGGCGTGGATCATGGTGACCTCCCATGTCGCATTGTCGTGGATGGAGTGCATCTCCTCCTCCATGGCATGCTTCCAGCACACCTCCGTGAGCTCCTGTGCGACACTCGTTGGCTCCTCTGTGGCCAGCATGCACAGGCAACTGTGTTCGACGCTGCCGTCCATGCCAACGTCATTATACAAATCATGCACCCTCCTGTAGCATTGTAGTATACCGTTTGAGTCGAGCATGCCACCGGTGGGTAGGGAGGCCCACTCGATGCTGCTCGGTGTAGACATGGAAGGCGTGCTCGGTGCATCAGCTTGAGGTGTTGAGGAAGCAGCTTTCGGTGCAGAGGGTTCGTGGCTGTCGTCGTTCGCCGGCACGCTCCCTTCTACGTGGTCGACGGCATACTCAACGATGAGCGTGTATGTGGCGTTGGACACGTTAGGGGCTGGGTTCTCCTCCCAGTTCCATGGCTTCCCTTCTTCAAACGTCATGTCGCATGTGATGTGGAGCTTGCATGCCTTTGGATCATAGACGTGGTAGGCTTTTGCACCTTCTTCGTTGTTGACAAACACCATCAGCGTGGACCTGTCTGACAGCTTCATAATGCCTGGACCAACCTTCTTCACGTGAGCGATACAACTGAACATCCTGAAGTAGCTCACGTTTGGCTTCTTCCTGTTCCTTGCCTCATATGGCGTCACGCCATCGAGACTTTGCGTCGGTGCTCGATTCAGAATGTGCACCGCTGTCTTCACTGCTTCTCCCCAGAACACGGTGGGCACGCGCATGCTTTTCAGCAGGCTGCGCGCCATCTCCACCACGGTCTGGTTTCGGTGCTCTACCACTCCGTTTTGCTGCGGTGAGTACGGAGCGGTGGTGTGCCTCTCGATTCCAAGCTCATCGCAATAGTTGCGGAATTCATTGGAGTTGAACTCCCCACCGCGGTCTGTGTGGAATACCTTCAACTTGAGATCATGTTTGTTCTCAGCCAGGCTCTTGATCTTGCGGAGGAACTTGAATGCTTCATCTTTGGCCCTTAGTACCTCCACCCACATATACCTGCTATGATCATCAACGATCAACAGAAAGTAACAATTATCGCTCGGTGTCGCCGGTGTAATGGGTCCACAGAGGTCGCCGTGTGCCAGCTCCAGCCTACGCTTGGCACGGTACAATGATGCACGGGGAAACGACTCTCGGTGCTGCTTAGAAAGTGCACAACCATCGCAGAACTACTCCACTCGATCGATGATGGGCATGCTCTTAGCCATCTACTTGGCACTGAGGGCGTGCAATGCACGGAAGTGTAGATGCCCATAGTGTGCATGCCAGCGCCATGCTACATCATCTGCCTTTGTCAGCAAACACACGGGCGCGGTCAGGTTCAGGGTAAGGATGTATAGCCTGTTCCTAGACCGTCGGACCCACGTGAGTAGTAGGCGCTGTCGATCGAAGATGCACATCTCCCCATCCTCGATCATGGTCTTACATCCGCCTTTGTCAAGTTGTCCGAGGCTGACGATGTTGCTACGGAGTCGTGGGATGAAGTAGATGTCGGGGAGCACCCGGTGCTCCTTGTTTTTGCATTGGAACATCACCGAGCCCTTTCCACAGATCTCCACGGTGGAGCCATCGCCAAACTTGACCGATCCCTTCACCGTCTCATCGAGAGACGTGAGCATCGACCGATTCCTGGTTATGTGGTTGGTGGCGCTCGTGTCGTGGTACCACTCGTTGCTACCAGTCACCACCGTGACCACCATCACCTCTTTGAGGAACACCATCTGCTGTGTTGCCCTGTCCGTAGCTTGGATGAGCTCACAGTGCTCAACCATCAGTAGCGCCGGTGCACCATCCTGTGCGCAGGTCAGGTGCGCCTCCTGCCTACGCTTCCCCTTGCCGCTTGTTCTTCGTGCGCAAGAGCCACTCCTCGAACTCCTTGCGAAGGATTGTCGTTGACTCCTCTTTGGATAAGAGCAACCGCATCGGTACTGCTGGTGTCGTCGCGGCCATATCGCTGTTCCACTGCTCAAAGCCGATCGGTGAGCTCCTCAACTGACAACGTGCTTAAGTCCAGCAACGTTTCTATCACGAAACGCGAAGGAATTTCTTCACTACCTTCTCTTCTTCCACCGTGTCACCGAGGACTTGAAGGTGATTGACGAGGCTCGTAATTCTCATGGAGAATTCGTCCACCATTTCTCCCTCCTTGAACTGGATGTCCTTGAAATCCTTGCACAGCTGTTGCACATTTGCCTCGCGGACGCAATCCATGCCCATCCTCATCATCTTCATGGCATCCCATGCCTCCTTGGCCATGTTCTTCATAGCCAACGTGGACAACATGTTCGGCGTCACAGCTCGGAGGATGGCTGCCAGGGCCATCATGTCCTCCCTCTCGCTGGCGTTGCCGGGATCGATTGCCGCCCACAGTCCTTGAGCCCTCAGGTTCACCCTCATCACGAGAGCCTAGTCGGTGTAGTTCATCTTCGTCAGCGTGGGGTAGACGACCGCACTGCCGGATTCCCTCACGACGCGCTCCTGCACCACCAGCTTGCGTCCTCCCTTTCGTTCACTGCTCCATCCGCGCTCCCGAGGCGGAGTACGTGAGCCAAACTGGGATCGCTAGGCCATGGTAGTCAGGCTCTGATACCACTTGTCGTTGCTAGGTAGAGCTACCATACGCAAATGCTCGACACAAAGAACTTGCAAGACGCGAGACAGATATTGGTGCTGCCAAACTGCACAGCTTTTTATTGGTTTTCTCATCACTTTATACTAATAAAAAAGAGTAACTGAAAACGGCTTAACAACCTCTATCAATGCCGATTGTTAATGCAAAGAAACTGAAATATCAATGCAATGATGCTACTAATTGGTGCCCACTAGTGCTGCATGTTACTAGCCACATGCAAAACTGAAATCTGTAGAGATAAAAATAAACAACGCATTAAGGATTAATCAACAACATGATCCATGTTCTCCTCCAAACCACACAGAGTGCAGTTTGTATTTCCTTTCCAGCCCCTCTTCTTAATCTAATCTAAAGTTTGCAATCTGTTATGATAACATAACCACACAAATATCTTAACCTTCAATGGAAACTTGTTTTTCTAAATCTTTTGCATTTTCCTGCATCTTACACCCCCAAACAACACATGTTTGTACAAGGATTTCACTGAAAACACCCCAGATTATCATTATCTTCTTCCAACTAAAAATAACAACTCAGTTTGATTGTGGGGCAGGGAAGGAGAGGGCCGCGGCCGCCATTGCGTCCGAAGGTGGAGCCGGAACCGGGCATTGTTCCTTGCATTCCTCCAGACTAGGCCAGCAATCACCATCACTGACGATACAACACCAGCACCCATTGCATATAAAATTTTTCTGCACGCACAGTGGTCCTGGTGGAATGTTAATCATCTCGCTATCCATGTCATCCAAGCCTCGGCCTATTAGTGACAGATGATAAAAAAAGGCTAAACCATTAACATACATGCAGTAAATAATTGGCTATGGAATTGTATATTCAGCAGTGTTCGGATCAAGATACGCGCGGTTGGATCTAAGCAAGAAATAGACATACTATTTGGAAGAAAACTTACACTGTGCATGAATGGCAAAGCATCCAAGAAGCAGCAGCAAAACCAACACTAGTGCATCGACGTGCCCCTTCATGTGCTTCTCCATGCGTGCAGTGCAATACAATAGCTGGATTGAGGGTATGTGAGATGCTTGGTGTGTTTTGGAGAATATGCGTTGATCTGATCACCTGATGCTTTGTTCGATGGTAAGGTTTATATATATAGAGGGTGCAAACAGGCAAAGGACCGCTAAAAATGCTAATAAATAACAAGAATTGATTACAACCAGCAAATCCAGCTCTTTATTTCTTTTTAAATGAAGAATTGAATACGTATTCCTAGTTAATGAGTCATAATTAATTACAAATTAATTACTCAAATTTTATAATTAATTAGTCATAGTTAATTTTAGTTAATTATTCTTAATTAATTAGTCATAATTAATTTATTCCTACTTAATTAGTCATAGTTAATTTAGTGGTAGTTAATTAGTCCAAATAAATTAGTTGTACTTAATTAGTCGTAGATAATTAGTCATAGTTAATTAGGCGTAAGGATTTTTTTATTTTTTTGCAGAAATTTAGTAGTTTTTTTTTATTATGCACTGATTAGGTTAAATTTGTACATAAGGGTTATCGAAGTGTAGTTATTTTGGGGAGGTAGGAAAATGTAGACTCAATAGTGTGACATGTTTATTTGATGGATAATTTCATTTTATGCCACTGCCTCACTTGCACTTTTGGTTTGTGCCACTCTTTTTTCGCATATTCTTTCCATGCCACTACTTCGCAAATTTTCTTTAGAAATTGCCACTAACGTCACCCTTCGGCACCCTAGAGCCGTAACGGTGTCGAGTCAAACCGTTTGACTCTCTCTCTCCATCTGAGACATGTCCATTTTCCCATCATGCATGCCCCCATATCCCTCTCTTACTCTCTCCCTCCTCTTTACTCACCCGAGCCAAAACCTCTGGAAAACCCTAGCAATGGTGGCTGGAATGGAACCGCAACCCTAGTCCAAATCCATCGCCTTCAAGCAATGGTGGCTGGAATGGAACTGCAACCCTAGTCCAAATCCATCGCCTTCAAGCCACAGTAAGAAGATAGCTTAAGAAGAAAGGCCCGGATTGAGGATCTAGAGCAGCGGATCAAGAAGAAAAGGACACAGATTGAGAATCTAGAGCAGCGGATCGACGCTTTGATAGTTCATGGGTTCCTCCCAGGTACGTGCATCTCACTGCACTCCCCTCCTTCTTTGTTGCTCTTCGCCTCATTGTCCTCTGTTTGGCCGTAGGAACACTAAAGATTTGGTAGTGTTTCTCTGTTTGGCCGTGGGAAAATGCTTCATTTGGTAGTGTATTTCCCTTGCGCAAGTAGTAAGTTGTAGCTCTCATTTGTAGGATGGATCCCGACAACGTGATGAGGCTAGCAATTTGGGTTAGTACTTCTAAGTCTAAAAATTTGGGTTTTCAAAAATCTTTTGAGTAGTTTAGGTCCCTAAAAAACTTCACCAATCTTCCTTGAATTAATAAACCTTAAATAGGAATTTCCAAAATTTAAACTATTTAATTAGACTAATGTAAACATCAATTAATAGACAAACAGTGTTAGTTGGGTTCCTTGTGTTCCAAGGAATTGTTCTATATTTTCTTGGTTTTTTTTCCTGAATTTATTTGCTATTTATTTTGTCTCTTTTGAATTTTCACCTTTTCTTAAATTGAGAAATCAATTCCTAAATTAGATCCTTTTCCATTTTCGTTCATGGGCTAAATTCCTTCAGCCCATTTCCCTTTTCTCTCTCCTCCGGCCCAACCCACCTTAACCCCGACCCAGCCCACGTGTCAGCCCCACCCGCCAACGTCGCAACCGTGTTCGAACGGGACACTGGTTCCATGTCGCCGCCATTGAAGTCCCTGTGAAGCACATCGCAACTGTGTCCGAATGGGACACTTTATCTCTTTATTTATTTTTAAATGAAGAAATGAATCCAACATATTCGTAATTAATGAGTCATAATTAATTACAAATTAATTACTCATAATTTTCATAATTAATTAGTCACAATTAATTTGTCATAGTTAATTATTCTTAATTAGTTAGTCATACTTATTTACTCGTAATTAATTTAGTCATAATTAATTAGTCATAGTTAATTAGACGAAATAAATTAGTCGTACTTAATTAGTCTTAGTTAATTAGGCGTAAGGATTACTAGTTTTTTTTTTGTAGAAATTTAGTATTTTTTTATCATGCACTGATTTGTATTATCACATGCACCATAAATTAATTACAAAAATTACGACTACTTAATTATGAATAAATTAATTATAACTAATTAATTACAAATAAATTAATTACAACTAGATAATTACAACAGGGGCGTCCGGGCCAGGGGTGTGCGGACGAGGGAAGTCCCCTCCCCTGGGGAGGGGACTTGAGAAGACCCTCGCTTAGCATGCGGATGAGGAGGTTCGGGCGCCTGTGGCGTAGCATGCGACACATGTCGCCTGGCATGAATCTGTGGTGCCATTTTTGGCTTTAATCTCCGAAGGGGGCTAGATTTGCTATTTCGCGCGCAAACAGTGCCATTTAAGGCAAAAACTCGCTTGCAGACTTCCCCATCCCACTGTCTCCAGCCCCCCACCCCAAACTCCGCCTCCCTCGCTTGCACGTAAGAGGCCCTGCATCGCGGCCCCACCCGTCATCCCTGCATCTACATCAAACAATATATAAGGAGTTAGTTACTTTGTGCGGACGCGGATCCTCTTCCGTTGCATGTAGTTACGGAAGGGGTGTACAATACACACGCATTAGGGCTTATCTGGGTCGTCAAATCGCCAACGAACAGTTAGATCAATAGTGTACAACACCGTGCTACAGTAATAAGCGGTAAAATCGCTACAGTAACATGCAGTGAAATCAACATGATTTCTACAGTGCTTTCCTACAGTATTACTGTAGAGTACTTTAACAACATGTTCATAGTACTGTTGCTACAGTACTACTCTACAGTACCCCCCGCCCCTTTTATATAGGATGAGAGGTCTCCCTTCGTGCAAGAATAAGCAATATGGGACTAAACTAACCAATGAACTTTGTAGGCCGACAACCCATAATGGGCCTTTGTTTAGGTAAATTGTTCACACATAATCGGGCTTTGAAAACGGGTCAATATACAACACTTCCCCTTGGACACTTTGCCAATGACATGCTCATGCCTCATTAAAAAATTCTTTTGGAAACCAAGTGAGAAAAACGGTAAGAAGAAAAGAGTACATAGCTCGCATTCTTGCCATTGCACATGCTACCTCATTAAAACTTTCGAATGAGAAAACTCATTGGGACAAAACTCAAACAAGGGAAAAAAGTATAACATCTATTCATCTAATGATAAACATATATGAACATCATATATCCCCCCTGAAAACAACAACTCTTTATGTCTTCTCATACCAAAACCACAGACAAGTTTCTCAAAACTTGGTCTTGGTAAGGCCTTAGTAAAGAAATCCGCAAAATTCTCACTTGATTGGATTTTCTGTATTTCCATTTCCCTGCTGCTCATATGGGTAGAAATGTTTGTGGAGCATATGCTTTGTCATATGCGTCTTTACATAGCTATTCTTCATTTGCGCAATGCAAGACGAATTATCCTCATAGAGGATTGTATGAGTTTTATCCACCTCTACACCACAAGACTCTTGGATATGATGAATAAGTCTTCTGAGTCATATGCATTCTCAAGTTGTCTCATATAGTGCAATGATCTCAGCATGATTAGTAGGCATAGCAACAATCGATTGTTTTACAGATCTTCAAGAGAGTTGTAGAACCACTTATAAAGACGTATCCAGCCTATGACTTGGTATTGTGGGGATCAGAAAGATAGCCAGTGTCTGAGTAACCCTTCAACCTTATATCTTTACCCTTGGGATAAAAGAGTCTAAGATCAATTGTACCCCTGAGGTACCTAAGGATTCCCTTAATTCTGTTCCAATGCCTCTTTGTAGGCTTGTAACCATGTCTTGCCAAACAATTTACTGCAAATAAAAATGTCAGGCATGATATAATTGGCAATGTATAACAATGCTTCAATAGCACTTAAATAAGGTGGTTTCGGGCCCTAATGTATCCTCATTATCTCGTTTAGGTCCATAAGGATCTTTCTCCACTTCTAGCGACCTAACAATCATAGGTGTACCCAGTGGATGAGATTTATAAGATAAAATCTCTCCAACACTTTCTTGGTGTAGCTAGTCTGATGCAAAAATATGCCTCTAGGAAAACTTTCAAACTACAACTCGAGATAGTATTTGGTTTCACCCAAATCTTTCATCTTGAATTCCATCTTTAAGTATGAGCTCGTGAGGATGTCTTCCATGTTTCCAATTATGTTCAATTCATCAACATACACAAAGATAATGCAAAATCCATTCTTGGATTTGTTTATGAACATGCACGGACGGACTTCATTGTTTATGTGTCCCTTTTGTAAAAGGAATTTACTCAGTCGGTTGTACCACATATGGCTTGTGTAATACTTCAAATTCCAATTAGAGAGAATATTACTCGGGAGAGGGAAATTTATTCAATAGCGAATGCAACAAAGTTTAGATATGGAAATAAGTTCAAAATTCAGTTTTGAGAGAGCTTTGGGCGCCAACCCATAGTCGTAGAGGAAAAAGCTAGCCTTAGAGGCCCATGGCCCATGGCCCATGGAAGGTTGATAGCCCACTTAAAGGCAAGAAAGGGGGATTAAGCCACAAACCCTAATATGCTACAGTATTTCCGTCTTGCTACAGTGCCGCCGCCCTGCTACATGCCACTGCTACAGTAACGCGCCTTGCCCGTCGCTACTATCCCGGTGTTTCCCACAAAGTGGCCGACCATAAGGAAGAGGAAGGAAGAAGGAGAAGATGAGAGGTTGTCCTCACGGGTTTTATCAGCGTAACACGCATCTCCAAGGGTATCAATTCATTTCCCGCTATTTTGATGATGTTTAGATGTGAAAATTGGATTAGTTTGATTGGATCAAGTTCTGTCCGCAGTAGATTCAATTCTGTCCAGTTTATTGTGTGGCTAGTTTTGGGTTCTTAGAGGCCGAATTAGAAGTTTTGATCTCCTAGAGTTATTTAGAGGATTCTCTTAGCTTTCGGTGGCCGCCAAGATCACCTCATTCCGACTTTCGAGTCAAAAGTTATGATAGATTTACTATCTGCTGTCCAGAATCCTGACGAGAATTAGCAGTCTCTGTATAGGTTGATATATGGCCTAATTATAGGGTGATTCAGAGGTCTTGCCATAACAAATTTTGAAGGTGATATCACTAGCTTTCAGGATTTATAAAGAACAACTCATTTGGATTTATAGATCAAAAGTTATGCACTTTTCTTTGTGACTGTCCAGATTGTAGGTCAGTCTGTCCAGATTGTATGTCAGTTTCTATCTTTAGTTTTGACCCGTGTGCCACTTTTTGTTAAAGGGAAAATATGAATGTCGTGCCAACTAGGTTATTGTAAGTAATTTCATAACCTTTTCAGATTATTAAAAAACACTCAATTCGGAGTCGTAGTTTAAAAGTTATGGACATTTTAGTTCTGCTGTTCTAATTGCTCAGTCAGATTCTGTTCTGCTATTTCGTTTGACAGTTAGCAATTTAGTTTGGCCGAATTGGGTTATCTCGTCAACTACAAAGTTGTAGATATATTTGTTAAGCTCGTGTAGGATCTGGGCTCATCTCTTTGGAGTCCCAGATCATTAGTTTTGGTCTTTACCGTGCTGCTGTCCTGATGGGATTCCATGTTACTGCTGGAATTTCAGATTCGGGTTATGACTATGTTTTGGGTGTGCAAGAGGGTAGTGTAGAATATTAATTCATGATGGGCTCTATGTTGTTCTTATTTCGGTTATTTAATTGTTTAGGCCGCGAGCCTACGGGTTTGGGAGCGCCATCGTTGCCTGCTAACGCGACGCAACGCGGAAGGCAAGTACTTTGTTGGTTTTAAATGTTGTGATTGTGAATGTTTACATGAATATGATGTGACATCTTGTGATACCGAAATGCTGAATTGGTTATGTTCTATCAATATGTGGAGTAAATGCGAAAGATGATATTAGCATTGTTCATGTTCATATCATGCATCCTTTTATTCATGCTATGTCCACGGGAGTGGTGTAAGTCCCACCATTCCAATGTAGGCGTGTTTGGACATTGTCATGTCCGTCCACGGAGTGGATTGAAAGACCCATCAATTCCGGATGGGCACGTAAGACCCATCAATTCCAGATATGGGCAGCTTTGGACACCTATATGAAACGTTCTTCATATAGGACTTGGATCCCCGCACTTTTGTTAAGGTGCGGGCTTAAGTGAACACCGACGGGTGTGTCACTCACTATACCGTATAAGCATGTGTGCGATCCATCCTTGAGTACATTCATTCATGCCATGCATTCCTAAGTTTTCATTCGATGTATGCTCATATTCTCTTATGATGTTGACTTGTTCATATGTGTGTTATGTCCCTTTATCAGATTTGCTGAGTCGTGGACTCACTCTTGCGTTGTTTGTTTATTTTAGGTAACCCCGATGTTGGCTCACTTGGGAGGGAGTAGACACGCACTACTTGTTCACTTCATCAATTCATGTTCAAGATTAAATTTAGTTCTATCTTACATTCGTAAATGATGAACTGTAATAATAAATTTATCAGTGGTGAAGGAAGGATACCTTCTCCACATTGATGTCAATTATTATGCGTGTGAACTTTCATTATCAATGAATTGAAATAAATAGATTAGATGGTGAAGGAAGGATACCTTCATCATGTCTTGGTTGTTTTGATACTATCATTAGTTGATTTTATTCAAATTCTTCCGCATTATGGATGTATGTTAGATGTTTTAGGTGACATCTTGGCTTCCGAATAGCCGGTGTTACTGTTGGTATCGAGCGGGCTTTAGGTCCGTGGTTAATAGAAAAATATTAAATTGACACACTTGTACTGATGTAGGTGGGGTTGGGAATTACATTGCTTTCGCATTATCTCGTTGTTATGTTTCATTTGTTGAGCAATTGTTGAATTGCCTCGTACTATCTTTCTTGTTGTTAATCTATAATATGTTATGTTATGATATTCTATATATATGAATCTATTCTATGATTGCCATGAGATGATCATGTATAATTATATTTGATTATTTTGTTTATGTGTGTCGATAATGGTTGTTAAGAAGTGGAGGTCGTGGTTGTGGCCTTGGACTTTGTCGTTATACCATCGTTCGTGGTGAGATTAATAGAGTAGTTACCAGAATACCCTAGTTGCGGGGAGTTGAGCGTAGTCGCTTGAAAGTTATTTTATTTCTTGACCTCAAATTTTGGCAAATTCTTGTTCTATGGTGGATGATGAATTTTTTGGGTTCGTGGTTTATGGTAGTTGTTGTGTTTGATGGTCTCTAATGGTTCTCTGAAACAATTATTGTTTTTCATTGTTGAGTTGCTTTTACGACTTGTGATCTTTGTCAATTAGCAATATTGATAATTCCATGGTTGTTCCTTCTTTCGATGAGAAAAGAATGACTCATTTATTCGTTTGATAGTTTGAGTAATGAGAGTTTTATGTTGCAAGATTATTAACATGAGAAAGTTTTGGCTCTATGTATTCCTTTTGGATTATTGCAGTGTTGAAGTTTAATGCCTCTCTTTTCGATGAAAATTGTTAAAATCCTTTGTGATGCCTTGTTATGGTTAAGTCGAGTTGATAATCGAATAATTTGATATGGTATGGGTATCAAGTTGAGTCATGATGTGGTGCATAATTAAAATTAGTTAGTAACATTGGAAGTGAAATTGATTAAGTTGATGTTGTTTTCTACTAGTTCTTGATGAAGCAGTATGTATAGGTAGTGATCGAGAGTATGCCTATACCTTTTTGGAGCCAAAAGGAGATATTAAGAAGTATGAAACGTTGATGAATTAGTATGGTCATTAAAATTGTTTAGGTTGCTAAACTTGTTGGGTTCTATGGTTCCAATGGATTAATTTAAATGTGTGAAAGGGAAACTAGAGTAAATCTTTGGATTTACATATTCTCTAGTATGATCGGTTATTGGAATTGTGTACAACCGGTTAAATAGATTGAATATCAGTGGATCTAGAATTTATGGGAGGAGTTCTATGTAGTTCTTCTATATAGAATGATGCGATGAATTTGGTTGTAGTGTTGTTGAGACTTTTGATCGATAGAAGATTTTGAATATGTGTTTGTTAATATCCATGTGATTTGGGAAGGAAAGTAGGTAGCAACTAGATTTCATAATGAAGCGATTGATAACAACAATGGTTGTAGTATAAGCATTTGTGTGTTGAAGTTTGATGTTGAGCATCGCTAAAAGTTAAACCGATATGATATAATAGGTGGCTTATGCCCACATGATTGTGAAATAATCGGATGATAATGTCTCCTTGATGAAAGGGTTTTGGTAGAAACTTTTCAATTGTGTAGTAGACCCTTCTAAACTTAAGAGGTTGATGTAGTGATGTTGTATGGTTTTGGTATACTCGTTTTGAAGATGGGATGAAAAGGTAGTAGAGAACAATTTGGTGACATTTTGGGGCTTTCTAATGGAATAGTTGATGATAAAGATTCGTGTTTGAGTGTATTATTCTTGATGTCGAAAGATTATCGCAAGAGATTGTGACTTGTGTGTGTGGTGATGATTCCTTTAGAAATAAAGTAATTGGATCGTGTTTCGTAATTTTCATTTAGTAAAAGTGTTTCAAGTTTTGCGTTGTGTTCATTTGGACCTCTTGAGTTATGTGGTGATTGAGTTTGTTTCGAGCAAAGTGACATGTTGAAAGATTTTATTGGTTCTGAAGTGGTTCCTGTGATTTGGGTATTAAGAGCTTATCCTGTTTAAGCTAGGAAAGTGATGTAATTACCATTAAAATAACCTTCCTTGTTAAAGGAAGGAGTGAAGTATAAGTAATTGAGATCTAAGTCACATTTCGCATCTTGCAGTTTATTTGAGTGTGCTTAAACCTTATGCAGTTGTTCCATAAGAGTTTATCAATTTTTAAAGGGGATTACCTTCTTCTTATTTGTGGTTTGGTATTAAACACAATAGGGCTTGAGCCCTCATTGTTGACTTTCTCTTATGTTTTACGAGTCCTTTGCCTAAGTGACTTTTTCCTTGGTCATGTGTTTACTTGAGCAATAAATGTCTTCTTTTGCCTTTTCTTTTGAGGAAGGATTCATCGATTCGTTTCACAAGGGTCTTCGTGAGTGTTTATTCAATATGATTGTGAGACCTTGGATTGTAAGTTATTCGAGGAGCATAGAAAGATGAACTATTTTAGTGTATAATTCTTGGAGAGAATAATATTTATACAGAATGTTTGCCTTTGAGGCTAAAGCGATTGTATTATTGCAACCATTAGAATCTATGGAGATTTGTGATCCAAGATCCTTTGTTCAATTCGGGTGGAACATTAGAATTTTCGAAAGGATGGGAATCTTGATCGATGTATTAGAGTGCGCGATTGAGTACCATGCAGTTGCGCGCAGATGAAATATGACGGTGTTGTAATGAAAGTAATATTAGCGAAGTAATCTGATCGTTAAAGTGGTTAATGAGATAGCCGGGGTAGCGGGATTGTTGGATTATTACTAGGAATGTTGTGGACTTAGCAAGTAACTCTCTAAGAGTTAGAATCTTTATAAAGATAATTGGGTGAGGAAATATTTTCGTGTTGATGTTAATGCGCGAGTATGTTTGGATTGTGAGAATTTTAGGATTTAATCTGAGGTTTCTCTTATTTCCTATATGAGAAGTTCGTTGTAGGGGTCTTGGAAGTTAATTTTGGGCTTAGCATTTTTATGCTAGGACTTTGGTCGCTCAATGATTATGTGTAGAGGAATTAGAATAAGGGTGGATTTCGAACAATGGGATGATCATTGATAGAATCCTTTTGATGAAGTATGTGAATGGGTGTCTTGAGAATTAGAGTTGTTTACTCTTAGAAGATGGAGGTGATGTAATTGCATATGAGATCTATTTTGAGATGCATGGGAAGTCATCTGTCAAAGTAATTCTATCGAGAAGAGTTGGCTAGAGTATGTTTCGTGGAGTCAAAAGAGCCTATCTGAGCGTGGATGATGTATTTTGACTTGAGCATAGCGTTGAGAATGCCAAGTTAGGAGAGATGAGTTAGTGTGTTAGCGATGAATTGGAATTCCAAAGTTTGAGAAAAAATTTATTCCTAAAAGAGAAAGCGAGAAATTGATGCTTCCTCCAAGAATGACACGTTTTCTTGATTCTTGTTTGGGCTACGTGCTTATGACTGATGTCTTCCGTAAATTGAGTTTTTTGTATGTTGGTATGTGTGGTTCTAATCGATTCGAAAGAAAAAATGATTGATTCGGTTATTCGAGTGATTTGTCCTTTGGCTTTTGTGGCGTTTAAATGCAAGCCGCCACTTGGAAAGTGGGCGCTTTTTTTCATGATAAATCTTGATTCTGGATTTGACTCTTTTGGTATCGAGTTGGCATTGTGTGGTTACTGACGGGAATCCTTACTTTGATTGACTCTATTTGTAATAGAGTTGTTCAAAGCAAGTTACATTGTGTGTCTCGTTAAAGGATGTGATCCTTGTTTGGTGAAGAGTTCGATTGAGAGGTGGAACAAGAGTTCCCGTGCTATGCGCATGTTGTGTGGATTGGTACCAAAGAGGAGGTTAACCCAAAGTACTTTGGTTTGTTCTCGACAATTGTGGGGGTTAAGAGGTTGGCGTATCGCTAGGACCGTCACGGTTCCATACGCGAGAACCCAATGTCCGTGTTCAGTACTAAGTGAGCAACTAAGCAATTCCAAGCTTGGTATTTCGTTAAAGACGTTGTCCATCGAGTAGGGTCTTACCTTCGATTCTCTTCTAATGAGTGTACACGGAAATACCGGGTGGAGTTTTAGGACGGGCGTCGTTTACGTCGCTTTGTTGTGGTCTCGATGCGAGAGAGACCACTTGGGAGTTGGAGTCTCACATTTGCGATCGGTATCGATTTGTTCATAGTAGGTGCGTGGTTATCCTTGTTCAAATTCGATTGCGATTTTCTTTGGTTAGTTCATCGAGTAGATTCGGGTCGAATCTGTTAAGGGGTAGAATGTAATACTTCAAATTCCAATTAGAGAGAATATTACTCGAGAGGGAAATTTATTCAATAGCGAATGCAACAAAGTTTAGATATGGAAATAAGTTCAAAATTCAGTTTTTGAGAGAGCTTTGGGCGCCAACCCATAGTCGTAGAGGAAAAAGCTAGCCTTAGAGGCCCATGGCCCATGGCCCATGGAAGGTTGATAGCCCACTTAAAGGCAAGAAAGGGGGATTAAGCCACAAACCCTAATATGCTACAGTATTTCCGTCTTTCTCACAGTGCCGCCGCCCCTGCTCTGATGCCGACTGCTCACATAATAATCGCGCCCTTGCCCGTCGCTACTATCCCCGGTGTTTCCCCTGCAAAGTGGCCGACCATAAGGAAGAGGAAGGAAGAAGGAGAAGATGAGAGGTTGTCCTCACGGGGTTTTATCAGCGTAACACGCATCTCCAAGGGTATCAATTCATTTCCCCGCTATTTTGATGATGTTTAGATGTGAAAATTGGATTAGTTTGATTGGATCAAGTTCTGTCCGCAGTAGATTCAATTCTGTCCAGTTTATTGTGTGGCTAGTTTTGGGTTCTTAGAGGCCGAATTAGAAGTTTTGATCTCCTAGAGTTATTTAGAGGATGCTCTTAGCTTTCGGTGGCCGCCAAGATCACCTCATTCCGACTTTCGAGTCAAAAGTTATGATAGATTTACTATCTGCTGTCCAGAATCCTGACGAGAATTAGCAGTCTCTGTATAGGTTGATATATGACCTAGTTAGAGGGTGATTCAGAGGTCTTGCCCATAACAAATTTTGAAGGTGATATCACTAGCTTTCAGGATTGATAAAGAACACCTCATTTGGATTTATAGATCAAAAGTTATGCACTTTTCTTTGTGACTGTCCAGATTGTAGGTCAGTCTGTCCAGATTGTATGTCAGTTTCTATCTTTAGTTTTGACCGTGTGCCACTTTTTGTTAAAGGCAAAATTTGAATGTCGTGCCAACTAGGTTATTGTAGGTAATTTCATAACCTTTTCAGATTGTTAAAGAACACTCAATTCAGGTTGTAGTTTAAAAGTTATGGACGTTTTAGTTCTGCTGTTCTAATTGCTCAGTCAGATTCTGTTCTGCTATTTCGTTTGACAGTTAGCAATTTAGTTTGGCCGAATTGGGTTATCTCGTCAACTACAAAGTTGTAGATATATTTGTTAAGCTCGTGTAGGATCTGGGCTCATCTCTTTGGAGTCCCAGATCATTAGTTTTGGTCTTTACCGTGCTGCTGTCCTGATGGGATTCCATGTTACTGCTGGAATTTCAGATTCGGGTTATGACTATGTTTTGGGTGTGCAGAGGGTAGTGTAGAATATTAATTCATGATGGGCTCTATGTTGTTCTTATTTCGTTATTTAATTGTTTAGGCCGCGAGCCTACGGGTTTGGGAGCGCCATCGTTGTGCAACGCTACGCAACGCGAAGGCAAGTACTTTGTTGGTTTTAAATGTTGTGATTGTGAATGTTTACATGAATATGATGTGACATCTTGTGATACCGAAATGCTGAATTGGTTATGTTCTATCAATATGTGGAGTAAATGCGAAAGATGATATTAGCATTGTTCATGTTCATATCATGCATCCTTTTATTCATGCTATGTCCACGGAGTGGATCTGTAAGTCCCACCATTCCAATGTGGGCAGGTTTGGACATTGTCATATCCGTCCACGGAGTGGATTGAAAGACCCATCAATTCCAAAGTATGGGCACGTAAGACCCATCAATTCCAAGTATGGGCAGCTTTGGACACCTATATGAAACGTTCTTCATATAGGACTTGGATCCCGCACTTTTGTTAAGGTGCGGGCTTAAGTGAACACCGACGGGTGTGTCACTCACTATACCAGTATAAGCATGTGTGCAGTCCATCCTGAGTACATTCATTCATGCCATGCATTCCTAAGTTTTCATTCGATGTATGCTCATATTCTCTTATGATCTTGACTTGTTCATATGTGTGTTATGTCCCTTTATCACATTTGCTGAGTCGTGGACTCACTCTTGCGTTGTTTGTTTATTTTAGGTAACTTCGATGTTGGCTCACTTGGGAGGAGTAGACACGCACTACTTGTTCACTTCATCCAATTCATGTTCAAGATTAAATTTAGTTCTATCTTACATTCGTAAATGATGAACTGTAATAATAAATTTATCGATGGTGAAGGAAGGATACCTTCTCCACATTGATGTCAATTATTATGCGTGTGAACTTTCATTATCAATGAATTGAAATAAATAGATTAGATGGTGAAGGAAGGATACCTTCATCATGTCTTGGTTGTTTTGATACTATCATTAGTTGATTTTATTCAAATTCTTCCGCATTATGGATGTATGTTAGATGTTTTAGGTGACATCTTGGCTTCCGAATAGCCAGGGTGTTACAGCTTGATTGTTTCAACCCATATAATGACTTTTGCAACTAAATACTATACATGTTGCGATGTTCATTCTCGCTCATACATGGGATGTTTAGCCCTTTTTGAATCTTTGTGAAGATTTCAGAATCTAGTGACCCATATAAATATGCAGTCACGACATCTATAAGTTTCATTTTTAAATTCGCTCCTGCTGTCATAGATGTAAGGTATCAGAGCATTGTGGCATCCATTATAGGAGAGTAAGTTTCATCGAAATTAATATCGGGTCTCTTTGTGAACCCTTGTGCTAGTAATCTTGCTTTGTATCTCACCACTGCATTATGTTCATTCCTCTTTCTTATGAACACCCACTTGTGTTAAGTAGGAATAACATCATGAGATGTCTTCACCACATGTCCAGAGACTTTCCTCTTATTAAACGAGTTTAGTTCATTTTTTATTGCTTCATTCCATTTATTAAAATCTTGGTGATTCTTGTATTCCGTAATCGTCATTGGTTCTGGATTTGATTCAATATGGAAGACAATATTTGAGATGAAATAGTTTTTACTTGCACACATTTGTCTATAAAAGACTTCTCCTATTTCCACATAGTTTGTGGAAAACTCTTTGTCTAATTCAATTAAAAATTTATTTAAATCTATAAGCTCTCCACTATTTCCCAAAATGACAAGATCTTACTGTTTTGTTGCCATAGTGTCGGTGAGTGTGCTTCCCCCTTCACTAGTCACCTATCCCTGTATTCTAGCATGGGGTGCCTCCCCCTCTGCTCTTGTACGAGGCACCACCCGTTGTGTCTTGACTCGGGGTTTAACCTACGGATGTTTCTCATTCATGTTTGATTCATTGAATTTCTCCCCTGTTCAATACATCTCTTTTACGGACATCTCCGAGGTTTGAGATCCTTTGACCCAGAGATCTCCTCCTCTTCTTACTAATTAAGAGTGGTGGATTCAGATGCAGAACCCAAAACCCGGGATAGTTCTACTCTTTCAGGTGCATTTACCACTGGTATATGTGACTTTGTAACTCCTTTATGATCCATGAATGAATATGGCAGCTGATTTGCAAGATTTTGCAAATCTATTATCCCCTTAACCTCTTGTTTAGAGTCCTTAGTGTGTGGATTGTTATTATGCAGACTACTATCATTCCATGATAGTTCTCAACATTCCAACTTGGGGTCTTTTCCTTCTCCTAATGCGAGCAATAGTTCTTAATTGAATACAATGTCAGCGTATCTTGCTTTTAGCAAATCCCCTGTCATGGGCTCCAAATACTTTATTATAGACTGATATTCAAATCCCACATAAATTCCTAATTTATTGTGGGGTCCCATTGACGGATAGGTATGTAAACGGCATAGCCAAATTTACACAGATGGAAAATATTTGGCTCTTTCCCACGTACTAGTTGGAAAGGTGATAACTTATGGTATGCTGATGGCTGGAGTCGTATTAATGCTGATGCATTATTATATGACATGTCCCCAACACGTAGTTGGTAGATTGGATCTCATTGACATGGGCGTAGCGATCATCTTGATCCTCTTAATTAATGATTCAGTAAGTCCATTATGGATTGGATCCTATGATCCAGAAATTTTGTCCTCAGTGTAATAATTTGTAAAATTAGCTTGGCAAAGGCGTGATTTCTAGTGGATAATAGACATACATGCGTCCACCGAGTGGATGCGTCTATTACTACCATAGAGTACTTGAATCACCTAGACATGAGCTCTATAGGTCCGCATATATCCCCCTGGATCCTTTCAAGGAAATCAGGCAATTCATCCTTGATCTTATGATACTAGGGTCTTGTAATCAACTCATCTTTAGCATAGGCTTCACACACAAAGTGTGATATATCAAGGATGTATTTGCACTTCAAGTTGTGGCCAACAGAATGTTGTAGCATCCGACGCATCATATTGTCTCCAGGATGACCCAAACATTCATGCCATGTTCTAAATATTTCGGGGTCTTTAACCTGGATGCTCATGTTCTTCATCACGTTTAATAAACATGTAGTACAATATGGAGAAGAACGTATAGAGTTTCTCTACTTCTTTCTGATATCCCTCTTTCTTAGTGATGAGAATGTATTCAGAACCATTCTCTTCCTCCGTTTCCATGTGGAAACTACTATTTCAGATATCTTTGAAATTTAGTAGAGTTCTAGTTGAGTCTGGGAACAATAATGTATTCTCAGTGATTATTTTTGTTCCCATCGGTAAGACTACCGTGGCTCTACTAGTACCGCAATATTACCACAGTTGCCTGCTATGGTCATAATATCGCCAGTCTTAGAACTGAAGGTCTGAAAATACTTTATATCGCTTATGATAGAATTTGTGATACAACTATCCACAAGACGGAGTTAATGTTTTCCCTCCATTGTATGTCAACTATAGGTAGGAGATAAATAATTTGCATGAAAAAACATTGCATACGCATAAATACAAACATAAGACATGCAAATGAACTAGAAATACTTTATTTATTTCACGAACTAAAGATTACAAGAAGCAATTTTAATCCCTAATAGTAATATTGCTGACTAATTCAGGATAGACAAAATTTGGTGTTCAATTTAGTAAAACCATCCTAAAAAACCATGAATTGACTTCTAAATTTAAGGGGATAATGGAGATCAATTCTTAGGACTCTCCGATCCTTTGCTGGATGAATATCCAACAACTCGTCATCTAGAAGAGGAGAATATTTGTCATCATATAGAGCACCGTCGCTCGATTCCTCCTCTACTATCAGTTGATGGGTTTCATTCTCCTCAACTATCAATTGATGGGTTTCATTCTCCTTCTACTAGTGCTTCCAGAAATTGAGCTTCTCATTTATTCAGGCTTTTCTTTGTTTGAGACTCTTGATAGAGCTCCACCAGATGCTTAGGTGTCTTGCAACCTTTTGCCTAGTGACCCTTGAGCCCATACTTATAGCAAGGCCTATTGTCACTTGGTGCCTTCATTGGAGACTTCCCCTTTCCTCTTGTCTTACCTTTTGTGTTGAAGACAAATTGTTTAGACTTTTTCCCAGTCCCTTTTTCTTTTCCACCGAAATTCATCCTTTACTGAATGTTATGCGCCTTAGGTGCACCCTGAGTTCATGTAGGATGAGCATTATGAGTCATCATGAGGAATTCATTATGCTTTTCCGCCACTAGAAGTGTTGTTATCAGTTCAGAGTGATTTTTATACCCATTTTCTCTATGCTGTTGTGCTAACACCATATTTGTAGCATATAAAGTGGAAAGGGTTTTCTCAATCAGTTGTCCCTCTATAAAATCTTTTCCACAGAGCTTGAAATGAGAAATTGTGAGGACCCCAATTTATTTGGCTTGTAATGCTTAACCAACCACCTGGTCCTAGCATCACAAATCAAATAAACTGATCCTCGAGATATGTATACTTCCCAGAAAGAAGTATACACACCTCGGTACAAAATTAGACATCAACTCCATTCCAAACATAGAGTCCAAACACCACACTACAAAACGGAAGATAAACAAATAGTAGAGTTATTACGGATATAGTCGATGTGCCACAAGATACACAAATAAGCAAGAACGACAGCTGAAGCAAAAGTGCCATAAGATGGCTATAAACAAAACCAATCAGCGTGCCTCCAACCCACAAGGCATCCGACCGACCGCCAAGTCTAGTCGTCCACGAACGGCAACACTGACTCACGTAAGTGAGGCCCTTGGGGCACACCTTCTTCCTCTGCAACAAAACATTAAGCAAAGCACTGAGCACGAAGATTGTCTTTGTACCATAAGATCGACGTGTGAACCAGCGCACTGCTCATATGCTACATGCAGACTTATTTGGTGGGGGCCATATGTTTCATTGGCACAAAGCTAGATTTGTTTGCAATAATGTATCTGCTTTAAAGGCAAGTTGGCAATTCATTTTTAATGTTGAGATAACTACGAAATAAAAATAGATACAAGTAACCACCTAGAAGTGACTATCCCAATAGTCACTACAACATAGCACGAATCCCAGCATTCGTACTCACCCATCAAGTTTTAATTAAAATGTTGTAGTCTAGTTCTTGGGGCGATCCAGCGTGTCCATAACCTAGGACGAGGCTATTCGAATAGTTTTAACCCTGCAGGTGTACCAATGTACCCACACTTGGACCGCCTTTAAGCCAAGCACACTTCCAAGGTATGCAAGCACACTAAGTCCTACGAGACTTTTTCCAATATTGTGTATTAACTACGAGCCGCTCGTATGGATAGAAATCCATACGCTACATGGTAAAGCCGAAAAGGCAACTACCCACTCAGGATAAAGCTTTTCGGACAACTACCATGCTCCCACCTCCATCCCTCCTGCGACCTCCTGCGACCCGGAGCCAATACACGCCAAAGTACTAGGTCAAGAGAGGTCCCATATACTCTAGTGTGGTTAGCACGCGAAATGCTCAGTACGGTGGCGCAAGTAACTCGGTCCTTAACTGACTCGGGCACCTTTCCAGTCACACCCAACAGATCACACCAGTCTTACCATTGTGCCCAAGTCTAAATCATTTTTGTTTTCATTTTTAATTTTTGCAATTAAACATAGCAGAAAATGCTGAAACATAAAGTTGTAGTAAATTTTGTGTGATCAAGGTTACCGACTAAGTCGATAACCGCCCATTTCTACCGATAGCTAAGCATGGCTAAGCAGTTGAACTCGTATCTACTAAGCGACAAGAGATCATCCAATGATCTCTAATCACAGCAAATAACTTAGGCTCAGGTAGTAGAGATCAATATTTCACCTACAGGATATGCAGCTATGGATTTAACTAATCAGTTTAACACAAATTAAGCAATGCATACATACAGTTGAAACAAAATATTAGACTTTAAAATACTGGGATAAACATGATCAAACTGCTTGCCTGGCTGCTGTTGCTCAGAATGCTCAACTTGTTGTAGAGGGTCGTTCTCAGGGTTGCCGCAAATATCGAAGCCTAACGATATAACAAATAACAGCGAATAAGAGCGAAAACACCGATAAAACTCAACCATATAATAACCACAAAACAGAACAACCTCACACAGCAACCTAAGCACGATAAAACAAAATTTTAGAAACAGAGAACAAATCATTTTAAGTTATTAAGAACTTTCTATGAATTTTCTAAGCTAAAAACACAACAAGTCACTAGTTAATTGCTTAACCAAATTTTCATGAACAGAAACAGTATCTAAAACCTATCCTGATAATTAGTATACTGAAAATGAAATATTACAGAATTGGGTTCATTGAATTTGGACAATTATTGAAAGAGATATGCATTTTCTAATTTGGAGATTACATTCTACAACATTAAATTAATTAACAGATTTTTGATACAGGGACAAGGTTGACACTAATTTTAGTAAATAGAACATTTAAAATGAAAATTAACAACACTGGTTTCATGCAATTTGGATAAAAATTGAATTAGTTATGCATTTTCTAAGTTTAATTGAATTAACAGTGCAACAGAAAAGCATTTCAGAAATACCAAAGCATTTAAATCTTTTTCTACCGGCAGCCAGCTAGCCCCAGACACTGACAGGCGGGCCCACGCGAAAGTCTTGACGAACCGCTGGCGCGAAGGTGGCGTCGGCGTATTCACGAATCGTCTTCGCTTACCAAAGTGCAAACCTAACATACTCTCGCGAGAAATACGCTTCCCAACAGAGAAAACGCATAACCGAGCTACACAACCTAATCGGCAAAGATGGACCCACATGACAAGAACTAAGATAAAACATAACGGGCTGGATTAAAGGATTTCTAAACGCGATTTAACGAGAGGTCCCACAAGTCGATGATCTAACGAGAACCAAGTTTAGCGATAACTAAACCGCGGCGCTCACCGGCACACACGGGGGCGGCGCGCCGCGCAGAATCGATCTAGCTAACGGAGGGTTTACGGCGGCGGGTGATACCTTCAGGTCCGCGAAGATCTTGCGAACACGATGGCGGTGACGCGGACCCACGGGGATGCCGGCGGCGAGCTGGCGGCGAACGGAGGCGGAGAAGAAGACACGGTTCGCACGGAGAAGGCGACACGGACTTCTAGAAGACTCCGGAAGGTGTGCTTAAGCTTCGCCTCAACACCAGGAGCAAGAAGCACACGATAACGCCGACGAAGAAGGCCCGAGGTGGCCGGAATTTCCACGGCGGCGGAAAACCGAGCTTGGAGAAGAATCGGTCGCACGCCCGCAACGATGCACCAAAGATGAAAATGAAGTCACCGTTAGACTCAGTGCATCAATGCGATCCTAAGGGACTAGGTGGCGGAGCTAGAAACTCACCAGATCGCAAACGAGCTCACGGGACCGAGATCGCCGGAGGCGAGATTTACGATACCGCTCGGTGATCCATCGGACGCCAAGGACCCGGAATGGGCAAAATGGAGGCGGCGAGGCAAGAGGAACACGACGGTGCGGTCGCTGGCTCAAGGGCGGCTCAGAAACGGCGGCGCTACGCTCGAGTTCTTCTCCGACCGAGAAGAAAATTTGGGCGGAGAAGGCACGAGAATGGACGCGAAGGATAGTGGATAGGCTCAGTGGGTAGATGAGACCCCGGCGATGCTTCACGGGCTGACACGAGGACAAAAAGGTGGCAGCGACGAGGTACGTGGCGAGCATGCATGCGCGGCCCTGAGCTCCGGTGAGGTGCGGAGAAGACGAGGCGGATCGGCGGTAGGGTCCACCTGTCGCCGGCCCGGAAGCGTGCGAACCGGTGGTTTGACTCGATCAAGATCGCACCGACCGTTGGATCCGAAATGGACTACCGAGATTGGTGTATGCATTCGGACGGTCGACGAGGCAAGCAATGAGGACCGTTCGATCTTCATCGGACGGCCGACGACCATCGGGCTCGCAAGTGTGCAGCTAGGCGGTGCGGCCGAGACAAGTGGTGCGGTTCGGTTTGAGTCGGGCTTGGGTTCGAGCCCGATAAAGCGATGATTTCTGATTTTGAGTTTAAAAAGCTGAGAGAGTTTGGGGAATTTTTAGATGTAGTTCCCGAGCTCCAAAAATTTTGAAATTTTTATGGGAACTTACTGGAACATAGAACAACCTTGTGAAATTTTTCCAGGAGTTTTTATGCAATAGATTTCTCCCAATAAAATTCACAAACTGCTGAACAGAAGTTTGACCAGATTTCAAACTAGGTTGACTTGGCCATTTGAAATAGCAAATAAAATCTAAAAATTGCGAAATAATTCAGGGAGGTAGATAGGATGATCAAGATGACAGGAAAAATATTTTCAGAGGATGATCACAAGTTTGAAAGCTAAGAATTTGCTGACCCCAATTTCCAATCACAAGAATTACATTCGAAAAATTGGAAATTGCTAGGGAAAATTGTAGAAACTCTCAAATGATCTCATGAGGCATCAAAAGTTTTTATTTCTCCTCATAATTTACATTTGAAATACAAACCCTAAGATAGGGCTGTTACAGAAATTATCCTATGAAGTGCTGAGTCAAAAGCCACCACAAATTTCAAATCCAAGAAGCACAAACTTGTCCAATCATACTACGCGTGTGGGAGCATTAATTCCCTTTGCTGATTACATCTCTTTTGAAGGGAAACCCATAGGGCTAAAAGATCTCTCTCAATCAAATAATCATTCTTGAGATCCTTATTCAAATGACGACGTAGGAAGAATATGACCTTAGCCTTGTCTTCCTCTGGGGGCTTATTAGTATTGCTATGAGGAACAATAGTTGCACTTAGCCCTTTGGAGGCTAAGTAGAATTCCACATCCAGGGCCTAGGCTAGGTAGTTGCTCCTGTCAACTGCCAATTCATCAAATTCCCTTTTTGTGACATCAGTCATGTTGCCCACAGCATTGTATAGCAACGTATATAATTACCATAAGGTAATGAATAGGTACATCATGTACCTCATGAGTCAAAACATGTGTTATAGAAATAAAACGACTTGCATGAATAGTAAATATAAAATATATGGATTTACAATAATTTTTCTATCAATTTTCTACTAATTTTCTAGGCATGGAACAACTACTATACTAACAGATTAATAGAAAAGCGATTTCTAGTATTTAAATAAATCACAAGAGACTTAAATAAAAGAACCAGAAAACTTACAAGTTTAAATTTGAAAAATTCCACTGAGTGAAAGCCCTCATACTATATTTGAAAAGTTCCAGGTGCTTTTCGGTCCAAAAGGACCCAACTTTAATAAACCAAGGACTTGCGCTTAATTCCAAAAAAGCCGAAGAGCATTTCAGCAAAAGTGCCAAGGCCGGTCGGATCCCATCCCAACCAGGATTATGGGCCAGAATGAATGACCCAAATATGGACTTTGGGCAGCCTACTTAGCCAGCCCACTAGGGTTTCCTCTAACCCTAGCGGCTCGGTCTGAGTGCACGCACGCGCACACGCGTAAGTGTGCGAGCGGCAGCCTCGGTGTGCATGGCAACAGCGACGCAAGCATCGGTAGCAGCGGCGTACACCCGGTGCCCCACCTTGTTGTCGCCATGGTGATGGTGTCTGCTCTGTCCTCGTCGGGGACGGAGCCCCTAGCCTCATCTGCACTCACGCAGAGGCAGTGCGGCGTGGAGGCTACCTTGGCCTGGCGTTGCAGAGGAGGCGATACATGTGCAGAGGTGGACGGCGGTGACCATGGCGTGGAGGCACCGAGGTCGTCTCGTCTTTGTTCTTATCTATTGGGCCGGCGAAGGCGACGATAATGCTGCAGTATCACAGTAGCGGCGGCCATGGCGTGAAGGCATCGATTTTGCCGGTGACGTGTGATGCGGAGGTGGTGCCCGGTGCTCAATTAACGATGCGATGTGCATGTGTAGGCGTGCTGCCATCGCCTAGATGGTGGTTGCCAGCAACACGTGCACAAAGACGCACGGTCGGATGGTCTATTGACGACGGTTGGAGAAGGTGCGCGGAGGTGTACCCGAACCAATCTCATGGTGTCCAACGATGTATGCATGGTGGCACACAGTCGGATGGATCGGTTGGCCGGCTGCGCGCCGTGGAAGCGGTGCCTTGTCGGCGATGGCGATGATGCGTACGCGGATGTGTATAGCTGGTGCAACCGTGGGGGGGGTGGCGAGGTCGGCGTGCAATAAAATAAAAATCAATCTAGTAAAAAGAACATTATCCCTAGAATTGAAAACCTAGATGAAAGTAGCATACTCGGAAGCCTTAGCTTAGAGTTCTATTGTGTTGTATAATCGAGGTTGCGTTACCGATAAATGAATCTCTCAACTCACAAATAATAAACAAGAGACAAGAACACAAGAATGTTGTCTCAACCTTTTCTCTTTATTGATCTCTTTGCCCATAGACTTATGTGTATAATAAGAGCCCCTGATACCCCCTTATATAAGAGGAGGAGGTCTCCCTTAATGTATGAATAAGCAATATGGGACTAAACTAACTAATAGACATTGTGGACCGGCAACCCCTTAATTAGAAGCGGGCCGATATACAATAGTCTCAACCCCAACGGTGTTTCTTTTCAAAGTGTACAAACCCACCTTTTCTACTTCTGCTTCATTCAACCAACCCCATCTCTCTCGCTCACTCCATCACTATTTCTTGTTCTAGCAGCCCTAATTTGGCTGTGAGTAGTGCGTAGAGGTGGGAGTTGGGCCATGCCGTGCTGGGACGACATGAGCACGACGGGCCATGGTGGCACGACACGGCGAGCTCCTCGGGTCATGTCGTGCTGACACAGACAGCCATCGACGAGGCCTAGCACAATATGTTGGCTCACCGTGCCACCGTCGGGTTGTGCCGACATGAGCACGACACAAGGCCCTTGTAGCTCGCCGGCCTCTGCCCGCCTCAACTGCCTCCGCCAGCCTTGGTGATGCAGATACATCCATGCCTATCACTTTTCAGATAAATATATTATTTGACTGGAAATAATTATTGAGCCGCATTAAATATTGCCAGTGAACTCTAATTTAGTTTGGTCTTTTATTATTGTACATGGAGATAGAGAGCTACTACTATTTTATTTAATTATATGCCAACTTATATTTGATTTGTACCAGTCTAAAGCAAAGATACGTTCTGAAGGCTCGAGAGAAAAGTGTTGCATGTCAGAATAAATGGTATGGTTGTGAATATCTCGTCGAGTTGTTCAAAACAGATATATTATTTGCTATATTCTGAACTCGGACGAGGAAGAAACCTTGTGAGTAGGGATGGCAATTGTGCTCGATTACCCGCGTGCCCACGGGCAATTACCCTAATAGAGCCGGGTATGGGAGGGTTTCTTTGCCCACGGCCATGAAAATGGGAGCAATTCTCTGCCCATCGGGTAAACGGGCGTGGGCATGGGGGAGCTCTACCCGTGTCGGGACCCGAAAATACATCTCAGGAACCCTCTGTGTATTCTGAACTAGTCCCAGATCAGTAGCTAGCTCACACAGGAAAACAGTGATGAAATACCATCTATTTATTCGATTTAACTAAAAAGATCTCAAAGTAACAAACAATAATAATAACTGGACCTTATGGTCAACGTTTACTTAACTTGCCAGGCAGGGCTAAAGAAACAAATAAACTCTTGCAGCGGAACGAAACTCTTCATATGGCCAATCAACATGCCCACAGGCAATCAAGTGGAGAACACATCCTAATCCGCAAAACCTTCATGGTCTTCCTGGTAGAACTCGGAGTTCCCTGGTTCTTCCGTGGAGATTTAAACAACACAGGGTGCAAAGCCATGAGTACTTCGAATGTACTCAACAAGCCGTGGGGAAATGTATGCAAATAGTACTTTACTCCTGCTAGCGACAGGGCTTGAACATATATTTAGATTCACTAGTTATAAGTGAGATCTCGGAGGTTCGAGGGATGCTCTGTGGCTTCATCAAGACGGAGATCGTTAACACCACCGGAGAGTTTCATTCCGTCAACACCGCTGAACCACCTTCAAACAATTGATTCAATTGTACCTTCAAACAATTGATTCAATTGTAACTCTAGTGACAATACTTGAACATATTCTTTTGTAATTGATTTTCAGTTGTAAATGGTCACTTTGAGTTGTCAACAATTGATTCATCTGTGATTTATCTATTTTCTGCCTGCTTGTTTTTAGATGGCATGGCTAGCAATTCCTGAAGCTACCTGAAAATCAAAAAAAAGTTAGGTTTAAAGAACTATCACAGACGGTTTTACAGTTAAACCGTTTGTGAAGGGATAGTATCACAAATGGTTTTCACTAACAATCGTCTGTGATATGTTGGATATCACAAACGATTCTATTTACTAACCATCTGTGATATGTATCCTATCACAGACGGTTTGTAAATAGAACCGTCTGTGATATCCTGTGTATCACAAACGGTTTTTGATAGAAACCGTCTATGATACTAGCCCTTAACAGACAGTTTCAATAAAAACCCATCTGTGTTGTGATTTATCACAGACGGGTTGTGAACCATCTGTGATAACTGTCTGTTATCACAGACATATAAATTCAGACGGTTCAAAAACCGTCTGTGATGACCCTTTGTGTACTAGTGAACCCCTATTTAATCTCAAGCAATACGTTGATTATGTGTGCGATAAATTATCTTATTAGTTTACATGTTATAATGTATTAGAGTACCTTGCTCACGTATACATCGATGCACCATATGCGATCTACCTTGAACTTATCTTTCCTCACACGTTGGTTACCCCACCAAACCGTGTGGGTTCTATCTCTTCTTGTCGTCATAATTTTTTAGTTCAACCTCCAACAGCAAACACAAATCTTGATCGATCTTTCTCAACTGCTACCCCTTGCTATGGAATAGTTTACCATATAGTTATCTTTTTACCATATAGTTATCTTCTACTTCTCTCTAATTATTGCTTAATGCTAACCATTGCGACAGCAACACGTATACACATGCAATCATCGTTGATCCAAACTACTGACATATGTCACTCTCTCTCTGATGACCCCGAGCATATTCCCTACGACTGCGTCATCTCTACTCCAAGCTTTTTGCTTCTCTGTTTCTGTGCGTCTGCACTTCTATTCGTACGGATGCATGCATGTACTATAACATCCTAATTTTCTGAGTCTTAAAAATCCTTTAAATAGTTAGTAGGGAGAAAAATCACCATTTGGTTTTTATTTGTAATTAACTAAAAAGCTTAACTTGGACTTTTAGTAACATAACAATTTAATATGAATACTTCCAACATCAACAATTGTCAACACTATTTTATTTGGATTCTATGTGCTTGGATATATTTTCTAGATTTTTAAGAATTTTTTCGAGTCCATATGCTATTTTCTTCTTGTTATTTGGATTTCTAGTATTTTCTAAATTAGAAAACCTATTTAAAATCTCGGAAAACCTCTTGGGCTGATTTCCTTTGAGCCAGCCCAATCCTTTCTCTCTCAGCCCAATCCACAAACCCAACTCCTGTCCTAGTTTCCTTCCGCGCGTGTGTTGCCCGCACCCGCTGTCAGGTGGACCCGTGTGCATCGTCGTCTCCGAGTCGTCTTCCTCGCGGAGTCCGATGCCTGCGTTCGCCATTGCTGATCTCCAAGCTCGTAATGAAATCAAAGATTCTCCAACCAAACTTCTTCAAGAAAATGTGTAGGATCTTATCTCTTATCGCCCTACATCCAAATCTAGCCGAATCGGCCTCTATCTCCTAAAACCGGACTCGATTTCGTGTTCATCTCGAACTCGATTTGGGGATTCCTTATTTCGTGCCATTTGAACCCGTATAAATAGTCCCTAAGGATCGCCTTTGCACCCTCATCCCGAAAACCTAAGCCGTCGCCCTCCAAGAACTCAAGAGTCGCCGAATTGCAGATCTTGAGTTTTGTCACCGCCGTTTTCTTCAAATCCAGCCGGTGTCGTCGTCGCCTTGTGGTCATGGTCTGCGCCGCCGGGACTGCCGTCACCGTATCTTCCTCCAGAACCCCTCCGTGTCGCCGGAGTGTCGCCGGAGCCTTCATCCGACAAAACCAGATACATCTCCGCCGCTTGAGCTCGCCGTCGGCCGTCTCCATCCACCTCGACCACCCGAAGGTATAACTAGATGTTTGCAATAGCTGTAGCTACCCGCTAGTACCACCCACCGCCGATGAATCACCATCGTTCGCCGACGACCATCGGAACTCGAGCCCTTGTCTATTGTTTGCTTTGAGTACTGTTCGTTCGAGTACTGTTTGCTTTGAGTACTGTTCGTTCGAGCACTGTTTGCTTTGGGTGCTGCTCATCGCTTTCGACTGCTGTAGTCGTAGGCTCTTCCGACTACTGTGGTCGTGGATCTCTTCCGACTGGATCGCTTTCGACTGCCGTAGTCGTAGCCGATTTCGATTATGTGGTTGTAGCCATTGTCGATTATACGTGGTCGTAGCCATTGTCGATTACACATGGTCGTAGCCACTGCCGACTGCCGTGGTCGAAGACTATCGTGGTCGTAGCAGATGTGGATCCAAACTTCCAAGAACCATATCTTCTTCATCCGAACTCCGTTTGAGCCCATTCAAAATTTTAAATTCATCTAAATTCGAGATCTATTTATCTGAGATTTTTATTTAATTTTTGGAGTTGGTTTCCTTCTTTGTTTTTTTTTATCTCGTTTGCCAGTAGACGCTGTTACTTCGGGTGATTTTGGACAAGAAGGAGTTCACCAAGACCAAGTCCAGTACCTGGATTTATTCCAAGGCAAGTCATACCTTTGATCATATTGAATCCCAGTTTTCAAAACCGGAACATTCCAATTTTTTGAGTTTAAAAATATCTTTTAAATAGTTAGCAGGGAGAAAATTCACCATTTGTTTTTATTTGAATCTAAACCAAAAGCTTAACATGGACTTTTAGTATCAAAACAATTTAATGTGAATAATCCCAACATGAGCAATAGTCAAAACTATTTTATTTGGATTTTATGTGCTTGGATATATTTTCCGAATTTTCTAGAATTTTTTCGAGTACATTTGCTATTGTCTAATTGCCTTTTTTGGATTTTCTGGTATTTATAAAATAGAAAACTATTTAAAATCTCAGTTTAGCTCTTGGCCGAAACTTCCGTGCTTCAGCCCATCTCATTGCTTGTCTAGCCCATCTCAGCGCATGGCCTAGCTCGCACTCACGCACGCCCTTGTACCCGCTGACGCATGGGGCCCACACATCAGGCCTTCGTCTCTGTTTAGGTTTTGTCCTCGCAAGCCTGAGCCTTGGTCCGCCATGGATTCCATCTAGAAGCTCGGCCGACAAACCAAAATCTCCAACTAAACTCTATCGGAAATTGTACCAAATCTTATCCTCTATCTCTTTCGCATCTATTCGGATCAAAATCAAATCTTGATTCCTGACAAGGATCTGATAATCCTCATTTTATTATTTATCCTTAATCATATAATATGGGTAAATATGACGTCACACGGTATACCCCTTACTGTTGTAAGGGAGAAGTTAGCTAGGTTGTCGTAAATCCCTCTACGACCACCCTCATAGTCGTAAGTATTTCTACGACTACCACGTAATAGTAAGTTCTCCTACGATTACCTTCGGTTGTAAGTCTTTCTACGACCAGTATCCAGTCATAAGCTTTTCTACGACTACCCCCCAGGTCGTAAGTCTCGCACAACCCGATCCCCGCCACGACTTCTCCACAGATAACTGGGTCCACTCGCCAGTAGGCCCTATTAATTGTGAGATCTGAGCAGTCAAGATGTGTAATTATACCTGGAATAACTACAAATAACTCACCATTATCTCTGATTGATAACTGTCAGGCAACGTGGGGAGTTTACTACTCCTGTAATTACTCTCATTATTGCGTAATGATAAACGCCTCCTGACCTGGAACGACAACTGCCTCCACAGCATACTATAAATAGGCATCTTTTAGAGGTAATGGGGAGAGGCTTTTTGGGAGGAAAAAAGGGCGCAAGTCTTTTCCTTGATTGTAACCAGGATACCAAATACAGCACACACAGGATTAGGGTTGTTATTCTCGCTGGAGAAGGCCCGAACCTGTATAAAAATTCTCGTGTCTCCTTTGTCTGCGTGATCAATTATGGAGACCCCCCGAATCAAATAATCTTTACATAAGATCGGTTCTAAAACACCAACAGTTGGCGCCGACCGTGGGGATCTTCTGGTAATTCTTTGCCAACAGTTCTTTCTTTTCTATTTGATGCTACCATGGCAGGAGAATGGAATGAGAAGAATTGGTTCGACTTGGCCGATTACGCAGACATCGACATGGATGCCGGCTTCGACTATGAGCCGAGTATCGAATTATCTGACGGTATTGACGCCTTTGGAGATCTTCTATCAGATCTCGGAGACCGCATCACCGCCGGAGTTCAGGAGGGATCCTCATCCCCCACAACAATACGCCCAGCTGAGGAACCAGCTTCCTCAGGAGGCAAGGGTCAACACGGCCACAAACAGGACTGCCCCAGAACAGATTCGCAACACGACAAGAGTCTTTCCTCCAAGTGTTCGAGTCCCCATAAGGCAGTACGACTTGGCGAGACAAGTTCTGGAAGACATCATTCCGGAACTCCATCGGCACCTGATGGTCCTCTTTCTCTGGATAATTCCGCAGAGAAGAGGATCGAGCACGCTTTTCCTCCAAATTCGACCATCCCATTGCAGAGACACACAGACGGAGACGATTATAACCCGGAGTTCTCCTACTTGGAGCGGTTTACTCCAAGTCGCCAGATGGTGTCACTCGACTACTCCTCAAGCGAGGAGGCCTCGAGCGCAAGTGGAAGTCATCAACGGGAGGTCTTCGTCATTCCCTCTGATAAGGATCGTTCTCTCAGAGGCAGGATTGACGATGCTCCCCGACGGGCACGCACTATGTCCCCTCGTGGCAATGGCAAGGGCACAACCGCTGGCGAACGAGACATACACTCTAATGAACGTGCGGGACATCCTCAACATTCTTGCACTTCATTAAAACCAACTCAAGGGTCTGATATAGGCGATTCTGAGACAACTCGACGAAGAAAAATAGCGGCTCAGAAAAATCTCCCCGAGCGCGCTTATTTCCAGTTAGAGGAAGCTCAGGAGCTCCAGCACATCAATGACTTGCTTGAAAATCCGACCCAAGAACTCGCTCGAGCATCGGGGTACGATCTCTTTGCAGAAGAGATCGCACGAAGGCTTTGGAACACGATGGCAAAACTCAAGCGGCCCTATCAACATCAACCTGGAAGTTGTAGCAGTACTACTCCATCTTCTGCCAGCTGTTCGGATAACTCGTCACATGGGAGACGATATGATCCTTGCTCACGTCGCTCTCCTGATCTGAGGAAGGCTCGTTGGACATCTGGAGACCGACAAGCCCCCAGGAGAGGTGATCTTTCGCCACTTCAGGGACGAAATGTACGGTAGCAAACGGAATACGAGGAGTATTTTCCTCATAAAACTGAGGCCTATCTGTAACAGCCCTAACTTAGGGTTTGTATTTCAAATGTAAAATTTTGAGGAGAAATAAAAACTTTTGTTGTCTCATCGAATCGTTTGGAAGTTTTCCAAATTTTCCCTAGCAATTTCCATGTTCTAGAATTAAATTCTTGTGAATGGAAATTGTTGTCAAGAAATTCTTAGCTTTCAAACTTGTGATCATCCGCTGAAATTATTTTCCTATCATCTTGACCATCCTAGCTTCCTCCCTGAATTATTTCACAATTTTTAGATTTTATTTGCTATTTCAAATGCCCAAGTCAAACCAGTTTAGAAATCTGGTCAAACCTCTGGACAGCAGCTTGTGAATTTTATTGGGAGAAATCTAGTGCATGAAAACTCCTGGAAAAATTACACAAGGTTGCCTCTTTTCCAAGAAGCTCCCATAAAATTTCAGAATTTTGGAGCTCGAGAGCTACCTCTAAAAATTCCCAAAACCTCTCTGTCTTTCTAATTCAAATCAAATCATGTTCCTCGGGTTCAAACCCCACTTGGGCTCGAGTCCGACCGCACCTAATGGACTCGGCCGCATCGCCTAGTTGCACCGTGTGAGCCCGATGGTATCGCCACCGTCCGATGAAGATCGAACGGTCCACACTTCTCATCTCGCCGACCGTCCGAATGCACACACCGATCTCACCCATCCATCTCCGATCCAACGATCGACACGCTCTGATCAAGTCAAACCATCTAATCGTCGGCTGCACTGCACTCGACTGAGCCGCTGCCACCGCCGCCGACGTGTGGGCCCTCCTTGTCGATGACGCCTCGTCTTCTCCGCGGCTCGCCGGAGTTGCCGCAATTCGCATGCGTGCACGCAGCTCGCCGCCGCCACGCCGTGGACGCGTGTCCTCTCCGAGAATCGCCAGAGTCCATCTACCCCGAGACCATCCATTCTCCTTCGCGCCCATTCTCGCATTTCTCCGCCCAAATTTCCTTCTCGGCGGAGAAGAACCCGAGTGTAGCGCGCGCCAGACGGAGCCTCCTCGAGCCGCGCCGCACCATTGTGATCCTTGCTCGACGCCGCCCATTTTGCCCGGCCGGATCATTGTCGCATCGTATCACGAAGCCGTTCATCGCCTCCGCCTCCGGTGATCTTGGTCCTGTAAGCCTTACTCGCGTTCTAGTGAGTATCATGCCTCGGCGTTTGGTCCCTTAGGATCGCCTTGATCCACCGAGTCTAATGGAGGTCTTGTTTTGTTCTTTGGTGCATCACCAGGTAGCGCGACCAGTTCTTCTCCGGCTCAGTATTTCGCCGCGCGGTGATTCCAGCCGCCTTTAGACCTCCTTCGTCGGCATTATCCGGGGCGATCCTTCCTGGAGCGTGGCGATCCTGCGGCGCACCTTCCAGGGTCTTCTCGCCGGCGGCGCTTTCTCCGCGAGAACCGCATCTTCTTCTCCGCTCCGTTCGCCGTCGGCCGCCACGCATCCTCGAGGTCCCGGTCACCGCCATCAAGTTTGCGAGGTCTTTGCGAACACGAAGGTATAACTCACTCGCCCGAGACCTCCCGGTTCGCGAACGATCGTGCGGCCGCGCCACCGTCCCCGTGGTCGCGTGAAGCCGCCGCAACATTAGGTCTAACCCTACTCTTTAGTGCTAATCATCTTTTAGTCCGTATCACCGACTTGTGGGCCCTCTCATTAATCGCGTTTAGGGAGTCCTTTAATCCAACCGTTATGTTATTCTCTTAGTCGCCGCCATGTGGGTCCATCTTTGTCATTGGTGGTTGTGCAGCTTGATACTACGTTTTCTCCAGCGATTTCTCTGTGAGTATAAGTTAGGAGTGCACTTTGATAAGTCAAAGACGTATTCTTAGAATACACCTTCGACGCCACCTTAAGCCGTGGTCGGTCGACTCGATCGGCGCGCCTCGCGTGCCAGCGTATCGATGGCTATGGCTATTGGTTGTCGGTAGGAAAGGTTTAAATTCTTTAGAATTTCTGAAATGGTTTTCTGTTGCACTATCAAATCATTTAAACTTATAAAATCCATAACTAATTCAATTTTTATCTAAATCGCGTGAATCCAGTGCTGTTAATTTTCATTTTAAATGTATTATTTACTAAAATTAGTTTGAATCTTGTCCCTGTTAGCAAAAATCTGTTAACTGATTAAATAATGTATTATGCATTTTCCAAAATTAGAAAGTTCGTATCTTTTTCAATAATTGTCCAAATCCAGTAAATCCAATTCTGTAAATTTTCATTTTTAGTGCACTAATTATCAGCATAGATTTTAGATACTATTTCTGTTATTAAAATTTTGCTAAGTATTTAACTAGTGCTTTAATGTGTATGTTAGCTTAGGAAATTGCTAGAAAATTCATCACCACTTCAAATAATTATTGCCCTCTCTCTAAAATATGTTAGAACCTGCTTAGGTTGCTGTGTGAGTTTTGGTATGTTTTGTTGTTGTTGTATGTTTGAGTTTGGTCGGTGTTATTCGTTCTTATTCGCTGTTTTGTTCAATCGTTAGGCTTCGATATTTGCGGTAACCCTGAGAGCGATCCTCTGCAACAGGTTGAGCATTACGAGCAACAAACTGCAAGCGGTTTGATCATTTTTATCCCAAAGATTTTAAAGTATAATATTTTGTTTCAACTGTATGTATGCATTGCTTATTTTGTGTTAAATTGGTTAGTTAAACCTTTAGATGCATAATCTGTAGGTAAATATTTGTCCTCTACTACTTGAGCCTAGGTTATTTGTTGTGATTAGAGTTATTTGGATGAACTCTCGCCACTTAGTAGATTACGAGTTCAGCTTGCTTAGCCATGCTTAGCTCTTTGGTAGATTTAGGCGATCATCGACTTAGTCGATGATCTTGATCACATAAAATTATTACTATTCTTATATCCCACTGTGCTATGTTAATTGCAAAACTAAAACCAAAACAAACATGATTTAGACGTGGGCACAATGGTAAGATTGGTGTGATCTGTTGGTGTGATCGAAAGGTGCCGGGTCATTAAGGACCGAACATCTTGTGAGTACCATTATCCAGCATTTAGGATGCATAACTACACTAGAGGGTATGGGACCTCTCTTGACCTAGTACTTTGGCGTGTATTGGCCCGGTCGCAGGAGGTCGCAGGAGGGATGGAGGTGGGAGCATGGTAGTTGTCAAAAGCTTTATCCCGAGTGGGTAGTTGTCTTTTCGGCTTTACCATGTAAGCGTATGGATTTCTATCCATACGAGCTGCTCGTAGTTAATACACAATATTGGAAAAAGTCTCAGGACTTAGTCAGGCAGATACCTTGGTAGTGTGCTTTGGCTTTAAGGCGATGTCCAAGTGTGGGTACAGTGGTACACCCCTGCAGGGTTAAAAACTATTCGAATAGCCTCGTCCTAGGTGATGGACACGCTTGGGTAAGCTTATCAAGAGTTAGACTACAACATTTAAATTAAAACTTGATGGGTGGTACGAACTGGGATTCGTATATTGTTGGAGTGACTATTGGGATAGTCACTTCTAGGTTGTTTATCTTTCTCTTTTGTTATTATTATCTTTACTGTTATTTCAACATTAAAAACGAATTGCAAACTTGCCTTCAAACTGTATTATATTATTGCAAATGAAAATTGGCTTTATGCAAATGAAACATATGGCCTCCACCAAACAAGTCGCATGTAGCATATGAACAGTCTTCTAGTTCACACGTCGTCTTGCGGGTACAAAGACAATCTTTGTACTGTGTGCTTTGCTTAATGTTTTTGTTGCAGAGGAAGAAGGTGAGCCCCAAGGGCCTCACTTCGTGAGTCAGTGTTGCCGTTTCGTGGACGACTAGACTTGGCGGTCCTGGCCGAAGCCTTGTGGGTTGGAGGCACGCGATTGGCTTTGTTTATAGCCATCTTATGGCACTTTTGCTTCACTGCGCTCTTGTTTATTTGTGTATCTTGTGGCTTGTCGGCTTTGTGTAATAACTCTATTATTTGTTTATCTTCCGCTTGGTAGTGTGGTGTTTGGACTCTATGTTTGGAATGGAGTTGATGTCTAATTTTGTAAGGAGGTGTGTATCTTGCTTTCGAGAAGTATACATATCTCGAGGCTCAGTTTATTTGAATTGTAATGCTAGGGTCAATGGAAGGCTACATTACAAGCCGAATAAATTGGGGTCCTCACAAAGTTGGTATCGAGCCATTCGACCGTAGAACCCAAGCATAGTCGCCCTTAGGATATTTTGGAAAGCTTAATTTCAAAGTATAAAAGGTTTATGAAAACTTAGGCATTCTCGTGTTTTACTCCTTATCTATCTTAGCCTTCTACTCTCATCTTACTCTAATTTGAGTTTTAAAACTTGGTTTCTCTCTTTCCTTTCAAAAGATAGTTACTACCTGTTAAATTAGTTTTGGGAGAACCATGAAGATTAATCTAACTAAAACTTGTGGGAATAATAGGTAAGATGTAAAGTGAGTAGTTAAGTGTCTCGATTTTTGTTGTTGGACTTTACCCTGCTTTGTGTTTGTTTTTGACTATCTTCGTGAATTTTGGGCTTTCTTGCTCGTTAGATTTGTTTCTAAATTGTCTTAGTGAAACAGATGGCCGGAAAACACGTGGCGCGGCCAAGAGTGGTCATGATGAGGAGCTTTCTCCTCCGACCATGGTCGAGGTGCTCGCCGATCGAGCGAAATCGCATGGACCAGACGCGATCTTGGAGGTTATTGCTAGGAATACCTCCACTCGCCCGTGGTGGTGGCCACTGCACTCATGGGGACTTGCAGAGTTCCTCCGCACACACCGCCGACTTTCTCCCGCCTCGAGGACCTCTCGATGCGGATGATTGGTCGCGCATGGCTGAGCGAAGCTCAACATAGCTCGCTGTCGTGCACAGGATAAGGCACTCTTCGCATCCCACCACCTTGAGGGCGCAAAGACTCTCATGGTGGGAGAACTATCTCGCCATGCACCCGCGCCATGTGGTCGCATGGGAGGAGTTCGTGTCGCCTTTCGTCGGGCCCACATCCCCGATGGCCTGATGAAGTCGAAGAAGAAGGAGTTCCTCGCGCCAAACAAGGGCGCAAACCGTGACGGAGTATCTATACGAGTTCAATCATCCGCTCGTTATGCTCCGGGAGGTTGCTCGCGATGAGGCTAAGCAGAGAAGTTTATGGATGGCTTGTCCGAGGAGCCGCAGGAAGCTATCTATTGTGGACTTCTCTCGACTTTCGTGCCTTGTAGATAAGGCCATTGTTGCCGAAAGCATAAGGCAAAGGCGCTGGCGAGTCTCGCAAGCGCAAATGGGAGGCGATCGCCTACTCACACCATCCTCATTCGCCCCCGGCCGGCTAGCACCGGGGCCCGTTCTTTTGCTCCACCGCGCCGAGGTCATCTCGCACCAGCTCGCCCACCGCAGCCGTGAGCCAGCCACGCGCCGCGATCCAAAGAAGCAGGTGGCCTCCGCAATCCGGCGGCCGAGGTTACTTGTTTTCGCCGCCACAACAAGGGCCACTACGCCAACGCTTGCCTCGAGAGTGTTGCAAAGAGCCCTCGCCCTAATGGAGGACGCGGCGGGAGTGGTCACCACCCGACCGTAAGATTATCCCAAGACCCAGTGGTGCGAGCAGTGGTCGAAGTCAACCACCTTTCACCGAGGAGGCTCAGAGGCGCCAGATGTCGTGGATGGGTACACTTCTTGTTAATTCTCGCCCCGCCGCAGATATTTGATTTTGGAGCATCGATTCTTTTATTTCAAGATCATTTGCTCGCGCTAGTGGTCTTCACGTGTTCCTTTGGGATTACTTTGCTCATCCGCCTCCGGGTCGGAAATGAGAGCCGATTTACAAAGGTCTGGATGTTCCTATCATAGTCAAAGGAGTGGGATTTTTGGCAAATCTTATTCTCGCTCGGCTCAATGAGTCCGATGTGATTCTTGGCATGGATTGGTTGTCCCAACACTTGGGGCAAATCGATTGTGTGAAGATTGTCTATCTCACCACTCTTCAGTAGCAGTCGGATTTTCGCCAACTACAGGGCCACATCTATGTGCATTAGAGGCTTGCCACCTTGCGTATTCGTGGATGTTCCCATAGTATCCGACTTTGAGGATGTTTTTCCCGATGATTTACCCGATGCCTCCGTTCGAGATCCGAGTTTGTCATCGAAGTTGTCGCCTGCACGCTCCTATCTCAAGGCGCCAGACGGATGCCTCCCAATGAATTGGAGGAATTGAAGAAGCAATTAGGTGAGCTTCAAGCAAAGGGTTTCATCCGCCCTAGCTCATCTCCTTGGGGTTGTCCTGATCTTTGTGAAGAAGAAGGACAAGACTTTGCGCATGTAAGCGTTGATTACCGTCCTCTCAATGAGGTGACGGTGAAGAACAAGTACCCTCGCCTCGCATCGATGATCCGCTCAATCGCTTGATCGGAGCCTGTGTGTTCTCAAAGATTGATTTGAGAATGGGGTATCATCGTCGATCGATCAAAGGATATTCCAAGACGGCCACTACTCGTTATGGGTCAGACGAGTACACCGCCATGTCTTCGGTTTAACCAATGCTCCACTTTGTTCATGAACTTAATGAATTCAGTATTCATGGAGTTTTGGATAAATTTGTGGTGGTCTTCATTGATGATATTCTTATTTACTCCAAGAATGAATAAGAGCATGTCGAGCATCCAAGATAGTGTTGGGCAAGTGCATGGAGCACCAACTATATGCAAAGTTTAGCAAATGCGAGTTCGTTGAAGGAAGTGGCATTCTTGGGCCATGTTCTTTCACCGAGGCATAGCCGTGGATCCCAAAGAAGGTCGGCGATGTTCTATCTTGGGGTCACCAAGTCACCACCGATGTGAGGAGTTTTCTTGTTTAGCGGGCTACTACCGCCGCTTTATCGAGAACTTCTCCAAGATCGCAAAGCCGATGACCGAATTGCTCAAGAAGGACAAGAAGTTTGTGTGGTCCTCTCGCTTGTGATGAGAGCTTTGTGAGCTCAAACAACGATTGACTTCAGCCCCAGCCTTACTCTTCCCGATATCCACAAGAGCTTCTGGATATTTATTGCGATGCCTCTCGTCGTGGACCGGGATGTGTTCTTATGCAGAAGGCAAGGCGCTTGCCTATGCATCCAGCGCTTGAGACCTCATGAGCTCAACTATCCCACCCATGATCTAGAGCTTGTCGCCGTGGTTCATGCACTCAAGATTTGGCGGCATTATCCTGATCGATAACCACGTGAGGTGTATTCCACCACAAGAGTTTGAAATACTTGTTCACTCAACAGATCCAACCTCGTGCAGAGGAGATGGCTAGAATTGATCAAAGATTATGACATGGGTATTCAGATCACCGCAAGGCCAATGTAGTTGCCGATGCACTTAGCGAAAGGTGTATTGCAATACTTTGATGATCCAAGAGCAAAGAACCCGCACTTCTTGCAGAGTTTCATTGCCTCAACTTGGGTTTGGTTGAGCATGGTTCCTTGTCGCCTTGGTTGTGCAACCAACCTTGGTGGATCAAGTCAAGGCAAGACAAAGAATGATGACGGTGTGAACCGTGATCAAGCATAATATCAAGGATGGATAGCGTGTTTCTCGTAAGATGAGCATGGTGTTGTGTGGTTTGGGCAATACTCATGGTTCCAAAGGTTCCTAATTACTGGATTTGATTCTCCAAGAAGCCCATGATTCCCCTTGTCTATTCACCCTGTGGCTACCAAGATGTACCAAGATCCGCGACAGAGGTTCGTGGACTCGCATGAAGCGCGAGATTGCCGGGTTCGCTGCCGATGCGACGATGTTGTCGCGTGAAGGCCGAGCATCGCCCAAAGAGGTCTCTCCACTCTTGCCTATACCAGAGTGGAAGTGGATTTCGCTGGTATGGACTTCATCACCGGTTTGCCCTGCATTTCTTCGGGAAGGATGCTATCCGGTGGTCATTGACCGATTGACAAAAGTAGCACATTTTTCCGCCAAAGGCGTACGCCTCGATTGTCGCAGAAATTGGCGGACTCTACATATCCCGGATTGTGAGTTTGCATGGTGTGCCACGAACGATGGTGTCGATCGTGGTTCTCTTTTCACTTCCGATTTTGGCATAGTCAGCAGGAGGCCATGGGTACCGTCTTACTTTCAAGACCGCTACCATCCTCGACCGATGGTCGACAGAGCGGTCAACCAGTGCTTGAAGATATGCTCCGTGCTTGTGTTCTTTCCTATGGGAAGAATTGGGAGAAGTGCCTACCACTTGCCGAGTTCTCCTACAACAACGCCTTTCCAAGCTAGTCTCAGATGGCACCATTTGAGGCCTTGTATGGCGGCGATGCGTAACCCCATTGAACCGTCGAACCGGGAAAGACAGCTTGGCCTGCATTCAATCAATGAGGCGGAAAGTCAAGTGCACCGATTCGGAGCACTTGCGCGTAGCTCACCCAGCAGAAGAGCTATGCAGACGGCGCCGCCGTGAGTGAGTTTCCACCAATGACTTTGTGTATCTCAAAGTCTCACCTCCGAGGGACAACGCTGCTTCGTGTCAAGGGCAACTAGCTCCTCGATATGTCGGGCGTGATCGCATCATCAAGAAAGTGGGAGCTGCATACAAGTTAGAATTACCAGCTACACTTGAGGGGGTGCATGATGTTTTCCATGTATCGCAATTGAAGAAGTGCCTTCGTGTTCCCGTGGAGGAAACGCCATTAGAAAATATCGATGTGCAAGGAGATCTGCCTTATCGTGAGCATCCCGCTCAGATCCTCAAGAAGTCAACGCAGTAACAAGGAACCGTGTGATCAAGTTCCTTAAAGTTCGGGCGGTCAAACCACTCCGAGGATGAAGCCACTTGGGAGCGGGAAGATCGCCTCCAGCAGACACCCGCCTTCTTCTCCTCAGTTGATCGTAATCTCGGCGAGATTCCCTGTAATGGGGGAGATTTGTAACAACCCTAACTTAGGGTTTGTATTTCAAATGTAAAATTTTGAGGAGAAATAAAACTTTTGTTGTCTCATCGAATCATTTGGAAGTTTTCCAATTTTTCCTAGCAATTTCCATGTTCTAGAATTAAATTCTTGTGAATGGAAATTGTTGTCAAGAAATTCTTAGCTTTCAAACTTGTGATCATCCTCTGAAATTATTTTTCCTATCATCTTGACCATCCTAGCTTCCTCTCCTGAATTATTTCACAATTTTTAGATTTTATTTGCTATTTCAAATGCCCAAGTCAAACCAGTTTAGAAATCTAGTCAAACCTCGGGACAGCAGCTTGTGAATTTTATTGGGAGAAATCTAGTGCATGAAAACTCCTGGAAAAATTACACAAGGTTGCCCTCTTTTCCAGTAAGCTCCCATAAAATTTCAGAATTTTTGGAGCTCAGAGCTACTCTAAAAATTCCCAAAACCCTCTCGCCTTTCTAATTCAAATCAAATCATCGCTCTCGTTCAAACCCCACTTGGGCTCGAGTCCGACCGCACCTAATGGACTCGGTCGCACCGCCTAGTTGCACCGCGGCGAGCCCGATGGTCGCCACCGTCCGATGAAGATCGAACGGTCCACACTTCTCATCTCGCCGACTGCTCAATGCACACACCGATCTCACCGCCCATCTTCCGATCCAACGATCGACACATTCTCGATCGAAGTCAAACCATCTAATCAGGCCGCACTGCACTTCGACTCGAGCCGCTTGCCACCGCCTCGACGTGTGGGCCCTCCTTGTCAAGACGCTCGCCTTCTCCGCTGCTCACCGGAGTTGCCGCAAATTGCGCATGCGTGCCACGCACTCGCCGCCGCCACGCCGTGGACGCGTGTCCTCTCCGAGAATCGCCAGAGTCCATCTACCCCGAGACCATCCATTCTTCGCGCCCATTCTCGCATTTCTCCGCCCAAATTTCCTTCTCGCCGAGAAGAACCCGAGTGTAGCGCCGCGCATCGGAGCCGCCCTCGAGCCCGCAACCGCACCATTGTGATCCTTGCTCGACGCCGCCTCCATTTTGCCCATCCGGATCATTGTCGCACCATTGTATCACCGAGCAACTCATCGCTCCGCTCCGGTGATCTTGGTCCCGTAAGCCTTTCTCGCGTTCTAGTGAGTATCATGCCTCGGCGTTTGGTCCCTTAGGATCGCCTTGATCCACCGAGTCTAATGGAGGTCTTGTTTTGTTCTTTGTGCATCACCGAGGTAGTAGCGACCTTTCTTCTCCGGCTCGGTATTTCGCCGCCTGGTGATTCCGGCCGCCGCACTTCTTCATCGGCATTATCTCGGGCGATCCTTCCCGGAGTCAAGGCGATCCTCGTGGCGCACCTTCCGAGTCTTCGGCTCGCGCGCCTTCTCCGCGAGCACCGCATCTTCTTCTCCGCCTCCGCTTCGCCGCCGCCGCCGCATCCTCGAGGTCCCGGTCACCGCATCAAGTTTGCGAGGTCTTTGCGAACTCAAGGTATAACTCACTCGCCCCGAGACCTCCCGGTTCGCGAGAACAATCGCAGGCGCCACCGCCTGCGTCCCGTGGTCGCCGGTGAAGCCACCGCAACATTAGGTCTAACCCTACTTTAGTGCTAATCATCTTTAGTCCGTATCACCGACTTTGGGCCCTCTCTGTTAATCGCGCTTAGGGAATCCTTTAATCCAACCGCTGTGTTATTCTCTTAGAAGCCGCCATGTGGGTCCATGCTGTCATTGGTGGTTGTGCACTTGATACTACGCTTTCTCGTTGGGAAGCGATTTCTCTGAGAGTATAAGTTAGGAGTGCACTTTGATAAGTCAAAGACTTATTTCAGAATACGCCGACGCCACCTTAAGCGCGTGGTCGAGTCGAGCCGACTCGGCCAATACGCATGGGCTAGCGTACGCTGGCTATGGCTAAATGGTTGTAAGTAGGAAAAGGTTTAAATGCTTTAGAATTTCTCAAATGGTTTTCATTTGATCACAAATCATTTAAACTTATAAAATCCATAACTAATTCAATTTTTATCTAAATCGCATGAATCCAAGTGTTAATTTTCATTTTAAATGTATTATTTACTAAAATTAGTTTCAATCTTGTCCTCAGTAGCAAAAATCTGTTAATCGATTAAATAATGTATTATGCATTTTCCAAAATTAGAAAGTTCAGTATCTTTTTCAATAATTGTCCAAATCCAAGAAATCCAATTCAGAAATTTTCATTTTTAGTGCACTAATTATTAGATAGATTTTAGATACTATTTCATATTAAAATTTTGCTAAGTATTTAACTAGTGCTTTAATGTGTATGTTAGCTTAGGAAATTGCTAGAAAATTCATCACCACTTCAAATAATTATTGCCCTCTCTCTAAAATATGTTAGAACCCGCTTAGGTTGTCGTGGTGAGTTTTGGTATGTTTTGTTGTTGTTGTATGTTTGAGTTTGGTCATGTTATTCGCTCTTTTCGCTGCTTTGTTCAATCGTTAGGCTTCGATATTTATGTAACCCCGAGAGCGATCCTCCAACAACAGTTGAGCATTCTGAGCAACAAAGAATGTGCAAGCGCTTGATCATTTTTATCCCAGTATTTTAAAGTATAATATTTTGTTTCAACCGTATGTATGCATTGCTTATTTTGTGTTAAATTGGTTAGTTAAACCTTTAGATGCATAATCAGTAGGTAAATATTTGTCCTCTACTACTTGAGCCTAGGTTATTTGTCGTGATTAGAGTTCGCTGATGAACTCTCGTCACTTAGTAGATTACGAAGTTCAACTTGCTTAGCCATGCTTAGCTCGCCGGTAGATTTGGGCGATCATCGACTTAGTCGATGAAGTCGATGATCTTGATCACATAAAATTATTACTATTCTTATATCCATTTCGTGCTATGTTAATTGCAAAACTAAAATCAAAACAAACATGATTTAGACGCGGGCACAATGGTAAGATTGTGTGATCTGTTGGGTGACCGAAAGGTGCCCGGTCAATTAAGGACCGCACATCTTGTGAGTACCATATCCGTGCATTTCGGCGTGCATAACCACACTAGAGGGTATGGGACCTCTCTGACCTAGTACTTTGGCGTGTATTGGCCCGGGTCGCAGGAGGTCGCAGGAGGGATGGAGGTGGGAGCATGGTAGTTGTCCGAAAAGCTTTATCCCCGAGTGGGTAGTTGTCTTTCGGCTTTACTCATGTAAGCGTATGGATTTCTATCCATACGAGCGGCTCGTAGTTAATACACAATATTGGAAAAAGTCTCAGAGGACTTAGTCAGGCTTGCATACCTTCTGTAGTGTGCTTTGGCTTTAAGGCTGTCCAAGTGTGGGTGCAGTGGTACACCCCCGCAGGTTAAAAACTATTCGAATAGCCTCGCTCTAGGTGATGGACACGCTTGGGTGCTTATCAAGAGTTAGACTACAACATTTAAATTAAAACTTGATGGGTGGTACGAATGCAGGATTCGTATATTGTTGGAGTGACTATTGGGATAGTCACTTCTAGGTTGTTTATCTTTCTTTGTTATTATTATCTTTACTGTTATTTCAACATTAAAAACGAATTGCAAACTTGCCTCCAAACTGTATTATATTATTGCAAATGAAAATTGGCTTTATGCAAATGAAACATATGGCCTCCACCAAACAAATCTGCGTGTTGCATATGAACAGGTCTTCTAGTTCACACGTCAGTCTTGCGGGTACAAAGACAATCTTTGTACTCAGGTGCTTTGCTTAATGTTTTTGTTGCAGAGGAAGAAGGTGAGCCCCAAGGGCCTCACTTCGTGAGTCAGGTTGCCGCTTTCGTGACGCACTCAGACTTGGCGGTCCGGTCAGAAGCCTTGTGGGTTGGAGGCACGCTGATTGGCTTTGTTTATAGCCATCTTATGGCACTTTTGCTTCCGCTGTCGTTCTTGTTTATTTGTGTATCTTGTGGCTTGTCGGCTTTTGTCTGTAATAACTCTATTATTTGTTTATCTTCCGTTTGGTAGTGTGGTGTTTGGACTCTATGTTTGGAATGGAGTTGATGTCTAATTTTGTAAGGAGGTGTGTATACTGCTTTCTGAGAAGTATACATATCCTGAGGCTTGGTTTATTTAAATTGTAATGCTAGGGTCAATGGAAGGCTAAGCATTACAAGTCGAATAAACCGGGGTCCTCACAAAGTTGGTATCAGAGCCATTCTGACCGCAGTAACCCAAGCATAGTCGTCCTTGGAAAAGCTTAATTTCAAAGTATAAAAAGGTTTATAAAAACCTAGGCAGATTCTCAGGATTTACTCCTTATCTATCTTAGCCTTCTACTCTCATCTTACTCTAATTTGAGTTTTAGAACTTGGTTTCTCTCTTTCCTTTCAAAAGATAGTTATGCGCCGGTTAAATTAGTTTTGGGAGAACCATGAAGTTTAATCCAACTAAAACTTGTGGGGATAACAGGGTAAGATGTAAAGTGAGTAGTTATGTCCGATTTTTGCTGGTTGGACTTTACACGCTTGTGTTTGTTTTGACCATCTTCGTGAATTTTGGGCTTTCTTGCTCATAGATTTGTTGCTAAATTGTCTTAGTGAAACAGATGGTCGGAGAACACGTGGCGCTCACCACCGGTCATGATGAGAGCTTCTCCTCCTCAGACCATGGTGAGGTTCTCGCCGATCGAGCGAAATCGCATGGACCGCACGCGCATCTTGGAGGTTGTTGCTGGGAATACCTCCACTCCTGCCGATGGTGGCGGGCACCGCATCACGAGGACTTGCAGAGTTCCTCCGCACGCACTGCCGACTTTCTCCCGCCTCGTGACCTCTCGACGCGGATGATTGGTCGCGCATGGTTGAGCGAAAGCTCAACATAGCTCGATGTCGAGCACGTGATAAGGCGCCTTCGCGCCCCACCGCCTTGAGGTGTGGCACTCTCATGGTGGGAGAACTATTCGCCATGCACTCAATGCGCCATGTGGTCGCGTGGGAGGAGTTCGGATCAGCTTTCGTCGGGCCCACATCCCCGATGGCCCGATGAAGGTGAAGAAGAAGGAGTTTCGCGCCAAACAAGGGCGCAAGTCTGTCACTGAGCACCTGTCACGAGTTCAATCATCCGCTCGTTATGCTCGGGAGGTGGCCTCGAGATGAGGCTAGCGGGGAGAAGTTTATGGATGGCTTGTCCGAGGAGCCGCAGACAAGCTATCTATTGTGGACTTCTTCGACTTTCGTGCCTTGGTAGATAAGGCCATTGTTGCTGAGCATAAGGCAAAGGCGCTGGCGAAGTCTCGCAAGCGCAAATGGGAGGCGATCGGTTTACTCACACGGCCTCATTCGTCCGGGCCGGGCTAGCACCAGGGCCCGCTCTTTTGCTCCACCGCGCCGAGGTCATCTCGCACCAGCTCTCGCCCACCGCAGGCGTGTTTTAGCGCACGTGCGCCGCGATCCAAGCACAGGTGGCCTCCGCAATCCGGCGGTCGAGGTTACTTGTTTTCGCCGCCACAACAAGGGCCACTACGCCAACGCTGCCCTCGGACGTTGGCGAGCCTCGCCCTAATGGAGGACGCGGCAGGGAGTGGTCACCCACCGACTAAGATTATCGAGTAAGACCTGAGTGCGAGCAATGTCGAGTCAACCACCTTTCACCGAGGAGGCTCGGAGGCGCGGATGTCGTGATGGGTACACTTCTTGTTAATTCTCGCCTGCTGCAGATATTTGATTACGGAGCATCGATTCTTTTATTTCAAGATCATTTGCTGCGGCTAGTGGTCTTCACCTGTTCCTTTGGGGATTACTTTGCTCATCCGCTTCTCCGGGTCGGAAATGAGAGCGATTTACGATGTGCCGGATGTTCCTATCATAGTCAAAGGAGTGGGATTTTGGCAAATCTTATTCGCCGCCAATGAGTCCGGATGTGATTCTTGGCATGGATTGGTTGTCCAACACTTGGGGCAAATCGATTGTGCCAGAAGATTGTCTATCTCACCATTTCTTCAAAGTAGCGGTCGCTTTTCGCCGCGACTACAAGGCCACATCTATGTGCATTAGAGGCGGGAGCCTTGCGCATTCAGGATGTTCCCATAGTATCTGACTTTCCAGATGTTTTTCCGATGATTTACCAGGATGCCTCCGTTCGAGATCCGAGTTTGTCATCGAAGTTGTCGCCCTGCATCGCCTATCTCAAGGCGCCAGACGGATGCCTCCCAATGAATTGGAGGAATTGAAGAAGCAATTAGGTGAGCTTCAAGCAAAGGTTTCATCCATCCTAGCTCATCTCCTTGGGGTTGTCCGTGATCTTTGAAGAAGAAGGACAAGACTTTGCGCATGTGCGTTGATTACCGCCCTCTCAATGAGGTGACGGTGAAGAACAAGTACCTCTACTCGCATCGATGATCTGTTCGATCGTTGATCGAGCCCGTGTGTTCTCAAAGATTGATTTGAGAATGGGGTATCATCAGTCGATCGATCGGAGGATATTCAAGACGGCTTTCACTACTTGTTATGGTCGCATGCGAGTACACCGTCATGTCTTTCGTTTAACCAATGCTCCAGCTTTGTTCATGAACTTAATGAATTCAGTATTCATGGAGTTTTGGATAAATTTGTGGTGGTCTTCATTGATGATATTCTTATTTACCCAAGAATGAAGAAGAGCATGTCGAGCATCCAAGATAGTGTTGGGCAAGTCTGCGGGAGCACCAACTATATGCAAAGTTTAGCAAATGCGCAGTTCTCGTTGAAGGAAGTGGCATTCTTGGGCCATGTTCTTTCACCGAGGCATAGCCAGGATCCCAAAGAAGGTCGGCGATGTTCTATCTTGGGTCACCAAGTCACCACCGATGTGCGGAGTTTTCTTGGTTTAGCGGGCTACTACCCGCTTTATCGAGAACTTCTCCAAGATCGCAGCCGATGACCCAATTGCTCAAGAAGGACAAGAAGTTTGTGTGGTCCTTCGCTTGTGATGAGAGCTTTGGGAGCTCAAACGGATATGAATTCAGCCCCACCCTTACTCTTCCCGATATCCACAAGAGCTTTGATATTTATTGCATGCCTCTCGCCGTGGACTTGATGTGTTCTTATGCAGAAGGCAAGGCAGCTTGCCTATGCATCAGTGCGCTTGAGACCTCATGAGCTCAACTATCCCACCCATGATCTAGAGCTTGCCGCCGTGGTTCATGCACTCAAGATTTGGCGGCATTATCCGATCGCAGAATCGTGTGAGGTGTATTCCACCACAAGAGTTTGAAATACTTGTTCACTCAAATGATCTGAACCTCGAGCAGAGGAGATGGCTAGAATTGATCAAAGATTATGACATGGGTATTCAGTATCACCCTGGCAAGGCCAATGTAGTTGCTGATGCACTTAGCCGAAAGGTGTATTGCAATACTTTGATGATCCAAGAGCAAAGAACCGCACTTCTTGCAGAGTTTCAGCGTCTCAACTTGGGTTTGGTTGAGCATGGTTCCCTTGCTGCCTTGGTTGTGCAACCAACCTTGGTGGATCAAGTCAAGGCAGCACAGCACTCAGATGACGGTGTGAACCAGATCAAGCATAATATCAAGGATGGGATAGCCAGGTGTTTCTCAGAAGATGAGCATGGTGTTGTGTGGTTTGGGCAGCGCCTCGTGGTTCCAAAGGTTCCGGAATTACGGGATTTGATTCTCCAAGAAGCCCATGATTCCCCCTTGTCTATTCACCCCAGGGCTACCAAGATGTACCAAGATCTGCGACAGAGGTTCTGGTGGACTCGCATGAAGCGCGAGATTGCCGGGTTCGCTGCGGATGCGACGATGTTGTCGCTGCGAAGGCCGAGCATCGGCGTCAGCAGGTCTCCAATTTCTTGCCTATACAGAGTGGAAGTGGATTCGCTGGTGTGGACTTCATCACCGTTTGCCCGCACTTCTTCGGGAAGGATGCTATCTGGGTGGTCATTGACCGGTTGACAAAAGTAGCACATTTTCTGCCAGTGCGTATCGCCCTCAGTGTCAGTAAATTGGCGGACCTCTACATATCCCGCATTGTGAGTTTGCATGGTGTGCCCACGAACGATGGTGTCGATCGTGGTTCTCTTTTCACTTCCGATTTTGGCACAGCAACACAGGAGGCCATGGTACTCGTCTTACTTTCAAGACCGCTTACCATCCTCGTAATCGATGGTCGACAGAGCGGTCAACCGTGTGCTTGAAGATATGCTCGTGCTTGTGTTCTTTCCTATGGGAAGAATTGGGAGAAGTGCCTACCACTTGCCGAAGTTCTCCTACAACAACAAATTTTCCAGGCTAGTCTCTGTATGGCACCATTTGAGGCCTTGTATGGCGGCGATGCGTAACCCCATTGAACTGGTGGCGGGAAAGACAGTTCTTGGCCCAGATTCAATCAATGAGGCGAAAGTCAAGTGCAATCGATTCGCGGAGCACTTGCGCCGTAGCTCCATCGAGCAGAAGAGCTATGCGGTCGGCGTCGCCGTGAGCTGAGTTTCCAGCCCAATGACGTTGTGTATCTCAAAGTCTCACCTCTGAAGGGACAACGTCGTTTCGGTGTCAAGGGCAAACTAGCTCCTCGATATGTCCGCCGTATCGTATCATCGAGAAAGTGGAGCCGTTGCATACAAGTTAGAATTGCCAGCTACACTTGAGGGTGCATGATGCTTTCCATGTATCGCAATTGAAGAAGTGCTTCGTGTTCCCGTGGAGGAAACGCCATTAGAAAATATCGATGTGCAAGGAGATCCGCCTTATCGTGAGCATCCCGCTCGTATCTCTCGAAGAAGTCGAACGCGTAACAAGGAACCGTGATCAAGTTCCTCAAAGTTCGATGGTCAAACCACTCGAGGATGAAGCCACTTGGGAGCGGGAAGATCGTCTCCGAGCAGGTTACCCGCCCTTCTTCTCTCAGTTGATCGAATCTGGGCGAGATTCTCGTAATGGGGAGATTTGTAATGACCCTAACTTAGGGTTTGTATTTCAAATGTAAAATTTTGAGGAGAAATAAAAACTTTTGTTGTCTCATCGAATCGTTTGGAAGTGGAAGTTATCAACGGGAGGTCTTCGCCATTCCTCTCGAGCAAGGATCGCTCTCTCAGAGGCAGGATTGACGATGCTCCCCGACGGGCACGCACTATGTCCCCTCGTGGCAATGGCAAGGGCACAACCGCTGGCGAACGAGACGAACACTCTAATGAACGTGCGGGACATCCTCAACATTCTTGCACTTCATTAAAACCAACTCAAGGGTCCGATATGGCGATTACGAGACAACTCGGCGAAGAAAAATAGCGGCTCGTAAAAATCTCCCGAAGCGCTTTATTTCCGATTAGAGGAAGCTCGGGAGCTCCAAAGACATCAATGACTTGCTTGAAAATCCGACCCAAGAACTCGCTCGAGCATCGAGTGCGATCTCTTTGCGAAGAGATCGCCGCAGGCTTTGGAACACGATGGCAAAACTCAAGCGGCCCTATCAAGCATCAACTTACGGAAGTTGTAGCGGTACTACTCCATCTTCGCCATTGCATTCGGATAACTTTCGTCAAATGGGAGCGATATGATCCTTGCTCACGTCGCTCTCGATCCGAGGAAGGCTCGTTGGACATCCGGAGACCGACAAGCCCCTGGGAGGTGATCTTTCGCCACTTCGGGGACGAAATGTACGGCGACAAGCGGAATACGAGTATTTTCCTCATAAAGCGAGGCCTATCTCAGAATAGCCCTAACTTAGGGTTTGTATTTCAAATGTAAAATTTTGAGGAGAAATAAAAACTTTTGTTGTCTCATCGAATCGTTTGGAAGTTTTCCAAATTTTCCTAGCAATTTCCATGTTCTAGAATTAAATTCTTGTGAATGGAAATTGTTGTCAAGAAATTCTTAGCTTTCAAACTTGTGATCATCCTCTGAAATTATTTTCTATCATCTTGACCATCCTAGCTTCCTCCTGAATTATTTCACAATTTTTAGATTTTATTTGCTATTTCAAATGCCCAAGTCAAACCAGTTTAGAAATCTAGTCAAACCTCTGACATGACAGCTTGTGAATTTTATTGGGAGAAATCTAGTGCATGAAAACTCTGGAAAAATTACACAAGGTTGCCCTCTTTTCGATGCTCCCATAAAATTTCAAATTTTTGGAGCTCGAGAGCTACCTCTAAAAATTCCCAAAACCCTCTCTGTCTTTCTAATTCAAATCGAAATCACTTGTTCCTCGGGTTCAAACCCCACTTGGGCTCGAGTCCGACCGCACCTAATGGACTCGGTCGCGCGCCTAGTTGCACCGCGGCGAGCCGATGGTATCGTGGCGTCAGATGAAGATCGAGCGGTCCACACTTCTCATCTCGTCGACACATCAAGATACACCGATCTCGGCCGTCCATCTCCGATCCAACGATCGACACGTTCTGATCGAAGTCAAACCATCTAAGCGTGCCGCACGGACCCGACTCGACGCTTGCCACCGTCACGGCGTGTGGGCCCTCCTTGTCGATGTCGCCCTCGTCTTCTCGCGGCTCGCACGAGTTCTTTAACAAGTCGCATCGCGTGCCACGCACTCGTCATTGCCACGTCGTGGGCGCGTGTCCCTCTCGGAGAATCGCGAGTCCATCTACCCCGAGACCATCCATTCTCCTTCGCGTCCATTCTCGTGCTTTCTCGCCAAATTTCCTTCGGCGGGAGAAGAACCCGAGTGTAGCGCCGTGTCGAGCCGCCCTCCGAGCCCGCTGGGCCGCGCCGTGTGATCCTTGCTCGATGCACTCCATTTTGCCCGGCCGGATCATTGCGTTACCTTTGTATCACGAAGCAGTTCATCGTCTCGCCTCCATTGATCTTGGTCTGTGTAAACGCCGGCGTTCTAGTGATATCATGCCTCGGCGTTTGGTCCCTTAGGATCGCCTTGATCGCGAGTCTAATGGAGGTCTTGTTTTGTTCTTTGGTGCATCACCGAAGTAGCGCGACGATTCTTCTCGGGCTCGGTATTTGCGCGCGGTGATTCCGGCCGCCTCGGACCTCCTTCACCGTCGGCATTATCCGCGTATCCCTGGGCGATGGCGATCCTGCGTGGCGCACCTTCCGGTCTTCGCTCGAAGCTCGCGGCGTCTTCTCTGCATGACACATCTTCTTCTCCGCCGTTCGCGCCGTCACGCGTAAGCGGCATCCTCGAGGTCCCGGTCACCGTCATCAAGTTTGCGAGGTCTTTGCGAACTGAAGGTATAACTCACTCGCCACGAGACCTCCCGGTTCGCGAAAACGATCGTGCTGGCGCCAGTCGCCCGTGGTCGCGGTAAGCCACCGCAACATTAGGTCTAACCTACTCTTTAGTGCTAATCATGTTTTAGTCCGTATCAACGACTTGTGGGCCCTCTCTGTTGTCGCGTTTAGAGAATCCTTTAATCCAACCGTTATGTTATTCTCTTAGTCGCCATGTGGGTCCATCTTTGTCATTGGTGGTTGTGCGGCTTTGATACTCGTTTTCTGTTGTGAAGCGTATTTCTCTGTGAGTATAAGTTAAGTGCACTTTGATAAGTCAAAGCGTATTCTTAGAATACACCTTCGACGTCACCTTAAGCGTGGTCGAGTCGAGTGACTCGGTCAGCGCTGCCGCGCGAGCCAGCGTATCGATGGCTATGGCTAGCCCGGTTGTCGGTGGAAAAGGTTTAAATGCTAGAATTTACGAAATGGTTTTACATTGCACTCTCAAATCATTTAAACTTATAAAATCCATAACTAATTCAATTTTTATCTAAATCGCGTGAATCCGATCTTTGTTAATTTTCATTTTAAATGTATTATTTACTAAAATTAGTTTCAATCTTGTCCTAGTAGCAAAAATCATTAGCGATTAAATAATGTATTATGCATTTTCCAAAATTAGAAAGTTAGTATCTTTTCAATAATTGTCCAAATCCGATAAATCCAATTCATAAATTTTCATTTTTAGTGCACTAATTATCGGGATAGATTTTGAATCATTTCATTATTAAAATTTTGCTAAGTATTTAACTAGTGCTTTAATGTGTATGTTAGCTTAGGAAATTGCTAGAAAATTCATCACCACTTCAAATAATTATTGCCCTCTCTCTAAAATATGTTAGAACCTGCTTAGGTTGCTGTGTGAGTTTTGGTATGTTTTGTTGTTGTTGTATGTTTGAGTTTGGTCGGTGTTATTAGTTCTTATTATTTGTTTTGTTCAATCGTTAGGCTTGATATTTGCGGTAACCACAGGCGATCTCTGCACACGAGTTGAGCATTACGAGCAACAAGACCAGCAAGCAGTTTGATCATTTTATCGGTATTTTAAAGTATAATATTTGTTTCAAGCAGATGTATGCATTGCTTATTTTGTTGTTAAATTGGTTAGTTAAACCTTTAGATGCATAATCATGTAGGTAATTATTTGTCCTCTACTACTTGAGCCTAGGTTATTTCTTGTGATTAGAGTTATTTGGATGAACTCGTCACTTAGTAGATTCTGAGTTGGTTGCTTAGCCATGCTTTAGTGCTATGGTAGATTTGGGCGATCATCGACTTAGTCGATGATCTTGATCTATAAAATTATTACTATTCTTATATCCCAGCTCGTGCTATGTTAATTGCAAAACTAAAACGAAAACAAACATGATTTAGGCGTGGGCACAATGGTAAGATTGGTGTGATCTGTTGGTGTGGTGGAAAGGTGCCGGTCAATTAAGGACGAACATCTTGTGAGTACACATTATCCGGGCATTTCGTGCTAACCACACTAGAGGGTATGGGACCTCTCTTGACCTAGTACTTTAGGCGTGTATTGGCTCGGGTGCGGGAGGTCGCGGAGGGATGGAGGTGGGAGCATGGTAGTTGTCAGAAAAGCTTTATCTGAGTGGGTAGTTGTCTTTTCGGCTTTACTTCATGTAGCGTATGGATTTCTATCCATCTGGCTGCTCGTAATTAATACACAATATTGGAAAAAGTCTCGAGGACTTAGTGTCTGTCGACATACAACCGGTAGTGTGCTTTGGCTTTAAGGCGTGCAAGTGTGAGTACGATGGTACACCTGCAGGGGTTAAAAACTATTCGAATAGCCTCGTCTAGGTGATGGACACGCTTGGGTAAGCTTATCAAGAGTTAGACTACAACATTTAAATTAAAACTTGATGGGTGAGTGCGAATGCAGGATTCGTGCTATTGTTGGAGTGACTATTGGGATAGTCACTTCTAGGTTGTTTATCTTTCTCTTTTGTTATTATTATCTTTCTTGTTTTTTCAACATTAAAAGCGAATTGCAAACTTGCCTCCAAAGCAGTATATATTGTTGCAAATGAAAATTGGCTTTATGCAAATGAAACATATGGCCTCCACCAAACAAGTGCATGTAGCATATGAGCAGTCTTCTAGTTCACACGTCGGTCTTGCGGGTACAAAGACAATCTTTGTACTCAGGTGCTTTGCAATGTTTTTGTTGCGAGAGGAAGAAGGTGAGCCCCAAGGGCCTCACTACGTGGTCATGTTGCCGTTTAGTGGGCGACTAGACTTGGCGGTCGGTCGGAAGCCTTGTGGGTTGGAGCCATGACGATTGGCTGTTTATAGCCATCTTATGGCACTTTTGCTTCCTTTGTCGTTCTTGTTTATTTGTGTATCTTGTGGCTTGTCGCTTTTATGCGTAATAACTCTATTATTTGTTTATCTTCCGTTTGGTAGTGTGGTGTTTGGACTCTATGTTTGGAATGGGTTGATGTCTAATTTTGTAAGGAGGTGTGTATCTTGCTTTGCAGGAAGTATACATATCCGAGGCTTAGTTTATTTGAATTGTAATGCTAGGGTCAATGGAAGGCTAAGCATTACAAGTCGATAATCCGGAGTCCTCACACTATCATAGGTCCAACCCACCCATATTTGGGTATCGTCGATGCACGCTCACTAGTGGCGTCAACCCTTATTTTACGCAAAGAGGAGGCAAGAAGTTATCTCGGGATGTCGGGCATTTTCGCGATCTTGAGGTAGTTCGGCCACCTCGTTTCGACCCGGCGAACATGGAAAAATTGATGGAACCAAATCCTATTGAATTCCTCGGATCTACACAACGCTATCCGAGCGGTAGGAGAGGAGAGCACATAATGGCGAACTACCTTCGCAGGTGCTCGAAGGATCGACTGATCATGGCTTTTAAACCGACCATTGAATCGAACTACGTGGCGACACCTTTGCGACCTTTGTCGCGAACTTCCGGTACCTACAAGCGCCTAGAAAGGAGAACAACCTGCACGAGATAAGGCGAGCGATCATGAAACTCGTCAATTCATCAAGCGCTTGATCGGGTTCAAAATTCTATTCGGAAGTTTACGACTTAATGCGTGATTAGGAGCTTTCAGCGGGGAATCGCATGATGGAGAATAACGAGAGGACATCGCTTTACATCCTCCGCCATTGTCATCGAACTCTTGAAATGGCCGATAGATCTGGCTGCTCGTCTTTGACGATCAGTGGAACAACACTATCGATCGTGAAGATAATATCCCTCAGGAGGCAGGCGAAAGTGGTAAGAAAAAGGATAAAAAGGCTAAGAAATCCAAGAACAAGGCAAATAGACATAAATCTCCAGGTGACGGTTCTAAAGAGGCCCCGGTCGTAAGTGACAAAGAGCCACGCAACCCCAAGTAGAATCCTAATCGAGGTAAAGGTAAGCGCCAAGATCGGAGGAACTACAAACCTAGGTGGTGTCCTTTCACAAAAGAAGGGCATGACCTTCAAAACGTCGGATTTCTCGGCTTCGAAGACTATTACTCGGCAATGGGCCACTTCCTACTCTTGAGCAAGTAGGCCAAACAAGTGGAGCGGAAGGAGTCGGATGACGAGGAGAGATGTCGTTCAAGATCCATAACACACCATCGATCACATCTATGGAGGATCATCGGCATATGAGTCACTTAAGATAGCTAAAAGTTGTCGATCGCGAGTAAACACCATCGACTCACCTCTCGTCAATAAGCTGCAGAAGTGGTCGAAGTCACCGTTACCTTTGAGAAAGGTGATTGCGATCCGCCGACTAGACCAGTCGGTTCCCGATGCGTGGTCAAACCCACCATCAACAATTGTCGAGTAAATCGAGTTTTAGTTGATGGTGGAAGCTCGTTAAACATCCGTTTCACGAGTACCTCGGGCGAGATGCAAGTACCAGGACAAAGGTAAAGGGTACAATATTCTTTCCATGGAATCGTCATGGGTCGTCGGCCAAACCAATTGGTCAAGTTTCTCTTCCTTTAATGTTTGGCTCACCAAGTATTTTCAAGGCAGAAGATCTCCTTTGATGTGGTCGATTCGATCGGCATATAATGCCATACTCGGACGACCAACTTTGGCAAAATTCTTAATAGCTACTCATTATGGGTATCAATGTATCAAGATGCGGTCCCTAAGGAGTAGTTACAATATATTGTGACAAGAAGATGGCGCACTACTGCGGATGCGTCGCTCCTCGAGATGGTTGGACAAATACCAACTCGAGATGAAAGTCGTCGACCGACTAGCAAGTCTTAAAGCCTAAAAGCACACAAAGCCAAGCGACCAAGTCAAAGGGTTCCTCTCGGGACGGAGGAGCCCTCGAAGGCTATTACGCGTGGGATTCTTCCAACCCCAAATAGGAAGACGCCCTCATCACTTTCCTCGAGCAAATGTAGATGTCTTTGCGTGGCAAGGATCCAGACATGCCGGAGTCCCTGTGGAAGTGATCGAATAGGCTAGCCTTACGACTGATAAAGTACCAGTAAACCAGAAGTTCAGAGATTTACCCGATCGGCGAGATGCTATTAGGTTAGAATTGGACAAGTTTCTTAAAGCAGCTTCATAAGAGAAATCAACCACCCAGTGGTTGGCCAACCTGTAATGGTTAGAAAGTCAAGCGACAAATGGCGTATATGCGTGAGCTTTATGATCTTAATAAAGCTTGTCCAAAAGATGATTTCCCTTTACCTCGCATCGACTGGGTTGGTTGACTCTACTACGAGGATGTGAAATGTTGAGTTTTCTCGGATGCATACTCCGTTACCACGGATCAATATGTGTTGAGAAGATGAAGAGAAGACCACATTCATTACACTATTTGTAATATTTTGCTACGTCAAAATGACATTCGGTTTAAAGAATGTCTGGCTTCTTTTAGTTTGATGCAAACGACTTTTGCTCCTCAACTAGGCGAAACACGGAGGACTCGTTGATGATCTAGTCGTAAAAAGTAGCAAATGGCTCAATCACATCACGGACTTGCAAGAAACATTCGACAACCTCAAAAAATACAACGAAGCAATCAGAGAAGTGTGTGTTGAGTCTCTTGGAAATTTCTTGGATTCTTGGTCTATGCGGGAGGAATCGAAGCAAATCGTGAAAAGATAAAGGCCGTCATCGGATCGCTCCAGACCATGAAAAAGAGGTCTAGAAACTCACATGATGCATGGCGGCATTAAGTCATTTCATCGCCGTGCGGGAGAGAAAGGACTACCTTTCTTCAAACTTCTAAGAAACATAAAGGCTTAGTGGTCAAAAGAGGCTAACATAGCCTTTGAGGAAGTCAAGAGGTATCTTACGAGTGCTCTGTTTGGTTTTTAGAAACCAGGGAGACGCAACTAATTTATCTATTTGCCACGCCACGTGCGATGAAGCGCTGATCTTGGTCGTAGAGCGAGCACGCATAACGACCGATTTACTCGTTAGCTAAGTTTTACATGGGCCTAAGGCGTTACCTCGGGTTCAAAAACTTTTATATGCCCTCCTTATGTCTTGAGGAAACTCGGCATTATTTTGAGACGCACAAACTAACTGTGCCATCCGAGTTTCCCATGGAGCGATCCTCCGAATAGGAAACGGCGGAGCGCATGGCAAAATAGTCACTCGAACTTGGGAGTTCGACATCCATTCGTGTCTCGAGCGGCCATTAAATCGGATCTTGGCGGACTTTGTCGTTGAATGGACAAATCTGAACTCATTTGGCGGATCCCGATCGATTCCCCACGACCGATGGGCGATGTACTGACGGGTCACTTACTATAAGTGGCTCGAGGTCCGGATGGTCTGGAATCTCTAGGAGAGACCTTAAGTATGCCATACAATTAAACTTTTAGACTACTAACAGCGTGGAAAATGCGAGGTTTGCTAGGCGGCATCGAGCTGCGAAGCGCTCGATTAAATCGACTACTCGTGAGAGGAGACTCTCAACTAGTCATGAATCAAGTCGGAAAAAGTACGGTGTTCTAATCCAACTATGTCTAGGTACTTATTGGAAGTGAGAAAGTTAGAAAATCATTTTTGGGCTTTGAGGTACAATTTATCCCTCGAAAAATTTTCCTCATGGAACCAACTTGCTCGTCTAGCTTCTTCGATCCTCGCACTACCAAAGGGTTTTTCTCGAGCAACATCGAAGCCGTCTCTAGTCGAAGGACTAGAGGCGCCTCCTAAACAGCCTCCTAGAGTGCGAAGATACTTGGATGGCTCCCATCTACAAGTATCTTGAGGCGGGTTCGTGCCGACAACGATCTCAAAGCGGATCGACTATCGAAAGGCCAAAATGTATCCTTTGGTGAAGGTGTCCTTTATAAAGAGGAACTCAAGGGGTGCTCATCGCGATGTATTACTGCGAGCGAAGGATTAAACTCCTTCCACGACATACGGAGGCATGCTGTGGGACTCATTATTCTTACAAAACGCTGGTGGTAAAGCCTTTCGATAAGTTTTATTGGCCAATGACCCTCTACGATGCCGTGGAGGTGGTTAAAAATGTGTGCAATGTCGTTTCATAGCAGACAAATACACCAACCAGCTTAGGCGTTACAAACAATCCCTCTGTCTTGGCCTTTTGCGACCTGGGGTCTCGATATCCTAGGACCGTTACCCAGAGCTCCAGGTGGATTCCAATTCCTTTTTGTGGCTATTGACACTTTCACAAAATAGATAGAAACCGAACTTGTGACGGGATAACAGCAGGCAAAGTGAAAAGGTTCATGATGAGATGCGTGATAACTCGATTTGGAGTACCAAGTGGAATCATCTCTGAGAAAGGACATAACAACTAGTCGAAGTCTCTCCTCTCTGCATGTGGTCCTGCCCACTAGAAGGAGCTTCCTAGTATCACCTTCTTCCTAACTTTTGCTACCAATACAAAGTTTTCTGGGCTCAGAAACATGGTCAAAAAGTTTTTAAGCAAATTCATGTCACCTTAGTTTATTTTTCATTTTGAAAAAAATACTCTAAGAAGAGCGCACTTTTGATATTCGTTCGACTACTTCTGGTAAACTTGATCGGTTTTAACTGGTCGGAGGAAGAAACACACCTAGTCGAAGCTTCTCCTTTCTGCACGTGGTCCTGCTCACTAGAAGGAACTTCCTAGTGTTGTCCCGTTTCCTACTCTCGCTACCAGGATAAACTTATCGGGTACGCTCAAAAGGTCGAATGAATTTTTAAGGTACTCTAGATGTTTGTTTTACTCCGTTGTCGTGAATTGATTTGATTAATCTGTTGGAGATGGTAACATCGCCTAGTCGAAGCCTTTCCTTTCTGCACGTGGTCTTGCCCACTAGAGGGAACTTCCTAGCGTCGATCCGTTTCCACTCTTTCGACTAGTGCAAGATAATCGATACTCGAGAGCTATAAGTTGAACAAACCTCTCTATTTTTAGAAAACCTTTCTTTACTATTTCCTTAGTTTATTCTAATAAACTAACCAAATAGTCGGAGGCTAGGATAAAGTTATAAACATGACTTCATTTCTTAGTCTTAGTTTTTTTTCCGAGTTATCATCTTACGAGTTACTAACTACTCTACAAGATGATTCACAGGGAAAAGGAAGAAGGAAGAAGGAAGGAGGAATTGCACATATCTGGTCTGATTATTTCTTCCTTTTCATTATCTTACGAGTTACTAACTACTGTACGAGATGATTTGCAGGAAAGAAGAAAGGATTATATATTTATACATCACCAAAAGGGATTGTCTTTACAGATCCCTATTACAGACTACTCTGACAAAGGATATTCTATTTGCATCTCCTCCGCAACCTTCTACGATCGATCAGATCTCCTCGACAACTGCTCTACTCAGATTCTGCAATAAGTCGACTTCAACAGAATGAGGGTTAAGGTTGGGGTCACGGGCTTTAAGCTTTTCAAAAACAAAGCTTACAGCTCCTTTGACCGCTTCTCTTATTGAGTCATTCTGGTTGGTCTTCAGAGTAGACACCAACCCCTGCAAGGTACCGACTTCCTCCCCAATGGCACTCGTATGGGCAACTATCGTATCATCGCGAGGTGCGACCTTTCCAGCACGAAGCCCATCGAGTACATTGTTCAAAAGAGAAATATTATCTTGAAGATTGATCTTCATCGACTTCATCTCCTCCTGGGTGCAAGTCGAAGCCTCATGGAGTTGTTTTATTTCAACTAATTGCTCTGAAAGGAGTAAGGATTGGTTAGATAAAATGATTCTATGAGAAGAAAAAACAATTTAATAGCAGGTAAAGTTTTACTTACCCGCTAATTAAGAACCTAACTTCTCAATTTCTTGATCTTTATCTTTCGCAATGCGGGTGATCTCGCGAACGACCGAGGACTTTTCCTAGACCTTGATCCGAAGAGTCCTCACCTCGGCCTGAAGGGCCTTATTTTCGACTTCTTTTTCTGTAAAAGAATGAGAGGTTAAGAAGGTGAAGATCAAGATTAGAAGCAGTCGTGACTCCACGTACTGTTTATTTTTTCCTGCAATTCCTGAGTTGCAGAGTTAGCCTCTTGAAGCTTCTTCAGAAGGTTTGTGACCTCGTCCCTTAGCTTTTTCGTCTCGGCTTTTTCGAAGTCAAGCGAATCAGCTAAGGTCTTTTCGTCACTTTTAAACCTAAAAAAGTTAAGGGTAGACATGAATACACGCATGCGTAAATAAGTATTTTCGCTGATGCGTGATCGTAAGTTTTTCTATGATTACTTCTGGTCGTAAGATTTTCTATGACAACCCCCACCGAGTGCTGAACAAAGTAGTCGAATTATAAAACGATTATGAGTGTCGGTCACTCACCACCTCTCTGCTTGCTCGCAGAGTACTGCTTTCTCTAGTCGCAATTTGACAAGTTGCCGATTGTACTCGCAAATCGTAGCAACTTGTTCCACGACTCTGTGCAGAGAGAAAGATAATAAGAAGCAGGGATAAAACCACACATATAAGTATCGATGAATACTTACATTCATGTTTGACCAAGCAAACATGGAGACTATCTGTGACGGATCTTTCAGCCCATCCATCTCCTCAATTCGTTTCCACCAAACCCTTTCGAGACGTTCGTTATCGAAGACATCCCCGCAATTGGGAATGTTGCTGGGGTGAGGAACTCAGTCGTGAGACTGGTAGGCGAAAGATCCTGCGATAGAAGTAGGGCCAAAGAAATCAGAGCAGAAGTTAAAGTACTCTTCTTCCTCTGATTCGGTGATGCAAGCACCGCCTGGAGAACCGGAAGGAACGTCCTCCACAACCTCCTTACCGGCACGGTGGTCGGAACTCTCACCACCACCGACTCCCGGTGTCTCCATCGTGGCCTCCCTCGTCTCCACTTCCATCCCTACGACCACCTCGGTAGTCGTAGCGACTTCAGCAGCGACGACTTCCTCCACCATGGGAATAGTAGCTAGAGCTTCAGCTACTACCACAATCACACCTTCGCTGGCTGAAGAGGTGATAGCGGGCTTCTCAATAGAAGCATCCCTGGGAGCTGAAGGAGTTGGGATAAGATCACAAAACAAAAAGTAAGTTAACTTGTGAAAAACAAAGGGTAAATGTTGTTCTTACACTTCTGTTTTTCACATACCTCTGCGCGCTGGACCTAACTCGGAACTTGGGAGCAACCTTCCCAACAGAAGATTTCTTCGACTTCTTCTCGACTATTGTGGGTCGAGATTCGGTCAAGGGAACGGGAGTCTCCTCTTCCCGACTCCCCGGGTGGCTGAGATCTATCTCGACCACCTTAAGAGCACTGCTCCCCTTGACCTCAGGTCCTGCTAGAGCAGTAGTTTCCTTCACAAAAGACATGAAGCTCTTCCAATTCTCCTTTTCTAGCTGCCTTATAAAGCCACGAGAAGCAGAAACTGTGAAAGTCTTGTTGTCGTAATAGAAGGGTACCTTGGCCTTGGGGGCTTTGCGCTTAAGGGACAAGGCAACTTCCTCTGCTTTTTTCCTCGCCGCAGCTATGTCCGCGGCGAATTTAACAAAAGGAGCAGGAGGAGCCGAACTCGAACCACCCTTGTCGCCGACCTTTACAAGTTGAAGCTTTTTGGTTGGAAGGGATTTTGCTGACTCCGCTTGCGTTATCGCCCCAATGACCACCAAATCGACTTCCTCGTTGTCTTGGCGGTCTTCCATGCCTACTTTCTATTGAAAATCAGAAAAAGAAAGTGGTCGTAAGTTTTTCTACGATCACTAACTGGTCGTAAGTTCTTCTACGACCAGCCCACAAGTCGTAAGTATTTCTACGACAAATCCTTTAATCGTAAATCATTTTACGATAATAGGTTCCTAAAGACGAAGTTGATTCTCGATTACCTTTAGGCGCTCCACCTTTTCCTCTGCGGTTAAAATAGCAAGAATTTGGGGAGCTGCTACACTAGACGAACTCTTCTCACAAATGTGCCTGACGCGAGCGTCAATCTCCGCCTGGGGAAGATCTGTACGGACAAGTAGCACAATCAACAGACCAGATCAAGATTAGCCAAGGCCAAAGTCAAAAAGTGAGTTTTCCACTTACCATCCATGTAACCCCTGGTCGGGTCTTCTTTCCCTGAGTACCTCCACATAGGAGGGACTCGTTTCTTCAAGGGACTAATGCGGCGCGTGACGAAGTCCTTCACCACGTGCCATCCGGTAAGCCCCCCTGTCTTCAAGTCTTTGATGGCTTGAATGTAGGGGGCGATCCGATAAAGATTACTGGGAGTCGAATCCCAGGAAGATGCCCTCTCGGCAGCGTTTCCGATAAATGAGAGGCTGTCTTCCTCAGTGACTTCCCAGTAAAACCACTTCTTCTTCCACCCCGGCCACAACGACTGGGTGAACATCTGAATATACTCCTTCGACTTCCTGTGTGGAGCTTCACCACAACTCCCAGCATTCGGCCCGACAAACCATCCCGTAGTAATACCGAAAAGCTCGAGGTCGCGGAATCCCTGTGTATGCCTCACACGAATACACTCAACATTGTGATAGAATTAGGACTAAGGTTCACTAATTTCACCCCAAAGTGCTCGAGCGCGAGTGTGAGGAAGGGGTGAGTAGGTAATCGGAGGCCACACTCACAATACGCCTCGAAGACGGGATTTGACCGCCCTCCCCGACGCCTGTTGTCCATTCGCGCAATCCACTTCACGAGTAGCTCCTCGAAATTTTCTCGCAAGCAACCAAGGCATTCATCTTCGCGTCGTCCATTTCCGATTCAGCCCACTCGGAGATGATCCTAGCCATCTTTTCTCAAGGAGGAAAGAGTTGGATTTGGGAAAGCTTCAAGAAAGCGCATAGTGTCGCTGGCGGCGGAAGAGATGAGAAGATAATGAACCCTAAGTTCATCCCCGCAATCCATTTTATAACCGTACGCTTGAAACGAAACACCGTGAGAACCCAACGGTTTCCATCGCTTCGGGAATTGCTCTAACGGACAGATCTTTTTAAAATCTGCCTATTCGAGAGTACCGAGGCTCTTTTCACACCTCAAGCGAAATTACCTTCTTGACCAAGTATACTTCTGATTAAAAGAAATGTCGATCGGAAAGGTCTTGCTTCCGATCATAGGGCCGCGATTACTCCGAAGTTGTAAGATTTTCTACGACTATCTTGTAATCGTGAGATTTCCAACAAACTGCCTCGACTAAGCATATTTCTGGTCGAAAGAAACACATGTCGAAGAGTTTTTCCTTCAACATTTTTTCCTACAGCCTCCTAGTGGTCGTAGGATCATCTACGACTCCTCGCCCAAGTAGGTTATTTTCACTTGAAGCTGGGGGGCTAGATGACGAGGATATGATAATCCTCATTTTATTATTTATCCTTAATCATATAATATGGGTAAATATGACATCACACAGTATACCCTTTACTGTTGTAAGGGAGAAGTTAGTCAGGTGGTCGTAAGTCCTTTTACGATCACCCTCATAGTCGTAAGTATTTCTACGACTACCACGTAATCGTAAGTTCTCCTAGGATTACCTTTGGTTGTAAGTCTTTCTACGACCAGTATCCAGTCGTAAGCTTTTCTACGACTACCCCCTGGTCGTAAGTCCTGCTACGACTAGTCCTGCCACGACTTCTCCACAGATAACTGGGTTCACTCGCCAGTGGGCCCTATTAATTGTGAGATCCGAGCAGTCAAGATGTGTAGTTATACCTGGAATAACTACAGATAACTCACCATTATCTCTGATTGATAACCGTCAGCAACGTGGGAGGTTACTACTCCGAGAATTACTCATTATTGCGTGAATGATGAACGCCCCGACTGAACGACAACCGCCTCCACAAAGATACTATAAATAGGTATCTTTTAGAGGTAATGGGGAGAGGCTTTTTGGGAGGAAAAAAGGGTGCATGTCTTTTCCTTGATTGTAACCAGGATACCAAATACAGCACACACATGATTAGGGTTGTTATTCTCGCTGGAGAAGGCCCGAACCTGTATAAAAATTCTCATGTCTCCTTTGTCTGCGTGATCAATTGTAGAGACCCCCCGAATCAAATAATCTTTACGTAAGATTGGTTCTAAAACACCGACAATTCCGTTTCTATCTCTAAATCCGGTGAGTCCGTATCAATCCTGTTTTGGGGATTCCTTATCCCGTGCCGCCTGAGCCCCTATAAATAGTCCCCGAGGATCGCCTGTGCGCCCTTATCCCGAAACCCTAAGCCGCCGCCCTCCAAGAACCCGACAGCCGCCGCATTTGCAGATCTCGCCACCACCGTTTTCTTCAAATCCAACTGCCGTCGTCATCGCCCTGTGGTTGTGGTCTACGCCACGGGGACCGCCGTCACAGTAGCTTCCTTCAAAACCCTTCCGTGTGGTCAGAGCGTCGTCAGAGACTTCGTCCGACAACACCCGACTCTTCTCCGCCGCTGACCATCTCCGTCCACCTCAACCACCGGGAGGTATACCTAGAGGTTCGCAATAGCCGTAGCTATCCGCCAATACCACTAACCACCCACCGCCGCCGGCGCCGCCATTCAGTTCTGCCGGCCCGACCGAGCCCTCACCGCCGGTTGTCGCTTGAGTACCATTCATCCGAAAGTACCGCTCGTCCGAGCACCGCTCATCCGGGCATCGCTTCGCTCGAGTATTGTTTGCTTCGGGTGCTACTCGTTCACTTCCGACTACTGTGGTCGTGGATCTCTTCCGACTGCTGTAGTCGTGGATCGCTTTTGACTACCATGGTCGTAGCCGCTGTCGAATACGTGTGGTCGTAGCCGCTGCTAAAGTTTTCCTATGGTCGAAGATTGCTCTGGTCGTAGATCTCTTCCGATCGCCAGAAGTGTGGATAGCTTTCGACTACCATTGTCGAGCCTGCCGATTACATGTGGTCGAGTCGCCGCTAAAGTTTTCTTTGTGGTCGAAGATTGTCGTGGTCGAGATCTTGACTACGTGGTCGTAGCCGATTCAGATTCAAACTTCCGAGAACCATATCTTTTGCATCTGAACTCCGTTTGAGTCCATTCAAATTCTTAAATTCATCTAAATTCGAGATCTATTTATCTGAGATTTTTATTTAATTTTTGGAGTTTTTTTTGCCTCTATTATTTATTTGTTTTGTTTATTTGCTTCGTTTACGAGTAGACGTTGATACTTCGGGAAGTTTTGGAGAAGGAGCGCCTCAAGACCAAGACTAGTACCTAGATCTATTTCAAGGCAAGTCATACCTTTGATCATATTGAATCCCAGTTTTTAAAATTATATTGTTTCAAATTATTGCATTTATTTTAAGTATTTATTTAAATGCTTTTGGGTGTACTTATCAATCCAATTTGTTATATCCACCTTGTCTATTGTAATGTTGTAATCTTTTATGACCCTAGATTGGTTCATTATTTAGTTGGTATTATCATAGCACCAATGTGGGTTGGTTAGATATGATTAGATTGCTTAGCCATGCTACGAGTCATCGTCTCATGCGAGTTGTAATTATAAACCTAACTAAGTGATTATGGAACTAAGTGTTAAAACTGTGTGTACTATGTGCTATTACTCGTTGATGGCATATGTTACACTTAACCAACCGGGTGGGAAAAAGATTTGGACCGAGACATGTGGAACTGTGCACTTTGGTGGAACTGTGTGAATGTGAATAATAATCTGTGTGTTATAGTTAGAAATTGAAAGTCTTGTCTTGGTCAATTAAGGACTTAACTTTGTGCGCCATTGAACTGAGCCTTACTGTACAACCACATGCCTGATGGGATGGGCCTAACTTACTAAGTTATGAAGTCTTGACATTGATTACTCAGGTTGTAGGTTAGGAACTTAGTGATGGGTGGAGGTGTGAACTACCAGGTAGTCGCATCGTGGGACGGTTCGCCGCTTCCCTGTCCAATAGTGTGTGTGATGCTAAACCTTTGTGTTTGGATTGGTATTACGGGAAAGCACACTGGGAGTGTCAATGTTGAGATGAAGTTACTAAAACATTTTGTTATGATTAGTGCTAGCTACACTGATTATATCTTGTGGGTAAAGTGTAAAATATCTGCAGAGTGTTAATCAATCTATTCGAATAATTGCGTTCTCGATCATGGACATGCTCGGCGATTTCACACGAGGGGTAGATTTTCATAAAACCTTGGGAAGGGACAGTTGTGTGACATAAGTCATATGGCTGTGTGAATTAAACTGATTTAGCTTTGTGTCCTTTCTGAAGAATAACTTTTAAATTATTATTATCTATTTGTTTTAATTTGATTTCAATCTATTACTTGTATTCAATTGCAAATGTTGCATTTCTGCAAAAGAACCACAAAAGCCATTTCCTTTGGAAGAAGCCCACATCTATAAATTGCATTATGTGGTATGTCTTGCGAGTGCGGTTGTGTACTCATGCTTGTTGCAAACAAATCTACAGAAAAGGAGTCATCGCATCCTTTTGAGGAGGAGTTAGTTGAAGGTGCTGATCGTTAGGTCATTGATCCCAGTCTGTTGCCTGTGACGAATTGATGGGATTTCATTGGAGTTTATTTTGTTCCGCAGCTGATTTCTTTATTGTTAGCCCTGTGTGGCTTAATAAGTGTAAACTCGACCATAAGGTCAAAACTATTATTTGTTATTCAAATTACTCGTTTATGCTATTAATTGTTTGTATGGATCGATATTCATCTATGTTGCCATTGTGTGTACTAGCGTGATCCTGGACTAGTGCAGAATACACAGAGGGTTTAAAATTGCATTTTTGGGTCCCGACAGAGGTTGTTTCAGAGCCATACTGACTATAGGTCTTGACCTTAGTTAGATCGGCTATCTTAGAGTGTCTAAATTATTTTCTAAAGCAAAATTAACTTGCTAGATTAACTAATTGCTTAACTCCTCTCAAGTCTCTCTTGACTCAACTATTGCTGAAATTTCTCCTCTCCCCGCTGTTTTTAAGTTGTTCTTACCTTTTCGTCTGTCTCGACAATGCCTCTTCTTCAGAGTTACGGTGAACGCAAAGGAGGATTTGCCACTGAACTTTGGAAGTTACTACAAGTGCTTAGAGGCTTCGACCGCCCGATGTACCGTGGAAGCAATTGAGTCGTGAACGGTCAAGACCGTGGAGTGCGTTGCTGCTTGACAATCTACACCAGAAGGGATACCGAGGCAAGCCAGCCTTTGAACATCTCCGTCCGAAGGACCACATGGCTCGAGGGAATACAGGAGTCGTCACGCACTGCTATGCTAAGGATCTGCAATATCTACGCTCGTGAGCTGAAGGACACCATCTTCCGCTATCATCCCAGAGCTGCCACTGTGGATCTACCTACACGCTCTACGGAGGGAGAAGGCAATGCTACAATGGTGCATCTTGCTCAGTATGCCGCCGCCCAGGAGGAGTCACTAGAGCTTATGGCCACCGATCTGGAATGTGCCTACGAGACCTTGCAGAGGTCGTAAGAAAGGATCGCCATGTTAGAAGTAGCCCTCTACATCCAGCACGATCATGAGGAAGATGAAGAAGAGGAAGATCCAAAAGAACCCGAGGAGGATCCCGAAGAAGATCTAGAAGAAGGCCCTGATGGGACGGGCCTAACTTAGTAAGTTATGGATTCTTGACATTGATTACTCAGGTAGTAGGTTAGGCTGTGTTGCATGGTGGAGGTGTGTACTACTAGGTAGTCGCATCACAGGGCGGTTCGCCATGTCTCTGTCCAACGGTGTGTGTTATGCCAAAGCACTGTATTTGGGTTGGTATAGTGGTTAAGCACATCGGGAGTGTCAATGTTGAGATGAAGTTTCTGAAACATTTTGTTATGATTAGTGCTAGCTACACTGATTGTATCATGTGGGTAAAGTGTACAACCTTTGCAGAGTGTTAATCAATCTATTCGAATAGCCGCGTCCGCGGTCATGGACATGCTCGGGGATTTCACACGAGGGGTAGATTTTCATAAAACTTTGGGAAGGGACAGCTGTGTGACTTAAGTCATGTGGTTGTGTGAATTAATCTGTTAGCTTTGTGTCTTTGTGGAAACAACTGTTAAATTATTATTGTCTATTTGTTTTTGAACTGCATTTCAATCTATTATTGTATTCAATTGCAAATATCATATTTCTGCAAAAGAACCACAGAAGTCATTTCCTTTGGAATAAGCCTGCATCTATACATTACATTCTCTGGTATATCTTGCGAGTACGGTTGTGTACTCATACTTGCTAAATCAACTCAACAGAAGTGGAGGAGTCATCGCCTACTTTTGAGGAGGAGTTCGTCGAAGGTGCTGATCGTTAGGGTCGTGATCCCAGTTAGTTGCCTGTGGTGAATTGATGGGATAACACTGGAGTTTATTTTGTTCCGCTGCTTATTTCTTTATTGCTAGCCCTGCGTGGCATAATAAGTGTAAACTCGACCATAAGGTCAAATCTATTATTTGTTAGTCAAACTAATCATTTATGTTACTAATCGCTTGTGTGGATTGATATTTATCTATGTTGCCACTGTATGCACTAGCGTGATCTTGGACTAGTGCATTATACACAGAGGGTCCAGAATTGCATTTTTTGGTCCCGACATGTACATACACATACATGATGTTATACATGCTCGATGTCCTCTTCTCTCGTGCCAGTCGCTCCTCTTCTTCGTTATTGGTCAACTCAACGTTGTGGCTTCCTCACTAACTATGGTGACCTCCCATCTTCAATAATTTCAGCATATTTGCTTTAGTTGTTGTCTAATGATACGAAGAATCTTTTCGCCATCGCCGGTGACAACGTGTCCCTCACTAGTGATGGTACTTTCCTAGCTACCTGATGACCCTATATCGTTAATAGCTCGTCTTTAATGCAAAACTTCATCTCCTCTCTGCCAGGGCTTCCTCATCATCGAGCTTCTTTAGTCATTTACTTCTTCAAGAATGTCGATGCTCTCCGCTTGTTATCGTGGCCTTAGGCTCCTTCAACACTAGACTTTCTCTTCAATGGCTCCAGCGTGTAGCACGATATTATCCTTCTTTCCGTTGTTACCGCCTCGGCTCTTCGCTTCCCTATGGATCATTGTCTTCTTGCGGGACAGATTGATGCCATTGCACTCTTTCGTGATCTCATCCAACACCATTAGTGCTATTCTCGTTATAACTTGTATTTTTAATCAAAATTTCAGTTGTTTTTATGTTTGTTCCATTGGAAGCAACAATAGAAACATATAACCGTGAGAGCGAACATGGTGGCTTCTTTTGTGTCTCCATTAACACCATTCGTGCCATCCTCGTTACAACTTTTATTTTTATTCAACATTTTAGTTATTTTTATTGGAGTTCGTATACAAATCAAATTGCTAATTTTTTTTAATTTATTCGGGATTTTAGTTATTTGGGGATTTTATTTTAGAATATGTTTGGAAATGAAATTGCAATTTTTTATTCCAATTTTTAGTTCTTTTTTCTTGGAATTCGTATCCGAATCCAATTGCTATTTTTTCTTTAATTTTTATTCCAAGTTACTGTTATTTAGTGATTTTACTTTGGAATTCTTATTGAAATCAAAATGCTAATTTTATTTTATTTTAATTCTGAATTTCAATTATTTTTTTGCTGTATTTCATATACAAATCTAATCGCCAATTTTTGGAATTCGTATCAAAATTAAATTACTAATTTTATTTTATTTTAATTCTGAATTTCAATTATTTATTTGGTTGGATCGTATACAGGTAAATTTTATTATTCTAAATTGTAATTATTTAGGGATTTTACTTAGAAATTATGGATATTAAATTGCTAATTTTATTTTTATTTTAATTCCAAAGTCCAGTGATTTCTTTGGTTGGATTTCGTATACAGATAAATTTTGTTATTTCGAATTATAATTATTTTAGGATTTTACTTAGAAATTCGTATGGACATAAAAGTGCTAATTTTATTTTGTTTTTATTTCGAATTTCAGTTTTATTGTACTTAACATGAACTCTTTTACTTAGGAATTTGTATGGAAAGCAAATTACTGATTTTATTTTTTTTCTTCTGAATTTCAATTTTATTTTACTTGACATTGACTTTTTTAAAAAATCTAGACTGTTATATTCTAGACCCACCATGATCGATTGTGTAGATCTTTCTCTTTTCACCGATTAATGGGAATTTGAGCCCTAAAATCGAACATAGTAACTTCTTTTGACTCTGCTTTAATAAGATGATAGATAAATAGATGGATAAATAGATAATAGTTGCTAGTTCAATATGGGCTTAAACATGGAAAACTATATCTTTTTCCTTTTGCCCAGTAAAACTATGTAGCCTAATAGCAATTGAGCTGCGAAAGTTAAGACCAATAATGCGCGCATTGCAAACAGCAAACTGCTTATTATTCCCAGCTAATTTGTTCAGCACACGTGCATCATCATTAACTTCTTCCAACTAAAAATAACAACTCAGTTTGATTGGAGGGCAGGGAAGGAGAGGGCCGCGGCCGCCATTGCGTCCGAAGGTGGAGCTGGGCAGCCTGCCTTGCAGTCCTCCAGATTAGGATAGCAATCACCATCACTGACCATACAACACCAGCACCCATGGCAAAATGGAGGGATATTTTTCTGCACGCACAGTGGTCCTGGTGGAATGTTAATCTTCTCACTATCCATGTCATCCAAGCCTCGGCCTATTAGTTACATATGATAAAAAAAAAAGGCTAAACCATTAACATACATGCAGTAAATAATTGGCTATGGAATTGTATATTCAGCAGTGTTCGGATCAAGATACGCGCGGTTGGATCTAAGCAAGAAATAGATATACTATTTGGAAGAAAACTTACACTGTGCATGAATGGCAAAAGATCCAAGAAGCAGCAGCAAAACCAACACTAGTGCATCGACGTGCCCCTTCATGTGCTTCTCCATGCGTACAGTGCAATACAATAGTTGGATTGAGGGTATGTGAGATGCTTGGTGTGTTTTGGAGAATATGCGTTGATCTGATCACCGGATGCTTTGTTCGATGGTAAGGTTTGTATATATAGAGAGGGCAAACAGGCAAAGGACCGCAGAAAATGGTAATAAATAACAAGAATTGATTACGACCAGCAAATACAGTTCTTTATTTCTTTTTAAATAGAGAAATGAATCCAACGTATTCGAAACTAACGAGTCATAATTAGTTACGAATTGATTACTCGTAACTTTCATAATTAATTAGTCACAATTAATTTGTCGTAGTTAATTATTCTTAATTAATTAGTCATAATTAATTTAGTCATAATTATTTAGTCATAATTAATTAGTCGTAGTTAATTAGTCCAAATATATTAGTCATACTTAATTACTCGTAGTTAACTAGTCATTGTTAGTTAGGCGTAATGATTACTAGTTTTTTAGAAATTTAGTAATTTTTTATTATGCAATCGATTAGGTTAAATTTGTACATAAGAATTATCAAGTGTAGTTATTTTGGGGAGGTAGGGAAATGTAGACTAAATAGTGTAACATGTTTATTTGATTGTGCGTTGTAAATAGTGTAACATGTTTATTTGATTGTGCATAGTAAACAACAAATAATTGCTCCTAACATATGCATTGGATTGTTGTGGCTTTAGGTAATGTCAAATATGCAAGAGCTTATGTTTTTTGGTGACGGTCTCGCATGACGGGTGGGATCGTGGGTTGAATATGTCAAGATGCCTAATCGTTGTCTACTTAAGAACTCATTCAGAGTCCTTAACAGCTTGCACTAATAAATTAACATTTCAAAAGCCAAAAATTCGATTCCAAATAGGTGCATGAAATCATGCACTTTCCTTGTATGCTTAACTTTCTATGTATTATCACACGTACTAAAAATTTATTGTCACATGAAATCATGCGTTGTGTTATCACATGCACCATAAATTAATTATGAAAATTACTACTAATTAATTACAAATAAATTAATAATGAGTAATTAATTATGAATAAATTAATTACAACTAGATGATTACAGTAGGGGCGTGCGAACAAGGGAAGTTCTCTACCCTAGGGAGAGGACTTGAGAATACCCCTCACCTGGCGTGTGGACGAGGAGGTTCGGGCGCCCGTGGTGCAGCAGGTGACACATGTCGCCGCCGGTGAATCATGTGTCATTTTTTGCTTTAATCTTCGGAGGGGGATAGATTTGCTATTTTGTGCGCAAACAGTGCTATTTAAACCAAAAACTCGCTTGCACACTTCCCCATCTCACTACCTCCAGTTGCCCCACCCCAAACTCCGCCTCCCTCACCGGCACGTAAGATGCCCTGCACCGCGGCTCCACCCATCATCCCTGCACTGCATCCAACAATATATAAGGAGTTATTTACTTTGTGCAGACGCAGATCGAATCCTCTGCCATTGCATGTAGCTACGGAAGAGGTGTACACTACACATTAGGGCTCATCCGGGCTGTCGAATCGCCAGAGAACGGTTAGATCAATAGTGTATGATGACTACTACAAGATAAGTAGTAAAATCAAGACGATTCTAAGTGTTTTCCTACAATATTACTGCAGAGTATGTAATATCTTGCTTAAATATCAAGAAATATGAATTAGTAAATTGGAATTTATTAGTTAAAATTCAATCATTAGAAAGGAAAATGGGGAATTAGATGTGGGCTCTGGCCCATGGTCCAAGAGAGAAGTGGGTCGGCTGCCCTTAAAGGAGGAGGGGAGGGCTGGCCAAACCCTAAGCCATTCGCCTCAGGAAATAAATTCTATGGAGAATGGCCCCTGTGAGGCTCCTTCCCTATAGCCATCCGATCGTCAGATATACACTGTAGCATGTGTATGTGTGGAGGGCCTTCCCCTTAGAATTTATTTCCTCCGCCTCACCCCCTGACCCCTTTCCCTGCTGCCTGCCATCTTGCTCCCAGTCGCCGCCAGCTCTCTCTGTGTGCCCCTGCGCAGCTCCTTTCATTAGCCCTGCTTCCTTTTGTTTTCTTTGGTGTGCCCTGCAGAGAAAAAGGTAGATGCTACTGCCCCCTGCTGCTCCTGGCGCACTACTGTAGCTGCGCATGTTTGCATGCGATGCAACCGAGCGCTGGTGCTAGTTGTGCTGTGGTTGCTTGCTGTTGATACACCTGACACAAGTGCATCTACATGCATGCACGTGATACTGCTGCTGCTGCCCACCAAGAAAGAGCAAAGGGGAAAACAAGGATGCACCTGGAAGGGGAAGGCCAGAAGAAAGGAGCAAGGAAAGAAGAGGAATGGAGGGAGAAGAAAAGAAAAGAGGAAGAGAAGGATTTCATGGGATTTTGTCATCTTCATCGTGATCTTTAAGGGTAACAATCTGAAACCCTTTAGATTGTCCTAGTTTAGTCGCTGTTTAGTTTGTAAGTCATTTGGTCAATGGGAAGAGTAGGTGTTTTGCTACCCTAGTTCTCCGAGTTGTGATGCGAGCCTTGCGTGGGGTAATTAGAGATATTTAGAATCGAATTCGGAGGTCGGTCTAATTAGAGAAAAGTTAGATAATCTTGTTAGCTTTCTAGGAAGGTCTGAAATATTAGAATCGAGTAGCGAGCTAAAACATACGGTCTCAAAAGGTCACTGTTAGATTTTGGACGTGGTCGCACGCCGTGAAGAAGGGTCATTTCATGTAGTAGATGGTAAAATTAAATTATGGTAACAATTTGAATATTATAGAAAATTTTGTGTAGTTTACATAATCGGTGTAGTTCATATATTTTCAAGTTTTAGAATTAAAAATATGAAATTATGGAACGGACTGCTCGATAGATTCTAGAACGGTTTTCGTGTAAAGAAAATGGTAGAAAATGATAGAATCGATGTTCATCATAACTAGCAAATTGTAGGATTTTTGTGAGGATTCCAAAAGTCATTGATGGTTGAATTTGAAGTTCTGATGAATGCATCGAACGTTTCAACATCGAACAGTGGGTAGTGCGTCCGTAGTTTTGGGTTAAATGGGTCGGTTTGGCGAGAAGTGCAATGACGGTTAGAATAAAGTGTTAGTGCCGTGATGTTATGGTTTTGAAGTGTGCTTTGAATTGTTTCTCTTGTGCTTTGTCGTCGCTTTATCCAACTTCACAGGATAAAGAAGCAAGTATATGATAGGCGTGTTCATTGGTTGATCATCGTATTCTTTACCACTCATTACCATTATATTGTTTATGCTTTTACTTTATTTAATTACAAGCAATGTGAATGGATATGATTTTATTTGTATTGATGGATATGAGAATGTTGAATAATGTCAATAATGATGAATCTATGAATAATTATGCATTCATAAACATCATTGCATATGAGAAGGTGATCATGATGATCACAACTCCATAGGAGTGGAGGAGATCCTGGTCCTTGAGGAGGACAGCTTGAGAGTGAACATTGTCATTAGTGTTCACTCACACTATACCACATTTATGCGAAAGAAGTGTATGTGGACGACAAAGATAGGGATGCACGTAACTAAAAGAGAATAGAATAATTGAGTATGAGAAAAGAGAAAAGAGAAACAATTGATGTTGATGATGATATTGTTTACCATTGATTAAGCATTGCTCGTTATTTACTATTGTGCTTGCTGAGTCGTTGACTCACCCTTGCTCTATTGTTGTTTTTAGGTGATTGTTGATGACGTCATTCATAGGAATGGTTAGCACACACTTGGAATCATGTCATTCACTCAATTACAAGAACTATTGATCATGAGTCAGTTTATTAGTACGATAAGTTATAATTGGGAATGGATATTATTACTTAGGCTTAGTTGATTATTCATTAAATAGACTTGATTGGTTTGGTTTTGCGTTGATCATGGTTTATTATTTTGACATGTTTCTTATGAATTAATTGTCTATGATTTCGTTATTGTTATCTTTGTGTTATTGTGACCTGTAGACGTGTTTTATCTTTGATATGCTTGTTGTAATTTAGTGTTAATTGTTGCTAAAATTAATAGCTAGGTTAGTTTAGTGGTATTCTAGGCTCCATGTTAGGCCGAGATGTTACAATTAATATCAGAGCGTGCTTTAGGTCCGTAGTAAATAGATTAACAACTTAGGTAACCTAAAATTGCTAAAATTTGCTTTAGAATTAGTAAAATCAACTAAATTTTTTTAATGGTTAATTAACTTAAAATTTGACACACTGGTGCATAGTATGATGGGAATGAGCAAAACATTGCATTTACGTTTTCATTGTGTCGTATTATTGATTTATGTTATGAGTTGATTCTAAATGTGTAATATCCTACTTAATTATCAATAATTAGGAACTAAGAAATTGGAGTTTATTAGTCAAAGTCCAAAGTTTTGAGAGAGGAATAGGCCGTCAACCATAGTCTAGTGGGGGAGTTGACCATAGTAACTCAAGACCTGTGAGTGGGCCGGCTGCCCACTAAAATAGCCACTATGTACTGTAGCACCTAACTGTTATTGTAGGTTTGTTACTGTAGCACCGCCCCTTTTCAGCTCAAGACCGATGCTACTAGTACTACTGCCTTTTAAATGAACTTAATGGCGACTCACATACTCCACAATTTAGTCCGCGTAGCCCACGGCCACTTATCCCCGTCTCTATCCCCGTACACCTTCGAGTCAGACGCGACACACACGGAGTAGCGCTGCAGCGGCGCACGGGGCAGCGGATCCGGCGGGGAGCCGCGGCGAGGTGCACACATAGCCCACTAAAGCCCTCAGCATCGACTACATCTTAACTCGCAGCGCCACGCAGCGACGAATCGAGTGATGTCTCTCTGCTGCGCCCCTAGGTTTCCCCATCCCATCACTTGATCCAGCTCCGTCTTTGCTCCGCCTCCTTCTCATCTGGTGCTCCGCCTCCCATAGCTGTTGTCGGCGGCGGCGCTGTTGAGTTTCCCCCGATTCGTCGCCTCCAAGTGCCTGATTCGTTGGTTGATGTGGCAAGGCAGAGGGCGAGGTTGCGAGGTCTAGTAAGCCATCTGAAACTTAGTCCTTGTTTGCCAAACCTGCTACTGCTGCTTTCAGCTTGAGGAGGTGCATGTAGAAATCTGCTACTGCTATCTTTTTCAGTAAGATTATTTACTTTACTAGAAATACATTTGATTCTTGAGCTTAAGTACAAATTTTTAGTTATATTATAAGATGGATAGAAATTTCACAGCTTGGAAGAAACTACATAACCGAGAAAGTGGCATCTTTTGTTAGATAATATGACTATCCTTTTATCGGTCATTACAGAATGTTGAATTTTGATACACAATATCATTTGGTTGCTCTCATGGACAAAGTGTAATGATTTGTTGAAAGTTACAAGTCAGTTTTGCAGGATTAAGGTTATGTTAATTGCCAGGTTTATAAAGTTTCGTCGTAAATACTAAACCTCTCTGGACCTGAAAACTCATATGATGCACTGCCACCCCATTAGCCTAAAATCCGACTTGCTAGTGAGATTTACCTCCAATTTCTTCAGATGTTTTATGGTGATAACACAGAATTTGTCATAATGAATATTCTGTATGGTTTATCTGCATTTCGTAACTATCCTAACAGTAACAAGCATGATCTGACTACTTTTTCTTTGATGTTCCATGATGATATGGGTGAATAAGGAGGACCTTTTGAGGAAATTATTTTGGTTACATACGCGACAAACCGCTTTAAAAGAATACTTAGGTGACAAACTGAGGTGCTTGACTGCAATAAAGCACTACAAGTGCTTATGTAGTACTTTTTTTTTTGTTAAAAGAAGCGTATGCAACACTTAGTCACGTGAGGACATTGACGCAAACAATAAGTACTTCAAAAATAGTTTTCTGACTATTAATGTCTTTGTTTGGGTTTTTTCTCCATTTTTTCATATTTTTAGGGTTTTTAGTGTCATGGTATATACTTGTGTTGCAACTTTGTTGATACGTGGCCTCAGCCGGTGTTATCGTAATTTATCTATGTCATGCGGGCTGGCTGGTGCCGCATGTCTCACAGAAATACTTGACGGGCTGCAGCATGTCCTGTATATATTTTTGCGGTAGGTGCGGGCAAAACGTGGGCTGGTCGCAACACGTCCCACATTCATCCTGGCCTGTGGTCGGTAAGTTGATTGGCTCACGTAGTATGCATTTGACACAGATTTTGCAAGGGACTCTTCTTGAGGGAAACTGGTCAAAATATTCAAGCACGTAACCATATAGGCCCGCTGCATGGCTCGCTACAAATATTCAAATTTGTCATATCAGGCAAGGTTACGTTTAGGAGTGGGTTGTCGGGACCGGATTTACATCTAAACTCTCTGCGTATACCGAGCTAGTCTTGTGATTGGTAGCTAGCTCACACGATACAACATTAATGAATATTGCATTCATATGTGTTCTTAAGTAAAATAGTACTTAATAATACATAAGCAGTCGTAAATAAGCCTTAAAATTAAGTTCTTACATAACATGCTGATAGTTTGACGAGTTCAAAAAAAGGAAATAGCAACGAAAGATAAATAAACCGAAAGGCTCCATGATCATCACAGGCAATTGATTGGGACTACAACCTAATTATCGCCATGGTCTTTGTTTCCAAAGCCAGACGTATATAAATATTCATATACTGGTTCTTCAATCTCGCAATCTGAATCTATATATTTGAGCAATAATGAATACAAAGTACCTGGTAAGTCCTTACACCAAACGCAGTTTTGTCCTCTCTTTGCAGTTGGTTAGTGGCTCTCCTCTTAACCATCAGTTGCTGGGCACGATTCCTCTTATCCTTAATTTTTTTTTTTGTCTTTGCAGTTTAACAGGGTCTTATTCCTATGCTGTTTATTAGGATTTGGCTAGGTTGTACACTTAACTGAAAAATAAATAAAAATAATGCATTTTTTCAATGTATTACAAAAACTTGTAAGGCCTTAGTAATCTACTATTTAATCTACCATTGTATATTTCCACACTTTCCATCTCAATTTTTCAAAAATAATATTACATCTTCTACATTGATAGCACAACTTAAATAAAAAAGAATGCATTTTCAATGTATTACAAAAACTTGTAAGGCCTTAGTAATTCACTATTGTATGTTCCTACACTTTCCATCTCATTTACTATTTTTTCAAAAATAATATTGCATCTTCTACATTGATAGCACAACGAACTTACTGGCCTACGTATCTTTTTTCAACACTTGACTTTTTCTCTAAATTATTTCGAGACGTCGTCTCTACTATAAATAATTTGTACTTTAATTTTGCTACTGTGGATATTGACTTCTTCCATTGAATAGTATT